>CAJGYO010000011.1:35685623-36885623 GCA_904845875.1 Miscanthus lutarioriparius | reverse complement strand
AATGCGTGTAAGTGCCTATGCAATCGGTGCATCGAAGGAGATGAATGCAATGGATATGTTAAACAGCAAGGTAGTCATATCATCCAAGAAAATATACTACAAGCACATGTCATCTACTGCATTCTCTTCTACTACTAATAGGTTAAGTCAACATATTTTATTAAATGCTTCAAAGATACACCAAAGCTTTACTAATTTCTTAATCACACTTAAGGCAACACTTGCTTAAACCTTAATTAATAATAGGTTTGAATAGCAACCTATATTTCTGATGCTCCTAAAAATCTGAGAAAATTACAGTAGCATACTACTACCCTAAACAGACTACCATAAAAATTTCATGGCATTTGGATAAGTAAACTATCCTACACAAAAATGACAAGCTATAGCATAAAAATGAGCATGAATTTACTTTGTACTATGAAAAGTGTCAAACAACAGAATTAATATTTTTCCTAGGTTCTTCATGGTATATAATGACTGTACAAAAATTGTCACATGCATGTTTTATACAAAATTTGTGCTCTAGCAAAAATAACAAAAATCAGCCATTAAAGGTACTTGAACTACACCTCAAATTTTTCCCACAGCACATGCATGAAACATATTTTTCCTAGGAAGTACATGACATAAGAAGATTAACAAACTTGGAATCATATTTTTCTGAAGCCTATATATTTTCTACATATTTTTCAAGTTATCAGCAATATTCAAGATTAAATAAAATCCTATAGAAAAGTATCTCAAAAATGACATGCACAATTTTTCCCAAGCAGATCTGATGATAAGGAACCTAGCAAAATTTGTTTCAACAAATTTGGAGCAAGTTTGAGTATCCAAACATTTTGCAAACCATTTCAAATAAAGAATAAATTGAAATCATTAATTCAACGCCATTTGGGCCAGCCGAACGGCTTGGCGGCTGTGCCCACGATCTTATCAAGACACGGCCCAGAACGACGCGCAGCCATCTCCAGCCCCCTCATGGCCGGCGGTGACAAGCAGGGGCCCGACGCTTGGAGAGAAAAAGGGGACGGAGAGGACGACAGCAGCAGGGCATGAAGCTTCAGCCGACGGCGAGGTCCCCGGCAACGGAGGGCACCAACGTGCTCCCCATGCCAAACCGCGTCGAGAGAGGTGAATAGGGAGGCGGTGCAGGGAAAAAAGCTCGGCGACAGTAATGGCGGAGCGGGCGGCGCGGTAGTCGCCGGTGGAGCGTCTCCGCCAGCAGAGTGCAAGGAGGCGCTCGGGAGACTCAACGTCGCCGTGCGGTGCTTGTCTTGTGCTGGCTGAGTAGGAAGAGGAGCTGGGAGGGGGAGTCCACGGGGCGGAGCTCACAATAAAAGCTTCGGGTAGTGCTCCGTGAGCAATTCCCAAGAACAGGATGCTTACTTTGCAAAGAAGCGAGAGCACGGGTGCGTGGGTGTGGTGAGTCAGTAGGCTAAACGGAGTTGTCACCGGCGAAATGAGGTGGCGGGCGAGCGAAAGCTCCGGCAAGGCGCGGTGCTGCAGTGGCGATGGCGGCGGTATGGTGAGAGGAGAGAAAAGCGGTGTGGCGAGTGAGTGACGCAGAATGCGGTGGTATGCTGGGTGCTCAAGACTCGGCCAGCCAGTGTCGGGGAAGCCCGTGGTAGCGTGGTGGCTGCATGATCAGAGCTCATGACAGGTGGTATATGCTGACGCGATCGGCTCTGCTTGGCGTCAGCCTATGTATGAAGTCATGAGGTGCGAAGTGTGGCGTGGGCTGGTGGCGAGGCATTCTTTGGGCCAAGAAGAAGGCTTGAAGCAGGCCAGCAGTATGGTCTTGTGTGCTTGGGCTTTATTGGGCCGGCTTATGGGTTGGGGCGGAAAAGGAGGCTATGACTGAAAACAGAAAAACTCTTTTTCATTTATATTTTCAAGAACTTTTTAAAAGCCAGCTTTCAAATCTTATTTTGAGTAAGAAGATGACCTCTTTTGAAAATGTACCAAAAATGAAAGTTGCTTAGAATTTAATTCTCTACAACTTTGCTTTTAGGACCACAGCCAAATTCTTTCTAGATTTTGAATTGGAAGATCAAAGTCCACGTTTAGCTCAAAACCCTAATTTTTGGAATTTATTTTTGAAGCCAAATTTTGAATTACTTTGAATACAAACATTGCTCCAAAAATTGAACTAAACATTGCTAGATGATTTACAATAGTAGCCAAACATGTTTTGCTAACCTAGCAAGAAAATTCAGGGCAAAACAATTCTTAAACAGGTGTATGCAACATCCAGGTTTCACGCATGTTTCAGATGTTTCAAAGAAATGTTTCAGTTATTATATGCAAGATTATGCATGTATGATTAGGATGCTTGATGATGCATGATATGCATGATTTGCAGTGCCTAAATGTAGGCATAACACCGGGGTGTTACACTGTCTCCCACGCGCTCCCTCTAGTTCCCCCTACTCACGGACGTGCATACATGCTCGCCCTGCTACGCGCTCGCGCCCTGCTACTGCTCGTCCGCACCCTGCTGCTGCTCGCCTACGCCCCTATTGCTCGTTCGCACCTGTTGCCCCCCTAGTGTTCGCCCGCCCCGTGGGGACCGCCTGTACCTCATGAAACACTTGCAACATGGAGGACTTGCTGCAACATACGTCTAAAACAGATGCAACATTTGGAACATGAGCTTGCAACATATGTGTAGTCGTTGCAACGTATGCAACATTCAGATAAAATACTCGCAACATATCTAAAAACAACTGAAACATTTGAAACACACACTTGCAATATGCTTCTGAAACAGCTGAAATATTTAGAACATATGCTTGCAACATACGTGTGTAGATATTGCAACATGTGCAATTGCAATCTACTTTTGCAACATTCAGATCAAACATCTAAAACACTTGAAACATACGCTTACAACATGTACTTTCAGCGCAATGTCACCTTAGAGGCTCGTCGTCGCGGAGCTCGCCGGCGCGAAGGTCGACGCTAGTGCATGCAGCTCGCCGGTGCTGAGCAGTGCGCGACCGAGCACCTGCTCAACGGCCTGGGCGCGAGGACGTAGCACCAGTGGACGAGCAGCTGCTCGGCGGCCTGGGGAGCACATGCGGGAGGCCGCGAGCACCCCTGGCGAGCTGGAGGGCACGGGCGAGCACCTGCGGTTAGCGCGGCGTGGGCCAGAGCGTGGACCACGTGGGCAGGGCGGAAGGGGCAAGCAAAATAGATGTATGCGCTAGTGTGCATGGGGCCGACCGGTGGCAGGTCAGCTTGGGCCCGCGCGACTACATGGCAGGGACGCTCATGCCCGCGTAGCGCGGTTCCCGCGTTGTTCTTTCACGTGGGCAGAGGGTGCTGCTGGCCATTGCGTAAGCACGCACGCGTACGGACGCTGACCCGCGCGGGCCAGTCCGTCCACACGTCCTCACGAGAGCATCACCGTTCCCTTAAACATATGAATCCGGTCCTAGTTACAGACTTACAGTAAGGTTCTAGCCCGTCCGCTAACCATAACAAGCGGAATCATGACATGTGTTATTATTGCAAATAAAATTGTCTTTGGTTCCAATTTTCTCTCCGTTCATAGCTCAGTGTCCGGAAGTGGCGTGACACTTACTACACATGGTGCAATGCTATGGGCCGGGCCACGACACAAAGATGGTCTAACTCTTTTTGGGTAGACCATAGCTCTTTTATAAGGTGAACTGGGCCAGCTCGCTTGAGTTTCCGAATATACAGTGTGACGCTCAACACGCAGCCCGGCTAACAAAACCAATGTGATGAAATTAGACCACTTCCACCACCCACCATCTTGAATTTTGAAGTTCCAAACCGCCGTGCTGATACCTGATAGGGACCAGGCTACCAGAGCAGATAGGCAGACGCCCCGCGCCGCGACGAAGCACTGCAGGTGCAGTGCAACTCTGTGTTGCTCGGGCCCATGTCCCGCCATGTCAAGTGTACTCACATTCGTTGCAGCGTTGCAGTTGCAGCTTCATCAGCACAGGTCACTCCCATCTCGCGTTCTCGCTTGTCGCAGCGCCTGGGTGGCTGCCGCGAGATGGATGGGGACGACTGCCCCGTCGTCCTATGATCTGTCAACGTCGCCTCACCGGTTCGCGCGCTTCATTCATCTCCTTGCGGGTTGCGGCGGCTAGCTAGCGGCGACCGGGCGTCGGCTTGTGCTTGTGCTTGATTTCGTCGAGCCGGACGCCCGGACAGCGATAGCTAGCTACCAACTCCTCTTTGGCGCGGCGGTTTAATGGATCTTCACTCCACTCGCGAAGTTCAGTTCAACGAGACTGTTCGCTTGACTGATAAGCCATAACTATAAATATTGTTGACTGATTTGTTATGAGAGAAAAATATTATTTATCGGAAAAAAATAAGCGAAGAGGACATACCGAGCATTCAGGCACCCGCATATCCATTCCGATATACTACTAGTACAGCTAGGAGAGGATCAGATGAGTGAAACGACGACAGGCTTACCGTCAAAAGTACGGGTCACGCACTGTAGCTGCAGAGTGCCGTTGAGTAGCATAGCCATGATTCGCTAAACAGTGACACACGTGCTCGGGTTCAGCGAGTCCCAGCCAGCGGTCGGTCCACTGCCAGGAGCCGCACACGCACAGTACAGCTCGTGCGCTGCCCGCCCCGGACATCTGCGCGGGCCAGGCGGGCTGAACCTGAACTGAACCCGAGCCCGAGCAGCCGAACCCCCAACCACCTACGTACGTGCCCACCAACCCCCGTACCACGGGGCGTAACTCGGGCGTTGCCGCCGCCGTGGCCCGCGCGCGCCAGGACGCGAAGCCGAGCCAGCTAGGCGTCAACGGCGCTCACTCTCAGCGGTGTCGCACGGCGCCACAATAACGGCTTCTGGACGGGAGATGCATGCACTTGCACGGCGGCACGGCCCTGTACGGCGACACGGCTTGTGGCTACCAGGCCACAAGGCGTGCAGGCATGATCTAGAGCCTCTCTGGGAGGGTTTCTGCAGGCTTATGCTCCGGCTCCTGTACAAGTTATACCAAACGTCTATTTTGAAAATGACTTCATATAGAGAGTTGGTTAAGAGCCGGAGCTATTTTTTGCATACGCAGAAGAAGCTAAAAAACGAGCTTCGCGTGGCTCCTTAATGTGGGTTCACGTCGTCTAGTACGAAGGAGCCGTTTTGCTAAATGTTTTTCAGAACGACTTCAGCTTAAAGGAGCTGTTCCTTCAAAAAAACCAGAGCCGGAACCATATTCAAATAGCCATAGCCCTGCCAGGGCCTGAGTCCCGTTGCCTTCTCCAAGTCCCGTATAAATCCCACGTTTCCGTGCCAGCAGAATCGGCTCGTCGCAGCATTGGCGTAGTAGTAAATACAGTAGTACTGCGTTTACTGGCCCTAACGTCCCAATAATCCGCAGTTATCGCTTTCTAGAGAGACGGGTACTGCTGGCCGGCAGCCAGGACACGCCGACGGGATCGAGACGTGACAACACATTTATAACGAGCCAAAAAAAAATCTGCTTCACTTGGTATGACTTCTTTTGTAGAAACTGCTGGCGGAGCCGGAGACAGCCATGTGTTTGAATGTCATATATAGCGTTGCTGCGATCAGTGCTCATGCGTAAGAGCCTAAATTTCTAGCCTTACACCACACAGATTAAAGGTGTCAAAATTCGGAGAGGCGCTGATCTCTTGGAATATACTCCCCTGTCCCCTAAATATACGTCATTTTCGTTTTCGATAAACAATTTTGACTTAAATATATATTAAAAAGTATTAATATTTATGGTACATACCTAGTATCATTGAAAAAATCTTTAAATCTAGTTTTTAATAAATTTATTTAGAGATATAAATGTTGCATGTATTTTCTATAAATCAAGTTAAATTTATGACACGCACACAACAAATATAAGAGTTATGATCGAGGCCAATAAGCAGCCTCCATGTAAGGCTACCCTACCTACCTATGTTCATCGAACATGATGGGGGCAACAGTTCAGCAGACTGTTCGGTTGACTGGTTTTTTTCGTTGCTGGTTTGTGAAGAAGTACTGCTGGCTAGTTTGTGTGAGAGAAAAATACTATTCCAGCTGAAAATTTACGATCGTTTACAACGAGCCACAGCCAAACGAACACCCAGGTTGAGGCAGGGCAGCCTAAAACACCGGAGGCTTGTTTCTAGGCTCTAGGCGTCTCATGCAGGAGGAAGCTTCTCCAGGAAACGGGATCTAGCCTCGTCGCTTTGCTTCGTGCCTACCGTTCGCTATCTCGGTGTAAGAGAAAAATATTGTGTTTTTATTAAAACAGTATGACTCATAGAACAAACGAACAGGGCCGGAGCACTTGAACATGCATGTACTGATGCACTAGTAGTAGAGCTTTGCGTTCAGCCTAAAATCCAGCGGCTAAAGGTCATGGGTGTTGTATCGGTGTCACATCGAGTGTTCGGATAGTAATCATAAAACAAATTACCTAAGTCTTCAGTAATCCGCGAGACGAATTTATTAAGCCTAATTAATCCGCCATTAGCACATGTTAATGTAGCACCACATTGTCAAATCATGGACTAATTAGGATTAAAAAAATTCGTCTTGCAAATTAGTCTCAATATGTGTATTTAGTTTCGTAATTAGTTTATATTTAATACCCTATACATGTGTCAAATATCCTATGTGATATGAACTAAAGTTTAAGAGGAAAAAATAAACACAAATCAGAGTACGATGCTCATCACCTCTGTTCGCTTGATCGTATCAGTCATGCTTATCAGCTAGTCATGCTTATCAGTCATAATACAGTATTTTTTTTTCACGCCAAAACAGCATAGCCGGTTTATAAGCCACGTAACCGTACAGTGATGTGCGGTATATCCTTCTCCAATCGGTCCGTACATAGTAGATGCACTAACTTACCGAGTTGTTGCGCCAACTTTTAGATCAGGTTACAAGTTCATGGACCAATCTCACCCACATTATTAGCTGATGTATGGTAGATGCAGTTTATACTCGATATATAAATACAAGCCTTTGTACGACGTTGCTACATTCAATTATGAGCTGCACTCCCTTCACCTAATCTTCTCCTGGAGCTCGAGTTACCACCGATTGTGTGGCTGAGGCGACATTGCCAGTGCTGACATCAAACTAAGCTCACGCGCCCTATTGACTTGTTGACACTGGAACTCTGGAAGTGATGTGTAGTTACGTCTGAGGCTCACTTCACGTTACGATACTATTCAACCGGTTCGTTTTGTCGTAAATAATCGTAGATTATTTATAGCTGGTTAGTTTAGTTAGTGAGAGAAAAATATTATTTTTAGTTTATAATCCACAATCGTATGAGTAAACGAACAGACTGATTGTCTACTATTGCGGTGTGTTAGTTGCGGTGGTAATGCTTCATTAGTGCACACGTACGATTGATGGCAGGGTCCAGCCATCCTTCCTTGTCCTCCTATTCACATGTAGACTTTTTTTTTACTGTGTTTGATTCTACCTTCTAAACTTATCGTTGTCCCATTAGATATTTAACATGTGTATATATTATTAAATATAGACTAATTATAAAACTAAATAAACAGATTGAGATTAATTTACGAGGCGAATTTTAAGCCTAATTAGTCCATGATTTGACAATACGGTGTTACAGTAAACATGCGCTAATGATGGATTAATTAGGCTTAATAATTTCGTCTCGTAGATTACTGACGAATTCTGTAATTTATTTTATTATTATTATCCGAATACTTTATTCGACACCCTAAACGTTCGATAAGACACCTTTTAGAGTTTAGTCCGGCATCAATCATCCGCTACATGCCCTGCCCTTTTTGCCTGTAGGAAGTTGTAACCGAGCGCCTGCGGGCGGTCCATATCCGCAGATCGTGCACACCATCTTGTACAGTGTCTCACAAGGGACGATAGATCGGAGGACGTCCTTGAGAGCTCCGTCAACTAGTGCTGCTTAAAGGCTCGGCTTTTTCAAGAAAACGAGCTAAAACTCTAGCCTGATTTGAGTCGCTTTATTGGAGCAGCTTCAATGTGTGTCAAACCCGAATCTGGAAGCAATATTGTTCGACTTGCACACCAGAGCTCTCGAACCATATGTAATCTTTCTCCGGTCCAAACCATACTGAATAGAAAAATAAAAAAGCGAGTGGAGCCCATGCATGGAGGCATGAGGGTAGTAGTTTGCTCGGGCAACCGGATAAGAGAAATCTGATGCCTTTCATTTTTTCTATCTAAAACATAACAGAGGTCCACCAACCGAACCAACCACTACAGCTATCGAATTATGCCTCATGCTGACAATTTTGCAGAGCAAAATCACTAAGACACTAGAGCCAACTCGTTAATAGCAACAACTCCTCGTACAAACATTAGAGAGGAGGAGGAGGAGGAGGAGGAGGGGGGAAGAAGTGGAAAAAGGAAACAGTGGAAATTGAGTACAATTCATAGGCCCTGTTCGGCTTACCCTATATTCGGTTTGTTCGGCTTCTTTTTTCAGCCGGAACAGTGTTTTTCAGCTAGTTTCAGCCAAGTTTCAGACCAGCGAACGAGGCAATAGAATGCATTACAATATCAAGTTTAATTTTGGATTTTTAGGCTATTGGACTATGAAGTACTTAGCTTGTTTAGTTTGCGAACCAGCTCATTAACAATCTATCTCCACTCTGTTAAGAAAAGGAAACGAGCCGAGCTACCACTGACCAAGTGAGTTAATAAGCCACGAGCTTTTCTATCCCCCCTTAGTTGGGAACTCGTGCTCATCTTAATCGTCTAATGATGAAGCAAAATTCTGCTCTGTCTCCAAGATTGTACTAGATCAAGCATGATGATGCATGAAGGAAGGTTTGCTGAGAGACGTGAATATACCATCCAAACCTACATGGATATTCCGTACCAGGTTTTTATGTCATCTTATCTCATTACAAACAAAAATAAATTTTGCCATAACTAACTGTAGGTTTCATATACGGACACGGAGCAATTTGACAGTATGCCACTATGGTTTGGTTCACTCCACACTCCTGCAGTCCTGCTCCCCTGAAGCAGTGACAGACTTGTCAAATTGTTTTATATATTCGCCCCATTCGCTTGAACTTATCAACCTGACTTATCAGTCATGATATAATATTTTTATCTTACAACAAATCAGCTTTAGCCACAGAAACCGTCATCCACAGAAACCATCGTTCAAACATCTCCATTATAATATATATAGGACTTAGCCAAATTGGCGAAAAGTCATATGCCTTGACTAGGAAGCCACGGAATTGGAGTTGGAAAAACGGGAGGCCACGGCGGCCGTAATGGACCTCTGGCAGTAGCGCCAGTACGTCCACTTGGACAATTCGGTCCATCGTCTTTATTTCCAGCGCGTGATACGATACCATGCAAAATTGCAAATGGAACAAATTGATCAATATACTAGTAGTAGTGAGTGAGATGGAGAGATCCAGGTCCTGCCTGAGTAGCGAGTGAGTACCACTGCCACCACAGCTCTTGCTCAAATCCCATGAAATTTACATTTTTACCATCATAACGGTCTTGAGTGTGGCACTTACAAATTTATCCTGAGAGAAGTTTTACCATAGAATTTGTCATCTTTGCGCATGTGGCACGCCACGCCAGCCTGACACGTTGGCGCTCAGTCAGCCGGGGCATGTCAAAAGTCCTTCTTGCCCCTTGTAACACCCTGGTGTTACGAGCTTGCTTAGCATCGAGATTTGGGTACGAGGGATTAGCCAAACAAGTTTTCGGGTTTTAAAAATTTATAACGCACGTGAAATGATAAGTCGTTTTAATTGTTTGACACGAAAAATAATTTATATAAACAAAAATAAAATATAACTTGTGTGTAATACTTAAGTAAAGATGACGAGCAAGCGGTGTAGTTAAAGATGCAGCTTTAATTTGTGAAAACAAATGTGGTTAACAAGTCTTATTGGGACTTCAAAGATCAAATATGAAATTAAGATAAGCCTTTTTCGTTAAGTCGGCAAACAATTGAATTTATGTTTAAAGTACCATTTATGGCGAATTATATTGAGCAAAAATAATTAAAAAGTGCTTAAATGTTTGCTCCTGTGGGTTAGTATGAAGTATGGACTATTATGTGAAATACTTATTGGTTGAAATTAATAAGGTTTAGGCATTTTTAAAAATTGTGGCAAAAATGTTAATGGATGTTTAGTTCGAGCTGAACTTTTGACTTTCTAAGACTGAATGGAAGTAGACAATGCCGTTTTGGCATTTAAATCCTAACTAAATTGTTTAAACATGAGCTACATGTTTTGGTATTGTTGATTGCATCAAAGTGAGTACATGAGCTTGGTATAGGTCGTAGTGGTGTTGGGTGTTACGTTGCCCTCTTAAAAATTATTCAAACTGCGTTGGAACGCGCTGTGAACCATATCGTTAGTGTCCTGTTCGTGAACCGGTACTTCAGTGACGAGTCTATGTTGGCACTCTTTTAGCGACTTATCTAGTTGCTCTTGGGTCATGGCGATTGCTCTGCTAGATAATTGGTATTGTTGGCTTTAGGTTAGTGAAACTGGTTGAACCTTAGTCGAGTTAATCAACAACTTTTGCTTCGCTTTAAAATCCGCGCAGGTCACCGCTCATCGTTGCGCGGGCCATGTCTGCAGTGACCACGCGCGCTCGTTGCCGCTACCTGGCCGTTCTTGGCCATGGTCGTGTCCGTGGCCGACCTTGCGGGCTGCCGGTCGCGCGTCGGGCTGAGATTAGCCTCGGCCACCTCCGTGGGCCCGGTCTGGGCCGCAGGGCTACTGTGGCGTGGCCATCGCGTGCGCGCTGCCGGCTAGGTCGTGCGCGGGCCAAGCTGATGTCGCGGCAGCCGCCGCGTGACTGACGTGGCGTCCGCCTCACCCCTCGTTTCACCTACCACATCGAGGCTCTCGGCAGGTGTCAATGCCGCCACGTCTGGGCCAATGACCTCGGTCGTAGGAGCGATGGTGATGTCCCTCTGCCGTGTTTGCCCCCGCTAGCCGACGCCGATGTGCCCGCTCGAGTCTGTCCACGCCATTCCGAGCGCTTTGTGCTAAGCCTCGAGGTCTCGTCGTCCGTACGCACAAGCTCATACTGCTTCCACCATCGAGCAGAGCCACCCATCTTAACTTGCTAGGGTTCGCTCGTGTGCCCTCTTCATGACCGCACGGTGTGTTAAGCCACTGCTCCTTCCTTCCTCCTAGCGCCAGTGGCTTCACCGTTCAATTCCTCCTTCTAGCGGGTAGCTTAGGTAGTAGGCTAGCCGTATCCTTCCCCTCAAGCTCAGTCATGCCCTACCGACCGGCAATTTGGCCTCTTGCTCGTCGCCGGTTTTGGGCGTCGCCGAATCGATAGGTTGGGAGTTAAGGCATGTAGGAGTGGTAGCAGTTCAATTGCTCGTAACCCGGAACTCGCCTTGACTCTCGCTATCCAGTGCTCGCACTATTTTGCCCAGGGAACTCATCGGCGACGTGGTGTCACGTCGATGTCCAGCTCGGGGCGTCGCCGCCGTGGCCGGGCACACGTGGCTAGATCACCTCAGCTTTCCCTTGCTTCAACCGTCACTATAGAGTACACCAGGGTGAGCTATTGATGCTTCTCCACCATCTCTACCTTCCCGTGAGGGCGTAGGCTCGCTAGAACAGTCGCGCCACCGTCGCGGATAGCCGCTCGTTGCTGCAGCTCGCGACAGTGCGCCTCCGAGTCCCTAACCGCCACCCATCCTTGCACGTTTAGTTGTAGATGATAGTCGACCCCTTACTTCCGTCGTAGAACGCCTAGGTTGCTGTAACACCCCGGTGTTATGCCTGTATTTAGGCACTACAAATCACGCATATCATGCATCATCAAACATCCTAATCATACATGCATAATCTTGCATATAATAACTGAAACATTACTTCGAAACATACGAAACATGTTTGTGAAATGTAAATGATGCATACACTTATTAGAGTTGTTTTGCTCTGATTCTTGCTTGCTAGGTTAGTAGAACTTGTTTGGTTATGATTGTAAATCATCTAGAATTGTTTAGCACAATTTTTGGAGCAAGGTTTGTATTTGAATTATTGCCAAATTTTGCTTTAAAAATAATTCTCCAAAAATTAGGGTTCGAGTCAAAATTGACTTTAATTTTATAATTTAAAATCTATAATGAATTGGATGTTGGTCTTAAAATCAAAGTTGTAGAGGATAAAATTTTGAGCAACTTTTATTTTTGGTCCAAAGTTTGAAACTGCTTTGATTTAGTCCAAAAATTCGTTTGAATGAAAAAGGAATTCAAATTAATTTGAAAAATCTTGTTTTTTACCTTCGTGGGCCTTGCGCCTCACTTCCGGCCAGATTCATAAGCCGGCCCGGCTTCTCGGCCTCCCTCCAGCGTCTGCAGCGCCTTGTTGGTGTCCCGACCTGCCGCTCCAGCAATAGCCACTGCGTGGCAGCCGTGCTGGCCGGCGCCCCCCGTGGTGGCGCTCTCCTGGGTCCCCGCCGCTTCGCCTCGCTTAAGCTCCCGGCCAAGACTTGCACTGCCAGACCAGCTCGCCCGCCATTTTTCATTTCCGCCGCATACAGCGCTCTCTCAGCATGAGCGGTATGCATGGCTCCTCCATCGACGCCGAGCAAGCGCTTGTCCAACAAGGCCACTGCCCCAAATCACCACCTCCGATTAGCGCTCAGCTCCGCCTTCACCTCCCTAGCTATTCCATCTCGCCGTCGAGTAGGAGAACCCAAGGTAGTGGCCCCATTTGAGTTTCCGCCGCCACCACAACTTCGCCGGAGTTGGAGCTCGTCGTGGCTAGCACAAAGACACTCCTCTCTTCCTTCCCTAGCTCCCGCCTTGTCTTCTCCGTCAGCGACTTTGTTACTCGTGTGATGATGTCACAGTCCCGTCGTCCAGTCTGGCCGGGCCGGAGCGCGGCCACCGTGTATGGCCGGCCCGCCGACTCTCCGTGGTGGGGTGCTTAGGGGTCGATGAGGGAGCGAGGTTAGAGTACCAATAGACGCGGTTCTTCACGTGAGGGCACGCCGGTGCCGTCGATTCGTCGGGGAGATCACCGTCGGCGAGCTCGTTCATCATGCAGCGCAAGCGTGTCTGAAATCTCCCCTGTTTCGTGTCAATGACATGGTCCCATAGCGTCGATCGCCGAGCCGAAGGTGGGAGCCGAGGCTTGGGCTGCTGTGTGTGTAATGGGCCGTCGGATCCCTTCAGCCGGCCAAAGATTATGCGTAAAGGAATTGTTTTCATTTATTCTTTATTATTTGAAATTTGAAATGGTTTGAAAAATGTTTGGGTACTCAAATTTGTTCCAAATTTGTTGAAACAAATTTTGCTAGGTTCCTTATCATCAGATCTACTAGGGAAAATTATTGCATGTCATTTTTGAAATACTTTTCTGTAGAATTTTATTTAATCTTGAATATTGCTGATAACTTGAAAAATCTGTAGAAAATTCTATAGGCTTCAGAAAAATATGATTCCAAGTTTGTTAATCTTCTTATGTCATGTACTTCCTAGGAAAAATATGTTTCATGCATGTGCTGTGGGAAAATTTTGAGGTGTAGTTCAAGTACCTTTAATGGCTGTTTTTTTGTTATTTTTGCTAGAGCACAAATTTTGTATAAAACATGCATGTGACAATTTTTGTACAGTGATTATATACTATAAAGAACATAGGAAAAATACTCAATCTGTTGTTTGACACTTTTCATAGTACAAAGTAATTTCATGCTCATTTTTAGGCTATATCTTGTCATTTTTATGTAGGATAGTTTACTTATCCAAATGCCATGAAATTTTTATGGTATTCCATTTAGGGTAGTATTATGCTACTGTATTTTTCTCAGATTTTTAGGAGCATCAGAAATATATGTTGCTATTCAAACCTATTATTAATTAGGGTTTAAGCAAGTGTTGCCTTAAGTGTGATTAAGAAATTAGTAAAGCTTTGGTGTATCTTTGAAGCATTTAATAAAATATGTTGACTTAACGTATTGGTAGTAGAAGAGAATGCAGTAGATGACATGTGCTTGTAGCATAGTTTCTTGGATGATGTTGACTACCTTGCCTTTCAACATATCCATTGCATTCATCTCCTTCGATGCACCGATTGCATAGGCACTTACACGCATTGCATCATACAGGATCGCAAACCGAGAACCCAGTCGTCATTCCCGAGGAGCCCGAGGAGCGATTCGAGTGCAAGCGCAGAAGTGCCGTAAAGACGAGGAGGACGTTGAAGAACTTCCGGAGTGCCCGATCACCGTCCGAGCTCCTTCGAGAGAGGCAAGCCCCGAGCATCTTTCTCCCGGTTTGCAATGATTTCGTTAAATGCTTTACTTGAAATTGATGCATTACGTTCGGGAGTTGTTTGCAACCGTTCTTTGCATTATACCTTGTTTACCTTTGTTATACTATATCCTTGTTACCCTCGGTATCCATGATGAAGTCAATGCTTAGGCGGGCTTAGACCGGTAGAAGTCGGGTGATTTCTGTCACCGCGAGCTATAGGTGGTTACACGGATCTGTTTGGATGGCTATGAAGTCATGGTATAACTAAGTGTTAAATGAAGTTGAGACCAAGGGCGGAGACTTGCGGGGGTTTTGACCTGTAGTGTTTCCGTCTATGTCGATTAAGGACCGACCGTTGTTGGGCCTCGAGTCATGTTGAACGCATGCCTTACATTTATTTGGCGGATAAAGTACCTTAAGCCATGAAGTTGGGAGATTTTTCGGCCGAGTAGATTGCCCATGACGCCTTGTCTTGTGAAAGCGGTGTGGTAGGATGTGGTAGGACACAGGCGGATGATAAGACCAAAGTGCGATCGGTCGGCCCCCGGTACATGTGGTTCTGGCAAACTCGAGATACCGGAAAGTTGACTCGGTGATCAATATCTCACTTTAGCGGGTGAGTGAGATTTGTGTAAAGAATAAATCACCATTTGGTTAGGAATCGATTCGAATCGCCATCGCTCCGGATAGTGAGCACTTGACTTGAGTTACTTCATCGTAGTAAATGTTTATGGAACACTTGGATGCTTATAGTGAATATGACAAGATGGAAGTTGTTTAATGATCGTGGTTATCATTAATTGCTTAATCACATGTTTACTCTAGTATAGGTGCAAATCTAGTCGACAAAGTTAATAATAATTAACTTGACAATAATGCTTTTAGAAAGGTTCTTGAAATGCTAAAATGCTTCTTTTTGCAAATGAGTCACTACCCTACTATAATGCCCGCATAATCCTTGGTGTCATTTATTTTCGGTTATGTCGGGTGAAGTCCAATGAGTACCTTCTCGTACTCGGGGTTTTATTCCCACTTATTGCGAGATGGGGAGATGTATTACGGCTATTGTATCAAGCGCCTCTATCCTGCGATGGGTGATGCTTAGGACCATGGGCATGGTCATTCCTTACGTCTCATCTAATGCTTTTGTTGGAGATGATCATTCACCGGCACTATATTTAAACTCCGCGTGAGTGTGTGTGTGGTTTGAACAAATGACTTCCGCTACTTTTATTCGAATGGTTTGTAAT
The DNA here is from genome assembly GCA_904845875.1 of Miscanthus lutarioriparius. Classification (NCBI taxonomy): domain Eukaryota; kingdom Viridiplantae; phylum Streptophyta; class Magnoliopsida; order Poales; family Poaceae; genus Miscanthus; species Miscanthus lutarioriparius. The sequence goes on along the minus strand of CAJGYO010000011.1, from coordinate 36,870,103 downwards.
AACTATGTTTAAACTCGATGTATCCGAGATTGCGAACTTTTATGTAATATGTGATGGTGACCGCTAAACTTATTACGATCATCGTTGGACACGAGTTGGTTTGAAATCCTTTGTGATTTCACGGACTACCTGGAGTTATACGGGCTTAAGTTTGTTCAATCGTCTGCTCTGGTGGATGATTTTCTTACTTAATTTCGTATAATTGGTCGGTTCTGTTACAGTTGCCCGGCGTAACCGCCTTATACCGTCGGTCTCCGTGCTGGCGCGCATGGGGATCCCCAGGGACCTCCCCGTGGTAAAGGTGAAAACATCCGAGGGTTTGATTGTAAAGTTACTGATGGTAGGAATAGTGCGCATAGTAGTCGTATTAATCTCTAAAAGCTCGGGGGCCTTTCTGCAAAATAGCCAACACGCACGGGCGCCCCCGACCTTGGGCCATACTGGCCCACCGCGACGCGCTGGGCTACCGGGCTAGAAGGGGTTGTTGCCGGCCCTTTCCTTTTTATAATACATTTTCTAATTTAGTTTTTAAGGTAAACTTGTAAATTCAATATAAAATTATGTAGTTAATAAAAAATTATGAAACTAATATGTTAATCAAAAATTATGAAACTAATTTTGTTAAGTTTCTGAAATCATGATCTATCTGTTAATATATTTTGTTCAAATAGTTTTATAATATTTTCAGAAGTGATCTAATTAATTCGAGATGCTTAATATTGTTAAGATATAAACTTGAAGGAATTTTTGTGATAAATTGATGATAGTGTTGGTTCTAAAACTTTCACAGTAAATTTCTCACATTATTAGGTGCCCACTGTAATTTTTGTAGTTCCATAATAATTAATTTGCTAGGGTAGCTAAATGAGCCCTAGTTCGAAAATATATGTTTAATCAATAAAATACCGAAACACCTTTGGAATTGTAGGACAAACATTTTCCGGATGCAAAGCTTTACTTGACGACGTGGATACGTAGACTAGTACGTTAGTCATTAAGGCTAGCTCGTTAGCATGTGGAGCGTAATCGTATTTTAGAGTTGTAGTTGCCGTTGATTATTTATATTTCTGCGTTGCATCCACGTATATCATAATAGAAACAACAATGGATAATGGAGCCGACTGAAGTAGCGGAAAATATGGTGCCTTGATGATCGTGTCACTATGATGAAATGCTAACTTTTGGTTATATCTTACCCAGGCAAGTCCCGGTGCATAACCCATATTATTCTGCACTTTATCTTATGCTTGTGCATTAAGTTTTAAGGAGTTGAATGAAAACCCACTTGCATATATATATATATGTATATGTATGTATATATATATATGTATATATATATATATATCCTTATCCAATGAGTCCTACTATTATGTCAAGATCGTGTAGATTGCTATGCTATAGGACCCGGTAGAAGTCGAGTGATTACCTGTCACTCGCGAGAGATATAAAATATATTATTGTTGTTGTTATTATATCACTATCACATGAAATATATATTGATGATAATTGGAGACCGAACGGAATGGTACTTTGGATCTGGACTTGGTTAGGCATTCGAGCGAGGCTCGGATTGCACTTGTTCCGCCTGTGTCGAATGAGGACCGTCCGTTGCTGTGGATGGTAGTCAGATCACAGACTTATTATTCTGAGCACATACTTACTTATGGGAGCGGGAAGGCTCGTTACGCTCTTGTCGTGGGTTCCGGCTCTTTTCCGGACCAACTGATTGAGGCTAGGAAAGGTAGAGGTCTAAGCACCATACTAAGACTGGGTCTGAAGTGTGGGGGCTTGGAGTCTAAATTTGGACGAAGACATAGACCCCTCGATAGGAGTGGAATGAGTTGGTCTTGTTTGTGCCTAGGGTACAAGCGAGGTGTGTGTTTCATGGTACCCTAGGCAGCTAGGATATATTGATTCGCGAATCACCGTTTCTGTGAGACGGTACCGACTTTGCTATGTTCTAGCACCGTAGTAAGAACTAAAATATGAAAGATGGTAAAATGGTTCTGATTGCTTACCACCTGCTTGAAAGTAGTATAGGTGCTTACATAGAATGGATAGTTAATGAACTAATGATGATTGCTAATAAAATTTAATATAATGACACACATTTAGTAATACTTCCGCAGATACAATAACCCATAAGCCAAATAAGCCTTGTATATCCTTGGAGTCTTTTGTTTTTCTTTTATCGGGTAAGTCTTGCTGAGTATAATCGAGTACTCAGAGTTTTATTCCCCCTGTTGTAGATGATCGGAAGGACGCATAGAGCCGACTCTTGTGTGTGAAAACGTCCTGGTGGGCTCAGACATGATTCCTTTCACGATATGACCATAGTGTTTATTTAAAACCCTCACTAAAGGTTTTTATAAAAAAGATGTAAAATCGTTAGCATCTCTTGTATATAAATGTCCATTATGTTAATACTCTACCAGGTCATTAAATGAATCTTTACTTTTTATGTAACTCTGATAACATTGTTATATTCCGCTGTTACAATCAATTGAGGTAATATTCTACTACTGTAATAAAGTGATGTAAGAAATGACTTCAGAACGTTGTAAGCTTTATTATCTTATTTATGATCCTGATGGAAAATATGGATTTTCGAGTTCTCACTTATGGTGTGCTCGACGAAATTGCGTAGTTTAGCGTCCTTTCTTGAACACTTAGTGTCTAATGGAAGACAAGCATTCCTAGGAGGCATTAGATTAGGCGGTTCTGCCACACCCTTGCCTTGCTCCTCTCTCTCCCTCTCAGACAGTCGGGTCCCGCAGCTCCTGTCAATGTCAGGTGGTCCCCACTCGTCAGCTTCATCTCCCACCTCCAGCACAAGCAGCTCCACCGTGCCCCTTCCCTATCCAGCAGTAGCCCTAGCCGGATGCTTGCACACCTCTCTCCCGACGACGGTACTCCCTCCCGTTTGTGAGCGCAGTGCGAGCCGCTCCGCCGTGGCCTCGTGGGCACGCGCGCGAATAGCTCCGCCGCGGACTCGTCGGCGCGGACGCGGGCGTGAGCAGCTCGATTCGGGGCTGCCTCCTGCCCATCCGGTGCTCGTCCGCCTCCTAGTCGCCTGGGTGGCGTGCCTGGGGGGTCGCGTCCGGCACCAATGACATGGCGGGGAGTCGGTGCACCACCGCTAGGGTCGAGCTCACCCGCCCCCATGGCCACCTACGCCGCCTCCGAAGCCGAACTCACCCGCGACCGGGGCCACCTGCGCCACCAAGCTCGCGCTCTACGCGAGCAATAGCCCCTGCAGCCAGTGAAAACCGGGGTGGCCTTGCAGTGTCCGCCCCCGGAGCTAAAGCCATGGATGGGGACGAAGTTGACATGCTCCCATCCAGGTGCTGGAGGTGGGAGACAAAGCTGACGAGTGGGGTCCACTTGGCAGTGAGAGGAGCTACGGGACCCGACTGTCATAGAGGGGGAGAGAGGAGCCGGACAGGGGTAAAAATGACTTTTGAATTCTAAATTAAAACTTCTCTCATCTAGTAAATTTATAAGTGCCATTTTAAAGATGATATTTGGACGAGTAGCCGTCAATGGTAAAAATATAAATTTCCCTCGAATCCCTGGGCCAGTTTGGTTGTCGAAATTTTTGGCAAAATGACACTGTAGCGTTTTCGTTGTTATTTGACAATTAGTGTCCAATCATAGTCTAATTAGGCTTAAAAGATTCGTCTCGTGGATTTCGTCTAAACTGCGTAATTAGTTTTATTTTTTATTTATATTTAATGCTTTGGTCCAAAGATTCCATGTGATAGAGAATCTTGAAAAATTTAGCATTTTGGAGGAAAGTAAACAGGGCCCTGGTCCTGCAACCGAAAAACGATGCGATTTTGAGCCGTTTTCTCCGGAAAACGAAAACGGCCGGAGCCCGGAGAGAGGACAGACGCGACGAGACGAGCCGAATTAAAAACTCAGATAAGTCGGCGAAGGCGACGTTGCGCGCTTCTGGTCTCTTCGCTCCGGGAGCAAAACGAGTGGCCCTCCGGGCCTCCTCCTCACCGCCTCCAAAAACGCCCCGGGCCCCTCTCGTCACCCGTCCAATGACAACGGGCCCCGCGGAGACACGGCCCCGCAAGTCAGTGGAGCACCATGGCCGGGCCGCCGCGACCGAGCACGGGTGCTATTGGATTGGAAGACGGCCAGACGGGGCCGTCAGTCGTCGTCGTCGTCCACCTTTCCCGCTCCTCCTTAATGACGCGCTAATCAGCGAGCTTAACCCACTGGCTCGGGCGAGCGGCAGTGCTTTGCTAGCGCACACCGGCGCAGGGCGCGGGCGGCATTAGCTAGCGTGCGTCTCGTCATGGGGGTGGGGGTGGGCCGGTGGGGCTTGTACGCTAGCCATTAATACGGCAGGTCGCCCATCCCATCGCGGCCATCGCGCCCGCCAGTCTCCTGTCTCCACTCCCCCTCGTCGCGCACCCCACTCCGCCTCCGCTCCCCGCTCGCCGTCGCGATTGTTAGATTGGCGGCCGCCAGCAGCGCTCTCCCGTTCCCGTTCCTCGTGGTGTTTGGTGGTGGTCGCTTCTCTGGACTGAACTGGACGCCGCGGCCCGCCGCCCGATCGGAGAGATGGACTCGGTCATGGCCGCCCCCGACTCGCCGCCGCAGACTGTCGTGCTCGTCTCCGCCGGCGCCAGCCACTCCGTCGCGCTCCTCAGTAAGCCAGGCCGCCTGCCTAGACAACGCATGCCGTCGAGCACGCACGATTCACTTTGTTGCTTGCGCTTTTCGCTGACAAGTGGCCGGCCCTGCCTTTTCTTTTCTTTTGTTTTGTGTCTGGTTGTCTGCTTGCCAGCGGGCAATGTCCTGTGCTCGTGGGGCAGGGGCGAGGACGGGCAGCTCGGCCACGGCGACGCGGAGGACCGGCTCGTGCCCACCGTGCTCAGCGGCTTCGACGCGCCCGGGATAACGTCGGTCATCTGCGGCGCCGACCACACCACCGCCTACTCCGAGGACGAGCTTCAGGTCTACAGCTGGGGCTGGGGAGACTTCGGGAGGCTGGGCCATGGCAACTCCAGCGACGTCTTCACGCCCCAGCCGGTCAAGGCGCTGCAGGGGCTCAAGATCAAGCAGATTGCCTGCGGGGACAGCCATTGTCTTGCCGTCACCATGGCCGGAGAAGTGCAGAGGTGAGCGGGCTACTCACAGTTATAATTGCCGAGCATGTTATAACTTGTTGGGAGTATATACTGAACCTATTCATGAAAAAATATTTGGTAAACACTGCTATCAAGTTTTACATCATTGTATTCTGTTGCTCTATTTGAGTTCTGTGCATAGCTTTTCTATTATCTGATCCCTATTCCTTCATGCGTGCCGTAGTTGGGGCCGTAACCAAAACGGACAGCTGGGTCTTGGAACCACTGAAGACTCGCTGCTTCCACAAAAGATTCAGGCTTTTGAGGTAACAAAGAGGATAACGAAATCTTCATACAGAGTGATCTGGATCATGCTAGGAAAGTCTTAGGACTACCATTTTTAACTTGGACACTTGTTCAATGCAACATGCTATGCGTAGAACATGTGTAAAATACTAAAATTGTAAATCACGACTATTGAGTTGAAGTGTTGGATTCGTATCTAATAACTACTTATGATTTGGTTCACAACAATATATTACCTAAACTACTATAATCATGAGATGCACCATTTATGTGCTTTCATTATGTTCCTCAGTAATGGTGATGTGAACATTGGCCCTCATCCATTCCACCTTGTTCCTTCTGGAGCAGAACTGTCACTATTTGTCAATGTCCTATGCACTGCACTTTAGTGCTAATGGTCCTATGTTTGTAGGGTGTTTGTATGAAAATGATTGCTGCTGGCGCCGAACATACTGCTGCAGTAACCGAAGATGGTGACCTCTATGGATGGGGTTGGGGTCGATATGGAAACTTAGGTCTTGGTGACCGTAATGATCGTTTGCTTCCTGAAAAAGTATCTTCTGTGGAGGTAAATTATCTAATTTTGCTTAGCCTGTTTTTCCAGGTTTAAAATCAACAGATCCAAGCAACTGAAAGTCTACTAACACCTACAGCACTTGATACTGCATGAAAACTGATCACATGTTACAAAATCTAAATGCACTCCTTATTCCGTACTTGATCTCTGAGACTGTCAGCCGGGCATATGTTTAGCTGTGACTTACTGCTGTGGCATGTTTTTCATTAGTAAGAAGTAGAGTGAAATACAAGCCTCAAAAGTCAAAACGGTAATCACCTGATTACCGAGTTAAGGGCACACATCAGCGTTTACAGCAGTTTAAATTACACATAGCACATTTGTGACCTTTCCGAAAAAGACCCTAGTGCTGAGCCACAATCAGGTGTACACATAAGAGAACCATCAGCGACCTGAGCTGTTTGAAACCAGCCATTAGCCAAACATTCGTTTCGTCGATGATCAGTTGCGTTAGTTCCGCAGGCGAGGCGCTTGAGACGTCAAACGTCCTCATGTTCCTTTCTTTCCACCCAACAAGGAAAAGCAGGGAGTCGAAACCATGCTGGATGTTGTCATCTTGAAACATCCCTTAATTAAAAAGTGTTGGGGGGGCAATGTTTTTGCCCTGATAGAAACCATCAAATGCATAAAATTCTTTCAGCTAATTGCAGAACTCTCTGTTCTTCTCTAAACATTATGCCGGTGATTTTCTTGAAATCAGCATGGAGTGCATCCATTTTACCTTTTCTAGTCCTGACAAAGTAAAGCACAAGCACTGGTCTGCCATCATCCAAGCACAGATCAGATGTCTGCCATCATCCAAGCACACATCAGAGTTTATATATTTGATTTATTGTTCAGTTGTAGGTGAAAAGGGAGTTCCTTACTCTAATAATTAATAATAAGTTAACAGTAATCAGTTTTCCATGCAGCTTTATTTTACTCCTGCTTTAAATAAGTTAACGGAACTGTCACTAAGATATGGACATTTTGGTCCTCTTCCCATAGATAGTTTTTTTTACTGTTATTTCTGTTTGTTCTCTTGTTCCAGGTTTCTGTAATTCTTATATTTTGTCCTTCTGTAGGGTGAGAAGATGGTGCTTGTGGCATGTGGATGGCGCCATACAATTACTGTGTCTGACTCTGGTAATCTGTACACTTATGGTTGGAGCAAATATGGTCAACTAGGACATGGTGATTTTGAAGATCATTTAGTTCCACATAAACTAGAAGCTTTGAAAGATAGCACTATATCCCAGGTAATACCTTCTAGAAACATTCCGTGACATGGTTTCATGAAGGATTAATACAATCAAGAACTTCATTTTCACTTTACTGGGATTTAGAAAGACGATGGTTCCATACTTCCATGCACAGGTTGACATAGACACACCTTATACTGATGGTTTGAAAAATCTACTTTTTACATATTGGTATATATAGTCAAGTTTAAATGAAAAGTTGAGGAAACTCCCAAACAAATGGGAACATATCTTATGCTACTTAGCCGAGAGCCCCAGACAAAATGTCCCTGTCGGAATAAATTAGCATGTCCTCAAGTCTTTATTACTATTTGACTATTTGAGCTTTGGAATAGAAGGTTTACATACACAAGTTCTGCTGATTTAGATTTCAGGCGGTTGGAGACATACGATGGCACTTACATCAGAGGGAAAGCTTTACGGATGGGGATGGAACAAGGTCGTTATCATCTTTGTGCCTCTACTTGCTTTGCTACCCAATTATTGGTGTCTGATTCAAACTGCACATGCAAAATTCTATCATGTACTTTTTATCGATGGATAAAAAAGGCAAACATTGAGCAATGAATCTCTTGTGTGGATAAGAACACTTTTTTTGTGTGCACATGTAGCTTAGGCATGGTGAAACTCGGCATGATGATTGAGAAGTTCCTTTACACAACAGAAACAAGATGGACTTTTTCCTTGGTCACCTTGGGAAATTGAGTTCAGACAAAGACTGTTCTTGTTTCTATGAACATGATTGCTTACTTGCAAAATCACCATTCTTCTCCAGAAGAGGGACACATCTTGTCTATACATGTGCTTACTTTGGGCACAACTTAAAACTATGTACAATCTAGGCACATGGTGACTTTCATGCAGAGCTTTGCTTGCGTTCCATCTCTATTGTGTTCTATTTTCACTTGCCCATGTGGTTTTTTTTTACCATTTTTTACACCGAATGTTTCTCCTATTTTGAGCCTGCAGTTTGGACAAGTTGGAGTCGGCAACAATGATGATCACTGCTCCCCAGTACAAGTTCATTTTCCAGAGGATCAGGTATGGTGTGTTTGTGGAGGGCTAGCGCATAATACTGACTTTTTCCTCTAACAAACGATCCTTGTACTACATGAGCCAAAAAGTTATAGCCCCAAAAATGATGATCACAGTTTGTTAATTGATTCATTTAAATGATAATTGCCAACTTTGCTTATTACTGAGGTTACCGCAGAAAATTTCCCAAGTTGCATGCGGATGGAGGCATACACTTGCCCTTTCCGAGAAGAAAAATGTTTTCTCCTGGGGAAGGGGTACTAGCGGACAGCTCGGCAATGGTGAAATAGTTGACAGGTGGTTGTTATCTAGTGCACGAGCTCAATGTCTTCTCCCTTGTAAAACACTTGTTTATGCTAGTCTCTGCTATTTATACTCTTCTGATCTGACAACTTATCGACTTGTATCATCCTGAAGGAATACACCTGTGCTGATTGATGCCTTAAGCCCTGACGGTTCTGGCTGCAAGGAGTTGGTGTCATCAACGGCAGCCCCATTCGCAGGTCTGTTTCATTGAACTCTAGTAGCAGCAGGTGCTCTTGCAAGACAGGCAATTGACTGAAATGTCTCTATTTTTTGCAGCCAAAGTTTGGGTATCGCCATCAGAAAGATATGCCATAGTTCCTGACGAAAATGTGAGTTCAGTTCACCACACGTTTAATTTGAAGCAAATTGCTTAAACTGCAGCATTAGTTACACACAAGAAAAGATTTTTTTTACAGCACCCACATATCCATCTGGTTATTGTTGCTGAATTTTCTTGTGTTCATCTGCAGGTCCCTAAAGCAGGCGAAGGCACAGCACGAGGCAACGGCGCTGACGCGAATGTACCAGAGAACGACGTAAAGAGAATGCGCGTGCAGTCGTAGTTCTTCACTTCTTCTACCATCCACTCCACCGACCTCCCTTAACCCTACTAGTAGTACTATGAAGACCGGGTGCCCCATCAGTAGCACTGCCTCGCGTCGCAGCGATGTTGTGTGATGTGATTCACCTCTTAGAGGCCGCCCAGTCGACCTGCACTTGCTGTGCTGTTAAGATGTGTCCTGGATCTTTGACATTGCATGGAGGGCACAATAAGTGCTTCATTCTCATTTCTTCTCACTTGCATGATGGCCAACCAAAGCCATCAGCCTATTCGGCAGATGTTCTGTTTTTCTTGGCAAGAAAACTAAACTGAATTTTGGGTGTGAATATGATTGACTGATTGTAGAAAGGAACAAAACAGTACGGATGCGGCTACTGTTGACGAAGCAAGTCACGCCCTTGTAATTTGTGAATTCTGATCCCTGGACGTCCCTTTACCTCTCGGCATTATCGATTGGTCGATCAGATTGACCAAGCAAGTCACGGTGTCACTCACCTCCGAATTCTGTTCCTGGATGCCTGCCGCCTGCATTGGGTGCGGCAGAATTCAGAGAATATTGCGTGACCGCGTGACTCGGTTGCGCACGCTCTCGCATTTCGGCCTTGTAGGGATGGGCGGCCCGCCAGGCCCAACCCAAGGCCGCCGAGGCGGGGGCACACGGGGACGGCTGGCGGCCCAAGTGAGCGGACATGTAGCGCGAGGCCGCGAGCTGGCTAGCCTGGGCCAGTCGCACGACAGGAGTTCGGGGGCCCGGGGCCATATATATAGCCCGTAGTGGCACACTGGCGCGAGATCGGCACGTTTTGTCGGTCGTGGACGCATTCCGCTTGGCGCGCCTGGTTTGCATCAGCATCACCAGCCGACAGCCGTGTGCATCACCAGCACGCTCCTTCTGGCTTTCTTCTGGTAGGAAAGGAATTGTGGTACCACTAAGCCACTAACCACTTGATTCGAAGCCCGCACGCTCATTCGTCAAAAGGCAAGACCCTCTTCGCCGGCCGTCGTCCCTGCCGCTAGCCGCACCCACACCTGACCTGACCTGACACACACACCCCTCGCGGCCGGCGGTTCGCTCGGTCGTCGCTAGCTGCACCACACAAACACACGTGTGAGGCAAGCTAGGTAAGCGGAGGAATCCAGGTGCCGCGCGACGGCGACATGGACATGGACCAGCAGCGGGTGGGGCGCCCAGGCCGCATCACGCCACAGCGACGGCCGAAGCTGGCAGTGGCAGCCAAATGCGCCGCACGGCCCTCGCCGACTCCGACTCATGAGGCGTCAGCCATCAGGTGTCACACCCGCCCGGCCGTCGCCATCCTCCTCCCCGGCCCGGCCCGCGCGCGGCAGCTAGCCTCTCGCTCGCCACTCCATCGCGGTTAGCTCCTCTATCGGCGCCGCGCTCCCCTCATCAAATCACCAGGTCCACCACACCACCACCACGACACGCAGCCACCGATCGGCCCCGGTCCCGGACCAGCCGTGATACGGCCGATCGACCCCTCTGTTGCGATCGGTGGAAGACACCGTGTAGCCGATTCTTCTATTCTACCACTGCAGTCCAGGTCTAGTCACCGCGGCGACACGTACGGCCCCGGTGGATCCGGGTTACATATGCCGCGTGCATTTCGTGTTGCCGGCCGGAGGGACGGAGGACACAGGCGCCACCTACCTACTGGGCTACTGGGCAGCGGGGCAGGGGACACAGGCGCGGCACCAATCACAATCAGGCTTCGCCCAAGGGAGCGCGCGCATCATTAACAGCGGCAGCGACGTCATCTATATCTCTGGCTACCATACACATCAACATGGACTTCACCTTCCCTGCCACTTCGACGACAGCCGCAGCAATGACGACGCCCGATCCGCCGGCTGTCGTCGCAGGCCCACTCCCGGCGGCCGCGTGCCGCCCTCTCCTGTTCCCGCGGTTCGCGGCCGCCCCATCGTCGCCACCACCCTGCAGGTCCCCTCCCGCCGCCGTTGCGCCGCCGGTGACGAGGAGCCGAGCGCTCACACTGACCGCCATGGCCGCCGCAGTGCAACAAGGGCCGACAGGCGCGGGAGGAGAAGCTGCTGCGGCGGCGGCGGTTGCGGAGGTGGAGGACAGGATGGACCTGCTGTGGGAGGACTTCAACGAGGAGCTGGCGCGGGCCGGCGGGCTGCAGCAGGCGCGCGACCTGTGTTCGTCTGGCTCGTCGGACGCGGAGTCGTCGGAGCCCGCGGCGGCCCGCGGGTGCGCGCCGGTGCTGCGCCCCTCGTCCAGGGCCGCCGGCGCGGTCCGGCACTGCCGCCGCCGCGCCGGGACGTGGGTGCTGCTCATGCGGATCTTCAGGAGGCTCTTCGTCATCGAGAAGACCACCGTCTCCGCGGCCGCAGCCGCCAGGCGGCAGCACGCCGCTGCCACCACGAGGGCGAGCTGATACGATGCGACCATGCTTGCACAGCCAAGCCTTCCCACGCAGGCAATTTGCCTCCATGAATGGTGTGGTGAGCGTGAGCTCTGCAAGGAAGAACTATGCATGCATGCTTCCTATGCGAACGTACGGCCACTAGTAAATTATACTGCTGTGCTACTCCATTAGACATAGGGTTCAGTGGTTCATCATCAGCAGATACAGAGAAATTAGAGCAGTGCCATAGCAATGCCACTCCATTATCCCACTGTTAATTGGCACTTCAGTTTTAATCCTGTTTTATTTATGAATTCATCAAAAGTAGAAATGTAAAGTCAATGCATTTGTAAATTCTTCCTTTTGTGTCCTTTATTAGTCACGACTCACGGGGCGTTGTCGTGTGATTCATGGTATCATATCTGCGGATCTGAAGAAAGAAAGAAAGAAAGGTGCACGGCTTTCTCAGGACAAATTTTTTTGGTGTGGATTCGTGAGGATGAAAGGTGCTTGTGCTGTTTATACTTTGGAGGATGCGTGTTTTTATTTGGGCGGCTCACATAAGGACAAGGGCATTAGCTCGCAATAATGAACTGACTAAAGGCAAAAAAGAGACCACGGACAGGGACATCCAACCTCCTGCCTCTCAGCAGTAAGAACCCTTTTGTCCTTCCAAGGTAACTTCACAATGCAAAATGCCTAGGATCAGCAATTCAGCATAATGGCAGTGGGCACTATGACTGTTTGAGTACTTGCTGTACTTCTATTTTCAAGGCTGCGAAGTGGCACTGCGGTTAGAGAGTAGAGACTCACAAACTTCCTTTTTTTATTTTAAAGAAGAGACTCACAAACTTCATCACAGCAAAGAAACTGACACTTTTGTCTCATTGCTTGTACTATTTACTTGCATCCAAATTCAAAAACTGCACGGGCATAGGTAGGAAGGGACAATTCTTGCAAATTATGTTGGGATCCTACCATAATTAAGTCAATAACAAATTGGGGTCAACTAATAACAGCAGAATAGACACGAGATAGCCCACAAGGACCTAGAGCTCACACATAAACACAGCGTGGTGACAGCTGGGCCTACTTTCACCAACTATCTCAGGCGATGTGTGCACCAGATTAATACCATGCATTTTGTAGGCCAATAATAGAATGATGCAGCAATGATCAATTCTTTTTAGTAACGAAGAGAATCTCTCAAGATGATGGCAGACCGGGCCAATACAAAGTTACAACCCAATGCCTTCGTCGAAACATATTATCTGATCATGGCTGTCAACTGAAAGTAACATGACTAGACCAATATGCATTACAGAGGCACCAATGATGATACTTGAAATTCATACATATATAGTATATACAGCAATTTTTTTGACAATGGCATTGTATGGTTTCTGCCTATTAATAATGGCACCAGTAATGGATAGTTTGGGCGCAATTATGTTGATATCTTGTTAACAAAAGGGGAGTGCCTCACAATTTGCTTGATGCCACAAGATACTTGGTATGACGGGCCTGTGCCATCAATTTTCCTGTCTTTTTCTTCCTGAAATCGACAGAGACGACACCAACTGACTTTCCAGCACGCAACAACTTCCCCTCAACCTCTATTTCCTCCTGGACAATTAACCCAAAAAAGTTAACAGTATTGTCGAAAAACTTTGTAAGGAAACATAGCACTGTGGAGACAGAAAAAGTTGAAAATAAAACTATTTTGACAGTTCATCACCACCAAGGGCAGTGCAAAGAGAGGACTAACAAAGTAACAAGTTGGGGCTATGGGCAAACATGTCAAAAAGTGGTAGATATTTGAAACCTACATAGAGAGTGGCATTTTGAAGTGTTGCACGTCTAAAGTGGTGGATTTTTTAAGCTGCACTTGGCGATGGCAAATTGGCAATTTTCACTAGCCGAAGCTGGCTTGATTTTTGTTTAACTTCCAGTAGAACCAAAGGACCATTCAGTACAATGCGACATCTGATAGTATCAACTACCAAGATGGCTACTTTTTATACCTACCAGAAAATTTTCCAGATATAAAGTGATACAATCCTACACTGTTCAATAATGTTATCAAAAACATTGCTCATTTATGTAACCATCTTTTCTGCTTACACACGCAACACATCCATACTTTAGGTAAGAACATAACCATTAATGCAAGTCGCCAAAAGGTAAGAAGCAAAGAAGTAAAATAACCATTTCATCTTGGCAATAGAGCTGTTGTCATGCAATGTTTACTTACTGATGTTAAGTCATAAAAATGTAAGCATTCAACCTTTCTAGAGGACCACGAAGCAACACTAAAGCTTCTAGAAGAATCTGAAAAGATGGGTATTTATCTATTCTAAATAAACAATGTTAGACCTAATGATACTGGCCTGGCAACAGGCACATCTGTTAGGAGTGAGCATAAAAAACAATAAAAAGTATGAAACTATCAGCATTGAATCATTTATTTGGCAGCGATTAGGAAAAATATCTTATTCACGCTGAAGATGGATTTCTAGTATAAGAAAGATGGATAACTGAATTAGGATTTAAATAACCTGTTGGAAAATTAAACTAAAGACAGTTTCATGGGTTCTGAAATTATATTATCATGAATACATCAAATTGTCTAGAACAGACAGATAAGAACATATAATGAACTCTTTGCAACATCCTAATAAAATCAAAGAACTTTGACTATTGAAGTTGTACCATCACTAATTACCACAAAATGCACCCTCTAGCCTCTACTAGAGACAGATATACTAATAAATTATTTCAGAATGCTAGAAAATAATTAAAACACAAATCCAACAACTTCCATCAAGTTGGAAGCAATTTCAGCATCCAATCCCAGCTCATCCCTACAGTCCTACTCCTTATCTGCCAACTTCACAATACAGCACATTGACTAGTATCCAGTATATAGCAGAGAAGATTTTTTTTAGAAGGGACAGCAAAAGCTTTGCCGCAATTTTTATTAGACGGAGAAAATAAAAATACAAGGGTCAGCCCAGTTTTTTGAGTGGAAACCGGGCCCAAAAACCACCAACTGGGAGAGTCCACCACTCATCCTGACCAACTTTTGAAAACACCGTCCAAACAACTAACGACTATAGCAGAGAAGATCACTGAGGTATTATAGCCATAACAACTATGAGTGTGCCATTGAGATCCAAGCCCACAGCTTAGTGACAGTTTCTGACAGCCAGAAATCCATGCACAACAGCAAGCAGTAGAATTATACCAATCATGGCGATTACAATTTCTAGGAGACAAACCACAACATGCTAATCTGACATTCTCCTTAAACATGCTAGAACCACGACACAGCCTAATTGTCAATAGAAAGTACAAACCTTCAAATTATCAGAGAGCAATTACTGAAAGTGAATACCATTTCTTCAGGACAAAAGGATTGCCCAATGGACTAGCTCTAGCACTAGCAGGCTAGCAGCATAAGTGCAAAATCGATCCAGTTCCATCATAAATCCCGATCCCCATGAGCTATTTTTTTTAATACCATAATCGAACACAACAGGAAATGTGAACCTAGAGAGGGTGGGTCTCAGTCTCACCCCGACTGCAGCCGCGTCGACAAAGGAGACGCTGATCTCGATGGAGACCCCGCTGCTGGGGAGCCCGCTGCAGAAGAACACGGCCGATCCCAGCTGGTCGGCGAGCGTCGCTGTGACACCGCTGCGGAGGTACCCCACAGGACTCTGCAAGGGCACGACACATCGAACCAAGCAATCAAGCAGCATATGTCTCGTCAGTCACTCCGACTCCGTCGGACACACCATCTCAAACCGAAGTCGGAAGCGAAGGGAGTGCGAGGCTTACCGCAAGGCGAGGTGTCACGACGAAGGAGCAGAGGAGGCGGCCGTGCTCGGCGGCTTCGATGCTGACGCCGCTGAGGACGAAGGGGTCGTAGAAGTGGAGCCGCGCAGGAGTGGAGCCGGTGATTTTCTCGGCGGTTGCGGTGGGCTCCAGGCTTTTCCGCACCGCTTCCGGGTCCATGGTGGTGGCGCGCCGGGCGGCGAGGAGGGGAGGCCGCGCCACCTGATTCCGACGAGGTGTCGTGTCGGCAACGCACGCAGCTCCGAAGACGAAAGGAGGCCGCTGCAGCCTGCAGAGCGGGGTGGTGGGGATTGCTAGGGTCATAGGCTGACAGGTGGGGCTACGGACGGAAAGCTAGTAATGGGCAAGGCAAGGAGAGTGACTGTGATAGGAATGGTTCTCTTTGATTGGATTCCTCTCTATGTATAAAACAATAAAATAAAACATACTGCCTCCATAAAAAAGTATATAATTCTGGATTTAGATTGAGTTAAACTTCCTTAAATTTAATTTAACTAAATTTATATAAAAAATATTATCAACATTTATGATTCCAAATAAATTATACTATAAAGATATATATTCTATGATTAATCTAACACTTTATCCATTCCAAATTGTAAAGACGATTTGGCTTTTTTAGATATATATTTTTATTATACACTTAGATATACGCTATAGCCACATATGTAGTAAAAACGATGTATCTATAAAAGCTAAAACGTCTTACAATTTGAAATAGAGGGAGTAACACTAAATGCTATTTTTTCATAAATTGGGTTTAATTTTAAACTGTTTGTTTCGTAAATAAAATAAGAATTGCATTCTTTTTATGATGGACAAAGTATTCAAAGCTAACAATAGTATATCAACATGACCTCCTGTATACCATTTTAACTAGCAATATCTATAAAATATAGGAATATTTGTATTATTTATTTATGAAAGTATTTTTTATAATAGATATAATATGTCAACCTTGTTTTATGAACCTAATAACCTATATAAATTTTATATCTTAATAGTCAAAGGTATAAATTAAAGTCGACTTATAAAAACCTAGAAGCACTAAAAAGGACTATTTTGCATGAACTGAGCAGAAACAACGAAAAGGTTGAGTGCTGGCTGGATTACAATGGCCTTATTCAAATAAGCAACGGCTTACGCCAGCAAGTTCCAACCAAATAAAACTAGCAACCTCAGTGCATTTAGTGTAGTAATGATTTATGACAAATGGTTCCCAACTTATAACTGGCTATTTTCTCTGAATCTCTGTATGTGCCTCACTCTCTCACTGCATAGCTACATATGACACCACCTTGATCAGAGTTCGTCTTTCGGAAGCTCTAACGGCGATGAAGGTGTAATGCCATCTTCCACAGCACCAGCACCCGTCTGCGTCACTTCGTCCACGGCACCAGCTCTGGGCCCCTTGTTCTTCGTGATGAAACTGATGATGTCCTCGGCCGTTCTTCTGCCATTGTAGTTATAAAGGTCACCGGTTGTCGAGTAGAAGTAGATCGTGGGATATCCCTCCACCGCCAAGTCGGTAGGGATATCGTTTGCAGTGCCATCCTGAGAAAACCAAAAGGGATTAATGATAAGTAATGCCTGGTATGAGCAAGATCATACCATACCACAAAAAGGAAACAAAGAAAAATACAATTGAGCATCAGTCGCAAAATGGCTCACCATCTTTGCAATGATGACTTCTTCGTCGTCTTGTAATGCTACTGCAACTTCCTCCAAGATTGGGGCTAGCTTCCGGCAATGGCCACACCAAGGTGCATAGAACTCGAGCAGTACTGTGAAGAAAGGATCATGTCAAGCATGATGTAGTAAAACAAGTTGAATGCTAAACGTAACTGAAATCTGAATGTAACCACTAATACAATCATATTGAGCTAAGGGGCACATATTACTCAGACAACCGATGGAAGTGAGAAAAACTAACCATTTTTGCCAGAGTTGAAAACAATGTCATCGATACTGTCAGCCACAACGACCTTAACAGGTTGGTCATTCACCTTTGGGATTGGCTCTGACTTAACATAAGGTGTCAAGTTTCCATACTGCATGAACCAACACAAGACAGAACAAGATTGAGCAGGAAATTATTTGCTAATAAAGCACTGTGAAACAGCTCAGTAACTAAGAAACATAATAAAGTAGAAAAGGCCTCAACTATATACTCCTTCAACCAGGGGATGACTTGATCAGGGTCGATAGTTGGATTGAGATATTTCCCACCCTGTGCAATCACAAAAAGGAGGGGCACATCGTTCTCTTTAAGCCCAAAGTACTGAAACCATTTGCATGAGAGCTTGTTAGGCATCTAACCGTAGAAATTTTTGACAAACAAATACTCAGAGAAACTACAAATAGCAACCTGGAAGGCACGGTCAGCAGATTCAACATCACCAAATGTTATTAGCACTGAATTTCTTGGCAGCTTCTTGAATCTGACTCTTGAAGGCCTCAATTCTGTCGTCGCTGAAGTTCAAGAAAAGCATCGCCTGTCCAACCATATTTGTTTTCAGTGCATATGAAAAGTAGGTCGATGCATTCATGCAAGCAGAAATGTCAGTTCAATGTGGATAGCATAACCTATTACCTATACTTATGCAGAGATAAATGAATTACCAAAACTTAGCTCTTCCACCCAACATACAACTCATATATTCAAATTCTTAAGTAGCAAACAGAACATAATCACAATTGTGTTACTCACTTTGGCACTAGGAGTGCTGTAGTATCTCTCAAGAAACTTATGGTTGGTTGGATCAGCATCGAAGGTAACTACTGAAGGGAAACCAGACACCTCAATGAATTTTTCAAGAGCATCCGTATCAAAATCCTGAAAAAGATCAAGAATGGTGTTTTAGTGCTAGTGTGTTCAGTGATGAATTAGCATCGAATGTATACATGAAAAGGAATGTACCAGTGAATCAGCAAAGAGCTCGTCGAATGGTTTGAAGAGACGAACAACAGGGCCCTTGATGGCCTGATCACCACGTGGCAGAATACTTGCGTCTGACGTGTGAAAGAAATCAGTCTGACCGTTTTTTCTCTGCCACGGTCATGAAATTCTCATACTCCACACCGGCAAACTCAGGGAAAACTCCAACCTGCAACAAAATGTTTCACACGCATCCATCACATTCGCATCCATCACTCTCCCATGGCATTCAGGAAACAGGAAACTTTTTTTTTTAAAAGAACAGGAGGCATCATTCTTAACAGTAGTAGAAACCTACAAGAACCACCCCCTTGTCACCGATGGACGACTGAGCAGCCTCCGCCGAACTGAGCTCGATGGAAGCTGGGCCGACCTGCTTCTTGAGGTACTCCACGATGCCGTCGGCGTCCCTCGGACCACCATAGCCACGCACGTCCTTCCCTCCATTCTCTATGATCTTGATGGTGGGGTACGCATGCACCTGGTACTTGTCCTTGATCTCCTTGTTCCTCTCGTCGTAAGCGTCCACTTTGGCGAGCACCAATGGCGGGTCGTGATTCCTCAGAATGGCGGCTGCCTTCTCGTACTGCATGCATGGTATCACGGACATGGCACAAAGCAAATTAAAACACACATGTCCCTGCGTTGCATCCTCCGGGGCAACCAGGCAAGACCGGCAGTCTGGCACAGTGGCGCGTATGAAGGGAGCAGCGAGTTGTTACCTCTGGAGCGAGTTGCTTGCAGTGGCCACACCTGTGGATAAGTTACCATTAGCCAGGAGTTGACAGAGCACGGCTGCTTAGGGAATGGAGTCACTGAGCCATACGTACCATGGCGCGTAAAACTCGACGACGATGAACTGGTGCTTGGCCACCACCTCCGAGAAGTTACCGGCGTCCAGCGTTAGGACCACCTCGCCCAGCTCCTCGGCGGGATCAGCCAATGCAGGTCCAGAGAGGAGGAGAACGCCAGCGAGGAGGATGGTGAACGGAAGCACCAGGGAGACAGCCATGAGGATGGTGAACGGAAGCACCAGGGAGACAGCCATTGCTTAAGCTGCAACTAAAAGTGCCCTGCTCAGGGTAGAACCCGAGTTGATATATGCGAGGGTATTGCATTGCATTTGCAGGGATCTCGAGGGAAGTCAATGGGAGCTTTGTTTGCTAGCTTCTCTTTGACTCCATGTTTCAGAACTTTGCCTTCAAAAGACATTAGTGAGCCTCGTTCATCTTCTTTTTTATTCTTCAGCAAATGATAGCCTGTAGCTTGTAAGTGCTATCAAATATTGATAGTACAGCACCTTTTGTGTGCAAGTGGCATATCAAATTAGAGTAATGCGCTAGAAGCACACCACAATTTTTGTAAGTTTTCCAAGTACAAGGTACTTGGCGTTCTTGCCATCCCTGGGAGACTAAAAGCGATTTACAGGAAAATACACAACACAACATTAATCTAAGAGTAACTTCTATCACTAATGCTCACCATCTGGCAATGCCGGCAGTAACAGCTCCAGCTTCTTATTCCCACCAGGCACCAGGGGTGGGTGGTGGGCTTCATCCTGAATTCCAGAGAGGATTCCAGACTCAGAGCGGCTCTGTCTACTAAACACTCTGTTCTTCCTTTCTTTCCAAATTTCCCAGATTGTGAGGATGATCAGGGACCTGAGACCCAGCACCAGAGAAGGCTGACCTTGTTTGTTAACTGAACTAGTGATAAGTGCACGCCCCTGCGCGCGGGTTGGCACCACAGAACTTTTCCAAAAAATGTAGTTTGATTATTAGATACCTAAAGATAGAGAAGAGGAAACACGATAGATACAGTGCATCAGTTTAACGTCAAACACGAAGAGGATGAAGTCATTTACGCATCTAGCAAGGGGGTAGCCAAATTAGGATAACCACCACAAAGGTCGATTGTAACAGACCAATAATTGAGAAGGTTAGCTGTGCTGTCTAAAGCTGCATTGTGCTAAGAACATGGGTTCTAACATAGCTCACAGAAAGGCATAGTCATGAAAAGTCTGTAGATTAGAACAGTAGAACATATTATATTACACATGCATAGTCTCATTAGCTATCACATCAAGAAACGATCATGCGTCTCTTGGACAGGACACTTTTTGAGTGGTGGTGCTCCTCGGTTGGTACTATGGATGCATAGGCCAGCATAGCATCATCAGATTCACAGCATCAAGTTTGTCAAAAGGCTGCTGAGGTCAACATAGTAGATGTTATTTTTGGATATACCACAGTCCAGTTATAATATAGCAATCAGGGGGAAAAGTAAGTCTTGTTATCTCACGTACAATGATATATGCATGTGTTGTGACAACAATAAAGATCGTAGCATTGGGACTGATATAAATATTTCTAGCACTTTGCTACGGAGTGGAATTTACCTGGTAGCTGAGAGGGAGGGCCCCAACTTGTAACTTCGTCGTCAGAGTCTGAAGGCTGGTTGGTGAAGCCGCCGCCATAGCATTTTGGCAAGTCGAATCCTTGCTCGACTGTGTATTAGAGAGAACGGTGTTTGTGAGACGTTAGACAATGACTTGATGCTATAACCTAGTAGTGTATAACGTAAGGATGGTGAATCTGTAGCAGCCAAAGAAATGCGTAGAAAATAAAACTATCTAACAGAGGGACAGAAAATAAAATAAAGCTAATCCATGAGCCAATATGATGTGAAAAATATGAAAAGCTGTTACCAGGTCAATCACATTCATTTTAACAGTATAGATTGCACACATAAACATAAATAACAACGATGGAACATTCATCAAAAACATGGCTATGCAAATGAATACATACCACGACAATCCAGGCACCTCTGAATCTTAGTCTTTCTTCTGAACCACAGCTCTTCTGAATCTCAGAAGCACAAGAACCCCTGTCCGCTGAACCGCACCTTCAAAATATGCAACGACAAAGAACAAAAGCATAGTTCAGATCAATCAGCGGGAAATGTACAGTGTAAAAAAGAGCAAACAGAATGGGAGCGACGGCAGGGCGCGCGTACGGCGGTGCTGGCCACCCCAGGATCGAGATCCGGCGCCGCACAGTAAAAACGGCGACGTGGCCGAGGTGGGAGCCTGTCGAGGCCGCCAGCTCTCTTACCAGTAGATGCTTGAATGTAGCAATCCTGCAGGGAGGTAGCCAACTGCAGGTGGAAGGTTGTAGCCCCTCGTGCCACAGTCAAATCACCGCCACCACCCATGCCAGCTTTATTACTGGACGCTCATGCTAGGTGCATCGCCGTCTTCAGGTTCCTGATATATAATTGGCAGAAATATGAATTCAATTTTTTTTTCATATCAAAAGGAAAAAGAATATGAACTCAGCCATCCACACTTGCATCTGTGCTGCTGTCCATACATTGTTCTTGTAGGGACATCCTCACATCCATACAAAGAATTTATTCCTTGGCATCGCTGATGGCTTCCAGATGTGTGTAGCTATTGCTGAACTTACCGCCCCCCCCTGAAATTCAGCAAATATGAAGAGTGTGTGGAGTACTCACCATTTTCATTTGCAGTCCACACACTGTGGTCAGGATGGTCAGATGTAGGTTCCACATTAAAATCTTGCTGCAGGACGAAGAGCTTGACAAATTCCTCAAATAAAGGAAAAGTGAGGACATGGTCCAAATCTGGAAATCCATCTATCATTTATGTGAGCCTCAGCCATTGTATTCTTTCTTCTGCCGTGCGCAAACATGGATGGGAAGAGTGCTGACAGTGTGTCTTCTCGAACCCAACTTGATGTCCAGAAACATGCTGTGGCCTATGAGGCTGCTGTTCAGTTTGACAACCATAGCTGCATTGAAGAGAGCAATATTAGTAATGCTCTAAAGGAAGGGGCATGCCAATCCAAGGGTGGTCTAGTGCAACCCATTCAAACCACAGCCACCATAAGCGTTGAGCTCACGCGTAGCATTCAAGGTCCAGTATGCCAAGGCCGCCCATTTCTAATAGCTGACACATTGTTGTCCAAGGCACCTTGTATTTACCCGTGGAGAGTTCCTGATCCCCCACCCAAAGGAAACATCTTGGTAGCTTATCCCATTCTTTGAAAAATCATTTTATCTGGTTGAGGACATGACCAGATAGGTTGGTTGGGAGCTTAAAATCGATCTGAGAACCCCCTTTTTTCTTACTAAGAAGACGATCCTTTCTGTCAACCAACTTGCTTTTGGCCCTTGTCAACACCTACTTCTGAAGTCATCTGACTTTCTACTTCTATCCACAGGCTTCAGAGCAGTAATTCATCAAGCCATCATCAATTTCATCTATACTCGTTCTGACCATCTCCATCTGAATTATTCTCAAAGTGTTGTGTATCTCATTCCTGCATGGATGTCGATTATCTCGTGCCAGAAACACATTCATTTTCCTTCCTATCTCAATCCAACTACACCCTGGCTGCTTACTGACACCCCTGTCCTTCATGGATCTCCTCACTCTAAAAACTTCTGCCCATTTCCCCATCTCAGCGTACATATTCGAGAGAAGGACATAGGGTCCAGAGTTCTGAGGATCAAGCTCAAACAATCTCCCAGCTGTCCATTCCCCCAACTCAACATTCTTATGCAGCCTGCAAGCACCTAGCAGAGAAGCCCAGAGCACAGAGTCAGGTTCCATTGGCATGTCCTTTATGAGCTCCTCAGCTTCTTTGAGATGACCAGCACGACCAAGCAAGTCAACCATGCATGTGTAATGATCTCGAGATGGCGTAATCCCATGATCCTCAGTCATGGAATGGAAGTATCTCTGGCCCTCATCCACCAATCCAGAATGACCACAGGCTGACAAGACCCCTATCATAGTGACAGAGTCCGGGTTCTCATTGCTGCACAGCATTCTCTCAAAAAGATGCAATGCATCTTTTGCACGGCCATTCTGTGCATAACCAACAATCATCGCATTCCACGACACATTATCTCTGGCTGCCATTCTCTCAAATACCTTAGCACCATCATCGATGGAACCTGTTTTCAGGTACATGTCTACAAGGGAGTTCCCAACAAACACATCAGATTCTGGCCCAAAGTCAAAGCGAAAACCTTCCTTGAGGACATGCACATGAGCTTGCTGACCAAGCTGAAGGTCAGCAATATTCCCACATGCATTCAGAACATTTCCATACGTGTAATGTGTCGGCCAAATGGAGTCTCTTTTCAGCTGGACAAAGAGCCTAATCGCTTCTTCCTCCTCACCATTCTGAGCATATGCTGCAATGAGCACATTCCAAGCAATGACATTCTTCTCGACCATCTGCAAGAACACCACCTGAGCATCTTCCACATTTGCAGACTTTGCATACCCAGTGAGTATAGATATTTCCGAGACAATACTCCTGGAAGGCATGGAATCAAAGATACACCTTGCTTCCCACGTCCTCCCACACTTCGCATACATGTCCACCAGAGCATTGTTGAGCACCATGTCATCCCTAAGTCTGTCGCACTTCACCATATGGGCATGGACCTGCCGTCCTTCCCTGTCCGCAGCAAGTCCTGCACATGCGCTCATGACACTTGAGAGTGTCACCTCATCCGGAAAGAAACCAGCGGCCATCATCTCGACGAACAGCACGAGCGCCTCACCCACGGGACCGTTCTGCTCGAAGCAAGTGATCAAGCTGTTCCACGAAACGACGTTCCGCTCCGGCATTGCGTCGAACACCCTGCGCGCATCCTCCGGGCGCTCGCACTTGGCGTACATGTCCACGAGCGCGCTCCCGATGTGCACGTCGCCCGCGTGCGGCGACCTGGCGACGAGGCCGTGCACCTGCTCCCCGGTCCTCGAGTCCCTCTCAGCGGCGCACGCGCTCAGGGCGCTGGCGAAGGAGTAGGCATTGAGCACGAAGTCGTCGGCGTGCATGGCGGCCAGGAGCCGGAGCGCGTCCCCGGCGTGCCCGCGCCCGTGCCGCGCGAGCGCCGCGACGACCGTGTTGTAGGAGCACTGGTCGGGATCCGGGATGGCCTCGAAGAGAGCCCGCGCCTCGTCGGGGCGGCCCAGGCGCGCGTACGCGGAGAGGAGCGCGTTGTACGAGAAGGTGTTGCGGATGGGTATCTCGTCGAACACCCTGCGGGCGTCGCGGAGTCGGCCGAGCCGCGCGTAAGTGGACACGAGCGTGTTGAGGAGGAAGGTCTCGCCGGCTACGGGAGACTTCAGAACGCGCGCGTGCGCGGCTCGGGCGCCGGGGAGGTTCGGCGCGGAGCGGAGGAGGTCGGCCAGCGGCGACGACGCGCGGAGGTGCGCGAGGAGTTCTTGGCCATGGTGGTGGTGGAGGTGCCGCGCCATGCCACCGAGAGGCACGCCGTCAGCTCGCATTCGCAAGGGCCACTCTTTACACTTACGGAATTCCTGGCGTAATTAACGGCCAGGGTCAGTTGGCTTGCGATCTAGAGAGAAACAGGGCTGTAGGAGAACATTCTGCGTTATCGGACGATGAGGGACGAATATGTGCGAGTCGGAGTCTATGCATGGCAACGGGATGTAGCCGATCGGGCATGACCAGAACGTTCTCTTTTCCGCTACGAAGAATTCATTCTGTCCCGTCTCTCTTAACTGTCTCGGGTATAGATTCTTGCTCATCTCCGTACCGTCGGGCATCGATCGGGTAACAGATACCCGACGGGTACTGCATACCCGATAAACAAGGACACTTGGGGTCACAGCTTTGCAATCGGATATGTTTCTTCTTCACCCGGGTATAAGTGTCGGAGTCTCAGAGATACCGAGGAAAAGGAGCGAGGTTGCGAGGAGGACGAGCAAAGGTGGTAGAGAGACCGAACTGAGGAAGCGAGGGGCACGAGCGCTCGTGAGGCAGGCGTGCTTGTGCTGCTGGCGGAGACGGTGAGGAAAAATTGAACTAGGGTTCATAGAACACACAAACTATATATATGATTGTTCAGATTTGGACCATAATACCTATGTTGAGCTTCTCTAGGCCTAATACTCGCATGACAGCTCAAATAGTCGGGTTCCCCAACGGGTAACGGGGACGGGTAAACATGGAACATTCCCGTACCCACTATACCCGTCGGGGATGGATTCTTGCCCATTTAGATGCCCGCGGATAAAGATATGATCCCATCCCCGTTCCCTAATGGATCAAATACCCATCGAGTATCGGGTATCGGGGCCCGCTGCCATCTTTATCCGAGTCACATCTTGCGTGGACACAAATAATATTCTTCAGAGACGTTAAAATTAACATTCAAATTAGTGTTCAGTTTCAAAATGCGTTTGTAAAAGCATCACAGTTTCACACTTGCGGATGCATGTTTGAAGGATTGAATTGAGAATGCTCCTTGCCATCAACCACCCTATCATCAATTTCATCAGTCCCCTGAATTTCGTCATTTTCATCATCCATGTCCATGTGACCATGTCAATACAACTGCATTGCAGCATCGGGGGCTCGGGGCTTCAGCTAATGCTGCATAGCATATTACAATCCTGTCCACTTCATACATAGATTAAGCGTCCGGACAGCAGTTAATCTTTGTTTTAAGCATTTATAGTTAACATGCAGGGCACCAGATGCAACTACAAATGCCTCAGCATCTTCAGCATCTTCTTATCTTAACTCAAGGCATGCCATTTGCTCTCCGAGAGTTCTCATTGTAGAGCAAGCTTCAACTCAATGGTTTTTTTAAACACAAATAGCAGGAGCTCTGTCTTTCAATTAAGGTAGGAAAAAAGATACAAACAATCCAAAAATAAGGGAGAGACAATGGCTAGCTTCTACATCACATCACTAATAAAACAGGTAAAGCCCCAAAGGCTGAGAAACCTCCCCTGAACACAAGGAGACACTGAGCCAAAGAAACAAACACTACGGCATATTGTTAAAAGCTCTTTTATGCTGAGAAATGTCTTCCTTCACTTTTAGAGCAACCTGTTGCGCCGTTGGGAACACGCTGTCAAAGATGTGCTGCGCTGGTTACATTTTTTCCAAATGTTCCACGTGATATACCATTGAAACTGCGCCTCTTGTCCTTTGGGATCTTGTGGGCTGTTTCCCCCCACCATGTGCTAATCGTTGTGCTCACATCCGAAAGCGCAGGCAGGTTCACGCTGAAATGCTCCCAGGTCAGAACATGGTTCCAGACCACCTGTGCAAAGGGGCACTGCAAGCAAAGGTGTCTTCCACTCTCAGGGGCTCATTACACAGCACACATGCATCATGGTGAGGCCAACCCCGTAGCGCCAAATTCTCTGCGGTTAGGGTTTTACCTTGCACCAAAATCCAGGTGAAGAGCTTGCATTTGTTTTTCACATGTGCTTTCCAAATTAAGTTTGGTTTGGGCCTAGTGTAGGAGCCCTTGAATTGCGTCCTCTATGCCGACCATGTGGAATACTGGCCTTCAGACATCCATCTCCAGATGATGGAATCTCACACTCCAGGCTGTAGATGCACGTACTTTACTCGATCGATGGCGATAGTCGTACTTTACTCGAGATACAGATGAACTGCTGAAAGTGAAGTCTGCAATTGGGAAATCCAGTGCTATATGGTCATACACTTCTTAACTACATTCTGACCCAATGCAAACCCCCAAGGCAGGAGAGGAGGTTGAGCCCTTGATAGACATCAATTATCAGGTCAGTCAGCGCATGAGCTCAGCATCCAGCCTGAATTGTCTTGGAAGGATATTAAGTGCTGCTGATCCTACCAGTTTATAGAACACTAAAAGGTCAAATTCAAGTTTGTGACATCTCAACCATCACCAGTTTTTTCCGCCTCAGCAGAATGACATGGGCTCCGCATCATCACTGCCACTGCATTCGTAGTCAGGAGTGGACTCAACAAATACAACTGGAGTCAGGGGTTTGCTGTCATTGATACGCTGCGCAGCCCTCTCCCCTAATTTGCTGTTCCCATATTCCCTGCAGCAGTCAAAGATCCTGAGCCACATCGCGGTTGTTGGCTCAAAGGGCATGTGGTCCATGAAATCCTCTAGCTCAACCATGTATCCATGCTTGCCCAACAGCTCGATCATGCATTCATAGTGTTCGATGCGTGGGACGATGCTATACTCATCAGTCATCAGAGTGAAATAACTCCTCCCCAACCCAACATGCCCTTCAGAGATACATGAAACCAGAGCACCAAGGAAAGTGACAGAGTCTGGCCTAATCCCCTGCTTCCGCATTTCATCGAACAATTCAAGCCCATAGTCACCTTTGCTATTGTAAGCACATGCAAAGATCATAGAATTCCACAGGATGACATCATTAGATAATCCCAACTCAAAGATCCTGGAGGAATAATCAAACAGCCTACACTTGGAATACATATCAACCAGTGCACTTTGCAGTATGTCATCAATATCATACCCGTTTCTGATCATGTATGCATGAATCTGCTTCCCATGATTAAGCAGAAATATATTTGCACAGGCTGCAAGGGCAGAGCTGAACGTGGACTGGCTAGGTTTTGCCTCAGATTGCATCTCACGTAGAGCATGCAGAGCTGCTTCACTCATGGAGTGGCGTTCGTAACCTGAGATGAGTGAGTTCCAGGAGAATCTATCTCTCTCTGATCCCATCTCAAAAAGAAGAAGCCGTTCTGCATTCCTCAGGCATCCACATTTGGAATATAACCTCACAAGTGCATTCATCAAAAAGGGGTAACTGAACAAACCAAACTTGAGAGCAAGTGCATGGAGCTCCTCACCTTTCCCAAGGTCAAGCAGCCCTGTACAGGCATTGAGCACAGAACCAAGTGTAACGACATCAAGCTCCTTTGTCTCATGCCTCATCTGCTGGAACAAATCTAAAGCACCAGTCAGATCCATGGACTTGACATAACCGGTCAACATAGCATTCCAGGATACCAAATTGTGCTGTTCCATGCCATCAAACACCCTTTTTGCATCAGCAAACCTCCCACAAGCAGCCAATCCTGACACAACTGAAGTGGACATCACCACGTCCTTCTTTGGTGCCAAGTTGAAGAGCCTTTGCGCTGCATCAATGTCACCACACTTTGCATACATATCTACAACTGAGCTCCGCACGTGTACGTGGTGTTCATACCCATGGCGGAGCACAAAAGTATGTATACACCTCCCTTCTTTAAGTGCACCGTTATCCCGGCAAGCAAGCATTGCGTGTGTGACAGTATATACCAGTGGCCTAACACCAGCCCATACCATCCTGAAGAACATATGAACTGCCATGTCGCCCATACCAGCGAGAAGATATCTCCGGATGATTACATTCCATGAAATGTCATTGGGTTGCAGGATGCCATCAAATACCCGCCTTGCATCTGTAAGCACGAGGCACTTCCCGTACACGTCAACCAGTGCCGTGCCTAGAATCACATTGGACTGGAAGTCCCTCTTTGCCATATGACCATGAAGCTGCTGTGCACCACGCAGGTCAAGGCACTCAGCACAGCAGGCAAGCACTGATGCCAGTGTGACGTCCTTGGGGCGAATGCCAAGAGAGTTCATGTCAGCGAAGAGGGAGAGCGCCTCTGCAGGGTGCCCAGCGCGGGACGAGGCGGAGATGATGGCGTTCCAGGAACCGCCGTCCCGGCGTGGCATTGCGTCGAACATCTCCCGCGCGTCGGCGAGACTGCCGCAGGCAGCAAGGGACTCGATGGCGCGGTTGAAGAGGAATGTTGGAGTGGACGAGATCGAGGTGGAAGGGGAAGAAGACGAAGAGGAGGCGAGGTGGGAGGCGACGCGGCGGGCGGCGGCGAGGGAGCGGCGGGAGGTTGCCAAGCGGAGGAGCGAGGCGTAAAGAGAGGGCGGGAGCAGGGAGGAGGCAGAGCACGCGGGGAGGGCGTCGATGGCGGCGAAAAGGTGCCCGGCGGCAACGTGGTTGGAGATCGCGGACACCGTTGAGGCGACGGCGGACGCGGCCGCCATGTTGGCGGGAACGGGAAGGCAAAGGATGGGTCTACGCGTAATGGGTGCTGCGCTATCTTGTGGTTGTGGGCCTAAATTGAGGGCTTTTTTTTGCGATTATTTTCCTCTAAGAAAAGCTTATTGTAGTTTTCTCTTTTATTGTACTAAAGATGCGGTTAGTTCATATAAATGTAGATGTTTTTATCGGGTACAACTTGTACACACATAACACACATTCCACATTCACACTACACGTGCGTTTGTACACACGTAAAGAATAGATTGGGAGGCTTTCTGGCCTCCAGTGGTGGGAAACGCGTATTACCACCGAACGCGCACGCATGCGTGTACTATAAATTTTCTGAAAAATCTAGAAAAAAAGGTGCGACAACCAGGGTTTGAACCCTGGTGGATAGGTCCCACTGGACAGCTCTGCCATTGGATCACAGGCCCATTCACATGTAAATGTAGACTTGATTACATCGGGAAACAACCTGTTGTAATCGGTCTCACCTTTAATCAACACTGCATGTACAAGCCCAATACTGTCCCGACCCTAGAGTAATAATGAGAATCTATATATCTATCTATCTAGGGGCCTGCTAGCGACCAGATCTCCGGACGTCCGCCCCTACAGCCATTTTCTGCGTTGTTTTTTGCGCGGTTTCACGCGCCTACATGGGTCTGTGCGCCCCCGAACGTCACCAGCATCGAAAAGAGAGGGAGGGGGCGGCGTATGCCAGCCGACGCCGGGGGAGGAGGAGACACCGAGGCGAGGCAGCAGAAAAAGCAAGGATAAAAATGCAACACCCGATCTACTTTTGAAACATTTAGATGTAACATTTGCAACATATGTCTGAAGGTAGATAAAACATTTTGAAACATGCATCTGAAACACTTACAAAAACCACATGAAAAACATAGTAAAACATACACAACATCCAAATAAAACAATTGTAACATATAAGTGAAACATATGCAACATCCAAATAAACACACTTGCAACATATGTTTGGAAAAATAGATGAAACATTAGGAACAGAAGCTTGCAACATACGTGTACAACCATTGCAACATATGCAACATCCCGATCCACTTTGAAACATCCGTATGAAACACTTGGAACATACCTCTGAAACATCTGAAACACTTGAAACATATATTTGCAACATGCACTTTCAACACAACATCTCCTTACTGCTTGGGAGAATGGTGGCTCGTTGGCGTGTGATCACCGGAGGTAGCCCGGGGCGATGCTACTACACTCAGACCTTTCACAGCCACGTCGTAACCCCCATCACAGCTGTATTTCGACCTCGGCAGTAAGCTATCGGGAGTGATGGTCATAGCCCTCACTGTCGGCATCAGTCGTATTGGCTTATGATCCGTCCGTGATAAGGTCCTTACTTCCATCGCATTGAAGCACGACCCGTCTGTGGGTATACACTAACACTGCCGCATTGGCAAACGATCCGCCTGTGTAGAGGCTATCATCACCGTCGTGTGGGCACATCAACCGCCTGTGTAGTGGTCACCAACACCATTGCCTTCCCACGCTTCGACCGACTATCTCGGTGCGACGGGCTTCTTTGTCACTTCGACGGCCGAGACATCGCAGCGCGTGAGAGGTAAACATCGTCGTCAACGGCCTCGCGTATAAACCATCGATTACAAAGGTCATGGTCACCGTCGCCTTGCACCACGATCCGCCTTTGATGATCGTTTAGTCGGTGTCGGGTTACTAAACGATTCGGTAGTAATACACTTTTACCCCCATCGGAAAATACAATTATAGCGGCGGTGTTAGCGATGCGTTGCACCACCACGGCGGTGGTGATAACAAAACAATAAGCGACCTTAATAGCTTCATCAAACACAAAACATCAACAGATATAATCATTGCATCCATAAACCATGTTTTACAATAACAAGCTTATCGCGCTTATCATAATATCTTTCTCAACACGCGATGTCCTAACACGGTGGTGGAAAGCGGTACATAGATTGTAAACTAGAAAAAGGTATTGATCTCTCTGAGACTTACATAACGAAATTCACATGTAAGCGTAGACTTGATTACATGTGCTCCTCCTATATGGCATTCCTGCTTGCTAGGAAAAAATAAATATAATTAGTGCATCCTTCGAATTGGTAGGCAATGCATCATGGAACCCCTCTTCTTCCTCCTAGTCAATGCAGGAAAATTGTTCAAAAGTACTCAGACTCCACCTGCACAAAGCAACAAAATTAATATTATTCAACACAACATTTCTTTAGTTACGAAGCCCAAATTGACCTATATATAAAATCAAAACAACTACCTACCTAAACAAAGGCATGTCATAATTACAACAACATATGCACCTTTACTTTTCTGCTAATGACTCAATGAACAAGGTAATATAAGGAAAATAGTGAGGTCTACCGCTCATACATAATAGTTTCTAGGTACTTCTAGGATAGCCGATGGCCCGGGCAGGGAGAACATGAACTTTACTGTGGTTCATGTCATATGCAAGTAGTGTTTTGTGTCCTCCCCAATAAGGCAAATCAAATTCTATTCTGGATGAACTGTAATCACTCTGTAGGCCGCATCACAAACATCGGTACCAATTTTAGTATTTTTCTTTCCAAATAGCTCCAGCGTGGTTACTTTATGCTTCAATATCCATTTACTAGTATCATAATCTTTAAAGGATCCAGATTGAAAGCTCATACCTATTCAAAGTATCAGCAATACATAAACATAACTGTTCAAAAGTACTAGTCAATGCAGACTCCACTCGGACTCCACTTGCACAAAGCAACAAAATTAATATTATTCAACACCCCTACGAGCTACATGAATGGATATTGCATCTTTTCTCGCTAATGGCCTATGAATTTTCCTCCATATCTGGATCCGGGTCGGAGGAGCGAGGAGGTGTGTGTGTGGGGGGGGGGCTGCGCTGGTGGTGGGCGGGGCTGTTTCCAAATGGCGGCGATGGTTACCTTATGCTTCAATATGCATTTACTAGTATCATAATCTTCGGGCGCGTGAAAGGTGCGATGCGTTGGGGGAAGGAAGAGGGCCGCGAGATAGGAAGACCGATTTTTTTAGAAGCTCCTGAGCGAATAGGAAGGGGTAGTTGGGTCAACATCGTGGCCCATCAACAGAGCATCCGGGCGGACGGACACCCGGTTTATAGAATTACTAAGGTGCGGTTGGTTCATGTAAATGTAGCGTGACTTGATTACATCAGGAAACATCCTATAACTCTCGCAAAAGAAATAAACAAATCCTATAACCGACTGTCTAGTTTTGCACTGTTGTAATCGGTCTCACCTTTAATCAACATCGACATGTACAAGACCAATAGTGTCCCAATCCCAGTGTAATCATGAGAATATATATCCATATATATAACCTATATAGATGGAACTCACTAAGGATCATTGATGACTAATTCTCTGCTCTCACATTAAACCACGTCATCAGTTTGTTTTAGCCATCCGTTCTTGAGTAGATCTCCATCTTGACCATTTGTTATCCGCGCAATAATCCTATATGCGTAGTATTCTCTTTACTCTTTAGCTTCCAGGCTCCTAGCAACTGACAGTTCACAGTAGTGCTGCAAAAATATTGGTCACCGCCGAGCAATCAAGATCCTTTTTTTTAATGCCACCATTGTCCTCCTTCCCACTCCACCTGTTCATATTCTAGGTATACGGGAGCTGCCACTTTATATTCACCTCTCCAATCCTCAAGCCCTCATCTATGGAAGTTTCTCCACGCCACCTCCATTGTTAACCAGTGTAGCAGAATCACTTTTTGATAAGTTGATTCCATTGAGGACTCAATCTGGGTCCTCCACTGCCCTTCAGAATCAACCCCACACCCAGTCCAAGGCTCCAAGCACGATCGTTGCCACCATTAAATCTCAGCTTTGCCGGCTTCTACCATGGTGTCCCCCCGACATCTTATTATGCCATGGCCCATGGCTAGCTTTTGCACCAACATCCATCAGCTCTTTTTTAACCCTACAAATCGCGTAGGGTTCTTGACAGGAACCGCTGTTCACGTCACCCGAATTGTTTCCAGCAGTCCGATCCTCCATCGTG
The DNA here is from genome assembly GCA_904845875.1 of Miscanthus lutarioriparius. NCBI lineage: Eukaryota > Viridiplantae > Streptophyta > Magnoliopsida > Poales > Poaceae > Miscanthus > Miscanthus lutarioriparius. Next base: position 36,836,830 of record CAJGYO010000011.1, on the reverse strand, counting down.
GCCCAGATTGCTTGTAGCCGCTTGAAAGGTCCTAATATGGTTAGAGGGGGGGTGAATAGCCTATTTAAAACTACAAATCAACTAGAGCAATTTGATTAGTAAGACAAATAGCGAAATGCAAACTTGCTCTAACTCTACAAGGGTTGCAAGCCACCTATCCAACAATTTTAGTTGCAATGATCTATTGGCACACAATCTACTTGACCACTACTCACTAAGAGCTCTCACAAATGCTACACTAAAGAGCTCCACTAGATATGTTTAAAGCACAAGGCAAGCTCTCAAATCTAATTACACTAAAGAGCTTGCTATATCTAGTTTGCGGAAATGTAAATGAGTAAGTGAGACGATTATACCGCCGTGTCGTGGAGTGAACCAATTACACGATGAATATATATAGCCAATCACCGGGAGAATGCAAATGACAAGAGACAACCGATTTTTCTCCCGAGGTTCACGTGCTTGCCAACACGCTAGTCCCCATTGTGTCGACCAACACTTGGTGGTTCGGCGGCTAAGAGGTGTTTCACAAACCTCGTCCACACGATAGGACACCGCAAGAACCGACCCACAAGTGAGGTAACTCAATGACACACGAGCAATTTACTAGAGTTACCTTTCGGCACTCCGGGAAGATACAACTCCCTCACAATCACCGAAGGCGGCCACGAACAATCACCAACTCGTGCCGATCCTTCACCGCTGCTCCAACCGTCTCAGGTGGTGGCAACCACCAAGAGAAACAAGCGAAATCCATGAATAAGAACACACGAATACCAAGTGCCACTAGATGCAATCACTCAAGCAATGCACTTGGATTCTCTCCCAATCTCACAATGATGATGGATCAATGATGGAGATGAGTGGGAGGACTTTAGCTAAGCTCACAAGGTTGCTATGTCAATGAAAATGTGCAAGAGAGCTCCCTTGAGCGGCCATGGGGCTATAAATAGAGCCCCCATCAAATAGAGCCGTTGTACCCCTTCTTTGGGCAAAACACGCTCTCGACCGGACGCTCGGTCATACATACCGGCCGGACGCTGGCCCTCGGCGTCCGGTCGCCCGATGGACGCCGCGTCACCGACTTCAAACGCTGCTGTTCATCGATTTCAACGGCTCTGAAGTCGACCGGACGCTCCGGTCAAAAAGCGGCCGGACCGGGCTGAAGCCCCAGCGTCCGGTCGTTTCGATAAGCTCCCGAGGCATATGTTTTTTCGGCCGACGCGCGTCCGTCCACTTGACCGACGCGAGAGTCGGCGTCCGGTGCTCAACCTTCCCATCATGGTCGTCGACATTTCGGCCGGATAGATTTTTTCAGCCGTCCGGTCATTGAGTGACTCCAAGCGTCCGGTCGATGAGACCGACGCCAACATCATTTCGACCAACTCCATTTCAACTCTAACTTCTTCACCCTTGCTCAAATGTGCCAACCACCAAGAATTTTGCATCCGGCGTAATAGAAAATAGACATTTCATTTTTCCCAAACCCATCTCAACCCTGCAAACACCTTGTGCACATGTGTTAGCATATTTTCACAAATATTTTCAAGGGTGTTAGCACTCCACTAGATCCTAAATGCATATGCAATGAGTTAGAGCATCTAGTGGCACTTTGATAACCGCATTTCGATACGAGTTACACTCCTCTTCATAGTACGGCTATCTATCCTAAATGTGATCACACTCACTAAGTGTCTTGATCACTAAAACAAAATGGCTCCTACATTTTATACCTTTGCCTTGAGCCTTTTGTTTTTCTCTTTCTTCTTTTCCAAGTTCAAGCATTTGATCATCACCATGCTATCACCATTGTCATGATCTTCGTCATTGCTTCATCACTTGGAGTAGTGCTACCTATCTCATAAACATCTTGATAAACTAGGTTAGCACTTAGGGTTTCATCAATTAACCAAAACCAAACTAGAGCTTTCACCGCTTCTGTTGGAATCTGCTTCTGTCGGCTCCTTATCGCTCTGGGTTCATTTTGCTACAGCTCCTGATTCTCCTTCAGGAAACTTCTCATCCCCCTCCCACTCTCTTGTACGCTCCCTCCCTCGCTCCCGAGTCGCGACGCGACCGACGACGGCGCGGGGCGGCCTCGGCGGTGGCCGGCCCTCCGTGCGGCGGCGGCCTCCCTCCTCCTCCTCCTCCTCCTCCTCCTCCTCCACCACCACCACCACCACGCCCCTTCCTCCTCGCGACGCAAGGCAGCGGGTCGCAGCGGCGTGAACGACGGCCTAGGGTTTGGCCCCTCTGTCACCGGTCGTCCCCACGGGCGCGCGGGCAGGTCGGCGGCGTGAGCAGACCTCCACGATGGCGGTCCGGTGCGCGGGCTGGACGGCAGCACACGTCCGCGAGCTGGCCCCACAGGTGGCCGCGGCCGCGGCTGCCACCCCGATGCGGCTTCGTCCCGCAGGTTCGCCTCTCCTCCTGGGCTCCACGGAACGTCGAAACCCTAGGTGTGTGTGTATTATTGGGTTTGTCTGTAAAACTGCTACACAGTTTACTTGATAGCTACATGGATTTGGTGAAGATGATTCTTTTTTTTCAGCTGGGAGGTATCAAGAGGAAATTTTGTTTTCCAAAATGCAAAATAAAAGGACAATTCTGCTGAATAAGAACAATACCCAGTAGACCACTAGAGGTAGACATTTTTTGCGTCTTATTTTGTCCTCGCAGGATAGTTCCAGTGGTTTATGATGATAGATCTCTTTTCTCAATTGACCCTTGCTAACAGCTAACACTACTGTAGAGCCCTTGTTGCTAAATAGATCTGCATTATCATGGTTTATGAATAACTTCAATTATTTATTGTCCCCTTGCAGGTCTTGGTTTCCTGGTCCGTCGAAGAAAGTAGAGGGGTGCGAGTAATTTCAGAGATAGCATTTTGTTTTGTTTGGTTTTTACTCATATGCTTGCTTATTTCCACTTCTAGGGTTTTCGAAGCCCTACTATACAGAGCTACCAGTTCTCGGTTTTCCATTCTCAGTTATCACTCCCTCAGTTGGCCAAGCTTTGGTGCTGTCATGAACTAGAGCCACAGAAGTTTAAATCTCTATGCTAGGTTTTTTTAGATATGGTACCTGGTAAGTCCCTTCTATGGTATATAACTTCCAGTTAAATGAACAATTGTTAGCTATCCATAATTTGTTTTAGATTTAATTTACATTGACTGTTCTACAAAGGAAAAAATGAAAAAGGCTTCTGTACCCAGTGCAGCAATTACTGGAAAATAACATTCGCTCTTTTCTTCTTCTTTTTATCGCTTCTCCATAGCTAATAGCCTAAAAGCAACCATTCCACTACAACATTTTATTATGATATGTCATTTACATTTTTTTTGCATTGCGCTGTGATTGATCCTTGCTGGGCGCTCAGAAAATAAATAGTCATTATACTGACTTGCATATTTTGGTCCAATGAAATTAGTATGACTGGTCAATAAGGACTTACTTATTATCTTACTTAGTTTCCTCACAGGCTGTAGCTTATGCCACTTGCACTCTAATACAATGAGGATTGATAGGGTTCGGTTTGGTATTTTTTAGGGTGAGATACCAGTGCTTGCTTGGCATCCCATGCCACTTTCATAATATTCCAATCCTTGTTTTGCATAAACACTGGGTTTTTAAAACACAATCAAACATTGATGTTAAGATGATGTCTTCTTTCATACATATCTATGGTCCTGCGTATCCTGAAACTGCTATATATGGACTGTATTATACCTATATATTTTGGAGGACGACACTCAAGTCAGTGTTTCCATGGTACTGCTAGCACATGTATGCATTAACATCTTTTAATTATGTATAGAAACTGGCCATTCTGGCTTGCTCGGCCATCTTTTAATATATCAGTGCACAACCTAGACATCATGTTTCAGGAATGCATCTTTATGCTGCTCTCCCTTCCCTCCCCCTTCCCCTTGTTTGATTTTCTTTAAAAAAAGGATTAAGTCCACTTTTGGCCCCTCAACTCTCATGTCGGTCTAATTTTTACCCCCAAGTTCAAAACCGTCTGATCTGGGCACCTGAACTTTGAAACCCGTTCAATTTAAGCCCCTCGGCGTGTTTCAGGCGGTTTGTGGTGACGTGTTCCCGGTTTTGAGTAGCCACGCTGGCGTTAACGGACACGCTGGATCACCGCGCGGGTCAAAAACACGAGCCACCCCGGTCAGCTCTCTCTCTCCCTCTTAGTTCCTCTCCCATGAACCCTAGACGACGCCGCCACCTCCATCGCCGCCGCCGCCGCCTCCATCAACGTAGCCGCTACCACATCCTCTCCTCCGGTGCCTCCATGTCCGCAGTCTCCCCTCCGCCTGGGAGTCCTCCGCCGCCACCTTCGCAGTCGTATGGGCTTGGAGGATTGAAACGAACACGCTCAGGTATGATTGAATCCTTCTGCATTTCTAGATGTAGGGATGGAAGTACTCTTAGGTTAGTAACCTCGGATCCGTAGTCCTAAGACTCTAGTATCTGTTGTAGGAATGGACCCTTTGGAATTTCTCTGTGTTCGATTTCACTTTGGTGGGGACTTTTTCAATGATGGGAAGAAGCTTCACTATCTAGGTGGAAATGAGGAGATGTCATTCATCGAGCGTGACAAAATATCTTTGCCTAAAGTAATTGGACATCTTAAAGACCATTACAATGCTTCAGAGCCTGTTCTTCTCCATTGGTTGTTCCCTGGCAAGGATTTACTGAATGGGCTCAGAGTTTTGGTAGATGGCAAGGCTTGTTTGGACATGTCTGAATGTGTTACTGATGGAGGGGTTGCAGATGTATTTGTTGAGCTTATTGAAGTGAAAGTTGATGGCATGGAGACTGAGGAGGAAGAGGATGGGGAGGACCAGTGTAGTGACTGGGAGGAAGATGCTCAAATGGAGAGTGAAAGAGCAGACAGTGAAAGCACTAGGATGGAAACACCTCATGAAGACAATGTGGTGGTTGAGGATTTGGCTATAATGAACATGTCATCACCAGAACAACTGAAGAAGGACTTAGTAGGTGCTACTAAGTATTTGCATTGGGTTAGAGAGAAAGAGGCTCATGTACAGAAGTTAGTTATGCAAGAAGAAGTGTCTGTTCATGAAGAGGCTCCTGTATAGAAGGAACACAGTTCAGATATGGATGATTCCAGTGACCAGGATTACTTGTCTGGTGATGATGAGATCAGTGGAGAGGATGAGGAGGTAATCCAGATTAGAGCTGAGCTAAAGGAGTTAAAGAAGAAATTAAAAGCTAGAGGCATGTTGGTGGTTGATGAGGAAAGGCATGAAGTCAATGTGGAATGTGCTAATGAAGAGGATGGCTGGGATTCCCATGCTATGGATACTAATGAAGAGGATGATTCATATGATGAAACATCTGATGGAGAGTTGGTTAGGAAGGAGAAGAAATTCCTCAAGTTTGATGCCAATGCTCTAGTGCCAGTATTCAATGTTAGGATGGCTTTTAGTGATAAGTCAACATTCAGGGAGGCTGTCATCAAGTATGGGCTTGCAGAAAGGAAGGTGATTAAGTTTGTGAAGAATGAGAGCACAAAGTGTAGAGCAGTTTGTTCATGGCCAAAGTGCCCTTGGGTTTTGCATCTGTCAAAGACATCAAGGGCAAGTAGTTGGCTTATAGCCACATGTAAAGATGTGCACACATGCCCACCAAGGAGAGACAACTCTTTGGTGATATCAAGGAGAGTAGCAGATAAATATGAGAAGTTGATATTGGCTAACCCACAGTGGTCAGTTGAGAGTATGAGAGAAATAATTCAGGAGAAAATGTTTGCAGATATCAGTATTTCAAAGATTAAGAGAGCCAAATCAATTGTGATGCAAAGGATGTATGATGCAACCAAAGGGGAGTATGCTCTGGTGTTTGACTACCAGCTTGAACTGCTGAGAAGCAATCCTGGGAGTACAATAGTAGTGAAGCTTGACACTAAAGAACTTGAACCCATGTTCATGAGGTTTTATGTCTGCTTTGATGCATGCAAGAAGGGGTTCCTTGCTGGTTGTAGGAAGGTTATTGGACTGGATGGTTGTTTTTTTAAGGGATTAACCAATGGAGAACTGCTTTGTGCACTAGGTAGAGATGCCAACAATCAAATGTACCCAATAGCTTGGGCAGTTGTAGAGAGGGAGACCAAGGAGTCCTAGGACTTTTTCTTATCTTTACTAAGCACTGACCTGCAGTTTGGTGATGGTGATGGCTGGGTATTCATTTCTGACCAACAGAAGGGGCTCATCAATGCTGTAAACAAGTGGGCACCTAAGGTGGAGCATAGGATGTGTGCCAGGCATATCTATGCTAACTAGAGGAAGAAGTTCACTAACAAGAAGTATCAGAAGCTTTTTTGGAGATGTGCAAAGTCTTCATCAATGAATCTATTCAACTACAACATGAGCAAGCTAAGGGCAGAAACACCGCAGGGGGCTGATGCTATTTTTGAGAACTGATCCTGAGCATTGGAGTAGAGCATGGTTCAAAATTGGGTCATTATGTGATTCTGTGGACAATAACATGTGTGAGTGCTTCAACCACTAGATTCTGAAAGCAAGGTTCCTTCCAATCATAAGTATGCTTGAAGGTATAAGGCGCCAAGTTATGGTAAGAATCCATGAGAACAGGAACAAGGAAGAAAGGTGGACAAGTCTCATCTGTCCAAACACCTACAAGAAGCTGATGACATATGTCATAGCTAGTGGGTTCTGCCATGCTATCAGCAATGGCAACAATTGCTATGAAGTAACCTACTGGGATCACAGATTCACTGTGAATTTGGATGAGAGAACTTGCTCCTGTAGGTTCTGGCAGTTGTTAGGTTTGCCCTGCCCTCATGCTATTTCCTGCATCTACTATGCATCCAGGCCTTTAGAAGAATTCATAGCCAAGTGTTATTCCGTTGAGGAGTACAACAAGACATATGCACACTGCCTGCAACCAGTGGAAGGCAAGGCCTTCTGGCCAGTATCAAATAGAGAAAAGCCATTGCCCCCCAGGTATGTAAGGATGCCTAGAAGACCAAAGAAGGAGAGGAAAAGGCAAGATGGGGAGAAGAAGAAGCCACCTCAGGGTAAGCTATACAAGAAAGGAACAACTATAAGGTGTAGAGCATGTAAAGGGATTAGACATAATAGGACAACTTGTAGCAGGAGGACATGTTCTGGTAATGCAAGCGGTGGTGCTTCATAGTCTGGTAATGCAAGTGGTGGCCCTTCATAGTCTGGTAATGCAAGTGGTGGTGCTTCACAGTCTGTTAGAGGAGGTGATGGTGCTTCACAGTCTGGTAGAGGAGGCTCATCAAAAAGGAAGTCATGCCCTTCATCTACTGCTGCTAGTAGCAAAAGACACTGCAATGTAAGTTTAACCGCTTATTCCATGTGGTCATCCTTATTAGTAATATACTTTCTTTGTCTTAGTTATATACTTCCTTTGTCTTGCAGGATGGGAAAAAAACTATGAAATCATCAGTAAGAGTGAAGACAACGCTGAAGGAAGGGGCTCGGGCTAAGGTCACCCTAGAGGCCACTATACCAGGGATGTCTGGAAATCATAGTAAAGCAAGCCTCCAAGTTTCAGGTGCTTCTACCTCTAAGGTTGCTGTGTCAGCTGCAGGACCAGCCAAGCAGATTTATCCAGAGGAAGGAAGACCAAGTGCAGCTGATCACAAGGGAGCCACTCCTTCTACCTTACTGCTGATAGGCCCAAATCCTTGAGCCCATGTCTGTGTCTGTGTCTTATCTATGCTATCTGGAACTATTGTAATGAACTACTGTAATGAACTTGGATCTATCCTTCTACCTGACTTCATGTATGTGTCAAATTTCATGAGTCTGTGTGTGTGCAACCTGAACTATTGTAATGAACTTGGATCTGTGTTAATCACTGAATGACATGTGTTGTATGGATCTGTGACTAAGGTACTAAAAAATCTCTGGATGTTGTCTTGAGTCCAATATGTCTCTTTCGAAAGTATTTTTGACAAGTGTTTGTTGGTGCCTTCTTGTCTCTGTCATCTATTGTAGTGGTAAGTATATTTGTTCAATGAGTTAAAGATTGGGAATTTCAGCTGAAGAATGGAGTAGGTGGAATATTTTTGGGCATGTTCCAATTATATGAATAGTCTGGCAAATTGTTTTCAGACATTAGTTAAGAATTTTGAGGATCTCCAATTATATGAATAGTCTAGCAAAAGGTTTCTCATCCAATTCTTTCATATATTTTCTCATCTATTGTTATGATCTGGGAAAAATATTGGTTTTGTTTGAAAAACTGATATTGGAATCTTTAACTCATGTAGTAGGGTAAACCTCTCTCTTATTTGGATATTAGATTATTCTGTAGAGCTTAAGAAAATACATGGAGGGTGAACTTAACATTTAGTACATGGCCAAGTTAAACATATAAAAGGATTCACATATAAAAGGATTCATGCAACCACATTTCACTAAAACATTAGGACATGAGCATTAACCTGATACTCATACATGGTCCTGAGCATTATGCTCATGCATTAAGCTGATACACAACCCATAATAGAACCTGAGCAAGTTTTCAGTACCAACATGGATCCTACTAACTACAACTACAACTACACCAAGGCTAACACCACATTGACTTACATGATCCAAGGCATCCAGGAAGCAGCCACTAATCCTACACAAACAAATAGAGCACCAAACAAGAACTTCCTCTCCTTCTCTAATGTCCCTATCCTCACCTCTAACTCAACTCTAGATTCAGCTCCCAACTGCAATTCAGCTTGCATAATGGCCACATCTGTCCTGGCTGCAACAAACATGGCACCTCTATCTTCATTGTACCTGACAGCGCCTTCCAGCTCAAGCTGTAGTCTTTGATTCTCCCTTGTTGTGCCTTCTAGCTGAAGCTGCAGTCTTTGATTCTCCCTTGTTGCACCTTCCAAGAGTCTTGCAGTCTCCATTCTTGCATCTTCCAAACTCTATTTAGCTACTCCAGTTGCACGCTTCTAGAACTTCACTGCATCTCGCAAATCAAGCAGAAGTTGCTTCTTGAAGCTATTGTTTGGTGGATCCACCCAATTATAAAAGTCGCAACCACCATCCTATGAAACAAACCAATAACCAACAAATCAGAGACACACTCAATCACTGATGCATCTACAGACTATGAATCACGAAGAGAACAACTTACACGAGCCCGTGCACACTTCAGATACCGCAATCCTGGGTTCGAATCACTCCAAGATATGAACCTAGCAGCTTTTGCATCGCATTTGCATAGCACAACTGGGGTATACTCCAGTGGTCCTTCATGATAGGGGATGGGTGAGGACGAATCACCATGGGAATCACCATGGCGATGCCATCGCGACTCTTGGGTCCCCAAACTTTGGCTGGATCCGCTTGAGGTCGCCATAGACGACTGCAAAGGCGGCAGCGGAGGACTCCCAGGTGGATGGGAGACTGCGGACGTGGAGGCACCGGAGGAGAGGATGCGGTAGAGGCTACGGCGATGGAGGCGGCGGCTTCGTCTAGGGTTCGGGGGAGAGGAACTGAGGGGGAGAGAGAGCTGACCAGGGCGGCTCGTGTTTTTGACCAGCGCGATGATCCAGCGTGTCCATAAACGCCAGTGTGGCCACTCAAAACCGGGAACACGTCACCGCAAACCGCCTGAAACACGCCGAGGGGCTTAAATTGAATGGGTTTCAAAGTTCAGGTGCCCAGATCAGACGGTTTTGAACTTGGGGGTAAAAATTAGACTGACATGAGAGTTGAGGGGCCAAAAGTGGACTTAATCCTTAAAAAAATTTATCTCCTGGTAACCCATACTAATACTGCTGCTCTCCCTTCCCTCCTCCCCCCTCCCATCCTGCATTTCTTAGACCAAGGTAAAGTAGCACATTTTGAGAGGCTATTTATAGTTAAACTGAAACAATATAAACTACAAGCAAAGATGGCTTAGTCTTGATCTATATATGCCATAGCCCTTTTATAGTTATATTTTCATGACAGGGTTCCATCCTCTTTATATTAGTTTGCTTGTGTCAGATTGTTTAGTCAATGTGTTACAGCATAGTTCCCAAAGATCTGCTCTACATTTTAGCCACCTACCTCACCTTAGTTAGTTGTTTTTACTTCGAGTGGCAGCTTGCATTACTGGATTGCAACTTGATTTTTGTTGATCACTCTTTACGAATTGCCTTGCTGGGTTGTCAATTTATGTAGTTACTTTCCATTTCCAAATATTATTTATAAGCATAGGTGGATTGCAACTTGATTTTTGTTGATCACTCTTTACGAATTGCCTTGCTGGTTTGTCAATTTATGTAGTTACTTTCTATTTCCAAATAATATTTATAAGCATAGGTGGATGATGCAATACAGTAAAAATAGGCGATGAGACTTCCAGCTTGCACTGTTCCTCTGCTTTCGTAGAGATTAGGTAACTGCTAATATCACCTCTTTCCTTTTGTTTTGATTTTTCAACCTATGAGCTAAAGGGAGGAACTTTATTCCCTTTTGTTGGTTTATAAGTGTGAATCCGTAGGATGAACTTTATTGTTTTGTCAACAATGAACAAGGATTAGCTTTAGTTTCTTGCTGTGAAAAAAGGGGAATTTAGATTCAAACTTTAATTCTCTTGCAAAAGCATATGTACACTTCGTTTTACAAATATTGCTGATTTCCATTTTCTGCTCATTCATCCTATCCTTTTTTTTATATATTGATGGCATGTTGGCAAGGCGGGAGAACACTGAAGCACATGAACCCAATGTATTCTGTTCATAAGATCTTGTGATCATGTAGGTTTTAAGTGTCAGATTGCAGTACTATATGACACAACTTCACACTAGGTATTTAGTTGCTTAGATTTGCTTAAAAAAAGATGCTATGGTTATGTCCTACAAATGTGCCCTTAGCTTCGCACCGAAAGAAGTTATTATTGAGCCTAAATAATTATTTCTGCTATTTTCTTTATAGTTGAAATCAGATTTTTACCTCCATTGACGTAATCGCAGGCTTGATTAGGTTAGTTCCTACGACGATAAATTATTCAGCTCTTTGAGGTTATATATATGAGGTAAAGTAGTTGCTCATATACCTGCAGTATTCCCTAGCAAATATAGTCATGGTGTTGGTGCCAACTAATGCTATCAAACAAAGTTAATTGTACTCTTATGGTTATTTTTTTATTTACCATTCTGATCTTATTATTTTACATGCTATATGGATCTACATGGAGTTGCTAAACTATCCTACAACATTGTGCCTGTCAAGACTCTTGTTGCTGAAAAGAAGCGACCTTGTGCAGGCCGTACTTTATGCCTCAGGAAAGTGGCTAGATAAGGTACATTCTATCACTATTGGTTTGAGTATGGAACGTATTTGTAGTAATGATAGCTATATACACCAAGTCTCCTTGAACGATCTTGTATTCTTTCTTCTATACAGAGAAAAAATAACTTTCCAATACATTTATCCTAAAAGCGTATGCCTGTGTCTAACGATCAACAACTCTACTGAATTTCAAAAGAAGGTCATGACTTCGGTCAATATAAAAAAGCCTACCAAATAGTGACAATAGGTTGCACATGCCTTATCTAAGTTGATCATTTGTTTGAATTCCTTGGTGTCTCCATTTTGATAACCCAAATGGCTACAAGTTCTCGGTTCTTATTCTAATGATGCTCCAAACTACTAAACTACTTGGTGAAACCTTGTGAAGTAAATAAGCTGAAAGCAGGAACACATTGTTTTGTTGTATATGGTAATACCATTTCCTGTTGCACTATATATAGGCATGTGTGACTATATCACAGTTTACTAAACTCAATCATTTTTAGGTGACAATTTCTTCAAAGGTGTGAGCTATATTATTATTGAGGTTGTATGTGCTGAGCCCTTCTCTGCTTAAAAAAGAAGAAGCCATGAAGCGTGGAGGCAAACATAATTGCAAATCGATCCGAACTGTCTAAATTTGAGTCTGAGTATCGGGAGGTATACAGTTCTCTTTAATATATTTTATTCATGCAGGTTCTCCATTTACAATAAAGCCATAATTCACTCTGTTATTTCATAAAATTTTCTCTACACATGCATATGTATAATTATATTTAGTGCATGCTCTTCATGTCCACGTACAAAGGAAGAGAATTTCATGACCTTCAAAACTACATGTGTGTAATGCCTAGCACAACTCTTTAAATTTCTTATGCTTCATTTCGAGTTTGGTTCATCTATACGTTACACACAAATTCCTGTCAATTTTATAGATTTGGTATTTATTGTAGTGCCCTCAGCTTTATTTAGAATTCATAGTTTTTTTGTGATGGATGGTCCAACGTCCTAATTCGGACTTGCTCTGCAGAAAGTGCCGCATGCTCCATTTTATATGAAACTTGATCCAAAATGCTAATAATTGTGGACCAATAGCAAACTCATTGTTTGGAGAGATGGCTACAGAGCTTAGTATGCTTGTCGTCAAGCAGGTGGGCACAAAAAAATAAGCAATAATTCTCTGCATACTCTGCTGTTAAGGAAGTCTAATTGAACACTAAAAATATTCAGTGTAAGTCAAATTAGACAGTTCACATGCATGTCTCTGTTAGGTATTTTCTTAGTTGGTATTGAAGGGAAGTAAAGCTTGATTATAGGTGCAGTGTGTGCTATGTTCTAAGCCATAACAACCTTTCAAAGTTCAAACAATAATATGGTTACTTCTTCTCTTTGGTCCATGAATGTGTAGCGGTTCTCCCCCTTTAGTGCGTACTAGCTGCGGCCAAGTGTATGTTAGTTAGGTGGCGCCTGTTGGCAGTGTATGTTTTGTAGGTTGATTAATTCCTGTCCTGTTCTTGGTATAATGTGTTTATTCCAAGACAATTAATGACATGTCAGAACAGCAAAAAATTTCCAGGAAGCATGGTAATTGTTATTTATTATTGTAACGTGGTGCCTATAGATCAAGGCTCAAGATCATTATATTGACAGTTGATGCTTGTAGCTAATTGATTCTTTCTTTTTTACCAAGATGTGATGCCATACTTTCCAGATGTTTGGATGAATTCCTGTCTACAATAGCAATATGTAGAGTTCCTATAGTTTATCGATACCATTTAGCATCAAGAAGATAGGGCTTCATATACGTGTCCCATTAATGATTCCTGCTTTCACCCTTACTCCACAATTTAACCGGTACAACACCGCTAAGAGCATCTCATTTTCCCGTATACTTGGCTTCATATATGTTGTAGGCCATTTGTTCACATCTTGGTTTTGCTTGATGCAGCCTGTTCTTAAGGTTTTTATAATGAATGCATCCTTGTTTGTGCACTGCGCTTGTTGCTTAATAGTATATCTTAGTGTTTATGAACAATTTTATCTGACAAAAAAAACCTTGAACCTCCATATTGTTAATTGAGTTCCTACAATTATAGAAACTAATGTCAAACTGATATTAGGTCCAGCCAAAACAAGGAAGAGATACATGGAGTATAAACTCCGTTCTTCAACAATAAAATCATTGAACAGTTAACAATTTGTATGGTCCACATTTGGCTCAAACTTTGTCAAATATATGCGCCTTTTCCCATTCTAGGTTACTAAAGATGGCATTGCCGCCTTAGTTTAGGGCCCAATTTTTGCGAGGATTTGTGGTGTCCTGTTATTATTAATGGTTCCCCTCACTATCGCAGAGTTGGATGCTTCCCCAGTTTTGGAGTTCACCTCAGCTTACATGGTGCACCAAGTCACCCTCAAGCAGTCCTGGGCTCCGAGCACGTAGGCAGAAGCTGATTTATTTGGTCTACATTCTCAACTTACTGCGGTTTCAGTTTTTTTATCGTTGGAGACGAACCAGGAATCATTTAAAAATGCTTTTGCCTGCGGCAGTTGGTTGAGTAGAGAACACCATATAATTAGCAAGCTATTTTTTAATGTTCCATTTGTACATAGCTGTTTGGTAAAAGAAATGTTTTACATGAGTTGCTTATGCAGCGAAAAACTTCCTTGGGTGGTACTAAGGATTGTTTGCTTCTTACCTGACGTGGTGAGCTGGAATGGGCTACTTTCACAACTCCTGTACGTGCCGTACCTCCAATCTTAAGTTTCCATAATATGCTTTTTCATATTGCTGTTAAAATATGTGACATTTTTACGCAGTGATATGTGATGCAGCAGTAACTTCTACTACAGTCTTTGCCAATATAGAATGTGGTCTCCCGGATGTTTAGAATGCATTTGTAACTCAATTCTTATCCTATACAACTACATGTAAGTTTTCCTGAAAAAATCGGTTCGGTTTCCCGGTTTTGGTGTATAGGGCTGATTTGTCTAAAGATGTAGCCGTTTCTCTCTTTACAGATGGCCCAACCTGCAATGCTGAATGCTTTGATACAGAATGAGGCTTAAAATTCCACCTTTGCTTTCTCAATCATGGGAAACACCTGATTTTGCAAATTGCTAATTCATCACTTGCAAGCTGCTGCTAATTCATCGGCGAAGGGATACAAAAATCGAAGCTCATTTTACTAGCTACTCATTGCTGCCTTATCATGATCATGATAGCAGTCTGTCTTTAGGGTACTTTGTCACGTTGACTTACCTTTAATAGTGATGCTTTTGTTGTCCAATGAACTATAGCATTAGTCTGTCTGGCCACCATTCGTTGATAAACGTATTCATTTAAGTCTAATTTGAAGATGTCAACCTAACATATGCTTTCTTCTATACCTGCCACGCTCTCTTCGTCCATGCACGGGAGGGCGCGCACTTTCTACTGGTTTGTCTTTGAAGACAAGCTTGGTTTTCAAAGATTTTGGTGATTGGCCTCCCACTGTGTGTCTTTTGATGTTTCTTTTTGGCAGGAGATTAGGAACAAGAAAACGGCCTCAACAAAGGGAAGCAGCAGCCATGGACCCAGCCTGAGAGGTACCTGCTATAGGCCCTGGAGCAATCTGGGACAGCATCATGCCTTTTGGCTTTGTAGAGCTTCTACAAATACGGAGTATATTATTTTTACTTCTATATATTTGGTTCATATAGTATATTTTAAATTTGGTTCAGTCAGCCTCAGATCTACTCATCTTCATTACTTCTATTTCAGGAACTTGTTGGTTCATGGCGTTGATTAAGATGTTATTTGTTTCCTATTCTCATCTCTGATCAGCCGTAATGCAGATGCACATTAGGTCCTTTGTACACGTCATTCCTGCGTCTTGCGTCCTGCCATGTATCTTCATAGGCATATATACCGTCAATTGCAACATGGCTTTAGCAATCATTCAAGAATAAATCATAAATGTTACTATCATCTTTATCTTATGATTTCCGCAGCATTTTTTTTTTTATTTTAACACTTTTTTAAACTAATTTTAAATCTAACACTTTTTTTTTTCTTCAAAACTAACACTTTTGCCCGCACCTATTTCCCTGGCGCGGCGAAACGCCTGTGCCGCGCCATGCATGGTGGCGCGACGAGAGGGATGATGTGGCGACGACTGGGGAGCTGACCGGTGACGTGGCAGGTGGTTTGCATGGCCATCGATCTTGGCAGCGCTATGCAGCACGCCATCCCCTGGCGCGCTGGCAGTCCCGTGTAAATATCGCCCATGAGCCGCCTCCCTCCTCTGTCTGCCTTAACGGTGGATGACTTTCGCGCCGCGCCCTCCCGCCACTCCCAAGTGCTGTCGGCGCCCGGCCCTCCGTTGCCGCCTCCCTCCCTCCCTTCCCATCCATTCTCTGGCCGCCTCCCTCCCTCCTCGGCCCCGTTCAAGTGCAAAGTGTATGTGTTGAAATGTTAAGCTATATGTGTTCATGTACTAATGTCACCTTATTTAGGTATTTTCAATGGCGAAGTGTCGTTTCAAGGAGTGGTTGTATGGTCCTAAGAACCAATGGCCGGAAGAACAGCCAAAGGTTAAGGAAAAGAAGAAAGAAAGGGTAATTTATAAAGCACCTCCTGTCATGTGCGGATGTGGTGTTAAATCCAACTATGGCCTAGTCCCTATGGAGCTTGGAATATGCTATTATTGCGGCCATATAGTTGACTATGATGAGGTTGGTTATTGGTGTTGAAAACCTAAAATTGTATTTTCTGGATTTTTTAAAGAATTATGATATAATTTTTTGTTTGAACAGAGCACTAGGAAATGCAATGGGAATCTTATGATGGTCAAGATAAGTTCTTGGATGACTTGAAGGGGATGCAAGTAATTGCACAAAAGAGGGGATATTGACGTGACTATGTCGATCACTTTGTTAAACTGCAAAAGAAGAACATGCGTGAGTTTGCTAGAAAGAGTGGTATTTGTAACTCGATCGATGTCAGGCTTGACAAATGGGGGTCGGAGAGACGGAGGGCATTAGATGAGGATAGGGCAAGGAAGGCTGCAATGGAGGAGGAAACAGTACATATGCAGGTCTTGAATGACCATGTTGCTGCATTGTGTGCAAGTGAGTCATTGAAAGCCTTCTTACTTTGTTGCCTGCTTTTAAATGTACTATAATCGCGTTGGTAACTTGTTGCATTTTATATATGAAGGGATTGGATGCAGCGGGGACCATGCCGCAGAGGTAGCCCATGCAAGTTATGTGGAAAACAAGTTACATGAGCATAGAACCCGAGCCGGTCCGGCGTTCTATGTCCGATTGTGTTGGACAATGAGGGGGACGAGGATGAGGACGACATTGCTAGGTTGAGCGATCTCATCGCTCTAGCGGAGACGGGCTTACAGGTGGAGAAGGATGAGGACGACACTGGCAGACTGAGCGAGCTCATCGCTTTAGCAGAGGCGGGTTTGAAGGCGGAGGAGGATGAGGAAGCGTTCTTCTCTCAAGCCACAGAGGCCGCAGATGAAGCGGAGGCCGCTTACTACAGGCGACAGGCAGATCAGGGCAATGCGGGTGAGCCTAGCCATATGAACGAGGAGGAAGAAAACATGTTCTTGTCTCAGGCCGCAGATAAAGCGGAGGCCGCTTACTACAGGCGAAAGGTAGATCAGGGCAATGCAGGTGACCCAAGCCACAACAATAGGGTTGTGGTAGAGGATTGGTACTCGGACGATGAGTTACTTACTCAGTATGTTTCTGACTGAGGATTTTTTATTGCGCCGTCTGTTAGTTCCATGCTTTATTAATGATCAATGTAGCTATGTACTAGAACTTTCATTGTGTTGTCTTATTTTTCCATTTGAACTATTGATGTATTGTACCCATGTATCATGTACTCGGATTACCCATGGTCGATCTTAAGTGATCCCATCCATTTATCACCCTCCGACCCATCCGTTTGTCGCTCTCCGATGCATCCAAGTTTTTTAATAATAGCGAATGCGTTGAGAATTTCTAAAACGAACAAAATCAAGTAAAATTATTTTGAATACGGTTGGCTGGCATATATATCTTGCATGTTTCCCATGTATTTTAAAATAGTAGCGTATAATTTATGTTATTAGCATCAGTTCAATATAAAATAACAATAATGTTATCACTTTACTCCAGCGTTCTTTTTTCATGAGTCACGTTTGGCACGCAACCCTAAGCCCAGGTTCGCAGCACCATAGCCCATGGCGCGGCACTGACGCACCAAGGCCCACGGTGCGGTAGGACCTGGACGCAGACAAAAGCCGATCAGCCTCAATTGCAATAAATGGAGCTGTTGTCGGTGCTGTAAATAACTACAAGTGCTGTCGCGACGCATTAAAACGAATATGAAGCAAATAAATGGAGTCCGTGCGCAAGTTGATAAGTTGTCACATAACATTTTCATTGGTTCATGAGTCTGCAAGTTTTGGACGACAATATTCTCGATCACGTGGAAGAAAATAAGAGGGATGTTGCAGCGATACTCGTCTGACTCATCCCTGGTGATAGGATTCAGATAGTCCTGGAGCTCTGGAGCATCTCAAGGACACCAATGCACCTGAACATTTCATAATTAAGTTTGGTTGTGATATAGTGTACATCGAACAAGACACATGTATGCAGTAGCGGAGCTCGTTAATTTCTACGCCTAAGGCCACTACGTCCACACTGTGACACTAGATCAAAATACCGTCTGTACGGAATCTAATAATAATATATGACAAACTAGCTCACAAATAAATGCGTAAGTTTAGCTAATGATGATTTGACTTAGGAGCAAGAGAAAAAATGGAGTTTAATGTCTTATCCTCGAACCATCAGTGATGGAATTTTTAGAGAGAAAAGAGGCGACGAATGGGTTCTTAGAACTAGAATTTACCATGGTTGAGTAGTCCGTGCTCATGCTCTAGGGCCCTTGCGGCTAGCGGCCAGTGCGGCGATTGTGGCTGTGGCTAGGCGCCCAGGCCACAGGCGGGCAGCAGCCTAGCCCCAGCACGTCTGCGACGGTTAGGAAGACAACCTCTAGCGGCAGCCGGCAAGGGCCGAGACGCCGAGTTGCCGGCTAGTAGCTGTTGCCTACTGGGCTGATGAGCGGCGTGACCGCGTGAGAGGCGGAGTGCTGGAGTGGGGGGATTTACGGCTCGGCATGAGACGTGGAGTGGAGATTTGCGGCTCGGATTGCTCTCTCCTCTCCCTCTTTCTATGCCTGGGCCGGTTGAATTTAGCCCAATGTCTACGGTCACTTTGAATTGAGCCAGAAATTTACATACGGTATAAGAGACATTTTGAGCCAAGCCTAGGGCCATTTCCCTAGTGGTCCAAGGCCCATATCCGCCCCTGCATGTATGATAGTAAAGAGAGCGTAACCTGATGCTATGTTAGGACGTCGAGACAGTCCGTGTACTCCCTGTACTTGCGCCTCACATTCCCTCTAACTCTGCTTGCGTCTAGATATACAGAGATGTAGGTAGTGTATCTTGCCCGTTCCAATGCTGTATTGAACATGATAATGAATTAGCCATTAATAATTTCATCATATGTAACTGCCTCGAAGAATATAGTGAACCGAAGTACTTACAGAGAAACCAGTAACAAGGGGCCTCCCAACGGGCCATCGTTCCCAACACCAAACCTAGAGTAGGTAGGAGCAACCCCCAAGGTTCGCATACCCTGAGGTGCGATGGCAGGCAACGCATAGCTATCGATACGTCCATGCCAGGACTGCGCTGCCCTAGCTGTACGCTGCTATGTTATCCCACGACTGGCGTAGTATGTCAAGAAAGATCCAGCTGATGGTGTTGCCCAAGGCGTCTGGGAATAGGAAAGCACCAAGGAAGTGCCAGAGCCACACTCTAGCAAACCTGTCGATCTGAGCCTCATCAGCCTATGGGTCCAAGTAAACAAAGTGCTCTATGATCCACGACGATGAAATACCGGAACTTTTCCTGAAATTCACCAAAGAAAATGAGACCCGATGGCTGCAGGAAAGCATTGCAAGTATTAAATAGGCTTGAATTGCTCACTTATTTTTCTTAGAAACCTCATCATCCGATGGAAGAAAGCCAGTGAACTGAGCCATCCACTCCCTCCAGTGATCATTGTCAACTATACCTGTCACTGGAAGTCCCCCCAACCGAAGGCTAAAAATAGCCTTCACGTCCTGCATGGTCAAGGTCATCTCGCTGCAAGGTAGGTGGAACATGTGGGTCTTAGGCCTCCATCCGTTATAAGAATAGAGCCACTATTAGTTACCTCAAATTTGTTATAAGAATGTTTACGTACAATGAAGGCACTCGCACCTATCTACAGCTGTAGTAAGTAGTGTTGGGTCAAGGGGCGAAAGACCGTAGTTGACAACATGTACAAGCTTGAGGAAGCCGGCACGCCGCGTGTACAACGCGTAACGCTCGTCCCACTGGTGTGCCCTGGTGTGCGTGCGGGGCCTCAAAGGAGGCAAGGGCACCTCTGCGTCGGTGTCAATCAAGAAGTGTGCTCGGTGTGGGTCATCGTACTCCACCTCAAGAAGGGGGTACAACTGGTGCTGCGTGGGAGGGGCCATCCTATTACAAATTGATAAACAAAGGGTTAGAGTATTTAAATTAACAATATTCAAATGAACACACCTCTGCATTGCAAAATTTGAACTACTTGTTATGCAATAGGAACACAATATAAAAGCACATGTATATATTCAAAGTAACATTAACAGACATATTAAACAACTTCACTAGGAAAATAAGCAACTTCTATGTATGAACCTGCTGCCCTCGTCTTCTATGCCTGGTAGCCTTGTGACCAGGTTCTTTGCAAACGGAGCAAAGATTCCTACCACAGGTCTCGTTGAAGTCTCCCCCTCCGTACATGTCTTCGCCATACCCTCTCATAGCGTCCATGTCCCCCTTGAGTCGCTTCTTCTTCCTCCTACCCTTCCCTACCTTCATTAGATCTGGATGCGACACATAGCCATAACCATTATAAGGTGGCCACTGTGTCGAGTCAAGGTATGGCTCAAAGCTCATCTCTCAAATACTAACGGTGTTCGAACGGAGATACAAGGGTGACATATATGGTAGATCCTCATAGTTGTACCCACGAACCCTGTAGGCCATGATCATATGAGAGCAAGGGGCATGCATGATCTGAGGGACGTTGCAACTGCACTCTACCTTTTCAAGATCAACTCGATAGTTTCATCCACCATAACGTTCGCCGCCCAAGCTTGTGCCACCCTTGCCCCGTACACTAAAGATATGGCGGTAGGGTTCATATGGCTCGACGGTGTGCTGCTTGGCCAATTCCTCGGCCTCCTTCAAATGTTCTGCTCTGGCCTTTCCAAAATGCCCCTGTTCAGCTATATTCATCTACGCAAGTTCCCACCTCTTGATAAAATATTCGTTGCACTTATGAAAGGAGAACTTAACAATTCTAGACACAGGCAACGATCGAACTCCGGTGAATACACGGTTGAAGGACTCCGAGGAGTTAGTGGTCATGATGCCATATCTAAAACCCCCCTTATCATATGCTAACGTCCACTGAGCCTTCTGTTCCATCTATGCCTCTAACCAGGCCTTTCCCACTTCATTTAGCATCTTGTCTAGTTCTCTTTTTGTCTCCTTGAACTGGTGCTCTGTACGTACACAGCATAGAGCCTTTACCTTGTCACATACCTCCTACTTCCTCTGACGCTGCCAGAAATTAGCGGCAAAGTGTGTCATGCACCATCTATGCACTAGAGGCGGGAACCCATCTATATGCTCAACTGTAGGATTAAGCACTGGGTGACGGTCCAAGATCAAACATATAGTGCGAGATGGGCCAATCACTTGTACACGTAGAAGCCGCATGAACCATGACCACGATTCATTGTTCTCTCCCTCTGCCAAAGCAAAAGCCATGGGTACTATCTGGTCCTCAGGATCAACAGTAGCAGCCATCATCAAGGTGCCCCTGTACTTTCCTGTCAGGAAAGTGCCATCAACAAGTACGACTGGCCGACAAAACTGGAATGCATGTTCTATTTGTGCGAACGACCAGAACACACGATAGAGGACATGCCTCAACGGGTCCCAAAAATATATCCCTCCGGTGTCCATAAACCATTTCAAGCCAGGGTTGTAGTAATGCATTGCATATAAGATGTGGGGCACCCTGTTGTACGCTTCCTCCCAACTACCCCATCGAATCACCAGGGCAATTTGCTTAGCACGCCAAGCCTTTCCGCACTTCACATCATACTTAACGAATCCAGATATGGACTGTTGTAAAGAAGACACCAAAATGTCGTTATTGTCATCAACAAGCCCCAATATACGACAGGCAAGGTAACGTGCAGTGAGCTGCTGATGATTTTCCTTCCCCCTATTTGTTAGGCAAGTGTGGGGTTCGACAACTTTACTTATCCTCCACTTGCCATCACTTTGTCACTTTCGTGCATTTAACCTCCACATACAACCATTTTTGCATATCACGTGGTACCTCAACTCCTGGTCCGAATGAGTGACGCTGTATGGCCTATGGTGATACACAACATAGTCCTGAAGGAAGAGCTTCATCTCTGATATTGTATTGAATATCATCCCCTTCATAAGGGTTTCTTTCTTATGGTCATACAATGATTTCCTATATATCTGGAGACCGGTGTCATAAACTGCCATATCCGTCATGCTGACATCCCTATAGTTCGGAACGCCCCTGAAAGGTATGTTCATCGACCTTAGTTGCTCAAGCTCAGTCGCTGTGTAAGGTGGTGGTGGAACATACTACTGCGCTTCGCTAATTCTGCCCCATGAATCACAGGGGGTATCATCTGCTGACAAATCTATGACTAGTCTACTCTGAGCCTGAATAGCATGCAAAACCTCAGTTGATACTAGTAATGGCATACCATGAACAGGTACTAGTATGGCATCAACCGGTGTGGGCATAGCATGTTTATCTCCCTAGTCATTATCTGAATCGTCCGAATCACTGCTAACTACATCACCGATCCTGTCCTCCTCCTGCTCCTCCTCTTCCAGTTCGAACTCGTTCACATCGAAATCATTGCTTATACATCCTGCTTGACTTGAATGAAATTGCTCCCGCATCAACTGATCGTCCAAATCCATATTACCCTAGGCTGCTTCCCCTTCGACTCCCAATTCTTGCTCATTGCCTCCAACACTGTCAATGGGCGGCCCGTCCAGGACACCCTGCATCCTGTACCCATTCTCCACCATCATCTCAGCCATAGGCATATTGGAACCTTAGAGCACCCTAATGTAACGGGACCAGTGAGCAGGGTCGCGCAAGGATATGAGGACATAGTGTGCCCTAGTCTTCCCAGTATCAAACCTCCCCTTCAGTGTAAAATCACCGTCAAACTTTGCATTCAAACGGACACAATGGTCATTGAAGCTAGGAGGTTCATCAAACCATTCCAATTCTTCTTCCATATCCTCAAACATACCATCTTCTCTTCTAACACTTCATCCGTAAAAAACTCTAATACAACAATCCATCTACAAAAGCATTTTAAGAAACTTCATCAAGTCGTCGAAATCGTCGTATGTAATGTCCATAGTAATATTAATACCTATTCTAACTATAACTATACTAACTAATCTAATATTAACATCTATATAAGGCTAACTACAACAACTAATTATACTAAATACAATGTATAACTAGACTCACGAACTATACTAACTAAACTAACTAACTTTACTATCTATACTAACTTACTATATTGCCTATACTAACTAAACTAACTAACTTTACTAACTATACTTTACTAATTATATTAACTTTATTTATTTTACTAACTTACTATACTAATAATGTCGATTCAATCAACAAATACACTAGGGGAGTACCTCGTGGCGGCGGCGGTGCTCGTCCTCGCGACAGCAGTGTGAGCTCGTCCTCGTGGCGGCGGGCGGCTAGACCGAAGCCGGGAGGCGCGGCTAACTCTCGGTGGCGGTGGTGGGATGGATAGATAGAAAGGGCATCGGCGATTGGGAGCGGTGTAACGTTGGTGGCGAGGAGCGGCGGCGATAATCATGGTGTCTTTGCGAGTGAGGGCGGCAGCAGCAGTGAGGGCGATGGCGAGGGCACAATGAAGCGTGGGGCGCGAGGGCAGCCGCGCCGGCGTGGGCGAGCGCGTGTGGCGGCGCGGAGGTGGCGCCGGTGTGCAGGCGCGGCGGCGACGCAATGGCGGTGGCGTAAGCGCCGGCGTTGCGTAATGGCGGTTGCCGGCAGCATGTGGCGGGAGGCGGCGTGGCGAGGGCGGCGTTGGCGGGCGCGAAGCGCTTGCGGCGGCAAGGCGGGCGGGCCGGGCGCGCGGCGCGCGAAAGCGGCGGTGGCGGCAGCGGCTTGCGGCGCGGCGGCGGCGCGCTGCGTCGCGATGGCGGCGGGCGTGGCGTGGCGCGACGGGACTAGGCTGCGGGCCTTTAGCCGGCTCTGCTGCGCCCTGGGCGATGGCGTGCCACCGCCGGCGCCTTAGATCGATGGCGCTGGCGAACCACGCCACGTCACGTCGGTCGGTCGCCGATCGTCGCCATCGCGTCATTCTCTCGCCAGCGCCACCATGCATGCGCGTACGAGCGTGCGTTCGCCACGCCGAAAAAATAGGCGCGAGCAAAAGTGTTAGTTTTGAAAAAAAATAAAATAATGTTAGATTTAAAATTAGTTTACGAAAAGTGTTAAAAATATCCGCAGCAATGCGTGGGGACTTTACCTAGTTGCTATATATATTTGTTGACAAATTTATATGTCTCGTATCTGTTAGATTTCTCAATCATGTGTTGATTTTATATCTAATGGTTGAGAAATCTAAGAGACGTATAAATCTGTGGATAGATTTATAGCAACTCCCCTGTTTTATTTATTGAATACTGAAACGTTTACGGAAGAAGGCGTGGCGAGAGCGTAGCTGCATCCAGACTCTCACGGGAACAAAACATCCATGTGCCATCCGCGCGAAAATATATCTGGCCAACATTCAACAATGTTCAAATGTCTTTTTTTTGAAAAAAAATCTTCAAAACGTTCCTGTTCAGAAAAAAAAATCCTGATGGTTTTGTGTTAATTTTAGGATTTGGGCTAAAGCAAACAGCAGAAAATGATGCATTGCAAATCCAGCTCTCGATGCATTGCTGGCCTCACCTCAGCGCAACCTGTGGCTGGTTGAACCGGACCAGCTGGCTCCTCTCCTCTCGTGCTCATCCGTCTCTCACATCACAGCCACACAATCTCGCTTCGCTTCTTTTCCCCAGAAGAAGACGAAACCCTCGATCCCCGCCGGCCGCCGGAGTCCGATTCCTTCCCATCAGCATGGCGGCGGTTCCCGCTCTGTTGGACGAGCTCATCGAGGAGTTCCTCCTCCGCCTCCCGCCGGCCGAGCCCGAGATCCTCGTCCACGCCGCCCTCGTCTGCAAGCCCTGGTACCGCATCATCTCCGATCCCCGCTTCCGCCGCCGATTCCGGGAATTCCACCGTGCGGCACCGATGCTCGGATTCTTCTGCAACCTCATGGATGCCCAATTCATCCCCACCTCCTCTTTCCGCCCGCCCCACGCCGGCAATTTCCGCGCTTTGGACGCCCGCCACGGCCGCGTCCTCCTCGACCCGTGGGACGACATGGACGAACGCTTCGTCGTCGTCTGGGACCCAACCACGGATGAAAGGTGGGAGGTGCCAGTACCACCCCCGGACGTCTGGGACCTACTAGAAGAATCGTACGCGACTGTGCTCTGCGCAGCCGCAGCAAGCCCCACCTGCAACCACCACGACTGCCACAGCAAACCCTTCACCCTTGTCTTCGCGGGCCCTGGCACTGAGCCCGAGCACGAGCATACGTCCTTCTTGCACGTCTACTCATCAGAGGGCGCCTCCTGGAGCGAGCCGATTCCGGTCCCAAGGTGCTGTGTCGATGAGGTGCTCACTGCACTTGTTGGAAGCACACTCTACTTCTCGATTGACTGCGGCAGTCGAACTCTCAGTTATAATCTGGCTACACGGCAAACTTCTGTGATTCACCTGCCTCCTATGCCTGATGAGTGTGCTACTGCGCTCATGGGGATGGAGAATGGTGGGCTTGGAGTCGCAAAATTGGACAAGGCTGCCAAACTCTCGGTCTGGTCAATGGAGGTGAATCCCAACGGAGACATAGGGTGGACACAAATCAAAGTCGTTGAGCTTGACAAGTTGCTTCCTGTCAACGCTTGCTCCATATCTTCTGAATTTCTCTGCTATGCGCAAGGTGTTGGAGTATTTTTCGTTGGGACCTATGATGGGTTATTTAGTTTTGATTTAATGTCTGGCAAGGTGAGGAAGGTGTTTGAGGAGCCATGTGATCAAATTGGCGTCCTCGGTGCTTTTCCTTGTGTTGTTCCCTATGTGAGTTTCTACACTCCAGGTACTTCTTCGTGTTTGGTTTATATCGTTTGCCATTTTTTGAACTTTGATTTTTCAGTTGTTCACATGAAACTATATATGGACAAATAACATAATATTTATTCATCTGTTCTGCCTACCTACACCTCCTATTTTGGTCAGGTAGATGTATAACTCTGGTACGTACGCCTACCTACACATTCTGTTTTGGTTGCGGATCATCCTTGACACATGTCTTTAATTTATCCATATGGTACATATCTTATGATAGACATATCGGGGGTGTATTGACAAGTTTAGGTACAAAATACACAGTAAAGTGAAGTCATTACTCTAACCTCCAGATGCCTGACTTGTGTCTGTGTTTAATGCTGCACATTTCTTTTGCTCAGATCAGTGGGCAGACCCATTGCCCGAGGCTCCCACATGAGTGGGGTCTGAGAAAGGGATAAATCGAGACAAACCTTTCCTCCGCAATATCTACGGAGAGGCTGTTTCGAACCCAACTAATGCTTTGCTCAGATCAGTCATCAGATAAATATCCCTTTAATAATATAAAACACACAGTGATGATATGTTTGTTAAACAAAGGTAGGTTTTCATCAGGAGGTTTGAGTTGATCTTATCTTAATGATTTGTGCAAGTATTTGCTGTTAACTAGTTGAGCAGTGTTGCGCAGTGGTTAGTAAGCTTGGGGTGCATGGTTAGCAGCTTGTTGGAACATATGCTTGGTTGATGAGAAAATTTTTCACTGATGGCCTATCAATTCCTCAATCAGCATTTTTCATTTTTCCCCATGTTTCTTTGGTGCAGCTGATGCTACAACTGTATGAAATAAAAAATTCTAGCTGCTGGAGTAAGGACTTCAAATACAAGAAGGAAGCGTGCTACTGGTGTGGGATAGCAGTAGTACTGGTGTTAAGTTTTAGTGACTAGTACTGGTTGCCTGCTGCCTATTGTGGGATAACACTGTGTTCAGTTTTAGTGCGTAGTACTGGTTGCCTGCTGCCTATTTGCCATTTGTGTGACTGTACCTGGAACTTGTTTTTTATATTGACACAGTGCTACAAAATTGATTCTTAGAGACCATATAAGAGTGTTATGTCTGAAAATCACTAGAAAACCCAACAACTAATAATTGTCTCTACAAATCAATTTTCAAAGATGATGAGCTTAAGAAACTCATCTCTATAAATCAAGTCATTTTTAGAGTAGAGCTAGGAATTTGCCGTGCCATTCGAGGGCGGGTCGTAACACAACTCAAAGCACGGCACGGTGCGAATGCAAGGGATGTGTCGTGCCTAGGATCTGCATGATGGGTTGTACAGCCCGGTCTGCATTTTGGGCCATGCTTGTGTCAGCATGCTAATAATTACTATACTATCTCCCATCTGATTCTTGAATAGATTATAAAAATCATCAAAATGATTAAAATCAAATTTTCATGAAAATTTGACCCAATGGTTGTTTACATTAGCCACCTTGTGTGAAACCACAACAGAGAGGAAGCACTTTACCCCTATTTATGGCCATGCTTGTGTCAGCACGACACAAAAATAGCACATAAACAAACATACAATGCTACAATGCAATTTTCTAATATTTACTATACTACCTCCCATCTAATTCTTGAATAGATTATAAAAATCATTAAATTTTCATGAAAATTGTGGTGACCAAGGAGTTGTTTCAGGAAGACTACGGAAGACTAAGGAGACTTGGTGCAGTGCAGGAGACTAGTGGTGCGGAAGACTAGTTGAGAAGTGGTGCGGAGAAGTTCACGACGGTGATCCCGTGGGCCAACAGTTTCAACTTAAAGTTTTCAAAAACGCCCTTGGAAGGTTGGAACCCTAACCTATATCTCCCTTGGACTCAAACCTGAACTACTACTACACACCGCAAGCATATGGATCGCGAGTCTCTGTTAACCCTAGCACAGGACCTTTATCTTTTGGACCTCTTCGTGCAATGGACAACCTCGCCAACCCTAGTGGAAGCCTTCCTATCTCAACTCTCGATGGACAAGGACCCCAAATCTAGCTAATAGACTTCACAACACCCCCTGGTCAACCCGATCATTTGACCTGTAGTTAAATCTTGACGTTATCACCCGGGAAGTGATCTTTGAGCCTCAAGTGATTGCTACAACCTTTATGAGTTGTATTAGAATCCTAATTTCAATCCCTTTATCTTAAAATCCAAAATTCTCAAAATTCATGTCCTACTGGACTGTCCAGCGTTCTGATGGACTTTTCACCAGAACACTTATGCAATAGAGTTAATCTAGCTAAGTTGTCCTCTCTCCCTACCTCTTGGACCCACCTGTCAACACGAGGTGGAGACTTCAAGGCACTTGCATCAGATCACTCTCCATTCATCTCATCACTCTCATCGCCCTCACTCTCTCTTCAAGGTGGAGGAAACAAGGGCTAGAGAGAGAGAGAGAAAGGAAAGACAAAATAAGAAGAGATCCAAGTCAAGGCCAAGAATCATCGGCTTAAGGAGAAGATGAAGATCATCATCTCTATCTCCATCCTTTGAGTGAGCTTAAGAAACATCCCCTTTTCTTCTCAAATGCAAATCCCAACCCAAAGTCTTGATTTTATCTTGCATGAGACGAAGATGAAGATGCTAGCAACTCAATCCATCTCAAGTGTAAGCCCTACTCCTATCACACTAAATCATCTCATGGATTTCTCAAATCTCTCAAAATGGAAGTGTATGTTCTATGCAATTAAATCTCAACAATTCCTTAATCCATCTCTCTCACTTGGAAGAAAGAAGGAGCAAAGCACAAGCATGGTCTTGGTGACCCAAGGGTCACCAATCCACCAAAGTTAAGTTACCAAAGTTCAATTACATGAATTACCTCTTTATTGAAGTTTTGTTCAAATCTTAACCACTAGTTTCACCCTCCATATGCAAGGCCAAACCATAGACTACGTACACCACCCTAACCCCTCATCCAAACACTCCTAGATGATCATCAAACACCCCTAGGAAACATCACTCACAAATCTTAGACCAAACCTTTAGAACAAGCAACCTACATAGGTTTTGTCGACGTCCTCACGGAATCTCGGAGGAACACCGGATTGTTGTCTGCAAGATCACTTAGAGCCATTAACACAACCTTAAGTGCACGCACACACGGTTCCCTTACACTATCTAATGTTTTCTCGGAACTATCCGAAGGAACCCGAACTGTCCATAGGAACATCATAACCCCAACTCAGAAAGCCCCCCTTCGGGAATGCACCCACGAACTGTCCGAAAGCACACCGGACTGTCCGATAAATATTCAGGAATATTTATTTTTCTACAAACCTTTGAACTCTAAGCCCAACCAACCTAACCCATGCCTATTTACCTCTTAATACAACCCTAATCCACTCTTGATCTATCCAATGAGCTCTCCATTTTGGCTTACCAAGTTTTATTCCTCTTTATCGCTCGATTTCATCAATCTTTATGGGCAACCTCAATTCCATTCCCTCCAACCCTCTTGGAGGCTAGGTATGATGTGAGGTACGCGAATGAGTTGTCATGATCCTCCTGAACTTCATGACAAGCGGGCACCACTACTAATGACCCCCTATTTTGGATACGTATAATACATGTTCATTATGTGTTTTCATTTTTCATTCTAATACTATTTGATCAACTAATGTGAGTCCACTAGAGCTAGCTCAACTCACCTAAGTAATGTTAGCCTCTTCATCTAAATAGGTTCGGGACGATTAATCTGCTTAGTCGGGTAGCACCGGTACAAGTCGAGTGTGAGTGGGAACACTTGTGCATGTAGATAAACAGATGCTTAGTCCACAAGTACACTTGATTGGGCAAGGCATAGATCCATGGTGGAGAGGTGGCTTGGGATGTGAAGATAGTGCTCAACTAGTAAAATTTAAGGAGCTCATTGCATATGAGTCATGATATGGTGTCATGTGGCTAGGTGAAGAAGATCAAGAGGTGAGCCTTGGATATGAAGGACCGAGTTGCAAGTGTGAAGGGCAAAACTAGAGGCTTGAGAGCAATGGACCGTCGAGGCAGTGAAATGCAAGTAGAGGGATTGGCACCGATGGACCGAGGCAATGGTAAAGAGCAAGCAAGGCTACGATCGATGAACCAATAAGGCCATGTGAAGCTATGAAGTGGTCATATCATTCATGAAAGATCAAGTCAAGTGTTGATGATCAAGTGGCTTGATGGAAGAAGATGGACGAGCTTCATGCTATGGGTAATTATCAAAAGGTAGCATAGTTGGCTACACTATGATGAAGATGGATGTTGGATGCTTGTGTAGTTGTGTGGCATCACTAACAATGGAGATGGAATGGAATGCTCAAGGCAAAGGTATATTTGTAGGGCATTTTGACAATGGTTGAGTAGTGCTAGTGTAGTATTAATGTAGCTTGTGCTTAGGGCTTGCTTGCTTACTAGTATGCGTAGGAGCTCCCGGTTGCTTTCTTAACTAGTTGCATAGTTTTATGTGACCTTGCCAACTAGAACTGTGTAGGAGAGCTCCCACTATCTTGGCACCTTAGAAATACATTGTGTAGGATGTTTTGTAAGGTGCTAGTGTTAATAGATAGAGGGGTGTAGTCGAGGCTAGATGATTAGTTTAATTATGTTGCTTTGATCAGCTAGCTGTAGCAATTAGAATTTAGAAATGACTATTCAACACCCCTTCCCCGTCTAATCAGCCATCTCTACCCTACATATGGTGATTAGAGTCTGCTGATGAGTTGAGGGCCATATGATTTTTGTGATAATTTCTAGAATTTATCTTGTTTGTACCGTGTCTTGTGAGGATTAATGTGGAGGAACCACTAATTAGTAATAGTAAAATTTTGTGCACTTCTGTATTTTTCAAAAATACTTGTTGGAACAAAAAATAGTAATGAAATAGTTGCTTCTTCACAAATAAGAAACAAGTTATTAAATAGTTTCTTCTTCACAAATAGTTCCTTGTTTCAAAATATAAACCACCATTTGAGTTGACACTGTTATTGAACTATATTTTGACCACTTGTTTCTCTCCTATATTATTGTAGTGCTTTGCTTATAGCAATGAAATTACAGCCATGACAAAGTGTTCTCAGACACCCATGGCTAGTTCTTAGTTAAAGATTATAGTTTTAAAATAGTGCCTTATATAGAGGGAAATGGGCAATGATAGTTTGGTCAATCCTTTTTTTACCCAACATCTAATTAAGAGAGCAATTAGTCTTTATTTGATATATAATATTTAGTATCTATCCAAGTGTGAATTCCACCCAAACACCCTTGGCCTATGCACAACATTTGTCTTTGAGGCAACCAGCTTGCCTTACTTGACTAAAAAACAGCTTACCTTACCACTCTACTACTACTTGTACTAGTGTTGCACATATTACATCTTGCCCTTTTTGATTGAGAATTGTACCATGGCTACTGTTGTTTTGCCAGTTTGTCTGTCCCCAATAATTAACTCTTGATGACTACGCCTAGGGGATCATCAAATTGATAGCAATAAGCCCTGTTTGAAGGGGGTTCATATATATAGGAAACACCTAGAAAATATACCCGGAGTAGGGGATTCACTTAAGTGAGATTCTGAAGCAACAATTTTGCCTCTGCCATCAATAGGTTTAGCGAGATCATTTATAACATGACCCAAGTAAGCCTCGCTCACGGGTATTTGAGCAGAATTAATCAAAAAAATTTTGCTGATACATTTGAATAATTAAACGTTTCACAAGTATTGAACTAAATTTCTTGTTATTACGACCAAAAAGTTCCACGGGTTTGGAACCATTTAATCCTGTCCCAAAAAAGTATCGCTATGGGGTTCATGCTGGTCCAACATTTTAAAATTTGACTAGATTTGTAGAAAATATTAGTATCATTTGTATATCCAAATAAGTTTATTATAAAAAATGTATTCAGTGATTCATCCAATGATACTAATTATACATCGTAAATATTAATATTTTCTCAAATGTTTGACTTATAAGAGGTGAGAATGACACTTTTTTGGAACGGAGGGAGTAGCTAAAAGGATCTAGATGGCTAGAGGAGGAGGATGAATAGCCTATAAAAATTTCTCTATAAACTCACACACACTAGAGCAAAGTAGTTGGTAAAACAACAAAGCCTGAAAGCCACTATTTTTCGTAGCTCTATCTCACCCAAAGCAAGCCCCTACAATTCTAGTAGCAAATGAATTCTACTACTAGAGCACTTCACCACACAATGCTAGCAACTAAACTAGCTACACTTGAGAGCTAAACTAGTGAGCAACTAAACTAGTTACTTCTACCACTAGAGCTACAACTACACTAGTGAGCTACTCTACCAAGAAACTACCACACACAAGCAATAGATAAGAATATAAAGTACAAGTGAGTAGTATGCAAACCGACCTGGGCAAGAGAGATGACACAACCATTTTATTCTCTTGAGGTTCGGTTGCTTGCCGACAACTTAATCCCCGTTGTGTGGCAAATCTCTAGGTGAGTGATTCGCGTATTAACAAGCCTTACAAGCTTCACCCATAACTTGGATGTCGCAAGAATCAATCACAAAGAGCACTCCAACTAGCCACGAACATCCCACTAGAATTACCCTTCGTGATCTCCTACAGGGTGAGCACAAAACCCCTCAAAAATCAATCGAAGCAAGCCACCGAACAATCACCAACATGATGCTTTGACTTCCTCGTGGCTCCAAGCTGTCTAGGTGGCGGCAACCACCAAGAGTAATAAGAAATCCACAACCCAAACGATGAACTAGTGCCACTAGATGCATATCAACTAAGCAAATACATTAGATATCTTCCAAACTCACTTTGGATCAAGCAACAAAGCAAGGAGATGAGTGGGAGGTGTTCTTGAGAGCTCACACAAGTGTTCGATCATTTATAATGCCAAGAGAAGGCCCTAAGGGCCAGTCAACCATTATTTATAGAGGCCTCATAAAAATTAGCCATTGGGCTGGATGAAAATTGCTTCTGCGTACCCACCAGAAAAGTCCAATGGGAACTGGAGAAGCCGCCATCGGAGAATGCGGTACTACATCGGATGGCTCAGATTAAATCTAAAATTTAAATCCCCAGCCGCTTTCTCCAGTGTCAACTTAAATGACCAACGGATAAATCCGGTGACCGCGCAAGCTCTCAGCCTAGGTCAAACTAGCCGTTGGACACTACTACAGAAAAGGTTTGTAGCAATGACTTAATTTTTTGTAGGGGCAGCTGAGGATGGAGGCGCCCCTACAGTGGGCGTGCTCGGGACCCACGAGACCAGCCACCTACAAATGACATAGTAAGGGCGGCTGGTGATACGAGCCGCCCCTACAAATGGGTCGATTTGTAGGGGCGGCTCACTCACCAGCGCCCGGTATTGCTACGATTTGTAGGGGCGGCTCAATCACCAGCCACCCCTACAAATGTTGCACGTACAAAAGGCTATAACCCCCTTCTTCCTCCTCGGGTCACTTATTCTTACCCGAGAAAAAAGGCTTGAGAGGCCTTGGGCATCTCCAAAAATTGCTCTACTAAGGGGAAAGGTTTTGGTCTCAAATCCTTTGGTGGAGAGGTTGTAGAAGGTAAGAAAATGCTATTCCACATTTTTTTGAAGTTTTAATGGTTGGTTAGTGAGTAATTAGAGTTTTACTTTTCTCTCTCTTCTATGGTGCTTGAGCTACTTATGAAGCAAATTAGACCTAAGTTTTGAATGTACTAGGATAAATTAGGTAGGAGAAAAAGATCATACCCTTATTTGGTCCATGTTTCTTGATTTTAGTGATCAATTAGTTAGTTTTATGGATGTTTCATGTGCATGTAGATCTAGATCTAGATCTAGGGTTTGGTTTTTTTATTAATTTCGTTTTTATAAATTTATGTTTGATGAAATTGGACTAGGGTTTGCATGAAAGATATTGGGTAAAATATTAATTGTTGCTAATTGTTGTCTTTGAAATTGTTTATTGTAATCAACAAATATGTATTTTAAGTATTTTTGGATAAATAGGCCATTAATTAATTTTCCTCTACCATGGCTATGTTTGTATGCTTCATGTAATTATATTTGATTTATATTCATATATATCTGAAGTATATACAATTATTCTCAAGTAATTATTAATTTGATTCATTTTTATATATATCTGAATAAGTAGTCCTTTAAGGTTTTTTTTGTTGTTGTTGTTGTAAAAGATGGAGTACATGAACTCTTGGATGTATGATTTGTTAAGGTTCAAGGCAGGTTTCCGTGAAGAGGTGGATAAATTTATTGAAGTCGCAGAGAAGCATGCAACAACGTTGACAGAGAACAAGGATACAATTATTTGTTCCTGTAAAGATTGCAAGAACCATATGGCATGGACAAATGTGACTATCATTAGATCACATTTGATTATGTGAGAATTTGTTGAGGACTACATAGTGTGGATTCATCTTGGTGAAACTGTTATTGTTAACGACGAGGATGAGGAAGAATATGACGACAAAACTCTAGTATCCCTATCTCAATATTCAGCAGAGCTTGATGCACGAATGGATCCCAAGTTTGACAATGAACAAGGTGGTGATGCTGGTGGTTGGGATGGTAACAACGAAGGTGGTGCTAATAATGATGGCGGAGCACATGTCGGGGATGAAGATGATTTGGAGGACATGATTCGAGCCCTTGGACCAGAGATTTTACTAAGGAGCCTGAAAGGTCTAGAAAATTTGGAAAGGGTGACAAAAGCATCAAAGGAGACTGTGTATGGTGTTGAAAAGGGTTGTCCAACACATTGGACATTGCTACATTTTGTGCTTGAGCTACTCATCCTGAAGGCTAAGTACGGTTGGTCAGACTGTAGTTTCAATGATCTATTGCGCCTCCTGTCATGGGTGTTGCCACAACCAAACTCAGTTTTCGCCAACACATACCAAGCGAAGAAGGTCATAAGTCCATTGACAATGGGGGTTGAAAAAATCCATGCATGCCCCAACCACTGTATCCTTTTTCGTGGCGAAACATTCAAGTCACTGGATAAATGTCCCTGGTGTGGGGCCAGCCGGTACAAGAACAATGACCTTTATGATCGAGGTGCATACCGTGATGCCCGAGTTCATGCAATGGAGGATAGACTATGCAACTCCCAAGGGGCTGGTGTTTCTCGGAGACGTAATGGGGCAGTTCATCCTCTGGCACAAATGGGACATTATATTGACTGCTTCTTCGCCGCCTCCCCCTCTCTCAAATTTGGAGCAAGTTGTTGAGGATGGGGAGATATTTTCACTGTCTCGTGACCACCACATTCCTGAGATGCCACATTCTTCCCCGCCTCCTAGCGAGCATGTGTTTGATAAGCCACAACCTTCTCCAGCTCGTACCGAGCAAGTGCATGATGAGATGCTATAGTATTCTCAACAAGCGCAGCCGATACATGAACAACGAGTGCCTCCTGAAGAAGGTGATGCACAAGAAGATGAGGACGTGCCTGAATGGGAACTTCGAAAGAAGCATCCAATCACCATAAGGTGTTCCGATGAAAGATGTCTCGTCGGTGCACAAGTGGTATGCCCAAGACCAGTTCAAGCCTGAGAACCAAGTTAAAAAAGTCCCAACATGGGCTTCTGAGGAGGCCATCACTAGCAAAGTCCACCAAACAGCAAAGAAGTA
The DNA here is from genome assembly GCA_904845875.1 of Miscanthus lutarioriparius. Lineage (NCBI taxonomy): Eukaryota > Viridiplantae > Streptophyta > Magnoliopsida > Poales > Poaceae > Miscanthus > Miscanthus lutarioriparius. Next base: position 36,801,457 of record CAJGYO010000011.1, on the reverse strand, counting down.
TCCAAATGTTGATGCCATCAAATGGTCAAAGGATTGCCCGAAAATATATGAAAGAGGCAAGCCCTTCCTACCAAACCGGGATATCCAGCGCCTACCACTTGAAATGATAAGGTTCCATGATTGGTACTTGTGTGTTCTCCTAACGAGCATAGACCTCGTACAAGCATGCTTTCCCACCAGCACATTTGAAAGCCCAGCTAGGAAAATTATCTTTGACTTCAATGATATGCAGACATGCTTTCACCTCGGAGCAATGGAAATAAATCTAATTCGCACGTGGTGCCTGTAAGTCCTTGCCCTCCCGATATGATATGAATGCAATCTTTGAATTTTGTTGTAACTAACCCATGCCATGATTTGTAGAATGTAAGTGCACAATGTAAAACAAATGCCAAGTGTGAAAGCCGGGTATATAGACTCTCAAGCTATAGCACAAACAAATTTTAATTACCCTAGACAGTGGAAACTGGATGCCAAAGAGTTAACTGCTGGAAAAACCCTTCAGAAGAAAGAGGACATCCGTGCGAAGAAACTAAGGCAAGAGTCCCTTAAGGTTTTAGCATATATTGCCCTGGCTTTTAAAAATCTCCAACAACACTCTACTATATGGCTACCATACAACTTCGAGTAAGTTCAACTCTATACTTAAAGCTTTGTTTGATATATTTTATTCGATGCAAAAGAGCTTATCTAGTTCTATGATTAAATTCATGCATCAACCACTGGATTTGTATAGGCCTCGATGTTGGGAGAAGCATGGCATGGGTCTTTGATTCAATAGATAGGGATTCGGTGACATACAAAGACTCCATATCGATTCTCAAGACGTATACGTATCGACAATCCTCATTAGCTTATATGTTTGTATACATACTTGTAACGTTCACTTTTGGATACTAACAAGTTGCATTTACTAAAATAATTCGAATAGGCCATTCAGGTTCTATATCAATAAACATCACGAAAGGCATGATCCAGTAAGGAAGGAAAGGTTGGCTATAAAAACACTATGTGCGGTAAGTGTAACTTACTTTAGTACTCCATTACATGGCTGTGAAAAACATTACTTAACATTTTCATATGCAAAACACACAGTGCCCCAAGCAGAAGCCTGGGAGTGTACATTATGGATACTATGTATATTCTATGATGAGTAACACCAGTGTCTACAGGAGACATCCCTTAAGGGTAAGTTTGAACCTCTTCACCCGTAGTATAAAAACTTCGCATATGATATGAAATACTAAACCGAAACTTGTTCTCTTGTAGTGGAAAGAAGAGAAAGAAATGAAAAGAGACCCATACAAGGATGACCAACTCTTAGAGCTCGTCGACAACCCTTTGCAACTTCATATTGAACCAGATTGTACACGTCAAAGGCACCTACCATGACTGAGATTCTGACTTAGGTAGAAATTCTCAGTACCAACACATTCGTGAGACTAAAAGGCTAGCTCTAGACCGTTGATAACAATGTGTATGGAATTTGACATTGGTCTTACCTTGTGGGACGGTTTGGACTTGTTGAACGAATTAGACTTGTGAATTATGTCTATTTAATGATGGATTGTATATATTCTTATGAATTGGACTTGTAATGGTAGTTTATATAATGCTCTTGTACTTGTGGTCAGATTTGAATTATATATGTTCTGGTCAGATTTGAATTATATATGTTTAGGTCGAATTTGAATTGTAAATTTGATTTTTTTACAGAAAAATATACTGTAGGGGCGGTTCTAGACTGAACCGCCCTTACAAATAGGTATTATAGAGGTGGCTGGTACTACGACCATCCCTACAAATCGATTTTGTAGAGGCGGTTGGTGTTACCAGCCGCCCCTAGCCGCCTCTGCAAATCGATTTGTAAGGGCGGTCTGAAAACCGCCCCTATAAATACATGATTTATAGAGACAGTATGGTAGGGGCGGCTGGCTAAGCCGCATCCACAAAACCTCACCAGCCGCCCCGAGAAACCATTCTTGTAGTAGTGGGAGACTCCAATGGCTATCACCGTTACTCCGATGACCTCCAAAACCTCTCGGTGTAGCTACTTGAGAGCAACAGGCCACCGGTGATGAGCATTGAAAACTCAAGTGAGCAAGTTCAAATATACGGTCAAGTGAACAATGCTAACTCATACTCCGGTGTGGGGTCAGTGGCTACTGTTGGATAAATCCGGTGAGTAACTCTAGGCTTGGTTAGCGCTTTCTCCGGTGACTTCCCACAGAGGGCACCGGATTAATCCAACGAGTGCAAAAACCCTGCATTAAGTCCCATTTCTCGCAAGTGTCTTAAATCTACAAACTCCAATGTGTTCCAACGAGAACATCTTCACCTTAGACACTAAATTAGCTTTTCAAAAATATTTTTCACTCGCACCTCACCACACACTAGATCTAATGCATATGCAAATTTAGTTCACATCTATTGGATTAATCCGGTCATGCTAGAAAAATATGTTGACAGATTGACACTAATGGAATTTAAGGCGTGGCAAACAAAACAACCTGTAGCTATTATTAGGGAACCTTAGTATAGTCAACTTATTAGCTCATATATTTTTTTAAAAATAAAATAACCTAACATTTTTTGTATAGAAAAATGTGTAAGCACATAAATGATAGGAAATTGTGAGAGCTCAGTTCTTAATGAAGCAGAACTAGCTTATTATTCTCTTTCTTTTTTATTAAACAAAATATTCTATGAGCTAACTCTTTTAACGAGGTTCAAAGCTGTCCTTAGTACCTTATTACACGTCATCAATAGTATTAGTAGCGGTATGCTACTACATTCACAAGATACTGCCAAGCTGCAATCGATTACCACAGCCATCGTTAAGCCTCAGGATCAAAGATAATAATACATAATGAACTACTCCTACTACGTTTGGTTACACGTGGGTTATGGTGGATACAGCGACTAACTTCACTAGCAATATTTGCAAAGGGATTTGGCCTAACCAACAAAACTCCAGACAAGACCTGTTGACGAGTTAGCGTGTGGTACGTTAGTAGGACTTGGATAGAACGTGACTAAACCTGTGCTACCAAGACAATTGTACCATATTGGTCGTCCATCGCGACCGTACCGGCCCCTACTTGACCCGTCAGTCAAGTTCATTCTGTGGGAGATATCTATCAATCAACTGTAATGGCGATCTTTCCAGGTGTTTGTATTTTGTCGGCAATGGTCTCTTCTCTGGACCCTTCTGTCGATGCATGAAACAACCAGTCGATCCGTATGAGAAGAAAACAAAGCATGTAAGAACAATCAGTAATAACAATCTGAAGAGGTGTGCTCCTAGGTGTACGTAGCAGTAATAACAATCAGTAATGCAGTAAGCAGTAGGCTGCCAGTTTTTCCACAGAACAACAGAGCACAAGAGCATATGATTGCCAACAGAAAGGTAGCAATTTTGGCACAGAATAATTAACGAGGAACCCAAGGATTTGCTGCCCATTTTTTCCATAGAACAGACAAGAGCAATAATTGTCAACAATAGTCAATAAGCTTACCCTCCCCTCCATGAAACGGCCCAGCGTTCCAATGAAAGCTGAGTTAGTCACATTAGAGCAAAATCGAGTCGACGTTAAGCCTGGATTTCATGTCAGTTGCTTACTTTGTGTAGTCACTAGATAGCATACAAATTTGTGTGTTTGGAGTGCCCAAATTTTACAGGAAACACTTCAATCCCTATAGGAATAAGGGAAATCCTAGCGTTCCAGATAGGCGGACATGTTATATCTGGTTACATTCATGAATGAGATCTTGCTTGGTATTGCTTTGCTTCACTGGTGGATTAGTTTTTTTGGTTTCGGCTCTTCGAGCAGCTCTATTGCTAGAGTTGAAGGTATTCTAGTGAAAGTGTCAAACATTTGGTAAAACAGTTCCTTAGAGTAGATAAAAAAATGAAATGTCCATAATGGTTTTTTTTTACTTTTTTTTTATTTTCTTCCTTTACTTTTTCTCTTATCTCCTATTTCTCCTTCCCTCCACTCTCTCTCTTCCTTATCTACTCACGCTGTCTACCTCTGGTCAACCGCCCCTCACCCCAACAACTCCACCCCGTCCGCCTCCGCCCTTGTGCCTCTATCTGTCCTGCCTCTGCCCTGGCGCCTCCGTCCACTCTGCTCCTCGCTCGCAGCAAGCAGGGGCATTTCAAGGAGGGCCCCCACACCCGGACTGGGCATTTTGAGAGAATTGATTTTTTTTGGCTTTCGTGGAGGCTTATGGCTTTAGAGAACACAAATCGTATGGATGAAGTGACGTGGAGCAAAGGCCCTCGACCCCAATTTGGTAGGCAGAGTTATGGAGCTACCCGCGGAATGGCTCAGGGAGCGCTACCAAACTAGGCCGAAGTCGGTATTGAGTGGCTATCTTTGAGGGTGGTACTTCCTTTTTAGGTTATTATTAGTGCACAGGCAGAGGCAGGCTTACCCCTACTCTAAGAAACATGACACATGCCTGCCGACTTGCCGATCGAGCTGAAACAAAAGCTTAAAGATTTGCCTAGTTGCTGGCCCCGTGATTATCTTGGTGCACATTCCGGCCGCAGGGCTCATCAGGGACGACGCAGAAACAGAAGGAGAGCTGCGTCATCAGTACGTCACCTGGGCCCATGGAAGGGTTAGGTCGCCCCAAGTGTAGCTCTGCTGCCACCAGCAGCACCAGGGCTGGGCTGCCCCAGCCAGTATCAAGTGGACCTATAGCCTAATCCTGCATGTTCTGCCGAAAAGGGGGACACGGCATGCATAAAATGAAACATCCTTCCTCCCTAAAAGGAGAGGGCAGGGCATCATTGTGCATGGGCTTGAGCACCATGAATGAAATGACTGAATGATTGCATGGCATCCTTCCTCTTCTTTTATTTATTAGACTCCACGACGACAGAGATCGAGCTGCTGCAGGTTGTTTTTTCTATGGCATCCTATCGCCTCGTCCGCTTCTCTTATAATCCGTCTTTTTCAGCTTGTTTTTTCAGCCGGAACAGTGTTTTTCTCTCAAGATAAATTAGCTGGAACAGTGTTTCGGCTTGTTTTTTCAGTGAAGCGAACGGGGCAATTAATTACTGGAAGATTCTGACGATCAGGAGGAGGATTATGATTATCCCTGCAATTAATTAAGCTGCACCTGCACCAAGTTTATTAGCAGCAGCATCTATCTTACCAACTGTTAGGGAGCACAGCACAGCACACACTACTGGTCAGTATATATATCATTGATCCATTAAAGCAAAGAGGGGTTGAAAAACTCAGTACAATATTGACAAGGGTGCTCGCTATCAGTGGAAAAGCCTTTTTCCGTGCAAACGATGTGTGTCCCTTACCCATTGGCCTGGCGCTTACTTAGCAAGGCGGTATTTGCCAAAAGATTTGGACAGGCCAGGCCAGGCCAGTGTAGGCATCGCCAGCAGCATCGCTGTCATAATGCATGCATGGTGGTAAATTTCTCTGCCATACCAACCTGTTTCAAACTGATCACTGGATCGAGGCATGGGATGCAAGGTAAACTTGAAAATGGTGATTGATGAGCCTCTTTTTGACGCGGCGGTTTTTGCGAAAATGGGTATATATAGAATGGATGGGTGAAAAGGGCACATGGAAATGGAAGTTGAGTGGCTTCATGCCCAAGTGATGCTCCCTCTGTACTTTCCCACAGCTCCACTGAACTCTCTGATACCTTTTTAGTTTGGTGGGTATGTTATGTGCGACAAGTGATAGTGTAGCAAAGCAATGGTCAAGAGGCATGCATGCTGGTTGTGACGCCTTCATGACATGAGGAGTACTGTTGCAGCACTAACAAGATCCACTATAGGTATAGGGGTAGCAGCATATGGTCCATTTGTGCTGTTAAAATCTGGTGCAGGCCATGTTAAAATCAAGCTGTTAAATTCTGGTGCAGGCCATGTTTTCTCGGTACATGATGTGTTAAAATCAAGCTGTTAAATTCTGGTGCAGGCCATATTAAAATCAAGCTGTTAAATTCTGGTGCAGGCCATGTTTTCTCGGTACATGATGAAGTGACAAGAAGTTAAGCCTAGAGGCCCTAGACTATACCTTTCAGATGACTATACAGAGTACGAGTATAGCACTCAACTCCCTGGGTACAATACCGAAACCTCAACCTCAAGTCGATTGCTTCAGAGTTGCATGATGACGTTATTATACTGATGACTAGTTAGCTAGTTATCTTCAAATAAATGCTAAACTTATTGATGAAGATCGCCTCCTTTATTTTACACACATAAAAAGGCTGGCTAAATTATATCAAATAGATCGAGTACGGAACACCCAGAACAAAGTACATCATTTATAATAGGCCCAGATGAAGTTGACTGTTCAAGAATGTATGCATATCATAACTGCGTTGGAAAACAAGCTTTCATCAAGTTACTATTTGCCTTATAATTGATCGACATATATTTATCTACATGTTGTCCAGCACACATCAACGTTAACTGTAAGCAAGTCAAAGCTTCTGTCTAATCAGCACAATAATTTAATTGCAACATCTTTTTTTTCAGACAACTTGCGCGCGCAACCGAAACATGCCAAGCACTGATTCTGTCAGCTCACCTAGCTTTCCATTCACACATATCCTGATTTCAGATATGGACGAGCACAAGAAGAAACCAATCACCTGGTATTACGTTCAATCGCGGTTTCTTTGGCAGCCATGATGTTTTGAAGTTGCATCTAATTAAAGTAGAACAGAAGCAATGTGGTGGTATGATGATCCAAGAACCTGGAAATGAAATGAAACTGCAAATTAAATGTTCTATCTTGAGTAGTAGTAATATACACAGTATATGGTATCGAAGAGGAGTCAACGATAACACACGTTATAGAGAAGAGATGTTAATCCTCATTAAGTGCTCCCTTGACAGCATCACTGCTGAACAAGAACTGTTTCTCGCTCGTCTAATCATCTTTTACCAATAAAATAAAGAGAATACACACAGAGCATGATGATGCACCACCAAGCATGCATGCATACATCCATTGATGGCCTTCCATAGCACCGGATCGATCCTTCTCAATAGAACTGAACATCAAGGCAAGATATACACACTCCTCTCTCTTTATCCAACAGCATGCAGTCTTTGCAAGGAATGATTAAAAAAATGGAGAGGCCAAGAAACTAAAGCTGAACACTTGAGTTGCCAGGCTTCTGCCGCAGCCGCCTCAAAAACCTTTCGACGCTCCTTGAGATGCACGTCTCTAGCTCTCCCTCCCTATCTCCGAAACGCAAACGGCGCCTATAAGTAGTGCTAAGCCATCACACTAAGCAAAGCACTCCTGCATCCATTATTCCAGCTTCCTGCACCTCACCTCGCCATGGGGGGAGCGTCTAATTCTAACCTTCCTCCTGGCTTCCACTTCTTCCCATCAGACGAAGAGCTCGTCGACCATTTCCTCCGCCGCAAAGCCTCGCTCCTCCCATGCCAGCCAGACATCGTCCCTACAGTGTGTATGAATCACTACGATCCATGGGAACTGAATGGTATGTATATATCTGATTGATTCCAAGCTAATGATATATATTCATTCTTGTCAGCATCACTATTTGGTGTGTGTGTGTGTGTGTGAGGGTCCTGATTGCTGGCAACAAATCTTCTTCTTTTTTTCTAGGCAAAGCACTTGAGGCAGGTAACCAGTGGTACTTCTTCAGCCATGCGAAGCACAGCAGGGTCACACCAAACGGGTACTGGAGCTCTGTTTGTGCAGACGAAACGGTGAGCAGTGGTGGCTGTAGTGTCGGCGTGAAGAAGACACTCGTCTTCTCCACTGGAGAGCCCTCTGAGGGGACCAAGACCAACTGGATCATGCATGAGTATCACTTACTGGATGGCAGGAAGGGGATTAGCAGTAGCACTTCCTCAACTAATAGTTCAAGCAAGAAGTTGCATCATCCAAACACAGTAAGAGTTACATTCAGATATATGGTTGCTTACTTCATGTAGCACTATTGTATTTGTATTTTGTACATATATACTACATTGCATGATTATCTTGATAAGGGTAATTAATAAAATGCTTTCCTGATCATTGCAGGAGTGCAATAACTGGGTGATATGCCGAATGTTTGATTCGACGACCGGTGGATCGCAAGCAGCGAGCTGCCATGAGGAGGGCATGGAGCTTTCATGCCTAGATGAGGTGTTCCTATCCCTCGACGACTATGATGAAGTCAGTTTGTCAAATAATTAGAACCCTTATCACCATAACTGGTAGTAGTACTACTAGTAGGCCCCTACGATTCCAGACGATCAAATGATCATTCCATAGGTGTTTAGCCTTAAACACTGTGTCTAAACCACAGAGATGTAATTATTATTCTCCTCATCAAAGGAGTCGAGGCACATGCATGTAACAAACTTGAGTTAGCTTTATAGAAATATTGCATAGTGTGGATAATCCCCTATACTACAACTACAAGGTTGCTATGTTTGAGCATAAAAAGGTGATAACTATGTCTCCGAGTGTCTCTGTATGTATTAAAAAAATATTACACAGGTGGGTTGCCTTGCCTGTATGGGGAAGTGCTGCTGCATGAACTCATTGACTTGACAAACCAGTTACTGGATACACAGGTAGCCACTGCACTAACATTTGTAAATCTTTGTTGGTGGATTGCAGAGCATAGTGCACTGGCTTTAGATCAATAATATGGCTGTCACGCGTCCAGTTAGAAACTATGCTTAAAAAGGATACTAGATTACTAGGAGAAACCTAACCATGGAATGTGATTAACTTATTAATGTACTAGGAGAACTCGTTACTGCATATCCCTCCAGAACTTTAGCGCGCATGTCCTTGCTTTTCCTAGCTAAAAGACTTGACAATGATCTAGCATATGGAGTATAATGAACGAGAGAAACATCAATAAGCAAAGGAAATAATTAATCATAATTATGCCATGACAGTAGTGGTTAAATCTGTAATCATTTGAGTTGTACTCTTATGATTAATTTTATATATGTTGATGGAGAATACCTAGAGATAAAGTAAGTAGAGGAAAAAGTCTACATTACTCCCTCCAAGTATGCGCTCATATGGATAAGGTTTACGTGCGTGCGTTCATAGGGTGAGTGTGCATGCGTTGTGAGTGTCTATGTTATACTATGTAATCGCAAAAAAGTTTGACCTATGTCCAGATAAGCCCCTAAACAATTTGGTTCAATTTACTCCGTACAATTATTTCAGTTGGTTTAGTTTACCCCTTAATAGATTTGTTATTTTTGTTTCTCCACGTATAGTTGAGTTTTAATATCAAATTTTGTAAGGTGATAGAGGACACCATAAGTTAGGTTAGAAAATATCTTTTTTGCCACTGTTTTGATAGCTTAAGGAATTTAATAATAAAGTTAACACTAGAGATACAATATTGTACAAAACATAATTATGAAAATTTTATAATTTTTTTTCTAACACAAAATAAGATATCCTTTGTCACTAACAAAATTTGTACATAGAGAAACAAAAAAGAAATATCTTTTTAAGGTGTAAACTAGACCAACTGAAAATGTTGGAGGGAGTAAACTAAACCAGATGTCAGTTTAGAGGGTTATTTGGATATAGGCTAAAATCGAGGGGAGTTATATGGACTTTTTCCTAAAATAGAAGTGCACATTATTCTGAGACAAACGGAACATAAGCTACAAGTTTTAAAAAACTACTCCCTCCATTCCCCTCAATTCCAAATTGTAAGTCATTCTATCTTTTCTAGATGCACACTTTTTACAATGTATTTAGACGTAATGTGAATGACTTACCATTTGGAGCAGGAGTATTAATCAAATTTGATGTTGCAAGTCATCCTTAATATCGCTCTAACAAGTACAAGTGTTCTTAACCTCTTAATGAAACACGGGCTATGCCACATTCTCGAAAAAAAGAGTACAAGTGTTCTTAACAGTGACAGAGATACAAGACCAAAACACAAAAAAAGAACATAAATGCACTTAACAATTAGTAACAGCCAATAAAATGATTATAACTAGGCATGACCAAGGAACTAACGGTGTAATAATGGTAAAAAATAATATCAACTTACATTTTGCAGGTATTGCATTTTACCATTGTTGTAAATAGCCCTCTATAGTTTTTTTAAGGTTCTACCATTATAATATTAATTACCAATTATTTCAATGTTGACGTTAATGGCGCTTTATGTCGGGGACCAATACTAGGGTACCCGAAGAGGAGGAGCTAATGAGTATCAACATTGATTCATCCGAGCAGTTAAGAGCGCAACTACAGCTCCAACCGACCCCAAGCGCACAAGCTCCACCTCGCTCGACCTCTAGGGGCGGGCTCCGCCTCGCCCGACCCTGAGGCGACGGGCTACTCCGCCTCACCCGACCCTTGGGTTCGTGCTCCGCCTCGCCCGACCTCTGGGGGCGGGCTCCGCCTCGCCCGACCCCGAGGTCGCGGGCTCCATCTTCGCCCGACGGAGACCCATGCCACCGTCAACCATTCTAGGTCCAAGCGTATGGGCTTGGGTTAAAACTCTGACACCAAGGAAGAGACCGGCATGCCCTGATGTAACCCATGGCCACAACGGGCTATACCTAAGGATTCACATCAGGAACATCGTTGGGCGTACCGATATTGTTCTGCCTAACCCCCGTACGAACGCTGACAAGCGCGTCAGCTCACCACGACATCCGCTGTGACGGAATGGAACGCCATGACCGGCAGACGACGCCTGCGCATGGCGCTGGTGACGGACAGAACCGCGACGTGGTGCTGTCCTTGTTGACATCTACAGGGTTAGTGGGACCCGCATGAAGGATAAGAAGGATCCGACGATCCTAAAGGACTCCTTCTCTCTCCTTCTTCTCTTTTCCTCCGATGTAACCCATGCTTTCCCTTGGCCTATAAGAGGGAAAGCAGGGCGTCCCATGAAGGGGATCCGATCTGACCCCGAACCGATCAGATCTAGATACACACAAGAGCAGCAACCGAGCTCTCAGCACCCTTTCACTCCTTTCACTAGAGACTTGGGACATGTCCCTCTCTCACCTGTTTATAACCCCTACTACAAACTTTCAATGTTAGTAACACGAGCAGCAACAACGAACTAGACATAGGGACTTTCTGTCCGAACCAGTATAAACCTTGTGTCCTCTAAGCACACCATCCGAGCCAGACGCGTAATACTAGAAATTTACTCGTTGGTGGTAACTCGAAACACCGACAGTTGGCGCGCTAGGTAGAGGCCTTTTGCGTGTCTCGACATCCACTTTAGGTCTCGGATGGCCAGTCACAGCGTCAGATGGGTCCCGGGCATGCATGTGTGCTTTGAGGACCTAGACTTCATCGTCACAACGGAGGAAGAGTTGGCGCAGGCTCCCGCCATCGTCCAACCTCTCCACTCCGCCAACCTCGACACGATCGCCGAGGTGCTTGAGGAGCTATAGTTGCACGCACCGGAGGCCCGCACCCCCAGGAGCGACAAGCTCCTCGGCTTCGACTACAGGAGGTTAGAGCACCAGCTCGGCACCTTCCTAGGCCACCTCACCTTCTCGTTCGCTAACGTCATGGCACAGCTTGCCGGAGGAGAGCCGCTCTCTTCGAAATACCTCATTCGGAGCACCCCAACAGTGCTCCCATCCGATCTTCGCAACGCCGCAGAGACCGTTGGTCACCTTGTGGTGCAACACACTACTCCATCCCCCGCGAACTACAAGTTCATGGGGATGACCGAATATGTCACAGAATCTTTCCACGACCTCCTCGCAGGAGAATCGGAGTCACCCTCCAGCTCTGACTCTAGCAGGGGGAGCCATCATCCCTCTCATGAATGTTTTATGGCAGGTACCCCTGAGGGACACATCAAAAGCATCCACAAGGGAGAGGCTACCCCGATGAATGACTTCGACGATGAGGTTGAGAGGGATATAGGGGCCCCACCTCGCCTGTGGGTAGAGCAGCTAAAGGCCCGGCACCAAGAGCTCGAGGAAGCATGACTCTAGCTCGAGCAGGAACACGTGGAGCTCGAGTGAGAGATCGAGCGCCATGGAGACGGTGGGCGTGCGTGCGCCATGGCCCACGACGTGAACCAGAGGATCATCGAGGACAATGAAGCCCTCCCACACTTTACCCGGGTGAGCCAGAACATCGCTGCTATGGTGGCCTTGCTTCGGGGCTTCTAGGGCCCACAATGCCCGAGGATCATCGGGCCCATCACAAGATTCACACGCTACTTGAGCGTGCGGCGACGCAGCAGGTTGAGAGCTCGCTATCCCGATGATGCGAGCTCAACGCCTGACAGCGCACGCCCTCAGAACAACCCAACAAGGATGCACCAGTCCACCAAGCGCCACAAGGCGGCCGGGCCGTGCACTGCGGTCCTGGTGCATGAGTGTCTCAACCACCACCATGACGCGCGTGACACCCTCGATGCTCGTGGGCGTGCCCACGGCAAGGCGAGCGAGGGGGCTAGCCGCAGCTACCACTCTCGTCGTGGTGGATGCTATGACAGTGGCGAGGATCGAAGCCTGAGCCTCAACTTGCCGGGACCTTAGGCCTTCGGCCGACACATCCTCAACGCCGTGTTCCCACCACGGTACCGACCAGCGACCAACATCTCAAAATACTCTAGAGAAATGAACCCCGAACCACTTCGAGAAGCTACTCGAAGGACCATGTCCGAACCATGCCTTCTTCCCATTAAGCATCTATACAAGGACTACGGTCTCATGACACTGTTCTTGTCTGGAGGCTCCAACAAGGGGGAGCATAGGAAGGACCCCAAGCCATCCGTGGTTGACACCAAGGGGAAGGACGGTGGCTTTCCCACGCTGGATGGTTGCCTCATGATCTTCAGAGGGTCAGCGGCCTATGACTCCAAGCGCCGCCAGAAGCTCGCGCGTCGTGAGGTCTATAAGGCCGAGCCAGCCGCGCCTACCTTTCTTCGATGGTCAGAGTCCTCCATAACCTTTGATCGAACTAACCACCCGAATAGCGTGAAAGCATCTAGGCCCCTAGTTGGGTTTCGGTGATTAATGACAATACAAGATTACTATGACTAACGTGTGTTTTGCAGAGGCAATTAAGTTAGGTCATGGTAATGGAGATCGTTTGGGCAAACAAGGTGGTCATGCCCCTACGATGGAAATCATTTTGGTTTTCAAAGGATGGACGACAAGGTTAAGGATGAACTAGTTCTAAGTGTCATTTGAAGTTGGAGAGACACTTAGAGTAGTTTAGGACTTTTTTTTCCTTTGGCTATACTATTAAGGGGGGTATGGACGGGTAGCTTGACCTAGGTGAGTCTAGTGAGTTAGGTGTGGTGCACACTTGTTAAAACTAGCACAAGGTAGCTCCTAAATATGCCTAAGATCCATTGGAGCAAACTTCATTCACATATGATCTAGAGTTGAAAGTGAATGGAGGGTCAAATACTGACCGGGCGTGGGCTCAGGGTCCGGTCAGTTCATTTGACCAAGGTGATTGCGTCTGGTTTGACCGGACGTTGAGAGGTCAAATGACCGGACGCAGAGAGGCAGCGTCCGGTCGACTCCAGTAAGGTTCCAGAGAGGGAAAATCACGACCGGACGTGTTTGGTCAGTGCTGACCGGACGCTGGCCAGCGTCCGGTCACACTGTAAACACTAGAGGTCGGGGAGAACTGACCGGAGCGTCTGGTCACTCCCGTAGAGGCACATAACGGTTCGTTTTTTAGCCCATGTTATAAATAGAAGCTCCACTCATATGTGGGGGTACTTTTGCTCATTCCAACAGCTGAGAACACTTTAGAGAGTGCCAAGAAGTGTAAGGTCCTAGTGAGGTGATTGAGATTTGAGAACCCAAAGAGAGCCCTCATTAGTGAGATCAAGAGTAGCAAAGTGTGCATCCATCTTTCTCCCTAAGCTTATCATGGTCAAGTGAGAGTTTGTGCTTGTTACTCTTGGTGATCGCTATCACCTAGACGGCTTGGTGGTGATTGGGAGCTTGGTGATCATCCTGAGAGCTTGTGGATGACCCAACTCATATTGTGAGCGGTTGTGGGTGATTCACCGCGATGGAGTGTCGAAGAATCAACCCATAGAGAGCACTTGATCCTTGAGCGGATCAAGGGGGAGCTACACCCTTGTGCGGGTGCTCCAACGAGGACTAGTGGGGAGTGGCGACTCTCCGATACCTCGGCAAAACATCACCGTGTTTCCTCTCCTCTCTTTACTTTGAGCATTTACTTTGAGCAATTCAATTCTTGTCATTTACATTCTTGGAGTTGCCATGCTAGAGTAGGATTGGAACATAGGTTGCAAGTCTTTTGTGCGGTAGAACAATTAGAAACACTTTTTAGGCACAAGGGGTTAATTGGGCCAACCGTAGGATTTATTTATTGCGAAGAAATTTAGAATTAGCCCAATTCACCCCCCCTCTTGGGCATCTTGATCCTTTCAATTGGTATCGGAGCCACGTGCTCACGTATTTAGGCTTAACCACCTAGTGAAAGATGTCTCACGGGGATGGACCTCCTCCTATCTTTGAGGGGGACGATTTTCCTTATTGGAAAATTTGTATGGAGGCGTATTTAGAAGCTCTAGATGTTGGAATACTTAGAGCCGCCTCACAAGGTTTCCCAAAACCTCAGGATGCCGCACACCAACAAGGCGATGAGTTGAACTATGAAAAATGGAATGCAAAGGCTAGAAACACCATATTTAGAGGCCTTTGTAAAGATGTGTTCAACCGGGTGAGGAACCACAAAGACGCCCATGTACTATGGTCGGACGTTTGTGCGCTCCATGAGGGAACAAAGAGTGAGCGTGAGGAGCGCTATCATCTTGTCATGAAAAAGCTCAACTCTTTTGAAATGCTTCCTAAAGAATGTGCTAATGAAATGTATTCACGTTTGAATGTTCTTGTAGAGGAAGTCAATGGGCTTGGACTTACTCAAATGCAACCATCCGATGTTGTAAGAAAGATATTGAGTGTCCTTCCCATTGAAAAATATGGGCATATTGTGACCGTGCTACATCAAGGTGATCTTTCCACCGCTACACCGACACAAATCTTAGGAAAGATCAATGCTCATGAGATGTACATGCACATCACACCTCAAGATGGCTCATCCTCTACAAAGAAGAAAGAAAAAGATTTAGCATTCAAAGCTAGCCAAGAGAAGGGCAAAGCAAGACTTGAGTATGAGAGCTCAAGTGATGATGAAGTTGATGATGAAAGTCTTGCTCTCATGGTGAAGAAAACCGCCAAGATGCTAAAGAAGCTCAACAAGAGTGGCATCAAGTTTGATGGAAAAAGAAGAAGTTCTTCACAAGCTCTAGAAGGAAGCCAATTTCGAGATGGATTGCTACAATTGTGGAGAACTTGGTCATCTAGCTCACCAATGCACCAAGCCCAAAAAGACATGTTCAAGAACAAGAACAAGAAAGATGACTCAAGCAATGAAGATGAAGATGAGAAGAAAAAGAAGAAGACATACAAGAAGAGAGATGGCAAGAAGGACTTCCACAAGAAGAAGAAGAGTGGAAAGGCTTACATCGTCGGTGATTGGCTCATGGACATTGATTCATCTAGTGGATCATCCAATGATGATAGTGACGACGAGAAGGTGGACGCTATTGTTATTGATTCTTCATCATCTTCACCGCCACCACCGCCATCATCCTCTACACACCTATGCCTTATGGCCAAAGGTGAACGAAAGGTATCTCATGATGATGATAGTAGTGGTGATGATTATGCTCATAATGATGATAGTGATAGTGATAGCGATGATGATAAATATGAATCACCTTCTTATGATGATCTTGCTAAATTGCTAAAGAAATACACTAAGATCATTATAAAGACTAGAGCTAAAAATGAGAAGCTTGAGATTAAGAATGATTCTCTTTTAGCTAAATGTGACATAGCCGAAAAGGCTAGTGTTGAGCTTAGAGAAGCAAATGATGCTATGTCATCCAAACTCAAGGAGCTCAAATCTTCTAAGAAAGAGCTTAAAGATAAACAAGATAAACTTGAGTGGGTGCACAAAGAGTTCATCACTAGTCATAACAAGCTAAAAGATGAATATACTACTCTCAAGATTAATCATGATAGTCTTGTTATTGCTCAAGAATTTTTACCCAATGAGCCACATGATGCTACTAACAATATTGTTAAGATTGATATAGCTACATCATGTGAAGATTTAATTGATGAGAGCATTGAGCAAGGATCTAGTGGCAAAGGCAAGCAAGTGGTTGAGTGCAATGACTATGATGAGTATGTCAAGCTCAAACATGACAATGAGAAGCTCAAGAAAGAGTTTGAAGAATTCAAAATTCACAAAACCATTGTACTAGAAACACTTGATCATGATGGTGACTTGATTCTTGAGAATGAGAACCTAAAAGAAGAGAACAAGAAACTCAAGGAAGAGAAGAACAATGATGCTCTTAAGGAAGAGAACAAGAAGCTCAAGTTGGAAAAAGAGCATCTTAAGATTGGATTGAGCAAGTTCACAAGAGGCAAGCATCTTCAAAGTGAGCTACTTATGAACACCGTCATGAAGATGGATAGAAGTGGCATTGGGTACATGGCAAATCAAGAGAAGAAGAAGGCTCAAGCTTAACAACAACAATCAAAGCCAAAGCCAAAGAGATGCTTTGAGTGTGGACAAGAATGCCACTTTGCTCATGAGTGCCAAACTCCACCACCACAACCCTTACCCAAGCATGCTAGACCCTTTGCCTTCAATGCTTATTACATGCTTAGAAATGATTCTAGTGGAAAGATGAAAGTCATGTTCTTAGGACCCCCAACAAGAATAGGCCTAAGAAGATTTGGGTTGCAAAGTCACTTGTTGAGAAGGTGAAGGGCCCTCAACAAGTTTGGGTTCCTAAAGCTTGATCTCTTGTGTGTAGGTGAATTACAAGATCGGTGGAAGTCATTGGGTGATTGATAGTGGTTGCACATAACATATGACCGGTGATCCTCATATGTTCACCTCACTAGATGAAGAAGTAGATGGACAAAAAAGAATCACATTTGGAGATAACTCAAAGGACAAGGTTAAAGGTTTGGGCAAAGTGACAATATCAAATGATTATTCAATCTTCAATATGCTATATGTTGCTTCATTGAGCTTCAACTTGCTATCCGTTGGGCAATTGTGTGACCTTGGCTTCCAATGCTTGTTTACCGAGAAGGAAGTTGTTGTATCCAAGAAGGATGATGATCAAGCTATATTCAAAGGATTTAGATACAACAACTTATATCTAGTGGACTTTACCTCCGAAGATGCAAACTTAAAGACTTGCCTATTCACCAAAACAACACTTGGATGGCTATGGCATAGAAGACTCGCTCATGTTGGGATAAGCTCACTCAAGAAGCTAATGAAGAATGATTTGGTGAGAGGGTTGAATGATGTGAAGTTTGAGAAGGACAAGCTTTGTAGTGCATGTCAAGCCAGCAAGCAAGTTGCAAATACTCATACAACCAAAGCTTTCATGTCAACCACAAGAGTGCTAGAACTCCTTCACATGGATTTATTTGGACCAACAACATACAAGAGTTTGGGAGAAAATCTTTATTGTCTTGTGATTGTTGATGACTATTCAAGGTATACATGGGTATTCTTCCTTCATGACAAATCCAAAGTTGCATCTTGCTTCAAAAAGTTTGCCAAGAGAGCACAAAATGAATTTGAAGTGAAGCTCAAAAAGATTAGAAGTGACAATGGGAAAGAATTTGACAACACAAACATAGAAGCCTATTGTGATGAAGTTGGAATCAAACATGAGGTCTCCGCAACATATACTCGTCAACAAAATGGTGTAGTTGAGAGGAAGAACCAGACATTGATCACTCTTGCAAGAATAATGCTTGATGAGTACAACACCCCCGAAGCTCTATGGGCGGAAGCAATCAACACCGCATGCTATGCATCCAACCGCCTATTCCTTCAAAAGTTCCTTGGCAAGACACCTTATGAGTTGCTCAATGGAAAGAAGCCAGACGGCTCCTTCTTTAGGGTGTTTGGTTGCAAATGCTACATCTACAAGAAGTGGCAACACCTAGGGAAGTTCCAAAGACATTGTGATATTGGTTTTCTTGTTGGTTACTCATCAAAGTCCAAAGCATATAGAGTATTTAATTATACCACCGGCTTGGTTGAAGAAACATATGATGTGGAATTTGATGAATCTAACGGCTCCCAAGGAGCACATGAGAATCTTGATGATGTAGGTGATGAACCATTAAGAGAGGCTATGAAGAACATTTCGGTTGGAGACATCAAGCCTAAAGATGATGAAGATAATGTACAAGTGATTGATCCACCCTCTTCATCAAGTGTGCCACAAGATGGTGATAAAGATGGGAGAGTTGAAAATAAAGACACTCATGTCTCCCATGATCAAGCGGTGCACAAGCACAAGATGTTGATGCTCCACAACCTCCTCCTCAAGTGGTCAATAGAAGAAATACACCTCTACTACAAGACCATCCACAAGATCTCATCATAGGGAGTCCATCAAAGGGTGTAATGACTCGCTCACAAAAACTTGCTTCATTTATTGCTCATCACTCTTTTGTCTCTTGCTTTGAGCCTACTAAGGTAGAAGAAGCTCTTCAAGATCCGGATTGGATAAATGCTATGCATGAAGAGTTGAACAACTTCACCCGCAATGAAGTTTGGACTCTTAAAGAGCGGCCAAAAGGTGCAAGAGTCATTGGAACAAAGTGGGTGTTTCGAAACAAGCAAGATGATCAAGGTGTTGTTGTGAGGATGTTGACACCGGCAAGACCGCGATGTCAAAATGATCGAGTGGGCTAATCGGCGGGGAGGAGAGTTCTTCTCTGACCGTGAAAATCAGCTTGTAAAGATGGTTGCCGATGAATGGTGGTGATCGATGGAAAGGTTGATTTAGACCGTGGTGTTGCCGATAAGGTTGGAGATATTAGTGTCGATGGAGATGAAGGAAGGCTTGAAAACTACTGCCGATGAAACGGGGAAGTATCGATGGATGGAAAGGAGGTCGGTGAAATTCCATCGTAATCAAGGTGGAAAGGGAAATAGATAGGAGTTGATTTCCTTTTCTATATTTGTTAGAGTATGATTCATGTAAGAGTCACGTCTTTTCCTTAGATATGGACTTGGTGTCCTAGTCGTATTTGGTTTTGTCTCTTTAGATCGGGGTATAAATATAGATTGAGGGGCAATGTAATAGGGAGAAATCAATATCAAAACCAATTTTACTCCTATTTGCATCTACTTACTTTTTGGCGACTTGATCAATTTGCATATTTTTCCTTTTTACGAGTTCTCATTGATTCGGTGAGTTGCATCGTTTTGATTGCAACCTTGACGATTCTCGAGTTCAGCGTGAGTACCTCTTGGCACGTGAAGAGGGCGTATCGCTGTTGTCGGGACCAAAGTGCTCGTATCTTCATCCTTGTCGATTAAAGGTCAAATCGATTGCACGCTTTGGATATCGATTCGGTATTAGCCCTTTGTGTTTGAAGATTCTCTTTTGCATCAACACATCTTTTGGCACGCTTCGGTGGGACACATCAATCCGATCAATATGATCAATCCGAGATCGATTTAGGGAACATTATCGCGGTATCGAGAAGAAGATCTTAAGGAAGAAGCAGAGAGGGGCTATGGAAAAGGCTATAGAAGAATATAGGCGAGCTTTATCTAAGATCGTTTAGCCTGAACAAGAGTGGGCAAGTCATCCAGAAGCAAGATTTGATGTTGCCTCGGCAGGTTACCTTTGACTCCAATCCTGGTAAACTTCAAGAGATGGTTAATTCTGTAGTAAATCATGCTTTGATTAATCATTCCAATGTGATGTCCATCACATTCATAATCTTTGTGGTTCGAACTCTCAAAGAAGAAGGACAAGCGTGCCGCATACGTTGGGCATCGCCTATCACCAAACGACGAGCGGCAGATGTCAATACTCCATCGGCTCCCTCGGCCGCGTTGTGGGTCTGTTACTTCTCCTCCGATATCGGTGGCTTACCTAAAATTCAATCTACACCGTCTGATCGGATCCAGTACTACCGGGGAGGGACGAGTTCACTTAATCTGAGATCTATCGGCATCGGCTATGTCGGGCCCTATGTCTCGAGAATAGCGATTCACCGCTAATTGGTGGGGATATGGTATGCCTCGAGTCATCTGCTTTCAATCTGGGTTACCTCAAGTGTTTGATGCGATAGGAAAAGCTCCTATACCGCGTAATTATTTTAGCATGATGGCTCAAGTACCTCAATATGCCCAAGCAACTCATTGTGCAACCAACTCCAGGGAGGTTTCAGAGATGCCTTTGGTTCAAACACCCAATTCAAGTCCATCGGCAAGCTTCTGCCGATGCGTGAGTAAAAAGCCCCCGCTATGAGTCAAAGCTGGGGTTGATTCATGCCTCAAGCTGGTTATAATTATCCAACAATGTCGACAAATTACGACCATCGGTAAGTTTTGTACCGATGAGTTCCAATAATGGTTGGTCGGGGCGATTTACATTCAACATACGATTCAACAAAATCGGCGGAGTTGCGAGGTGGATTCAACAAGGTCATATGCAATTTGGTTTCGAGAATCAAGCATCGGCATTTCGGTAGATGAATCACTCAAGCAGTTAATGGACCACAAGTAGCGGCAAATATGCCGATTGCTAGAGATCGTGGGCCACAAAGATATGTGGAAGGATATCGGTGAGGTACCTCTGTAGAAATTCAGCTAGTTAAATCGGCCAGGAGGTCGATACTTTTGGGCCGATAAGATAGCAGAAATTATGAAGGATCAGTTTGGGATAAAGCCCAAGGTCAATACTTATTCTTATCGGACTCCATACCCTCCTGCATATGATTTAATTCCTCTCCCAAATCAGTACAAGGTACCAGATTTCACTAAATTCTCTGGGCAAGATGATACATCAACAATGGAACACGTCAATCGCTTCATTATTCAATGTGGAGGCAGCTAGAGAGATGAATTAAGAGTTCGATTATTTTCATCATCTTTATGCGGATCGGCATTTACATGGTTCATTTCATTACCACCAAATTCTATTATTACTTGGGCTGATCTAGAAAAACAATTTCATAAGTATTTCTTTCTTTGGAATCCATGAAAAGAAGCTTACCGATTTAGTAAAATTGAGACAGCAGTAATGATGAATCGGTAGAAAGCTTTTTGTGCAAAGGCTACGAGATGTAAAAAATAAGTGCTACTGACTTTGGTCTTTGGATGATGTGACTTGACCCGATCCGGCTTTCAAGGGTTATTGCCACATCTTAAAGAGAGATATGCTTCTCGGGAGTTTGAAAGCCTCGGTCATCTTGTGCAAAGGATCTCGATCAAGATACTAGGGTTTTGAACCTAAAAAGAATTGAGTAAAAAGTATCATTTGTTGAAGAAGTAGGAGATTTGATTACGATGAAGAACCGATTTATCGGCTTAAATTTGAGTGGGTTAAGAATAAAAAGCCGATATCTTGTCCCTTTGGTCGAAAGAGCCGGAAAAAGTTTACCTTTGATATCACCAAGGCCGACAAGATATTTGATCTTACGGTTCAAGAGGGCCAAATTAAGCTATCACCTAATCATGTGATCCCATCAATGAGAAGAGTTGAAGAAGATCTTGTCTGCAAATGGCACAATGCAACTTCACACAGTACAAATGAGTGCAAGGTGTTAGAGCTTGATTACAATCGGCTATTGAATCTGGGAGAATTAAGTTTGGTACTTCCAAGGCCCGAAACCGATGAAAATTGATCAACACCCTTTTCCAGCCAAATATGTTGGAGGCCAAAGGAAGACCAAGGTATTGACGTCGAGAGCTTCTTTGAGAAAAATGCATCGTGGATCCCCAACATCGGATAACTACCGATGATGCAAAAAGAAAGGGTTTCTTTGGGAGAAAGCGGTAGCTCAAAAACCTCCTCGAACTGGCATTGTGATTACCCATCGAAGGCAGCGGGAGGGTTGGTGTCAGCGTAAGGACCGATATCGACAACGACAAGAAGAAGAGAGCGTCGGGAAGAATGGAATCGGCATAAAGATCATTGGAGGTGTCCGTTTTCATCCATTGCTGGGAAGAAGGTATTAAATTGCCAACTGTTGAAAATTGCCCTGAGTGCAATGGTTATTATGGGGTCAATCGGTCAAAAAGGAGGTTTCAACCTAGCAATCAGGGTTTATTTATCAATGAGCCGATCAAAGGCAGAGCATCGGTGCATGATCGGCTGGGGGGTAGACTTAGTGTACATGAGAGGCTTGGTAAGCGCTATGTTGGATATTTTCCAAGAAATCAAGAGGAGCTTGAGGAGATGGCAAGCGCAAGAGTTCCCGATGAAGAAATATTCTCTGAGGGACCCTAATATCGTCGTGTAGAATCAAGCTGGGATGCATTATCGGCCGGTTTGGAAGACCAAGTTTCCTCGATGGTGCCCGGAGGGTCCGACAAAGACACGAAAAGGAGGATGCAACGTGAGCATCGGGAAGATTTATACCGAGAGGAAAATTCCTCCAAATGAGAGGTGCAGTTATCGGCGATGGCGGTAAAAAACACAAAATAAGGGTCCATCGGCAGATGTTAATATGGTATTCATGTTGCCAATGGAGTTTTGGCACTCTCGATAATGAGGAAGAAGTTGTTTCTCTCTCGATCAAGTAGCTCGATTGACACTAGATCCAATGATATTTGTTTTTGAGAAACCTACCGATGAGAGAAAGCTGACATCTTAAGGCTTTATTTGTGAAAAAGCGAGTTGATGGGCGACTGTATCTAAGATACTTATCGACGGAGAGGCTGCGATTAATATTATGCCTTATGTGATGTATCGGAAACTTGGTAAGGGAGATCAAGACTTGACCAAAACCGATATGATCTTTGAAGGATTTTGAAGGCAATGTGTCACCGGCTAAAAAAGGCGATATCGTTGAATTGACCATCGGTGACAAAAAACATTGCGGCGACGTTCTTTGTTATTAATGGCAAGGTGCATATAATGCGCTTCTAGGGAGGATTGGATTCATGCTAATTGTTGTGTTCCTTCTACAATGCATCAATGCCTGCCTCGTCGATTGGATTGGGGATAAGATTGAGGTTGTCCTGGTGATTCTTCTTATATCATCGCATCGGCGAATGAAGATACTTATGAGCGAACTAAATGCATATCGAGGAGAAGTTTGGGAAAAAGAGTTCCTTAGAGTTCTTGATTATGAAATTCGCCGATCAAGCGATCGGTTTTGAAGAAGAGTTTTAATGGATAGGTTTGCCAATGATGGAAAATTAGGTCAAGGGTTCACCTCGACGGATGATTTAGTAGAAGTAGATATTGGTGATGGCGGTAGGCCAAGACCTACTTTTATTAGTGATAAGTTAGATTCCAAGTGTAAGCGACAAATAAAGCGATTTGTTAAAAGAATATAAAGATTGTTTTGCTTGGGATTATCTTGAGATGCTGGATTAGACCGATCGATAGTTGAACATGGTTACCTATCAAATCTGGATTTTGGCCACATTAGCGACCCGGTAGCGCCGATGCAACCCTAATACACTTTCGACATTAAGGCGAAATAACTAAATTAATTGAGGCAAAGTTTATTCGGCGGTGTCGATATATGCGAGTGGATCTCTAATGTGGTTCTGTTTATAAGAAAAATGGAAAACTTCGTGTTTGTATTGATTTGAGAATCTCAACAAAGCCACACCGATGGATGGCTATCCAATGCCGATTCTTGATTTGTTGATTGATCTTTGCAATGCCGGACATCAAATTATCGACTTCATGGATGGTAATGCGAGGTTATAATCAAATATTCATGGCGAAGAAGATATTCCCAAGACCGCTTTCGGATGTCCGGTCATGTAGGGTTGTTTGAGTGGATAGTCATGACGTTTGGTTTGAAAAATGCGGCGCTACTTATCAAAGAGCTATGAACTTTATTTTTCATGAATACATCAGCACATTAGTGGAGATCTATATTGATGATGTAGTAATTAAGTCTGGAGATATCACAAAACATCTAGCCGATCTCTGAAAAAATCTTTGGAGTGCACAAGGAAGCATGGATTGAAGATAAATCCTAATAAATGTGCATTTGGTGTATCGAGAGTCAATTCTTGGGTTTTATGGTGCATCGGTGGGGCATTGAAATCGATAGGAAGTCTATTGATGCAATTAACAAGGTGGTTGCTCTCGCCTTAAAAAGCTGAATTGCAATCTTTGATCGGTAAGATTAATTTCATTAGAAGATTCATATCTAATCATCGGGTAAGATCAAGGCTTTGGTCCATTACTTAAATTGAAAGCCAATCGAGAATTTGTATGGGGAGTGAGTAGCGATTAGCCTTAGATGAAATTAAGAAATATTTAACAAATCCTCGATTGCTAGTTCCACCTCAACACGGAAACTTTTGAGTTGTATTTGTCAATGATGATACCAGATTATCGGTTCAAGCTCTTATTCAAGAATTTAAAGGGAAGAAACGTGTTATTTATTATTTGAGCGAGAAGATTAGTGGATCTTTGAGACAAGGTATTCGCCATCGAGAAATTATGTACGTGCTTATACTTTTCTTGTGTTAAATTAAGACATTATTTGTTATCTGCCGAGAATACGGTCATATGCAAAAACGGCGTAGTCAAGTATATCTTTGTCGATGCCGATATTAAGTGGTAGAATCGGCAAGTGGATTTTAGCATTATCGAATTTGAACTACGTTACGAATCGACTAAAAGCGGTTAAGGGGCAAGTTATGGCTGATTTTGTCACTCGGCATTTATGTCTGGTGGACTCTCTAGAAGTTGCCCTTGGACACTTTTCTTCGATGGGTCCACATGTGGTGAAGGAGCGGTATCGGCATTGTGTTGATTTCACCTCAAGGAAAGAAGTATGAGTTTTCATTGCCGATTGTTGCTACATCGACAAACAATCGGTGAATACCAAGCCTTGATAAAAGGGTTAGAATTGCTTGAAGGAGATACGCGTGCCGATCTTTGTTGAAATCTTTGGTGATTCTATGCTAGTTATAAATCAATTGGCTGGGATTTATGAATGCGAAGTGAAGTTTTAATTTCGTATTATGAAAGATGTTTGCAATTGTTGAAAGGGTTTAGAGATTTTCGTCTTGAACATATTTCTCATTTGCATAATGAAGAGGCTAATCGACTAGCTTAGCATGCTTGAGTGGTATCGACCTATTAGAGATAGTGCTAACATCGCGATGTTGATACCGATGATTTGGAGAAAGGAGATTGTCGATTATTTAAAGGATCCATATAAAAAGGTTGAAAGGCGTATAAGGTTCCAAGCTACCAAGTATGTGCTCCTCGATGATGAATTATATTATCGAACTATAGATGGAGTTTTACTCGGATGTGTTAGCGATGATGAATCGAAAAGTTTGATGGGTGAAATTCATGAAGGAGTGTGTGGAGCGCATCAATCGACTTTCAAGATGAAGTGGATGATCGGAAGGAATGGATACTATTGACCGACTATTCTTGAAGATTGTTTTAAATATTTTAAAGGATGTCGGGGGTGTCAAAAGTTTGGTAATATTCAAAGAAGCGCTGCATCGGCTATGAACCCTATAATTAAACCTTGGCCGTTCGGGGATGGGCTATCGATCTCATCGGTCGGATTTATCCGCCATCGAGCAAAGGACATAAATTTATTCTGGTTGCTACTGATTATTTCACAAAATGGGTTGAGGCAATTCCTTTAAAAAAGGTGACATCGGCTAATATGATCGATTTTGTGAAAGAGCATATTGTTTACCGATTTGGTATTCCTCAAACTATCACTACCGATCGAGGGTACTATGTTTACATCGGGAGAATTTGATGAGTTTCTTTGTAGGTATGGGAATTAAAGTTTTAAATTCTTCTCCATATTATGCTCAAGCTAATGGGTGGTGAGGCTTCTAACAAAGGGATCATCAAACTCATTAAGCGCAAAATTGAAGAAAATCCTAGGAGGTGGCATCTGATATTAAATGAAGCCTTTGGTCATATCGGATGTCATGTCATGGTACAACCAAAGTAACATATATCGGTTAGTATATGGACACGGACAGTGATATTGCCTTGGGAAATTAAAAGCGGCTCTAAGGCGAATCGTTCTCAAAAATCGGTGATGACCGATGATTATGATACTCTTATGAAGGATGAGTTGGAAGATGTGGCGGGTCATCGGTTAAGGGCTTTAGTTAGCATCGAAGAAAATAAGAAAAGAGTAGCAGATGGTATGACAAGAAGGTGAAGATAAAGGAGTTTACCGAGGGAGATCAGTGGAAATTAATTTTACCAATTGGGACTAAAAGTTCAAAGTTTGGAAAGTGGTCTCCTAATTGGGAAGGTCCATATCGGATAAATCGATTCATTCACAGTAGCATATATTCTAGAAACCCTCGAAGGGGTTGTGTTTCCCGAGCATTAAATGGAAAATATTTAAAGAAATATTATCCTAGTATTTGGATGGATGCATGAAAGTATAAGTGCCGATAACAGATCCTATCGGCTAAAATTATACAAGGATGTCAATGTCTCATAAAGTGCCAATGCAATAGACAAGATTTACAAGTTTAACAAGGATTGGATAGCCAATATCGCATGCCGCAGCGAATCTGGTGACTTCCTTCATTTCTTTGATGTCTTCATCAATGACACCCTCCACAAGCTTGAGTTTTTTCTTCATGGCCCAAGGCTTGCGAGAGCTGGATGTCTCTTTCTTCTTTGAAGGGCCTTGATGGCATTAGGTAGCTGGCTTTCTTCTTGTTGGGCATGAATTAAGGCTGCCTCGACTTCTTTCAATCCGACCAATAGAGCCATCCTCTTCTTTGCCGATAAATCTAAGATTTTACGCTTAAGTTCGGTTGCTTGAAGTCTGCGCAAGTTGCCGATGCCCTTGTGCTTCTCATCTGCAATCTGTTTGGTGTAGCATCTCTTCTTTGAGTTGAGCACGAGCTGCTCTCTATCGGCGTCGTTGAGCAGCGACCCGTTGATATTGCGGTTGGCGGCTTTCTAAATAAATGGGCTCTTTGGGAAGAGTGCTTCTTCAACATCGGCGAGGACACAGCCACGGATTGTTTTGAAAATTGCCTTTATGGGTCCGAGTCATCTACCGGTTAGGCGGTATCCGCCTGTAACAAGTCCAGAGAGAGCTTCCAACTTGGACTTAATTTACGCCGATATTGTTCCCGAGTGAAGGGAAGAACTTGTTTCCTCTCCATCATCGTCGAAGCGTCAATGGCAAAGGAAAATGGGCTGTTTGGGGAGTCTTGTTCACGAGAAAAAAGAAAAAAAGAGGTCGATTAAGGATAAGTATGAATATTATAAATCGACTAGGTCAATCGACTTACATGTTTCAAGGCAATTTCTGTACTTCATTGGAGGAAAGCGATCTGGAGTATCTTTGTGTGGAGGATGGTGAGCTTGCCGATGGGATATCCTCTGTGGCCTCATCGGTGGTTGGCTCTTGGGGTATGATGACCGATGGATGGTATGTCTCATACAGGAGGATCAAGCTGCTTGCTCGGTTGCATCGATTGATTCTGGCCGGCTTGGACGTTAGGGGCGAGATGTGGGGATCGGCATGGACTCACTGCGTTTTGGCTATGCCTCGGCATCTGTTAAGGCTTTGCGCTTTGCTTGGGCCTCGACAGCGGTTGGTGGGGGCATCGACACTTGTTGGTTGTGGAGCTTGAACATCTGATGCACGCTTGCCGATGTACCCATTTGTTCTTTGCAAAACAAGTGTAAGGTATGATATTTAATAGATAAAATGTAAAATCAAAGGAATACCTACGAAGGTTTGTAGGAGGTAGTGGTGCTGATGTCGGAGGAATTGTCGATGGCGATCGTGATGAGCTCTTACACTACGATGATTAATGTTAATCTGATTTGTGATCGGCATGAGTAGAAATAAGCAGGGTTGTTACCTTGAATGCCTTGATCGAGGGGTTATAGCAATGACCAATGGAGTGGCCCTAAGTTGTAGTAATTTGGACTTGGAAGTGATGGTCTTGTACGGGTCTTACGGTGAGTCAAATGACTAAGGTGGGGCGTTGTAGCCGATCGGTGATATTGGGGAAGCAGTCGAAGATCGAAGGGTTTCCACTTTTGCTCATAGATGGTGTTGGGTTGTTAACTTTATCACGAGAAAGTTAGTTACCGATATATGAAAGGAAAAAGCGAAGGGAGTTAAAAAGAAACTTACTGCGTCATCCGGGAATAGCATATTAGTGGTCGATCATGTGCCGATATGTGTGAGCAGATATTGCAAATAGTTGTTCCCTCCACTCTCGCCACCATTCCTTATATGATTCGGTGATGAAAGATGTTGGCGTCTAGATGGATATATCGACATCGTAGTATCGGCATCGGGGAGAGTAGCACACTACCTGCTCCAATCTGTTTCGCGGTGATTGTTTCTCTGGGTTTGATCACATCGGCAAAACAAAGTTTGATTGGTAGTTGCCCAAAAAGCCAATTGACGGGATCTTGCCGATGGATTGTAAAATTCATACGTGATATTGGTGTTTTCCGCTCTACCGAATGTGTTTCTTTGGGATTGCCACAGGAGTAATGATGGCCATCATGAGTTCATTATCTTGATTGAGTGTCATCGACAAAGTTGAAGAGAAGGGGAATCTGTTTTCTTCGTCAATATAAGGTACCCAGGTCCTATGATCACGAGAAGACCATTGTAGAAGTTTTGGAAGAATCTCTTGATCTGGTCTTCATTGGCCTCTGTTCTGGGGAGGACAATTATGGCTTCACCAAAATTGAGGGGTGGCGTGTTTTTGATTCCTCATCCCCAAGCACGTGGTCTTCAGCAATTTCTCGTGGGAATTGTTGGGCAAAGAAGTCCCATTGTAGACGTTTTTGCATATGGGCATTCAGCCACATGTTGATAAACCACCACGGGCCTCCTAAATTGCCGATGGGTTCGCCAAGCAAAAGTTTCTGAGACACTTGATGAAGAAGATGATAAGTGGAGCTCAGAAGGTATCGGCCAAGAGGAAACCTTACACCATTGGCCAAGAGTTCAGCCGCGGAGGAAGGCGTTGGTTGGTCCTACTGATCGACCACAGAAGATAAATTTTTCTAACCACATATTCAAGAATGTGGCATGTTCCCTCACAGTTAAGCTTGTCCGGTCCTCGGCATTCTTGAATATATCCCGAAATCAACCGCCGATGTTGCGGGTATTCACCCTATGTTCAGATTTTACGCCATAGATGGAGCCTTCATCGGCAGATTGAAATGTCCAAGCCAGTGAGCATGTAGACATCGGCAGCAAGTGTGGGGGTAGGTGGGCCATGTCCAAACATAAAAGTATTTGTTGTGTGTCGACGAGAAGTAAATTTGCAATCATCATTGACTCGTTCTTTTGCATATCGGCAATGGATAGCCTAATGCATTGGTCTAGCTTCCGATTCGCCCCGGTGTACTTGCATCGACTGTTGACCCTCAAGTACCAATCTTTCCACCCTTTGGTGGTTTTGGGCCAAGATCGGAATGTATCTTTCCATAAAAGAGAGAGAAATTTTGGGCTCTAAAAGGGATTCTTAACCTCTGCATTAATCGGATCAGTTGGATCTGGGTTGCCCATTGGTCCTAGGCATTGGAAATGCGGGTGATCGGTTGGAATAACTAATTTGTTGCGAAGTTCCTAAGTTTAGAGGATCCGAAGAACAAAAGAGAAAAGAGAAAAATTACCAAGCTGTATAAACTCGCCAAGACCGGAGGAATCGAGGTAAAAAGTAATGAAGTGGAGCGAACCAAGGGGACGTCGAAGTTGATTGCCATTATCTTGAGGTAGATGGGGGCAAGTGGAGACTTCGAGGTTGTGTTGGAGAAAAGTTCTTGTTGGTTGAGGTCGTGGTGATTGATTGTTCCATTGAGTCGCCACGAAAAAGAGAGAATGCCAAAGGTTGGAGTCTCGAGGGTAGAAGGCGAGCGTTAGGAGAAATCTATTTATAAGCCGCTTGGAGTAGGGGTATTCGGACTTATCTCTATGCCGATGCGCATGTGGGTCGAGGTGGTTCGGATGGATATGGTAGCTATTACATACGATAATCAAGGGATTGTATGAGATGATTTGATGGCAAGTAATCATGACTTGGAAGAGATCTCGATGCAGGATATTTTAATTCTGAAAATGGCGGTATTATTATGTTAGGATCTTGCCGATGGATTATTGTTTTGGTATCTTAACCATAATCAGGGCAAGAGTGGTTGGAAATTGTGCGATATTTACTGAGGTGCGTGAATCGGGACTAGATTTGATTAGATTTGATAATGAGATCAAGTTTTGGCTTGGAGGATGAGTTCTGGTAATTGGGCGAAGGCAAACGTTATCTGGAGTAAATTTCGGAGCATTAATGGTTTTATACTCCGAAATTGGGGGGCATGTGTTGACACCATTTTTTGCACGTGTCAAAATGATCAGAGTGGGCTAATCGGTAGGAGGAGAGTTACTATATACGCTGACAGCCGTGAAAATCAGCTTGTAAAGATGGTTGCCGATGAATGGTGGTGATCGATGGAAAGGTTGATTTAGACTCGGGTGTTGCCGATAAGGTTGGAGATATTAGTGTCGATGCCGATGAAGGAAGGCTTGAAAACTACTGTCGATGAAACATGAAGTATGCCGATGGAAAGGAGGTCGGTGAGAATTCCATCGTAATCAAGGCGGACAGGGAAATAGATAGGAGTTGATTTTCTTTTCTATATTTGTTAGAGTATGATTCATGTAAGAGTCACGTGTTTCCTTAGATATGGACTTGGTGTCCTAGTCGTATTTGGTTTTGTCTCTTTAGATCAGGGTATAAATATAGATTGAGGGGCAATGTAATAGGGAGAAATCAATATCAAAAACCAATTTTTACTCCTATTTGCATCTACTTACTTTTCGGCGACTTCGTCAATTTGCATATTTTTCCTTTTTACGAGTTCTCATTGATTCGGCGAGTTGCATCGTTTCAGTGCAACCTTCGGCGATTCTCGAGTTCCGCGTGAGTACCTCTTGGCCGTGACTTCCGGGCGTATCGCTGTTGTCAGGACCAAAGTGCTCGTATCTTCATCCTTGTCGATTAACAGGTCAAATCGACTGGCACGCTTTGGATATCGATTCGGGTATTAGCCCTTTGTGTTTGCAGATTCTTTTTTGCATCAACAGAGGAACAAGGCAAGACTAGTTGCAAAGGGGTTCTCTCAAGTTGAAGGTTTGGATTTTGGAGAGACCTTTGCACCGGTTGCAAGATTAGAAGCCATCTGTATCCTTCTTGCATATGCATCACATCATGAAATGAAATTTTATCAAATGGATGTGAAAAGTGCATTTTTAAATGGCTTTATTAATGAACTAGTCTATGTCGATCAACCTCCTGGGTTTGAAGACCCTAGATATCCTAATCATGTTTATAGGTTGTCCAAGACGTTATATGGGCTCAAGCAAGCCCGAAGAGCTTAGTATGAGCGCCTTCGGGACTTCCTCATTGAGAAGAGATTCACCATTGGAAAGGTCGACACCACACTATTCACCAAGAAGCTTGATGGGCATATCTTCATTTGTCAAGTATATGTTGATGATATCATCTTTGGGTCATCAAATGAAGACTCTTGCAAAGAATTTGGTGAATTGATGTTGAAGGAGTTTGAGATGTCAATGATTGGAGAGCTTACATTCTTTCTTGGTTTTCAAGTCAAGCAAATGAGAGAAGGGATTTTCATCTCTCAATAGAAATATACAAATGATCTTCTCAAGAGATTCAAGATGGATGAATGTAAGCCAATCAAGACACCAATGCCAACTAATGGACATCTTGACCTAGATGAGGGAGGTAACAAGGTTGATCAAACTCTTTACCGCTCTATGATTGGTAGCTTGTTGTATTTAACCGCATCTAGACCTGACATCATGTTTAGTGTGTGTATGTGTGCTAGATTTCAAGCTAACCCTAAGAAAACTCATATAATTGCCGTAAAAAGAATCCTTAGGTATCTTAAGCACACACCAAGCATTGGCCTTTGGTATCCCAAAGGAGCTAGATTTGAATTAATTGGCTATTCTGATTCGGATTATACCGGATGCAAAGTTGATAGGAAGAGCACATCCGGAGGGTGCCATTTGCTTGGTAGATCACTTGTGTCTTGGTCCTCCAAGAAACAAAATAGTGTGGCTTTGTCCACCGCCGAAGCGGAATACATTGCCACGGGTGCTTGTTGTGCACAAATTTTATATATGAAACAAACTTTGCTAGACTATGGTGTAGTTCTAGATAAAGTACCTCTTTTGTGCGACAATGAAAGTGCGGTAAAACTTGCAAATAATCCGGTTCAACACTCTCGCATCAAGCACATAGATATCCGTCATCACTTTCTTAGAGATCATGTTGCTAAAAATAATATATCACTAGAAGGTGTAAGGATCGAGGATCAATTGGCGGATATCTTTACTAAGCCGCTAGATGAGGCAACGTTTTGTCATTTGCGGAATGAGCTCAATGTTCTTGATTTTAGTAACTTCACTAAAAGATGTGCTTGTGTTGTCCCTTGCATTGCATTATAATATACTACATGTTTACTTTGTGGAAATGCACATAGAGCTTGTCTAACATGGTTAAGATAACCGCCGAAAAGCGAGTGAAGAAGCTTAACCTTGGATCAAACTTGACAAACAACTAGATTTACTTTCGTATTGCATATGCATGAATGTTGTTTGTCGTTTATCTTCAATTGCCCTCTTATTGCCTATTTTCTTAAAAAGATTTATAGCCTAAGGCAAAATATTTTTGAAAAATATGAGGGTTTGAGAGAGGTCACTCACATCAATCCCAATTGGTGTTTATTTGGATCTTATTTGAGTTGGGACTTGATTAGGAACAGGCAGCACGAAGGACATTGAAGACTTGTTGGAAAAGGAGTGACCGGACGCTGCACCGGACTCTGATGTCCAACGTCCGGTCAGTTCATAGGAGGTGAACTTGCTGCGAAGGAGTGACCGGACGCTGAAACAATGTTTTCCCAGCGTCCGGTCAGAAGGAGGTTCAGCGTCCGGTCGATCATGAAGACATCAAGGCTAGGTGACCGGACTCTGGTTGCATCCGATCGGTGTCCATTGGACGCGTCCGGTCGTGATTTCAGATGATTTGGACCTCTCTAGAATCGATCGGACGCTGGGTGGTAGCGTCCGGTCGCTACCACCGGAGCGTCCGGTCAATAGGATTCATGCGGCATACGATCTCTTTGCCTCTTTCCTTATCCAACTCTATTGGGGGACTCATTTAACCGCCAGCCATCGTGATTTGTTGACCTAATCCTATTCCGCTCCTTGCGCCATCGCCCGCAGCGCCTCCTCGAGCCACCACAAGCCCATGCCTGCCCGCACCTCCACTGCTCACGCGCCGTCGAGCTCGCCAGCATCACCTTCCGTGCCAGTGCTGCCCGCACTACACCATCCCGAGCCCGAGCGCCACCGCACAGCGCCTCCCCGCCTCAACGCCACCGTTCCCACGCGCCACCATAGCACCTCGTGCCGTAGCCATGCCCACGCCAAGCCGAGCTCCAGTGCCATCGAGCTCGCATCTCGCCGAGTTCCAATCAAGCGCCGCCGTGCCCTAGCTCCATAGCCACCGAGCGCCCCAACCCTAACTTGCCTCAGTGCCTTCCCTACCACTTTTCTTCGTGCAACAGAGTGCCTCAATTGCTAACCCTCGGTCATCGATTCACCGCATTGCATTGCCGATCCTCGCCGACCAGCCAACCCTAATTTCATTGCCGATTCAGTGGTTCCTCACGCATGTCGCTTCTCTTTTCTTTGGATCGCTCGGTTCATCAGGTAGCAAGCCCTACATTTCAATTTCACACCTAATTGCTTGCTTTCATAGGATTTCATATCTCTAGATGAATAATTAAGATTATCTGTATATCCTTTCTATTCCATCGTGCAGCGAGTCGGTGTTGTTGAGGTATCAGTGGCAGTTGTCAGTTAACTTGGGGCCAAGCTCGTGAGTACGGATCGAGGCCAAGCCTCGTAAGTGTCAGTGGCAGTCATTTCTTTTCAGCGGCAGTTTTTCTTCAGATTATCAGATGGCTCGTGTGAAGAATGTTGAAGGTGGACCCGGTGATGAGGATCGAAGGCCCCCGCCTCGCCAGCCTACAGATCCTAAAGCCAAGGCAACAAAGAAGCTAGCAACCCAGAAGCGAAAGTACCCAGATGCAGAGATAGCTAGAGCAGTCGCAGTTGCAGAGCCCACAGAGCGTGCCGAGAGAGGAGGTGCACGTAGTGGTGTTGTCATTGCTGATCCGCTTACACCAGAAGCGAGGGCTAGACTTGACCGTATTGAGTGTCTTCATGGTGGTCCACCTGGGACAACCACGATTGGAGGACAACGAGTTCTGTTAGAGGAGAGTCAATCTTAGGGGGAGTCACAGCAGCAGGCACCACCAGCAGAGCAGACTTAGGAGGGACAGCAGGCCAAGGAGACAGAGCAGGCACCTTAGCCATAGCTTTGCCGCTCTGGTCGTACCCATGCTCCAGTCACACCGAGAGCGGACACTCAACGGAGGGGTTCTCGTCCACCGCCTAGACCACAGGGTCCGCCTCCAGTGACACATCTTGACTAGAGGGCCGCCACAACCAAACAGGTGCAGCAGCTGAGGTTTGTGGACTTTGAGGTGTGGTTTCCTCCGAGGAGGGATGAGAGAGCTTCAGAGGGCTTCTGCACTCCACTGTAGGAAGATTTTTACAATACATATCTCAACAGTGGGGCAGTTTTCACATCTCAGAGGGTGTGCCACATTGATTCTACAGTTGCAGCAGCTGGAGAGCACATTCGCCCCTACTTTGCATATCTGCCGGGGCTGACAAATTTGATTGGACGGACCGGATTATATGTTCCATCTTGGGTTCGTCAGTTCTATGCTTCTCTCTTTATTGACCCGCACCATAACTTTATTCACTTTGCATTCAGAGGTAGAGATTATCGGCTGACGAGCACTAGGGTCAGGGAGATACTCAGGCTTCAGGAGCAGCCTATCAGATTGCATGAGGTTTGCTATGGACAGACAGCGCCTCCTAGATGCCCTCATGGTGGTTTGGTGCCCCCTACAGACTTGGTTTGCCACTGTTTCACAGAACCCTTTGGCGAGGGGGTCACGCGGGAACCCCAGTGACCTTACTCCTACTGCTCGCGTGCTTAAGGCTATCATGAGGAGGACATTGCTTCCCTAGATGGGATATAGAGAGGGCTTGACTCGCATACAGCTGTGGCTTATCAACTCTCTGATGTAGCAGACGGTATTTGACATCTAGGATCTTCTTCTGTCAGAGATGGAGGACACTATTGCAGAGGGATTCAGAGGTCGTAGGCAGCTTCCCTATGCTCACTGGATCACATTTCTTATCCACAGAGCAGTCATAGTGAGGCCACTAGAGATGCTTGCTGAGTACAGTGGTGCCACCAAAGAGTTCCCTGCCTATAACATGACACAGATGATTTGGCATAGTACTCCTACAGCACCTAGTCAGCCACGCCATCATCCCGAGGTGCCAGAGTCTACAGCCTAGCAGGATGAGATTATCAGGGGCATTGTAGCTACAGAGGAGGCGGAGCTTGCTCAGCAGGAGGGGATGGTCGTGAGCGACCCCAGTGACAGTTCTGATGATGACTACCAGCCCATCCCTCGGATGCCTCCTCAGCGACATGACCATGAGGCTGGCAGCTCTAGTTCAGCTCCACCTGCACTGCAGACAAACCCCGCTCTTCTTGCTATACTTAAGCGGATGAGGCAGGATCAGGCTCGCCAGGCACAAGAGACTGCCGCCACATTTGCACAGTTCTAGGCTCGGCAGGATGAGTTCTAGAGCCAGCAGTAGGCGATCCAGCAGTAGTAGCTTGCCATTCAGTAGCAGACACAGGCTCTACAGCAGCAGCAGCAGGCCATGCATCAGCAGCCATGCATCAGCAGCAGATCCTCATGCAGCAGCAGCTTCTTGGATTTATGCAGCATGTTGTGACTGCTATTGGGGCTCCACCGCCATAGCCTTCGCCCTAGCTTGGTCAGACCACCACTACAGTGACTCTAGCGTTATAGCCTAGTGGGCTTCAGAGTCAGGGACAGCCACCAGCATAGTTTGCTTCAACGACAAAGCAGGTGTCCCAGTGGTTTGCTACGTCCATGCTAGCCCCGAAGTTCACACCGTTTCGTACGGGCTTCACACCGGCTAAGACATCATCGTTGTTAGTGCCAGAGACCTCAGTGTCCAGGAGCCTTGGAGCTTCTTTCAGTGAGTTGATAGGGTAGCCTACTCCTCCATATCTACATGTCCTAGGTCCTTCTATAGTTGCACCCATTACCGGGACTACAAAGACGCTCCCTTCCTCAGTGGCATCATCAGAGCAGGCTGCTATAGTTCTTCCAGCTCAGTCTACAACAGCTCCAGTCGTTGATCCGACCTAGACCGCTTTAGCATCGCTTCCAACATCAGAGGGTCATACAGCTCAGAGCTCCAGATCAGATGATGATGGCACCTAGTTCTAGCTCGCTCCTCGTACCTCAGCGCCCGACTCGTCCGCTGCAGCCCCACCGACCGACCCTTAGTTTTGATGTTTGACGCCAAAGGGGGAGAGGGTTCGAGTATGATAGCTTTAGGGGGAGCGACATATCTAGGGGGGTCTTAGTTATTATATTAGCTTATATATTACATTTGGAGTTTATATGTGTGATACACTATTATGCATTCATCGTGTGTTTACTTTCATGCATTGAACAATATATATATATATATATGTGTGTGTGTGTGTGTGTGTGATAGTGATATCTACATGATCGTGATATATGATATGTGTGCTCTCTACTTTGAATTAGTTATATGTCATATCACTTATGCTATGCTCATTTGCTTTTGCTTCCGCGTTTTACTCCGATGCAAATGAGCTTTATTACTTGTACTCATGCTTACTTCATAAATTTTGAGTACATCATGTTGGCTTAGGTCATATAAGCTTGCCTAACACTTTTGTTCTTATTGATAAAAGCTTATATGATCCAAGCATGTTAAAAACCTCAACTCTTTCACATACTCGAGGTGGTATTGTCATCAATCACCAAAAAGGGGGAGATTGAAAGCATCTAGGCTCCTAGTTGGGTTTCGGTGATTAATGACAATACAAGATTACTATGACTAACGTGTGTTTTGCAGAGGCAATTAAGTTAGGTCATGGTAATGGAGATCATTTGGGCAAACAAGGTGGTCATGGGTGGTCATGCCCCTACGATGGAAATCATTTCGGTTTTCAAAGGATGGACGACAAGGTTAAGGATGGACTAGTTCTAAGTGTCATTTGAAGTTAGAGAGACACTTAGAGTAGTTTAGGACTTTGTTTTTCCTTTGGCCGTACTATTAAGGGGGGTATGGACGGGTAGCTTGACCTAGGTGAGTCTAGTGAGTTAGGTGTGGTGCACACTTGTTAAAACTAGCACTAGGTAGCTCCTAAATATGCCTAAGATCCATTGGAGCAAACTTCATTCACATATGATCGAGAGCTAGAAGTGAATGGAGGGTCAAATACTGATCGGACATTGGCTCCGGTTTGACCGGACGCTGGCTCAGGGTCCGGTTAGTTCATTTGACCAAGGTGATTGCGTCTGGTTTGACCAGACGCTGAGAGGTCAAATGACCGGACACTGAGAGGCAGCGTCCAGTCAACTCCAGTAAGGTTCTAGAGAGGGAAAATCA
This sequence comes from Miscanthus lutarioriparius, assembly GCA_904845875.1. Taxonomy (NCBI): domain Eukaryota; kingdom Viridiplantae; phylum Streptophyta; class Magnoliopsida; order Poales; family Poaceae; genus Miscanthus; species Miscanthus lutarioriparius. The sequence continues at coordinate 36,763,722 of CAJGYO010000011.1, read as the reverse complement.
TGACCGGACGCGTCCGGTCAGTGCTGACCAAACGCTGGCCAGCGTCCGGTCACCCCGCAGAGGCACATAACGATTTGTTTTTTAGCCCATGTTATAAATAGAAGCTCCACTCGTGTGTGGGGTACTTTTGCTCATTCCAACAGCTGAGAAACACCTTAGAGAGTGCCAAGAAGAGCAAGGTCCTAGTGAGGTGATTGAGATTTGAGAATCCCAAAGAGAGCCCTCATTAGTGAGATCAAGAGTAGCAAAGTGTGCATCCATCTTTCTCCCTAGGCTTGTCGTGGTCAAGTGAGAGTTCGTGCTTGTTACTCTTGGTGATCGCCATCACCAAGATGGCTTGGTGGTGATTGGGAGCTTGGTGATCATCCAGAGAGCTTGTGGATGACCCAACTCACATTGTGAGTGGTTGTGGGTGATTCACCGCGACGGAGTGTCGAAGAATCAACCCGTAGAGAGCACTTGATACTTGCGCGGATCAAGGGGGAGCTACACCCTTGCGCGGGTGCTCCAACGAGGACTAGTGGGGAGTGGTGACTCTCCGATACCTCGGCAAAACATCACCGCGTTTCCTCTCCTCTCTTTACTTTGAGCATTTACTTTGAGCAATTCAATTCTTATCATTTATATTCTTAGAGTTGCCATGCTAGAGTAGGATTGGAACATAGGTTGCAAGTCTTTTGTGTGGTAGAACAATTAGAAACACTTTTTAGGCACAAGGGGTTAATTGGGCCAACCGTAGGATTTATTTATTGCGAAGAAATTTAGAATTAGCCCAATTCACCCCCCCCCTCTTGGGCATCTTGATCCTTTCAATTGGTATCAGAGCCATGTGATCACATATTTAGGTTTAACCGCCTAGTGAAAGATGTCTCACGGGGATGGACCTCCTCCTATCTTTGAGGGGGACGATTTTCCTTATTGAAAAATTCGTATGGAGGCGTATCTAGAAGCTCTAGATGTTGGAATACTTAGAGCCGCCTCACAAGGTTTCCCAAAACCTCGGGATGCCGCACACCCACAAGGCGATGAGTTGAACTATGAAAAATGGAATGCAAAGGCTAGAAACACCATATTTAGAGGCCTTTGTAAAGATGTGTTCAACCGGGTGAGGAACCACAAAGATGCCCATGCACTATGGTCGGATGTTTATGCGCTCCATGAGGGAACAAAGAGTGAGCGTGAGGAACGCTATCATCTTGTCATGAAAAAGCTCAACTCTTTTGAAATGCTTCCTAAAGAATGTGCTAATAAAATGTATTCATGTTTGAATGTTCTTGTAGAGGAAGTCAATGGGCTTGGACTTACTCAAATGCAACCATCCGATGTTGTAAGAAAGATATTGAGTGTCCTTCCCATTAAAAAATATGGGCATATTGTGACCGTGCTACATCAAGGTGATCTTTCCATCGCTACACCGACACAAATCTTCGGAAAGATCAATGCTCATAAGATGTACATGCACATCACACCTCAAAATGGCTCATCCTCTACAAAGAAGAAAGAAAAAGATTTAGCATTCAAAGCTAGCCAAGAGAAGGGCAAAGCAAGACTTGAGTATGAGAGCTCAAGTGATGATGAAGTTAATGATGAAAGCCTTGCTCTCATGGTGAAGAAAACCGCCAAGATGCTAAAGAAGCTCAACAAGAGTGGCATCAAGTTTGATGGCAAGAAGAAGTTCTTCACAAGCTCTAGAAGGAAGCTAATCTTCGAGATGGATTGCTACAATTGTGGAGAACTTGGTCATCTAGCTCATCAATGCACCAAGCCCAAGAAAGACAAGTTCAAGAACAAGAACAAGAAAGATGACTTAAGCAATGAAGATGAAGATGAAAAGAAAAAGAACAAGCCATACAAGAAGAGAGATGGCAAGAAGAAGGACTTCCACAAGAAGAAGAAGAGTGGAAAGGCTTACATCGTCGGTGATTGGCTCACGGACATTGATTCATCTAGTGGATCATTCGATGATGATAGTAACGACGAGAAGGTGGCAGCTATTGTTATTGATTCTTCATCATCTTCACCGCCACCACCGCCATCATCCTCTACACACCTATGCCTTATGACCAAAGGTGAACGAAAGGTATCTCATGATCATGATAGTAGTGGTGATGATCATGCTCATTAGAAACCTACGCCCCAAGGGCTATGACGTTTTTGCTCACTAGCATGATCAAAGTTTTTATCCCCGCACCCTAGGATTTAGCCTCCACCTTCCTAGGAAGGATTTGGAGGGGCCCACTTGTGGAATCTCCATCGAGGAGAGGCCAGCAGGTCACCCAAGTCAATCGGATGGCTCAGGCCGCTGCCAAGAGATGGGTAGGGAGCAGTAGGATGCCCCATGCGGGTTATGCTGACTTTGTCATGAACGATGGACCCGGATTTCACATGAACATATCCGGTAGGAGCTCCTGAACCCATCACTCGAGCCATCGAGGTAACTTTACCAAACCCCACTTTACTTCTCCAGTGCATGAGCATTCATTTTCATGCATGCATTCATACATTCATCTCATGCATCCAAGCATCGCATATGCAATTGTTGCATCACAACGCTTCGCGTCGCGTCATGAAGCGGTAGTCGTCTCATTCGATATGAGCGGCGACCGACCGAGGTTCAAAGGCCAGCCCACAAAGGGCTCGAGACCGCCTCGCATCAAACAGAAAGCCAGGGGAGAAAATGAAGATGAGCCCCAGTGGCCTTTGCCCAACCCGTTCAAAAGCAGATAGGGTCATCTCAATCTTCTCGTTCGATCCTAACCTCAAGCCAAGCCCACAGAATCTCCATCGAGGGGAGGCCAACGGGCCACCTGAGTCGGTCTCTAGAATGACTCAGGCATCTACCGAGGGGTGGGTTAAGGAGTAGTGGAATGCCATATGAGGTCTATGCCAACCCCATCATGAACGACGGACCCGGATTCCACTCGGACATGCCCGTTAGCGAGCTCACCGAGCGCGATACTCGAGCCATCGAGGCAAGTGTCATTAGCTCAACCACTCTGGTTGCGGAAACCATGGATGGGGCGACGCATAAAACTCGACCGACCCCTACCGATCCCAATGGGGCTCGGGGGCTCGAGCCACCTGACCCCAACACGGAAATCCGACTGACCGAGGTTCGAAGGTCGTCCCATGAAGGGCTCGAGGCCACCTCGTGTCAAACAGAGCTAGAGGAGAAAATGCAGATGAGCCCCAGCGGCCTTTGTCTGACCCGCTCAGAAGCGGACAGGGTCATCTCGACCTTCTCGTTTGATCCTAACCTCGAGCCAAGCCCATAGAATCTCCATCAAGGGGAGGCCAATGGGCCACCTGAGTTGGTCTCTGGAACGACTCGGGCATCTGTCGGGAGGTAGGTTAAGGAGCAGTGGAATGCCACATGAGGGCTATGCCGACCCCGTCATGAACAACAGACCCAGATTCCACTCGGACATGCCCGTTAGCGAGCTCACCGAGCGCATCACTCGAGCCATCGAGGCAAGTGACATTAGCTCAACCCCTCTGATTGCGAAAACCACGGACGGGGTGACAACCACAAAGATGAGCCAACCCTCGACCGGACCCCTGCTACGCGTGGGGGCTACAGGAAAGTTGGACTCACAAGAAGACCAAATGCGCAGTCGCAGAATGATGGCGCAGATCCTAGGGAGGGGGTATGTGCAAAAACTAAGAATAACATTTCTAAAACAAGAGATGCTCTCTCCTACTAGTTTCGTTATTCTCTCCTCGATCTTTAGTGACACCCGACCCCAGCAATGGCAAGGGATCGGGTCTCACTCGGGGGCTGATAAGGGTATATATATACCCTTTCTAAAACAATCATCGTGCTCGACCCCTTCCTCATGTTAAAAAACCTTGTGGCAAGGTTTGTGAAAACTAACGACTGAGTAAGGCTGGTCGGACTGCAAGAAATCCACGCCCTAGCGGCTATGACACTCTTGCTTACTAGCATGATCGAAGTTTCCTGCCTACACCTCAAACTCTACGGTCTTAACAAACAGAAGGGTCAAAACACATTAACCCCTTTTCACACATAAAAAGAGAGAAGGAACAAACTTGTTCAACCGAAATAAAAGAGCCGACTTGTTCGAACAAAACACAAGGGTCAGAACTTGTCCGATTATTACAAAAATGATCGTCTGACCTATTTAACTGACTAGCCTCTCCGGGGAGAACTATGCCTTCTATCCTATCCACCAGGTCCTACGAAAGGGGAGCCATCTCCATTTCCATCTTCTCTAGCTCGTGGACTTCATAACCAGGCGCGTAGCCGTGGCTCATCGCCTCCAGAATGATGTTGTCCCCATAATGAGAATGAGCAATCGCAAAGGACTAATTGATCCCGGCACAGAGGGCATTCCTCTCGAGCTGGCGCACCTGAGCCGTGATCTCGACGGCACGAGCCATGAGTGAGCTGGTCCCCTCCGACCGCACCACCTCAAGGTCATCGCAGACCACTCCGAGGGCGGTACTCAAGATACCGAGCTCATCACTCTCCACCTGAAGATCTCTCCTCACCTTGGCGTGATCCACGGCCATACCGGTAGAAACACTCTCGGCCTCTAGCTTCTGGGTCGTCACGCTTTCGAGCTCGGCCTGGAGGGAGCCCACCTTCTGTTGTGCGTCGTCTGCGCTCTTGGCGGGTCTGGTCACACTCTCGAAAGCCTAGTCACGCTCCTCATGAGCTGCGCCACATTTCGAGTGGAGCATCTTCACGGTTTGGATCAGTTCATCCTGCTCCTTGTGCAGCCGAGCGACCGCCGTGGCATCTAGGCTCGCCTTCTTCTCTAGGGTCATGCGCTTCTCCTCGGCCCCCAGCTTTAGATCCCTCTCCTTCTCAACTTCGCCTAGAAGGTCAAGGATCCACTGGCGGGTCTCAGCATCCTTCTAGAGCAACTCATCCCGCTCCTTCCTAACCTCGGTAGCTTCTTTGTCATCCTTCTATGACCTCACCGATAGGACCTCGAATGCCTTCTCGGCCTTGTCAGCATCCCGATGGGCCTCGGCCACCCACAATTGAAGATGGGCCGCCTCCTCGGTGAGGGGAGTCAGCTCGGCCACCCTCTGCTAGGCGGCAACAAGCTGAGCTATCACCTCCCCTCCATGGAATGGGAAGGGTCCCGACGCCTGCAAGGATGAAGCGACACCTGTCAGCACATCCTCGTTCTCGAGGTTGTCCCACTTGATATCGTCGACTACCGTCTCTTCTCCCTCCATCACCTTGCCATCGTCACCGTCATCATCGTCATCATCATCGTTGATGTCCTCCCCTCGTTCCCATGCCTGCAGCTTCCGCTGCTTCTTCCTCTTCTTGTCCTCCTTCGCCTTCCTCAGCCACTTGCCCTCATTGTGATTCACCATCCTCAAGTCCGAATCCCTCTGCAGTGGCACCGGGTGGTCCATGAGCATGAGATCCCTCGGCTAGTCCCACCCCTCTCAAAGTTAGTATCACGGGGTTAGGAAATCAATTGAAGAGAAGGCAAGAGAAAGGGAAACTTACAAATACGACATAGCCTGGCTCCGATCGCATCGGAGGATGCCCCAACACCGGGTAGACAAAGTCGAGGGTGGCACCCACATTGTCCTGCAAAGGCTCCATCGCCTCCTTGATGCGCTGCGCGATCTTAAAGTTGGGGAGCGTTCCCTCGGCGAGCGCCGTTCCGTCGAACGATGCCTCGGGCACCATCGCGTATAGCTAGAGTGCACGCGTCATCAACATCGCCACCCTCCTTGCGTGGTAAGCCCCGATAATGCCCAACCCCTTTAGGCCGTTCTCCTTCAGGATGTGGATGGTGGCGATGTGGTCTCGGGTCTTCTTCTTGTCCTTCTTCGGGATGCCCCACTTCCTCCACTGCTCCGGGGCCTCTTCGCTCAGACGCCGGTGAACTCCGACAGAGGGGCGGTGGCATCATTCTTGAGGTAGAACCACTGTGAGTGCCACCCCTTGTTAGACATCGAGAGCCGCATGGATAGGTACTTGCCGACTCGATTGTTTCGAAGTTAGATGCTGGCGCACCCCATCGGCATGTGCAGCTCCTGCCTACCGCTTTTCTCCCTCTTCTTCTAGAGGTTGACGGCAAAGAAATGCCTCCACAAGTCGAAGTGGAGGCAGATCCCTAGGAATCCCTCGCACAGCATGACGAATGGCGCCATGTGCTGGATCCCATTGGGATTGACATGCTGCAGCTCAATCTTGTCGTAGTGCAGCAGCCCCCAAAGGAATTTGAAGGAATTTGTGGGCGGGGGTCACAAGCCCACGCTCATGGAAGTGGGTGAACGACACCATGTAGCCGTCGGGCGGTGACGACAAATCCTCATCACCGAGTAGCAACCACTCCTCTGCCGAGGTTCATGCACGGAGAAGACCGCGACGGATGAGGCCCTCCATGCGCTGGAAGGTCATGTTAGAACGGCACCATGGATCTATTGGAGGAGGGGCGAATGGATGTGGGCTCAATGGTGGCAGAGATGCGGAGGCATGAAACCTAAGCGATGGCGGTGGTGGCATGGCTACAGAGGCAAGGATGCAACGTATGGAACTCGGAGGGCTAACCCTTTGGTTTTATAGGGACGACGGGTGTGAGGAAACCAACTACCCGCCTAGATCTCCACGCCTGCCATGACCTATCACCATGTCTCGCCATGGGGTGTGCACATGCAACCTATGGCCATCCCCTCGAAAAACTCATCGGACGTTTTGCCTCCCCGAACGGGCCACGACCCATCACAGGTAAGAGGGATACAGAGCTAAAAACACTCCTACGGCCCATCTAGGCCCAAGAGTTCGAAGGTAGGCCCATCGATGGGTTCAACAACCGCTCCGAGCACCTTTAGAGTGAGGGGTGGAAAGGGATAGGCCTGCTAGCGGCCAGTACCCGTGCGCATGAGTGCCACGGGCATCCTGGCCCATGTTCAAGTCTTGGCCAAATACGATCCATGGTTTTTCCTCGAAGAAAGGCAGAGAGCCCTTGGGACCGGTCGAACAGACCCGAGAACTATATGGATTGACTGCTGAGAATCTGGAGTCAGTCACCAGCTGACCCAAGCTGGATCCCCATGAATAGGATGTTAGGCCCCACTCGGACCAGCCCATTAACAGCTCATCGAGCACCATGATTCATCCATAGAGGAAAATCATGGCACGGCTCAGCCCCTCCATTTTTATCAGAAAAAATGCTTGAGGGAAGATGATCACAAAGACGAACCAACCCTCAACCGGACCCCCGCTACGGGCGAGGGTTCGAGGAAGGTTGGACTTGCACGAAGACCGAACGCACGGTCGTAGAACAACAGACCCCCGTAGGGGTCAAAATCAGGAAAAGACCTTTTTTGACCCACCAAATCTCACGGCTATACCCCCGAGGGGTCCGATCACGACAAAAGGGAATCACCGTCCCTAGGTCACATCGTGGGCGACAAAAGAAGGCCAAGGCCCTCAGAGTCCTCCCGTTTGGAAAAACCTCTGAAGGAGTATTCTACTCCTCCGCAGGCTCAGGGGCTACTACCAGGACCAATACTAGGGTACCCGGAGAGGAGGAGCTAATGACCATCAACATTGATTCATCCGAGCAGTCAAGAGCGTGACTACAGCTCCAACCAACCCCTAGGCGCACCAGCTCTGCCTCGCCCAACCTCTGGGGGCAGGCTCCGCCTCGCCCGACCCTTGGGTCCGTGCTCTGCCTTGCCCGACCCCGAGGCCACGGGATCCGCCTTGCCCGACCCTTGGGTTTGCGCTCCGCCTCGCCCGACCTCTAGGGGCGGGCTCGCCTCGCCCGACCATTGGGTTCGTGCTCCCTGCTTCGCCCGACCTCTGGGGGCGGGCTCCGTCTCGCCCCGATGGAGACCCATACCACCGCCAACCACTCTAGGTCCAAGCGTATGGGCCTAGGTCAAAACTTTGACACCAAGGAAGAGACCGGCATGCCCCGATGTAACCCGTGGCCACGATGGGCCATACCTAAGGATTCACATCAGGAATAGTGTCGGGCGTACCGGTGCTGTTCTGCCTAACCCCTATACGAACGCTGACAGGCGCGTCAGCTCACCACGACGTCCGCTGCGACGGAATGTAACGCCATGACCGGCAGACGATGCCTGCGCATGGCTCTAGTGACGGATAGGGCCACGACGTGGTGCTGTCCCTATTGATATCTATAGGGTCAGTGGGACCCGCATGAAGGATAAGAAGGATACGGTGATCCTGAAGGACTCCTCTCTCTCGTTCTTCCCTTTTCCTCCACTGTAACCCGTGCTTTCCCTTGGCCTATAAAAGGAAAAGTTGGGTGTCCCTTGAAGGGGATCCGATCCGACGCTGAACCAATCAGATCTAGATACACATAAGAGCAGCAACCGAGCTCTCAGCACCCTTTCACTCCTTTCAGTAGAGACTTGGGACCTGTTCCTCTCTCGCCTGTTTGTAACCCCTACTACAAACTTTTAGTGCTAGTAACACGAGCAGCAGCGATGAACTAAACGTAGGGACTTTCTGTCAGAACCAGTATAAATCTCGTGTCCTCTAAGCACACCATCGGAGCCAGACGTGCAATACTATAAATTTACTCGTTGGTGGTAACTCGAAACACCGACACTTTAGCTCTGCTAAATACCGCTATTTGGCTTATCCGCAAAATATTTTAGATCCACTAACCGTGACCAAGGTAAATTTAAATTCCTGACTAGAGGGTATAATCTATGCATATCTATCATGTTATTTTCTTAATAAACCATTAAATAATTACTAAATCATCAAGTATTGAGTGTTGAATGAATATGAATGTTGATTGTAGCTATGAGTATATTGACTGATATAGTGAATATTAAGTAATTGATGCAAAGAAATGTATATATATTTGACTAATTTAAACTTGCTATTATAAACTGATTTAGTGAATATTAACTAATTTAGCCTGTATATGTATTTGAGTATTTGTGTTCATGAAATTTTCCTTAGTTAAATGTTTTCGTGCATAATTAGTTAAGGTTTTTTTATGTTTTCTATAAAACACACTAAATTAAATAGCCTCCGCTATAACGTGTTGTAACTTTTATAGCTTTTGGAGCAGAGCACCAATAGATGTCATAGGTAGTTATTACCACACAAACCTTGTAGAATTTCCACAATTTATTTTAATTTTTCTTAAGCACACATGAGACTGTTTAACATACCATTGTGCAACATGTGAAACATTCTCCAAATAAACAAAGAGTAAGCAGCTGATAGAGCATTGAAAATGAAAAGGGAACATCTTATCCAGAAAACATATTAATTTTTTTGTTAGCAATTTAGCATAGTGACATTTATGGGATCCAGCTATATAATATAATATATATATATAGATGTCTAATTACTACTGCATTTGCTTTGCACTAATGTGACAATTAGTTTATAATAGCATGTTTAAATAACAGAACCTTAATCATAGTTGTAAATGGATGAATGGCTGACTTCCTAGTTCCTAGTTTTTCTTATGTTCACTCGCAAAAAAAAATTTTGTTCCACATTTTGTTTGATCCTCTATTCTAATTCGCGCACTATATGGGCGTGTTTGAGTTTGGAACCTTGAGCTAGGCAGCACTTCTCTTGATGAAATATATGCATTTGCATGTCCTTATATATTTTTTGAAAAAAAAAGGACGGCTGGAGGTCATGAGTACAAGCCCCACGTCCGCACGCGTGCATATATGCGCGAAAAAACATGTCACCGTGTGAGATGGCAGGTCGGGTTGCCCGGAACTAAAAAAAAATTGTTGTTTTGGGACTTATTTGTGATTTCTGAAATTTGATTTCTAGAGGCAGCTCAGCTGTCTGAAATCCAATGTGCAGAGACATCTCCTATTTTCAGCCACCTTTAGAAATTAATTTTAGGAGAGGCTGGCTAGCCACCATTGATTTCTAGAGACGTAGAGATAGAGATGGACGTGGATTAGCCGTTTCCATAAAGGCTTCCCAATGGCCTTTGCAAATTGTATCTGTAGTGTGTGAAATGGTTGCAATGGTCCAAGCAGCTCGGGTTCATGACTAATCCAAACAGACCCATATGCTTATAGTAATAAGTGCACCAAACCCTATATGCCTTCCCATAGTTACTTCACGAAGGCTACATAGTACTGTGGCATCTGGCATGTACCGCGTGGTTCCCATATGCTTCATCATGAAAAAAACATCTCTTAAGGCTCTGTTCGGATGTTATCGGATTCACCTTAATCCACATGTATTGGGATAGATTGGGGTATAATTTAGTTCAAGTTTCACTCTAATCCAATCTAACACATATGGATTGATGCGAATCCGACTACATCCAAATAAAACATACATAAACCTTGTCAAGTTATCATGAAAGTCATTCCAAAAATAACAAAGCTGGCAAAGCAATTTCAGAAGAAATTTAGACCAAAACAATAGCTCTAGTTTTCTAGGCATTCTCTGAAAGCCATCTGTACCTACCAGAGAAATAGATAGCTGTGAACTTCATAGATGAGTCAGGATATGTTACATTGTTACTTTAAACAAGCACCAGCTGTCTTTCTCAGGTGATGACAGCAAGTTTTACTCGTCGAGTACGCAAAACCGAATGGGTCCAACGTCATGCATGTTGTACTCTTATGCTCACAGGCAATGATGCCCATGGGTAGAGATGAACTGAAAGTGCGCTTAGTGGCTAGGTCAATTTCAATCCTGCCAAACTCATTATGTCACATAGCATCAAGCATCACAGGACCACAGGAAGGCCATCCCTATAAAGACACTAGGCCAGGCCATTGATTCTGCATGGACCAATGAAAGGTAATGAATTGACATGGCAAAGGGTTGTTGATAATCAGACACTGACCATATTTCTTACTTGGTGTAGTATCATCGCTATACCTGGCCATGCAGCCCGAGGCCCGGCAGCCCGGCCCGAGGCCCGTCTGACACGAGCACGGCCTGGCCCGCAGGCCACCGGGCTCAGGCTGGCCCGGCACGCAGCGCCAGGCCGTGCCTGGGCCGGCAGTTGAGCCCGCGGGCTGGCACGGCCCGGCACGGGGTTTTGGAGGAGGCCCGGCAGCGGCCCGAGAGGGAGGCGGCCCAGCTCGCCAATGGCTCCCCCCACGCCGCCACCCCAGACCCCACCTATAAAAGGTGGCCGATGCGGCGCCCCCCTCCCGGCCTCCCCTCAGTCCCGCACTCCCGCTCATAACCTAACCCTAATCCCTAATTCCCCATTCGCCCATTCGCATCCCACCGCCACCAGCCGCCGCGCCGCTCTCAAACGCAGTGGCCAGTGACGCCTCGCCGTCTCCGACGCCAACTCCGGTGACCACGATCCGCCTCCCGCCGGTGTCCTCCCCTCCGTCCCTGCCTCTCCCTTCTCCCTCTCCCTATCTCCCCTCTAGATCTCGTTGATTATGTGAGTTGGTTGTCTCTGTTTGTCCCTCCTCCGCTGTCCGCCGTCGTTGCTGACTGAGTGTCATCTTCTCTGGACTCTGGGTGCTCGTCGTCTTCTCCGGCACCGGGCTCTGGCTGCGCAGGTGAAACCCTAACCCTAACCCCTAACCATGTTCTAATTTCTTCTTTTTCTTTCAATGTATGCTTCTGATTTCTTCTTCTTCCATTGTTTCATAGGTCGGTAGCCGATGCATCGTCTTCTAGCTGCGGCTTAGAGCGAGCAAGGCGGCCACCCGCACCATCAAGGAACAGGGCTGGAGAGGCAGCCATGGCCGACGAGGATGGCCTCCTGCCGGTTGGCCTGGCCCCAGAGGGCGAGAACGACGACGACACTCGAGCCGACACTGCTGTGTTGTTCGGTATCGATCTTGGGGCCGGCTCTGCTGCTCCGATCGATGTGGACGCGGACGGTGGCGAAGGGGCGACGGCGACTGCGAACTCCAACGGCTCTACTCCTTCGATTGCTGGTGCAGGTAACACTAGTAAGCGCAAATCGCCTGTGTGGGCTGATTTTGAGGAGATCTATGAGGTTATTAATGGTTCTAGAATTTGCACCAAGGCTGTTTGTAAGATATGCAAATCTACCTTGTCTGCTAGATCTGATGCTGGCACTGGTCACTTAAAAAGGCACCAAAAATCATGTAGGATTAAAATTGATCAACGTGCTAGGGTTCAATCTAGGCTTTCATACAATCCTGATGGTCCAGTTTATAACTGGGATTATAAACCTGAAGTTGCTAGATCTGAATTATGTCGTTTGATTGCTAAGCTTGATCTGCCTTTAGGAATTGGTGAGACTGATGCTTGGGAAGCATACATTGTTAGAGCTCATAATCCTAGGTTTGTTAAGGTCTCTAGACAGACCACCACTAGAGATCTTGGCAAACTTTTTAATGAACCACGTAATATAATTAAGAACTGTGTGTTGTCTAGTGCTTCTTCTGTTGGTCTGACATCAGACATTTGGTCTGGTAATGCAAAGGAAGACTATATTAGTGTTGTTGCTCATTATGTGACTGCTAATTGGGAGTTGCAGAAAAAGGTAATTGGTCTCCGCTTGATTGAGGTAAAACATACGGGTGAGAATATTGCAGAAAAAGTTGCTTGTGTGATTAAAGAATTTGGTTTGCTTGACAAGGTGTTCTCTGTTACTCTTGATAATGCTTCTTCCAATGCTAAGGCTATGGAAACATTGACACCTATGTTTGCTAGTTATCTGGGTTCCGAACCTGCACCTACACCTTCAGATCCTAATAAGGTTAAGTATCATCTTGTGCATCAACATTGTGCTTGCCATATTATTAATCTGATAGTAAAATCTGGCTTAAAAAGGTTCAAACCTTACACTGAGGATTTCAGAACTGCTATTAACCTTTTGAATTCATCTAATCAAAGGATTGTTTTGTTCAAGAACTTTTGCATTGCTAAGGGTGTTAGACCTAGTAAGTTTGGTTTGGATATGGATGTTAGATGTAATGCTACATATCTTATGCTTAAACACCTGCTTCCATATAAGGATGTTTTTTCTGTGTTCATTAATTCCAACTATGGCTCAACGTTGTTAACTGCAAGTCACTGGTATATTGCTGATAAAATACTTGAATTCCTGGAAGTTTTTGATAACTCCATAGTCACTCTTTCTGGTGTTTACTATCCAACTAGTCCACTTATTCTGCACCATCTACTAGATATTATAACTCATTTGCATGAAAGTTCAAAGGATCAGAATATGTTTTCTATTGTCTATCCTATGAAGCTTAAATACCTAAAATACTAGAAGGACATACCTCTGCTGTATTCATTTACATTCATTCTTGATCCTAGAGGTAAAATGAGAGGTTTATTTAATGTTCTTACCATAATGCAACAAAAAACTGGTTTTGACTACAGTTCTTATTATGGTATTGTGAAAACTGAAATTTTCAAGTTGTTTAACAAGTATGAAGAAAAGTTTGGTGCAGCTAGATCTCAAAGGAGGGCTGCACATCCTGTAAGCATCACAGGTAAGAGGAAGCAGGCATGGGGAAGAATTTTTGGAGGCCCTGGAGCATCTGGTGTTGTTGAACCTTCCCCTGCCTCTGCTCCCAGTCCTTCTTTATCTACTTCTACTGCTGCTGCTTATGAGCTATCTGCTTATCTAGACAGTGACAATGTCACTGCATATGAGGATGACTTTGATCTACTTCTCTAGTGGTGTGACCATAAGCTAACATATCCAGTGCTTTCTATCATAGCTAGAGATATTATGTCAGTTCATGTTTCAACAGTGTCTTCAGAATCTTGTTTCAGCTTGACAGGAAGAATACTTGAGGAGTGGCGCCGTCGACTATTGCCTGAACATGTGGAGATGCTTGCTTGCATAAAAGATTGGGAGCTTGGTGAAAGAAGACTGCAGCATGATGTTGACAACCAAGAACTGGTAGACTCCTTCGAGCATCTCTATCTTGATGAAGATGCATCTACTTCTGGGGCTCCTTCTGCTAGCACATCTGCATCTGTGGCTTCTGCATCTGGTGGTTCTTGAGTTGAGAGTTGAGATAGAGACAGTGAAAGTGTGAGACTTGAGAGGTGAGCTAAGAGCCTGAGACTTGATTATGATCTGTATCTATAATGTATCATGTAAACCTTTGAACATGTTTAAGACTTATAACTAGAGCTGTGCTGCACTCTTTTTCTCTTTCTGGGGTTTCTCACAAGGGTGAGTTTTACCCAGAAAGGTTTTTAATGAGGCAGCATTGCACACAGCTCAGTTATCCTTTTAATTTCCTCTTGTTCTCTGTGCGTATGGTTTTGGTTTTGGTTTGAAGCTCTTCTATGAAAAAAATACTTCAAATTTGAATACTTCTTGTTGAGATGAATTTTTTGATGTGTTTTGAACCCTACGGGCCTCGGACTGGCATGGCATGGTGATTTGGCCATGCCTAGTAGGCCGCCACGACACGGATTTAGGCCCACAGGCCCGTGCTTGGGCTGATGGCAAGGCATGAGGCCCGCTGCAGCGGCATGGCACGGGAGGCACGGCATGCCGTGCCGGCCCGACATCCTCCGGGCCGTGCCGAGACGGGCCGGCCCGATGGCCAAGTATAATCATCGTAATCCCTAACTTTTCGCCGCACCTGAAAATATGAGTGACTAATAAAAGATCAAATTTTTCCAACGGTCGGCAAGCCAAATCATAGAGAAAAATTCATGGCCGGTCTTTCAACTTGGCAAGAGGTGTCATCTAGGTCCCTCTACTCTTAAAATGTTATTTCTGAGCCCATGAATTTGGCTTTGGGTGTCATCCAGGTCCTAACCCGCTCTATTAACTGACGTGGTACGATGACTGTTCATTGATGTGGCCCCCACATGTAAGGCCGATCCTTCTACTGGGGTGTGTCACCTAGGTCACTCTACTCTTAAATGCTATTTTTTAGTCCATGAACTTGGTTTTAGGTATCATCTAGATCCAAATGGGTTCTAACTCGCTCTGTAGGCTGACGTGACACGCTAACCGTGCATTGACAAACTTGAAATTTTCTGACTCTCCAGAAAAGTTGTAATGACTTACTAATGAATTGTAAAACTTCAATTAAACCTTAAACATCCATGCCCAAAAATGAATAAAAAAGAATCCTAAAAACGTTTCCGTTGCACCAAAATTCACCATTCACATGAAAACTAGCGCGAGAGACCTCCAAATTAGCATCCATCTCGCACGCGGAACCTCCAACTTGGCGCGTGCAACAAGCTAAGCGACCGTGAACCCGTGATCGACAGGTGCCATGGCAATGGTATCCTCCCGTCCAGATTGGCTACCAGCATATTTTGAAGGCGACGACGATGACAAGGATAAGAATGAAGTGGATGGACAAGAAGGGGATGCCAGAGTGGCAAAGTCAAAGCAAAGCAGGAGTAGTGAGAAGAAGAGCCACAAAAGGCCATGGTGAAGCTTGGCATCTAGCCCATCACTGGTGTCAGCCGTGTCACTGAAGAAAAGCCCATCACAGGAGGACAATTAGGAGGAGGTGGACGATACTGGTGTTGAGGCTGAGGGACATCTGTTTCGAGGCCCAGCCCGGGTTGCCAAGGCTCCTCAAAGAAACACAAACTAGCATAGCATCGTACATCAGAGGAAGCTAAGGACTCAGGAGTGGTTCAGAGAGATCACACGCATGTGGCACTTGCATTGAGTGTTCAGAGGACGGTTCAGCCTCGTAGAAATTATATATTATACTGATGCTGATGTTGGCATGTTGTATATAAACTGACCAAATATGTACAAAACAAATCATGGAAAAGGAATCCATTCATCCCAAATTCTAAGTCATTTTAATTTTTTTGAGAGTAAAAGCATCTTAAGTTTGACCAAATTTATATAAAAGAATAATAGTATTTATAATATCAAATAAGTATCATTTGATTCTTCAATTATATTATCATAGTATGTCTACTTGATGCCATAAATATTTGTATTTCTCTATATAATTTTGGTCAAACTTGAGGTACTTCGACTCTCCAAAAAAGTTAAAATAACTTATAATTTTGGATTGGAGGGAGTACTGTACTCTAGAACGAGCATGCTACACAACTTTGCCAGAGCATTTGTTATTTGTCCAAAGCTACTGCTTGCTAGAAGCCTCATACTTATAGATATCCATCGGGCCGGCCCGGCCCGGCCTAGCATGGGCCCGTGCCAGAGAGGCCTTCGTGCCTGGTCATCGGCCCAGGCACGGCCCTATGGGCCAATTTTTGGGCTAGGCCGGGCCGATGAGCACGGCAATCCCAGCAGGCCGGGATAGCCGGCAGCCCGAGCAAGTGGCCACCAGATGGGGCAGGGAGGAGCTGAGACGGAGATTCTGGAGCGAGGATGGGGCGACTGCCGCGGTCATAGCACTGTGACGGAGTCGGAGACGGAGCCTCCGCACGGCCGCACACAGGCGAGACCTGCACGCGCTCACTGAGGCAGAAGGGGAGCCGCCACCGCGCTCTGCTCCCATGCGCTCGCCAAAGCTCAGGCCTCGTGGTAGTCGGGTCTGGTGGAGGCAGAGGCGCGGCACCCACCGGCGTCGAAACCGGTGGAGGTGGTGCGGCGCTTGCCCAAGCTCAGAGTGGGAAGCGGTTGGGGCTGCGAGTGGGGAGCGGGTGACGGTCGCGACTCGCGACTTCGTGAGTACGACGCGGGGAGGGAGGGGAGCCGGGCGCGAGAGAGTGCGGCGCGGGTGGGGAGGGATTGAAGTTAGGGTTATGGATTGGGGGCGCAGCGCTGCTTTTACCGGGCTGCCACCATGCCTGCCTGTGATGGTCGGGTCGGGCCGTGCCAGCCCATGGGCTTGAGTAGCGGCCCAGGCGCGGCCTGCTCCCCCGGGCCAGGCCGGCCTGGACCCGCTGACCATCGGGCCATGCCGTGCTTGGGCTGGGCCAAAAATGCGGGCTTCATGCCGGGCCACCGTGGTGACTCGTGTTGCATGGACATTTATACTCATACTTTGAATAGTCGGTTGTTCTTGTTCCAGTTGAGCGCGTTCTGAGTTTCACATTTCATTTGCCATAGCATCATTTCTACTCCCTCTGTTCAAAAATTTAAGACATTTTGCAATGTGTCTTGAAAATAAAAAATGTCTTATAATTTAGAACAAAGAAAGCATCATCCAGGTATTGTTCCAGTAATGCGAAACTTCTGACACTTGCCTTGGTCCAAATCAGTGCATGCTTCATAATTAGGTGTACCTCACTAATGTCCCTGTCACAAAAACTTCGTCTGTTTTCTGCATATTACCATATTTATTCACAACGTTGGAGGTGAAAGCAGTAAATTAGAACCGTGAAGCCTACGAAATGGGCTTCGAAGTTGAACAAAGTTTTAACTAATACTGGGCTTTTTATCAGATTGCAATAGTCAACCATGAAAATTCCTAGCCAGCAATCCGCCATATAAATTAAAGGAATAACATAGGTTCATGTGACTGGTGAAAGAGCTACTAGAGTTATTTGTAAGAAGTTCAAATACACGAATTGAATTACTGGCATTACATGTAGACTTATGAAAAAAACAAAAATTGAAAGGAAATAATTTTTTTATGAAGATGAAGAATCAGGAGGGGATTGGAGCCTCTAAGGAATTACATATTCACTTGGGCTTTCATATGATGGACTACTTCCATCCTGATAAGGATGTAATTTTACTACTATACTTGGTCAAACTAAAAGTTTGACAAAATGTATAAACACATTAATATTTATAATAAAAATATATTTCATGATGAATACAACGACACTTATTTGGAATAAAAAACATTGATATTTTTTTGTATAAATTTGCCAGATTCAAAATCATTTGACTCGGTGCTATACTATAATTCTGTTCTTTTTAGGATGGGGTAAAGCAGTCATTAAGTCAGTGGCCGTTAGTTTCTATTTTTGCTATTTTTGGAATCGAACTACTCTCTCATCCCAAAATAAATCAGTTCTTAGAGTCACCTTATGTCTCCATCTCAAAATAAATTAATTCCTAGAATCAGACTAAATCAAACTGTTTAGAGTTTAACCAGCTTGATAGTGAAGAAAAACAATATTTATTACATCAAATAGTAGGTTATGAAAATATATTTTTATGATGTATCTAGTGATACTAGTTTAAATCATAAATATTTATGCTTTTTTTAT
This sequence comes from Miscanthus lutarioriparius, assembly GCA_904845875.1. Classification (NCBI taxonomy): domain Eukaryota; kingdom Viridiplantae; phylum Streptophyta; class Magnoliopsida; order Poales; family Poaceae; genus Miscanthus; species Miscanthus lutarioriparius. The sequence goes on along the minus strand of CAJGYO010000011.1, from coordinate 36,745,658 downwards.
AAATTTGATTAAATTTAAAATAATTTAATTCATGATAACTTTGTCAAAATATTACCGGAAATATTTATTACCGGAAATGCAACTGAAGTGGGAGTTGCAAGGCACGGAGAGAACGGACACGTGGGCAACTGGCTAGGCGGGCCCACGCGACAACTGAACAGGCTCGAACGGAACTGATCCGGTGATCCGCCCACGCGGTTTCGAGTCCGACTGGTGGCGGCGCAGTGCACAACGAAACAGGCTGCTTGGCTTCCCCGCGACGATGAATCGGAGACGAGCTGGGATGGAATTCGAGTCGGAGCCGGAGACGACGCTTGCTCCCGCGGGGATCGAACCCATTATATCCTTCCTCCGCGATCCATCCACCACAGCCGCCGCCACCGCCTCAACCCGCTCGTCTTCTCGAGCGCTCCGCGAGATGGCGATGGCGTTCGGCTCCTCCGCTTCCAAATCGGCCGCCTCCGGCGCCTTCTCCTCCTACGACTTGGGGACGTCGCTCGGCTTCCGCCTGGTGACTGTGCGCGGGAAACGCTTCGTGGAGCTGGAGGGCGTCGCCTTCGACTCCGAAGTTCTGCTTCCGGCGGACGTCGTCCTGCTCGACTCGCCGCGATCTCGATCTGGATCTCCAGATTACACGCCCCTAACGCCGTCGTCGCAGCAACCTGGATCGCTGGATTATTCACCGGCCACCCCAGAGTATACTCCCTTGACGCCGTCGTTGCAGCGATCTGGATCACTCTACTCGCCAGCCACCCCGGAGTACACGCCCCTGACGCCGTCGTCGCAGCTATCTGGGTCGCCAGTCTACTCGCCTGCCACCCCGGAGTGCACGCCCCTGACGCCGTCGTCGCAGCGATCTGGATCGCGAGATTACTCTCAGGCCACCCCTCCCCTGACGCCGCCGAAGCGATCCGGGTCTCCAGCTTACACTCCGGCCACCGCGAACTACACGCCCCGGACTCCTTCAGGCTGCTGTTTATCGGACTACTTCAACAACTTTGATCGCTACTGCATCTCGCCGTCTACGGGCTACTCATCGCGTGCGCCCGCGTCGCCGGAGTACACGCCCGCCAGTCCTTCCGGCTGCTGTTCACCGGACTACTCCGCCCTCTTCGATGACATCAACGACTTTTGCTACACTTCGCCGCCGTCTGCTGGGTACTCACTGCGTGCCGCGTCGCCGGAGGACGCCCCCATCCCATACTACACGCCCGGGAGTCCTTCTGGCCTCTGTTCACCGGACTACGCCATGCTCTTTGACGACATCAACGCCTTCTGCTATACTTCGCCGCCATCGTCTGCTGGGTACCCGCTGCTTGCCGCGTCGCCAGAGTACACGCCTGCCATCCCAGAGTACACGCCGGCCACCCCAGAGTACACGCCCTTGGCTCCCCTCAGCCCTCTCCGGCGTGCTTCTTCGCCGGAGTACACCCCAAGCTCACCTTTAGTGTCAGACGCCGTTTCAGGCACGTCTCCACCGAGCCACCGCCGCCACCACCCGTACCAGAGGAGCCGGACCAGCTGCTGCGAGCGTCGCCCTTCATCCTCTAAACACATTCAGTACTTTGTAATAGAGGACAATCTTGGTTGAGGCAGATCAACATGTTGCCTGAATTTTATGTATGCATAATTAATCGAGTATTTTGCTTTTGGCGAATGTTCAGTTTAAAATCAATTGAATAGCAAATCTGTCAAATGTTTGTAGTAGGGATATCCTGTATGAAAATCATCAGTAGTTTTTGCTGTAAATTTGATCTGACATTGTTCTCTTGCCTGTTGCTTATTCACCTCTGAATTTTCATTGTTTTGTTTACTGAACTTTATTTATTGAAACCATGCCATTTATTTTCTATGAACTTCAGATGCCTATAATCCTGGCATTATAAGATTTGACAGAATCGTCATCTGAAACTGTAACACTCAAAAGAAACGAAAGCCTGAACTGACAGAGTCCCAGAAATCAGGCAGAAACTGGAGCTCCTTCAAGCTTCAGATCAGTCACAAGCCTAAGGACACTTTCTATGTATGGCGCTACTAATCATGTATTGGTTTGCCTTTGCCTTTCTTCTATATGAAAATCATCAGTATTTTTTTTTTGCTATTTGGTCTGAAGTTGTACTGCACGTTGCTTCTCCACCTCTGAATTGTGATTGTGACGTTTTTCTTTTCTGAATTCTATGGACAACGTGCACCGTTTAATTTGTAGCAAATTCAGATGCGTACGACGATGGCATTACAAGATGGAAGAATCGCCATCTGAAATTGTAACACTGAAGAGGAAGAAAAACCTGAAATTGACAGCCCGATAAATCAGGCCGAAACAGCAGGCTGCAGCTGGCTCGAGCTTCAGATCAGTCACAAGCCAAACGACACTGCTTTCGTCTTTGGACAACAAAGGTAGGATCACGAAAGGCATGCCTGCTTCTTATCACTATGAATGGCAATATGGCATCTCTCGAAGACACCGGTCAACAAAACTCAGCAGCAGAAAGCGACGCTTCATCAGAATAGGCTGTTGGATCATCTAGAAGACATGTCGATGGATCGATCAAAGGCGGCACTACAAAGAAATCATTCAACGCTGCACGTGCAACGTCTCATCCATTTTCCTTGCCTTGCCTTGCTTCATGGCCTAACCTTATCGGTTAAAGAAACGCAACATGCATCACGGCTGAAAGATATACTACTCGTAGCATGGAGATGGAGTGGTTCAGACTTGAGAGATATTCCACACGTGTGCAGCTCGAGCTGTTCAAAGAACAGTTGATGATTCCTCGTAGGGAAATTCTTCTCCAGAACCGGAATGTTCTAGTGATGATGCATGCATGTACATTGTACACTGAATCAAAACGCTTCCAACCGACAAGGGGAAAAAAAAAGAGAACGAGCATGCTGCAAGGCACTCAGTTGATCCACAATTTCTGCAAGAACATCATCAGCATCTGTCTGCTTCTAGTCCAAAGTTACAGCTTGCAAGTAACCACAAACTTTGAACAGAGTCCGTGCTTGGGTTCATGTCATCCATGGAATCTGACTTGGAACGGCCGGGGAGGGGAGAGCAACCCTAGTTCAAAGCTGAACTACCACTTTGCTCGCCGGCACTTAATTCATTCGTCATTATTTTCTTTATCCTTTTGGTCTGCTTCCAGTAACACGAGCGAAAGCGATAGCACTCCCTGCTTGTGCTTGATAAGTAGGTTTTACCTCATTAATGTCTCTATCATGGATAAGTTTCTCTTTTTTGCATGTTGCCAGATTTGTTCACGCTCGCGGAAAAAATCAACAAACCGACAAAATAGACTAGTGAAAAAACCTACAAAATGGGGCCAGGTTTTACCAGTACTAGGTTGAACACTTGCTATGATTCCACATGTCAACCACGCAAATTCATAAACCGCAACAGAGGGGAACACAAGTTCATCTGACTGGTGGATGAACTGCAAATTTTGTACTTAGCAAGTTCAAATACTGACGATTGGGTCAGATTGAATAACTCAAGTTACATGCTATTTCCACAACCACCGTAAGAAAGAAAAAAGGTCATTGATGAATAACAAAATTCACTGTGTCTTTATTGTTATTATATTATATATAACTTACGACATCATCTTCTCTAGAAAAAGGAAATATATTGTTCAGAAGACGGTAAATAGGACAATCTCTTGTCTGGCTTCTAGACAGTGCTAATAGCTTTTTAGATAATGACAGTGCTAATAGCTAGGACGTAGTTTTAGGTTGCGAGCTTTTTTTTTTTTTTTAGAGAAAGGTCTAATATAAATACAATTTAGTGTGGTTTTCCAATCTGGACATTGAACCAGATAAACATATATTTGAAGTCAAAATTGTTAGGCAATTCTCTACGCTGGGATTGGAGTCGAGTAGAGTAATGCCCATTTAACAGCACGCGAGGGTCCAATCTTTGAACAGATATACGCATGCGGACAAAGCTACAGACAAGTGTAAGTCTACTCCGTTTAAAATTACACGTTAATATAGTACGGAATATATGTTACTACCAATCGCCTGATCAAATCAAACTGCTTTTATTTCAGGAACGGCGCCTGTCTGGGCTGTAATTTCTGGGTCTGAACCATACAAAACTCCCTGTGTGTTCCAAAAAAACAGCCAGTCGGTCAACGTCGGCGCTGGTGGCTTTGCCTAATTTTCCAATACACGAAAAGGAAAAAGACATGCGCGGTAAAAGATTGCGGTGGAGGAAAAGCCAGTGGCCTGAAAAATTGGACGCGTATATACAGTATTAGTAGCTTTGGTTTTTCTTGCTTTCTACCCTGAAGTAAACCGTGTGTAACGACGCATTTAGTACTGCAGTTTGAACAGACACAGACGGGTAAGCATCCATCCATCCATCATGGCAGCTCGATCGAGAGCGAGGAGGAGTGTTATTGTCCACAAAAACTCTCTCTATTATTGCACGCCAATAATACATCATGCCGTCTTTCGCAAAATAAAAAGGGTCGTAGTACGTGTAGTAATCGGCCGTTAAAATGTGCTCCACATTGACATGCTGCCCTGGCCGCTGACTCGATCGTAACATCTCCCGAGCTTTTTTGTTTCTATTTGGCAAATGCTAATAATAAGCTCAAATTTTCTTCTTGTTTACCACATGATGTGAGGGCCAGTCGGAAAACATTGTATATATCATTAGGGTCGTGCAACCTTTCCTCATTTTTTAATCACCCAAAGTTAATACAACATAGCTTTGGCCATCATCTCCATGTAGTATGATCATATATATAACAAACAAAACATGCTATGGTCAGTGTGTGAATCCTATTCCTAGGCTTAGGCTAGCCCTACAGTGGAGCTGAGTCCCTTGATTTGGGTAATGCTGCTGCCTGCAGTGGCTACAGCGCCACAAAGCGCAGCAGTGTCAGCAAGACTTTCGCAGTGCCCTATAGCCGCCGCGTTAATGTGCACATTAGCGCCTACTGTACTACATAATCCCATTGTTTATCTTCAGTGGGGTGCTCGAGACGGCGATTAACCGGCGCAGCTACCTATCCAGTTTTCACTGTACAGATCATACTGATTTGTAACGTAGCGAGGTTTGGTCCGCCGGTAACAGAGATTCTCGGCCCGTTTCTGTCGTGTAGCAGAACTGCAGAAGGCAGGCTGCTGACTGACAAGTGGAGCAACCACAAGTCACACGTGGCAACTGAATTTCGTTAGAATTTTTTATTTTTATTGTTAAGTTTTTTTGGGGTTGAAAAAGGTAAGGCCCTGTTCGCTAGAAGGAATTTGGAGGAATCTGGATGAATCTAGAGGAATCTGGATGAATATAGAGGAATCTGTGAGAGAGTGGACCCTTGAAGATGGGATGGGGAAGTGCTTTCGTTAGACTTTCGCAGCGCACAGTAAAACGCGAGCAACTGAATTTCGTTAGACTTTCGCAGCGCACGGTAAAATTCGGCTGGTTTTGTGAGCAGCCGAACGAGCCTTAAAATGGGATGGGGAAGTGCTTGAAGAATTGCTCGCGTTTTCATCATAACGCTTCCAACGCACTCAATTTTTTTCAGTCAGGTCATGGCTTTCTGCCCATGCCCCATGTTAACATCACATTCACCCTCTCTCTCCAGATCTTGTCCCAGCTAGCAAATGGAATAATCATGACACATGAAGTGGTGCCTAATAAGAGTGCAGACCGGTCCACGGTGACCTACATTACTAGCGCCAGTGTGCAACACACTCGTCCTCCTGTCGACGTTGTCGCAAAAATCATAGCACTCTCTCACTTCTAAATCATAGCACTCTCTCACTTCTAAATTGATCTAGATATAGCATATGAGCTCCCTCTGTTGTAAATTTTAAAACGTTTTGACTTTTCTAAATATATAAGTCGGGTTCATAAATCCGGGGTCCTCAATGGCCCCGCTTCCCTGCAAAACTCGGCCCGGCAGGCAGTGCAGCAACAGCACGCGTCTGGGCTGGCCCAGATACATAATGACAGGCCAAGACAACGATCCGGTTCCCGACCGGAAGGCCTAGGCGAGGTGGGACCGCAGTCTGACTCCGACCCCCTTTCTCCGACCGAGGATACACCAGACCTCTGCTCGTTGCTCTTTCCCGACAGACACGGTCGGGGCCGACTGGGAACGACTGACCAGGGACGCCCGCTTGGTGTGGGCCGGGGGAGCAGGCGAAGCAGATAAGGTAAGGCGCTCAAGTCAACCACAATACCGAAGACCGTACCCTGCCATGCCCTGCGCACCTGCAGGACCGTGCCATCGGGGCATGTCAGGCGAACACGATAGAGCCTGCCAGACGCGTCAGAGCATAAATGATTTATGGGCGCGTCGTTTTGTGGTACCAGCGAACATGGTAGAGCACGCCAAATGCGTCGAACATAAACTGGTTTTGTGAAGATATGGGAGCCGATGGCCATCCCGTACCCGATGACGTGGGCAACAAGACTAGGCAGCGCCCGTATGAACTCTCTCTTTCTCTCTGACTTGTAAGGTCATCCCCTTCAACTATAAAAGGGGATGTGCTCTCTCCTACCAAAAGGACAGGAGCTTCGAACCCCTCAAAACCCTCAAGACTCGAAAGACTCGAGAACTCAAGGACAACAGCACAATGGCTCTAGAGCTTATAAGGTCATCCCCTTCAACTATAAAAGGGGATGCGCTCTCTCCTACCTAAAAGGGCATGAGCTTCTAACCCCTCAAAGCCCCGAAGACCCGAAGACTCGAAAGACTCGAGAACTCAAGGACAACAACACAATGGCTCTAGAGCTCGACAGCTACACAGTCTACACGCTCTCAACAGCTGATAAGCTCGGACACACAGAGCATACGCTCCAATACTTAGTGCACGTTTGAGCATTTGTCACTCTCTGCCACTCGGCTTAGAGTCCGATCGGGCCTCTAACACCCCCCTCTCATTCCTTACTCGTTTGTAACCCCACAACAAACTTCGAGCACCTGGGCTCAGGAATAAAGTCACCGACCACAAATGGACGTAGGGCCTGTTGTCTGAACCAGTATAAATCCTGTGTGATTAAGTGTTATGCCACATCCGATCACAACGCACGGCAAAACTATAAATATTTACTCGTTGGCCACATTTCACACCGACAATATAGTTTTTATTATGCACCTAGATATTTACACTATATTTAGATACATAGTAAAAACATTATATCTAGAAAAGTCAAAATGTCTTATAATTTGAAATGATTGGGAGGTGGGGTACATTCTAGATGCATACCAAATATTATTATGTTCCTAGACTAGAAAAACAAAAATTACTTCTAATTTAAAACGGATGAAGTAGTATTTATTGTGTAGAGACACTTGCCAATTTCTGGCGTTAGAATTGGACAAACAAAAACAATAAAGTTCACCTTAGTTTGAAGTACAAGCTAAAACTCTGCCAGCTCCAATTATGTTAATTATTTTAGCTTTATGTGAGGTCGAATTTCTTTAACTTTGGCCAACTTAATGCAAAAATCTATCAACATTTCCAATACGAAATTTGCTTTATAAAATTCTTCATGAAATGTACTCTGATAATGTGTTTATTCAAACCTATAGAGGTAGATACATTTTTCCTAAAATTTTATTTAAAATCAATGAATTTTCTGCTAAACACAAAACTAAAGTAAACTATAATTTGAAACCGATGGAGCAAATTAATTAATTGTCCATCGTTTATTACATATGGAAAACCTTGCAGAAAAATACTGTCCACATTTCCTGACTTTTGGATGATCTTATAATTGATGCATGCAACTCAAATACTACCTACAACCACATGATCACGCTCTGCATCAACAAACCTTCCCTTTTCATAATAACTTACATAGAATTCGGATCGTGATCAACACCTAGCCCAAAGTCATATCCTTTTTTTTTTGTCGATTCATTCATTGTGTCAGTCATTTCTATACCATCTGACGCCGGCAAGTTGGCAGATCATAATTCAATCAAGTCCTTACGATTTTGTAAACCTGCTCTGGGAAAAGGGAGAGCCTCCCTTAATGAACACTGCAAATTGCGTTCCAAATCCAATCTGTGAGAATTGCGTCCCAACCGGTCCCCAACTCTGACTGTCCCCACGTTTTCAGGCCGCAAACTTTTCCCCGCCCAGCTCGGCTGGCTCCTCTTCCTGCTCCTGTTCCGGTCCAATCACTAGACCTTTCCCTTTCGATGACCGCCCGCTCGGCTCGGCCTTTGCCTTTATCTTCTTCCTGCAACCATGATGCTCTCGATGCATGAAGCAAAGCACACGCCCCCGGCCCCTCTCACTTGCCCCTCCCAGTTCCTCGCTCCTCCCATCCCGCCATTCCATTCCCTCTCTCCATCTCTTCTTCGATTGAGGAGAGCCCATACATTTCCAGCACTGTAGCCTGCCTCCATCTTGTGTGGTGTGTGCAGTGCAGTGCAGGCCTGCGGCAGCTCCTGTTGTTTTGGCCGGCTTTATGGCCATCACCTCACCTGCAGCAACTTCGAGTACTCACAGCCACAGCGGCTAACCACAGTGCAGTAACTCTGCTGCAGTCACCTGCGCAGTTTCGTCACCTGTTGTTACGTCGCCGTCGTCGCGTCGCCATGGATTCTTGATGGGGGGATGCATCATGCATGGGAGTGAGTGATCGCGGCAATACCATCAAGAGCTTTTCTGGTACCGCGCGCCGCTGCATTCTCGCCTCGCCGCCCTGCCCTGTTTGTGAGTTGTTGGCGTTTTCAGCTGCTGGTGGTGTTGGCTCCTGATCTGGATCTTGTTGCCTTCTTGGATCGCGGGCCTGTGCCGCGGCAGCGGAGCATGATCCCTGGGCGTTTCTTTATTATTGCGTCTTGTTGATCCGGTCCGTGGTGGACTGGTGGTGGTGCGCGCACGCAAGACGCAAGATGAGCATCCCGCACCTGTTCCGGTGCCCCATCAGCCTGGACATCTTCACGGACCCGGTGACGCTGTGCACGGGGCAGACGTACGACCGCCCCTGCATCGAGCGCTGGCTCGCCGCCGGCAACCGCACGTGCCCGGTCACAATGCAGCCGCTCGGCGACGCCGCGCTTGTGCCCAACCGCACCCTGCGCCACCTCATCGAGCGCTGGCTGTCCGCCGACCACCACCAGATCCCCGACGCTACCGACGACGACGACGCGGAGGAGCCGTCGCTCGCCGTGCTCAAGCGCTGCCTCCAGTCCGGCGCCGGCGCCAGCGCCAGCGCCAAGGTGGCCGCTCTCAGGAAGGTCCTGGCGCTGGCCTCCGAGTCGGACGTCGGCCGCGCGTGCATGCTCCAGCTGGGCTTCCTCCCCGTGCTTCTGCAGCTCGTCTTCCACGCGCCCACGCCGCGGGACCTGTCCGAGCAGGAGGACCTGGCGCTGCAGTGCGCGCTCACCCTGCTGCCATCGAGCCCGGCCTCGCCGCAGCACGGCTGCCTCAACATGCTCAAGACGGAGGCCAGCCTTACGTCCTTCGTGGGGCTCCTGGCCGCGCGCGGCCGCGCCGTGGCCAAGTCGGGCCTGTGCCGCCTCCTGGAGACGATCGCCACGGCCGCCGCGACGCGGGACCTGGCGCTCGCCGCCGCCGCCTCGCCGCGCGTGTGGCACTCGCTGCTGCCGCTGCTGCGGCACGGCGACGAGCGCGTCTCGGGCGCCGCGGTGCGCGCCGTCGCCGCGATCTGCTGCGGCGCCGAGCCGGCGCGCGGCAGCGCCGTCCACCACGGCGCGGTGCCCGCGCTCCTCGGCTGCCTGTCGTGGGCGTCGGCGGGCAAGGCGCGTGGTGGCGCCGCGGCGTGGAGCGCGCTCGCGGCGCTCGAGGCGCTTGCCGCGTCGGAGGCCGGGCTCCGGGCGGTGGCGCGCGAGCCCGGCGCGGTGCGCGCGCTGGTGAGGCACGTGTTCTTGATGTCGTCGAGCAACGAGGGAAGCGAGCACGCGGTGGCGGCGCTACTGGCCGTGTGCAGGGAGTCCAGGGCGGCACGGAGCGACGCTGCCGGCGCGGGGGTGGTCACGCAGGTGCTGCTGCTGCTGCAGAGCCAGTGCGGCACCAGGGCCAAGACCAGGGCGAGGTCGCTGCTCAAACTCTTCAAGTCCATGTGAAACAAGCGCTTAGTTTAGGTGTTAATGCTAGATGTTCTTGGCTTCAAGCTGTAAGTTTCTGCTTCAAGAACGTCCGCTAATTAATTTCATGGCTACTTCTTTGTAAGCTGCGTCAAGAACCTCCGCTAATTTCACGGCTTGCAGCCAGGTCTCATGACTTGTGCAAGGCGACACCATAGCTATATGGTTATTTCATGGCCCCAAGTTACATCAAGACTGTCTGCTAATTTCACGGCTTGCAGACAGGTCTTGTGCAAGGCTGGACACCATAGCTATGGTTATTTCGTGGCTCCAAGTCTGGAAATTTGAAGGTAATTAGAGGAAATTTGCAACAGCTGCACAAAGCAGGTTGGGAGAGCATCAGACTGAAGATCTGAAGGTCGCTTGTTCGATCCACGCTCACCGTAATTTTTTTGAATTTTATTCTGCTTTTAAACCCTTTTTTATTTTATTCCGTTTTAAAACACTTTTTTTTGAATTTTATTCTGTTCTTAAACCTTTTTTAGTATATTCCGTTTTAAAACCCTTTTTTAATAGACAAATTTGGTCCTGCTGATTAATTTAATTTTGTCCTGTTTTTAAACCATTTTTTGATTTTATTCTGTTTTTAAACCCTTCTTTGATTTTATTCCGTTTTTAAACCCTTTTTTAATAGACAAATTTGGTCCTGCTGATTAATTTAATTTTGTCCTGTTTTTAAATCTTTTGAATAGACAAATTTAATCCTCCATTTGAACCTTTCGAATGACAGTCACATAGACAAATTTGGTCCTGCTGATTAATTTAGTTTTCTCCTGTTTTTAAACCTTTTGTATAGACAAAGTCGCAAGCAATTTTTTATATATATATATATATATATATATATATATATATATATAGCTTTGCCATTAAAAACGAGCAACCGGATAGATTAGTTCTTTACACTGGTCCAAGTTATAGCTTTTCGATGAAAAAATATAATCTACACCCCGCTCTCTATAAGTTTTTTTATTCAAAAAATTACCTGCTTGAATCAAGAGATTGGAAATGAAATGTACGTGTACATTCCTCAGATTAATTCGAAAAGACATGGTCACATCTGCCATGGAAGTCCTAACTATTGCTACTTCACAGAAATATCAGCTTACACAAGCTTACGAATTTACATCCCGTAGTCATCTGTAAGATTTTGTGAGGATTTACATCAGGACGTATATGTACGTATAACTATGTATAGCAAGAACGACAACAAACCTTAAAGCCTACGAATATACAGAACTTCCTGTTACAATTTCTCAAGAGCCCCATTTCGCTGTACTGAACCTCCGGTAAGTGTCGTATCGTAGTAATAACTATACAAACAAGTTGCTTCCTGCATCTCTGAATAACTACCTTGTCATGGAGATACCACGCTCTTGGTTCTCTTTTTCATAAATCGTCCTCAGAACCTTTTGGGGGAAATATTGGGGCTTTGGAGCTTCATCTGGCCAACATCCAGCCAAGGATCTGAAATGGCAGGAGCTGGAATGCGTCTTGTCTGATTTTGCGTGTAACTTAATGTGTTGCCAAGACCAGGGGAGAGCATTGGATGAGGTGGAGAACGCATGCACCTCACGTTGGATTGCTTAAACTGCCGCAGCGGGCTTGAGCATGGTGAAACTGGCGTAGACATATTTGCTCTCCCAGGAATAGGGCTGCTGTACCACAAACATTTTCAGTCAAAATTGTGGGAATCGGTACAAGGTAAGGATGGTAGTAGAGTACCTGTGTGGTGAAGGAACAGCAGTGGAAAATCCAGTAAAATCTCTCATGCTCAGTCCAACATCCTTCAGAGGAGTAATAATCTTCCGAGATGGCAACTCCCTGTTGGACTGCAACAAGATCAAGGATAAGGAGTGTGAGCATTTAGGAGGACATATCCTGCGAAAGAAATATGATACCATTTTTGTCCCCCTTGTAAAGCAACAATACTACACTGAACTTTATAATTAAATAAAGTAACACTTATTGACATTGTCAAGGTAGTACGATAGGTTAGCCCCCCACCCCCAAAAATAAAAGGTACTGGTAAATGTGCCATAATTGGTTCAAACAAGATCAAATAGCTCGCCCAAAGGTTGTTCTCAAATCAGCGATCCACTACAAGATGTTCTAGTTTTCTTAATTGCACTTGGAAAGTAGATAGGAAAATAGAACGATAAAAAACTGAGATTGCTTAACTAGAAACAATACCAATGTGTGTCTACCATCTGCTGGAGAAGACAACGTGTTTCTCAATACACTGGATTTTGCAGCTCTCACTGCAGGATGATCCTGAACAAAAGGATGATCCATCAGCTGGACTGCAGAGGGACGAGATGCAGGGTTACGTTTCAAGCAAAGCTGCAAAAAACTTTTCCCTTCCTCTGAGAAACTGTCTGGTATTTCAGGTATATCTTTACTGTTTGCAATTTTAAATATTGCTGCTACCTGCAAGATAAGATTAGATGACATTGGCTCAGTGTTATTCATCGCGGTTACATGGAAATCATGAAAATTCACAACTTCTAAGTGAAAGCCTACCCCCTCATATTGGTGCCAAGGAGGTCTTGCCGTCGCCATTTCAATAATGGTACAGCCCAGACTCCAAATGTCCACTGATAAACCATAGCCTTTACTGTTCATTATAACCTGAAGGTTTCCCAATGATGGGAGAACTTTGTTCAAAGACGCATAGCAGATTACAACAAACAATCAATGAAGTTCAGTATTAAAATAGCTCACCTCAGGAGCCATCCAGTAAGGACTTCCTTTGAAAGAGCGTATTTCAGCAAAAGATGATATCTGTTCAACAAAGTAAAAAAAAATGAATGGGTTTACAGAGGAAAATCAAAAGCAAGGACAATCAGTGTGTATCCTTGTTTTGGTGACCATCAAAGATTCAAAAACTTGTTCACTGTTGAGAATCCTTTAGCTGGGCATGCACAGAAGGGAAACAGACCATTGACACTCTTCCACAACTTTCCTTTTCCACATTTATGTGAGTAGGCACTAGGCAGATAACTGGATACTTGATTAAATCAAAGTTTGCACCTACTTTAATTCCCTTTCTATTAGAAAACATGGATGCTAATGCAATTGAGTAATATTTATTTCAACTGCAATTTCTTGAACTACTTCAATTGCAATTTGAAACTGTACCGTGGGTGCACAGGCAAAAAAAGACTACCGTGTGTTGTACAAAATGGAGAGCACTCAGATAAAATCAGTAGTTGACTTTATAAGTCCAGAAAATACTAAATATTATGATAACTGAAAGTGTTAGACACAGAGAGAGAGGGTCAGAAAGTAAACACTGCATACATGCTTAGCCATGCCAAAGTCAGCAAGCTTGACTTCACCATTAGGACCCACAAGTATGTTTGCTCCTTTGATATCTCTGCCAAGAAAATAAGAATGACATGATTATTGCATTCTGTGCCATATGACTATACCTATGGAATGAGAACACAGTTTTAGACAACAAAACAACCTGTGGACAGTGTTCCGCCCATGCAAGTAGGCAAGACCAGCAAGAATTTGCCCAGTGTAATTACGAATCACAGGTTCCTTAAAAGGGCCATATTCTCCTAGTAATTTGTGGATTGAACCCCCCGAAACATACTCAAGATAAATGGAAAGTGCTTCATCACTCTGCGTACAGAAACATGTACAATGAGAAAGTGTAAGCATGGCCAAGGATGCTGTAATACAACACCAATAAAAGCTGATGAACACTGAGCACTATGATACTAGAACCACAAAATTAACCCCTGAGATGGACAAACAGTAGAACATAGAACGAAATGCAAATAAGTCAAAACAACGACAGCAACAACAAACAATCAAACAGCAACAAAAGAAAATAATTCAGAAAATACTAAATAGTTATGCTGCAGAGATAACTGAAATGGTTTATGAAATAGAACTTACCAGCTCACTTCCATGATACTGCACTATGTTTGGGTGGGAGAGTTGTCTAAGCATATCTATTTCCTGTCAATACCAAAATTAATCATGTGGATCAGTCAATGAAACAAGAGATAAAAAATACTTTGCTATTCATGACATGGCAAACCAAGCCAATTAGGTAAGACAGCAGCAGCAAGTACCTGATTTAATTGTTTGAGTCGTTCCTTTGAGTGTGGATCGTCCATAATAACTTGAACCTCCTTAATCGCACAAAACTGCCCATTTTCACTGCATTGTTGAACAATCACAAACTAAGGATAATTTTTTTAATACAATTGAATATGTCAGTTTGTTTCCACTGCCATATCTCTAATGAATAACTGTAGTATGAGATGCAATTCTAATGCATTAACTTTCACTAGATATCACAAAGTTTCTGTGATGTAAAAAAGGGGGCAAAAATGTGATACCTGTTAAATCCAAGGTAAACCTGGCCAAATGTACCACTCCCTAGCAATTTCCCTTTCTTCCATTGCGACTGGGACTGTGAGCAGGTAGTGGGAGAAGCAGGAAGAGGTGGGCAGGAACTGGGAGATGAAGGAAGAGGTGAGCAAGGACTGTGGGTTGGAGGAAGAGGTGAGCAAGCACCAGAAGCTGGATGAAGAGGCGAGCATGCACCAGAAGCTGGGTGAAGAGGTGAGCAAGCAGCAGAAGCTGGAAGAAGAGGAGAGCAAGCAGCAGAAGCTGGAGGAAGAGGTAAGGGATGTGGTGGGCTCCTCAAACCATCCATCTTTCTTACTGGTGACCTTGGGCTAAAACCAAATTCTCTAGAGTTTCCATTGCTCACAGCGAATGCATGGCCTTTTGGGACAGGAGAGAGACTCCTCGTTCTTGGAGCAAAGAGATCTTCAGGTATCATTCTTCCACGTGAACAATTGGCTTCACTAGTTGAAGGTTCATCACTTTGAAAATGAAGTTCTCTAACACTAGACACAGGAACCTCAAAGAACCTCTGATGCTCCCGTGGCATACTACAAGACATGAAACGCTTGTCTTCATTTACGGTCCTATCTGAATCAGAAGGCATATTTCTTTCCCTCGCAAAAGCAACTGGATCCATGGGCCTAGAAATTACAAAGCAAGCAGTAAACATCAGAGAACATATCAACATGGCAATGCAAGGCTTCTAAATATTGTACTTATTTAAACAGGTATAGTGGAGAAATCCCCAAAATGACATATCTGAGTGCAAAAGAAAAAGAGACAAACTAACCCATGTGCATTATAACTTGCAAGGATAAACAAAGAATCATCCAAAAAAACCTTAACATGTACTTAAAGGTTGATAGCTCTAGTTTCGAACAGATGAAGCAGCAAAGACATGGCTGTTCACTCGTTATTACTGTAATTTTACATTTATTATATTTGTCAACATTTACTTTCAAAAAAATATATTTGTCAACAATTAATTAACACGCCTTGGTACCCTGATCTATCCAGTCCTCAATCTATGTTTACCAGAGAGAGATGGAGAGGGAGAGATGGTCAGGATTGTCGAACTGGAACGACCTAGAAAAGGTCAACTGGTGCAGTTGGTGTGAATCCTCACAGTACACTCTAACTCTTACCCTTGACTCAAACCCCCTCAAATACGTTGCACGCCAAATTGAGGGGAAGACAATAAAGCAAGCCTGCAGATCGACATATCTAGGCACTCAACTCCCCCAATTTGATCAGAGCACCAGGCAATTGAATTGGAATTACTGCAGCCCAAATTGGGAAATTCTAGTGACAACCAGGCTGCGGCAAATTCGGAATTGATCGAGCCATATAAAGGCACCAACCATTCTGCGATGAGTCACTCACCTAAACCCATGTTGATAGTGCGCCTCGTCCAACGACCCGGCCGAGCACACGCTGGACTCCTCCGCGGACGAGCAGCCGTCACCGGCAGCGACCGCCGCCGCCGCCAGCACCTCCTCGTACAGAGTCCCGACAGGCTCCGCCGCCTCGACGGGCATCGGGAGCTTGTACCCTACCGACCCATGCCCCGCCGCGGCGCCGCCGGCGCACCGGCCGCGCGCGGGGTGCGCGCCCGCGCCGGGGAAGTCGAGGCTGTGCGCCTTCCTGTCCCGCTGCGTCGGCGACGGGGACGGGGAGGGCGACTCGAAGTCCGCGGACTTGCGCGGGGACGACGCTGCGGAGACGGACCCGGCGCCCCCCGGCTTGGCCTTCGACCTAGACCTCAGCTTGCTGCGGGACCACCACGCGGGCATCGCGCCGCTGGCTGTCGCCTAGCCCACCCGGGGGCACCACCTCCGCGAGCTCGTCGGGTAGAGTTCCGCCGCCGAGCTCGAGGTGGAGGTATAGGAAGGGAGGGGAGGGGAGGGAGAGGAGAGGGCGAGGCCAGGCGCGCCGCGCGAGGAAGGCGCGAGGTAGGAGGCGAAGCCGACGGCGCCTCGCTTTAGCCTTTAGGTGAAGGAGACAGGAAAGAGACGAATGGGGGAGATATTTTCGGATTTCTTTCTTTTTTTGTCCTTATAAAAAATGGTGCGCAAGTGGTGGAGAGGGCAGCGTCAATGTGTCATGTAGGGTAGGAGTAGGAGTGTACGCGTGTGTGTGCGCGCGACTACGCGAGTTACTGCGCGCAGGTGGGTGGCAGCTGCGGCGACGGCGACGGCGACTCCGCCGCGCCGCGGCCGGGTCCCGGCGTCAGCGTGCCGTCCTTGCCGTGCCGGTGGTGGTGGAGGGACGCGGTGGCGGGGCTTGTGGCTTTGGCCGCTTGCGCCGTGGCGGCTTCGGCCCGCTCGGGCGGCTGCAGGCTGCAGCTGGGGCCGCCGCGCCCGTGCGCGGGATTTCTTTTTTCGTTTTTTCCTCGCGTGCGGAAGCGGAAGGGAATGGAATCTTCGCGGATGGTGGTGTCGAGTCGAACCCGGGTTTGGCGCGCGCGGGATGCTTGGTGGCGCACGCCACGACGGCCGGCCGGGCAGGACCCTGCTGACGTGGCAGGCGAGTGCTTAGTGGTTTTTTTTTGCTACTTGTTTTTCCATTTTTTTCTTTTCCGGAAAAAAACAAGGATCGGTAGGCAACTCTGATACAAATGGCATGGATGAAAACTGCTCGTCTTGTCATGTCGGTTCCTAAATTAGGGCAAGGAGGGATTGATGCTTGGCAAACACTTGTAAATCCGGCGGATGATACAGCTCATCCACCACCTACTCGCAGAGATGCTTTTTGGGTTAGGCGAGGGGATGCTTACACAGATGCTTATGGATAATGACTGCATTTAATTTATCCCTCTGCTCTTTAATCATTTTCTAAGGTGTCGTTAGCCATCACTGACGCCCCTCTAAATTTGGAGCACGAAAGTTTAATTAACTACCGCAATTATGGCATCAGATCATGTTGGTAGCGTCGGCTACAAATTAGAATAATATTATTTGCTCTATTCTTTTACACCTCGTTTGGATGTATGAATTAGCCATAAAATTCAGGAATTGGTATTGTGCCAGCCGAATGCCATGTGTTTGGATGTCCACGGAATTACGGTTTGGAAACCTGTCCCAATTCAAAGAGATCCGCGCGCTCACTTATCCCAGCCCGCAATCAATATCGAGCTCCCGCCGTCGGTTTTGACTGAAATCGCCCCCGCCCGTGCGCCTACTTATCCCTTCGCTCCTTTCCCCTCCTTTTTCTCCACCCGCCCGCGCTGGGTGAGCTCCTTCTTGAGCAACCACCGACCATCGGAGACTGCGACGGGTCGTTAGAGGGACCTCGACGGCGGCGAAGGTAACTCCACCATCTACTTCGTGCCTGATCCAATCTTATATTGTCGATTGGTAGGGAATCTCTCCTTCCTCTCAATCCCTCCCATGGCGCCCCCTTCCTCTCCCTCCAATGGAGGCCCTTCCTCTGCTGAAAATCCCACCCCATCCGCCTCCTCCCATGGTTGCGTCCCCTTCCCTCCCTACCTCTCTCCTATGGTGCCCCCTCCTATGCAGCATGTCCACTCCTTTCTTCCCCCTCCCTTTGCGTTCTCTCCCCTCCCATGGCGCCCCCTCCTGTACAGCAAGCACATCCCATATTTCCATCCACTACCCCTCTCCCATGGCTTCTCCCTTCCCCTCTTCCTATCATGGATTTCCCTTTTCTCCCT
This sequence comes from Miscanthus lutarioriparius, assembly GCA_904845875.1. NCBI lineage: Eukaryota > Viridiplantae > Streptophyta > Magnoliopsida > Poales > Poaceae > Miscanthus > Miscanthus lutarioriparius. Next base: position 36,727,529 of record CAJGYO010000011.1, on the reverse strand, counting down.
CCCATGGTGGTTCTCCCTATTTTAATTAACCGTAGAACATGAGCAAGGTCAAACTTGCTGATCCTTTCTCTGATTCTGTAGGTGAATCGCAGGGGGAGTAGCATTCTACAGTAATCAATCAAGCGAAGGTAAAGTTAACATATCTAATTTTTGGTAATGTGTTCTCTTTTTGGCTGTACAATGTCAATAGGCTCTGGATTGTTTTTAATACAACAATAGTTTGTGTGGCATACAAGAATAGTTACCCATGTTTATTGTCAGCGCTGATTTATTCCATTGTATGTTCTTTTTAAAATTCTGTGTAGCTGGTCCATGTCGAAATGGCCATTAGATTTGGTCTCATGCATAAGTGCAGAAAATAAAAGGAGAAAGAAGCGAAGGTTGTTACTTGCAAAACTATATCTTGCAATGGTAGTTGTGGTGGTAGATTATGTCCATAAGGAGAGGAGGCCAAGGGACCTTGGTGCGTTTAGTGATGAGGAGCACATGCAGACATTTAGAAAGTATTTGCTGAAAAACTTATATGAGGGTTCTGAAGTTACGTACTATGACGAGCTACGTTTAACTAAGAGGAACTTCCATGACTTGTGCAACATGTTGCGGGAAAGGTGTGGGCTTCGTGGTAGTGTGTTTGCTGATGTTGAAGAAAAGGTTGCTATGTTATTGCTTGTTCTTGGTCATGGTACAAAAATGAGGGTGCTTCATGGAACATATAAGCAGTCTCTTGAAATAATTAGTAGGCTATTTTCTGCTTCATGGAACATATAAGCAGTCTCTTGAAACAATTAGTAGGCTATTTTCTGCTGTCTTATCTGCCATTATCTCATTATCTGGGGAGATCATCAAACTTCCTGATCCTTCAGTCCAACCCCTGAAGATTACAAGTGGAAGTGGTTTGAGCACGCACTTGGAGCATTAGATGGGTGCCACGTTGATGTATGCGTTGATGTTGCTGCTCAAGGAAGGTACAGAAATAGGAAGCAACAAATCACAACTAACATGCTAGGTGCTTGTGACCAGAACATGAAATTTGTGTATGTTCTACCTGGATGGGAGGGTTCATCTTCTGATTCAAGGGTTTTGCGTGATGCCATGTCTCGCCAAGATGCTTTTGTTGTACCCAAGGGTACGACTCCTTCAGCTTGGTTGTTTGTTTAGTGTATAATTTACTTGTTTATTTTTAGCTAACTCTCTTCCTTTATGATAGGCAAGTATTACCTAGTTGATGCCGGTTACACTAATGGTCCTGGATTTCTAGCTCCATATCGATCGACTCGCTATCACTTGAAAGAGTGGGCTGCAAGTCAACAACAGCCCAAAACTCCAAAAGAATTGTTTAACTTGAGACATTCTCGGGCTAGAAATGTGGTAGAGAGAACCTTTGGTTTATGGAAAAAGAAATGGGGTATCTTGGGTAATCAATCTTTTTTTTAAATAGAGGACCAGGTACTGTCCTGTACATACGGCCTATTATAGTTGACTATAACATTGTTTGCTTCCTTTGACACCGCATTGTATTTTTGGACAGATTCGCATTATCATTGCTTGTTGTGTGTTGCACAACTTTGCAAGAGATAGACAAACATGAGATGGATGATATGCTACTGCGGGGAAGTGGATAATGAGATAGCTATGACACCGATTGATATCCTAAATGATACTAATTTAATTAGAAATGTCCGAGTTACTTAATCGAGTGGAACAACTTTAGGGACCAACTAGCTAATGATATGTTCGCCGATTACCAAGCGAGGCTTGGTTAATGGCTGCCCTGTGTGCATTTTGTATGTAGTGAGATGGGGTATTATGTATGTAGGTAGATGGGGCTTTATGGGTTTTTTGTGTGATAGGTAGATGGGATATACGCTTTTGGGATGAATGGTTGCTGTGTTTTGTTGTGCGTGCATCCACTCAAGTGTCAAAATTAATATATAATAGTACCTTTATCGTTCTCAACTATTTATGTCTGTTAAATTATTGCCTAATTTCTACCTTTCTGATATATACCATTCTAGCACCATGACTGAACCCAAAACAAAGAAAGGTCATAGGACTTACCTCACTTGGACAGAAGAAATGGATAGTGCACTCCTAGACATTCTTGTTGAGCATCACAACAATGGCGATCATGCCCAAAATGGATGGAAGCCACATGTGTACAGTGCGGCAATCAGAAATGTTCGAGAGAAGTGCAATGTGGATATCACAAAGGAGAACATTACTTTAAGATGCAAAACCTTTGACAAACATTATGAAGTTATTAGCAAGATACTTGCTCAAAGTGGGTTTGGCTGGGATTGGGAAAATCACAGGCTCTCAATTGATAGTGACGATGTTTGGAGTAAATATGTGGAGGTATGCAGCATGATAACCTGAATTGTATTACATGATAATCTGAACTATCTTGCATTTCATATATATACTTTTGTCTCTATTTTACAGGCTAATAAATCTACTGCTTGTTACGAGACCAAAGTTGTCAAGAACTAGGATGCGATCAGCACCATCTACTCCAAAGATCATGCCACTAGTCAAGCTGCTAGGACAGGTGTTGAAAGTGCTCAGGAGATGGCAAATGGCACTGACCAGAACTCCAATGAGGGCTCTCCAGAATCTCCGACAGTGCCATCTCAATTGGGAAAGAGACCTAGAACAGGTGAAACCCTTGTGTCTTTGCTTAGAGACATTAAAGCATCATTTGATTCTGCTATGAAGTCAACTGAACCTGTGGAACTACCAAAGGCTACTTCTCCACGTGAGATCCTTGAGGCACTTGACAAAATACCAGATTTGGGACATGATGATTATCTGCGAGCATATGGTATGATGAATCGTGGTGATCGAATTTTCAAAGCACTTTTGGAGCCTTATTGTTAATTTCATATTTTCTATTAACCAATTAAAATAAATATTCATGAAAGTATAAGCAACCTATATGATGCACATATTCTCATGTTCAAACTCAGAAAAACACGAATTCATCAAAAGTATGCATCCAAATAGGAATTGGAATTTGGAGGCTGTTTAGATTCTAGCAAGCAATTTCAAGTGCCATCCAAACATCCATATTGGAATTACACATCATTTCCAATTCAGCTAGCTTTGGTATTGGCCCTCGAATTCCATATACACAATTCAATGCAGACATCCAAATGGAGCCTTATAGTAAACTCCGATTCACCCTAAATTAATCGCTGAATCTGAAAAAAAAACTTCCACGAACCAAACAAAATATCTTCATGATCATTTCAAAATGGTTTCTTGGGTGATTTAAAAATTTTACTAACATGGCAGTAGAGCCCACCTGCCAGTTGGACACTATTTCAACATCGAAAAACATAAAATTTTCATATGAAATCATATGCATACAAACTTCATATCATAAATAATTGTAGACCTCAGCACTTGATAAATTTTTTATTTAAGATATTTTTAGAGTCCCAAATATTTATTTTAAGTTACTAGATTTTAAATTTCAATTTAGTTTGCATCAAAATTGTAGTTCCCAGTAAAGGCCCAAATATTCGTTTTAAGTTCTGTATTTGTTTTTTTTAAAATTTTTTGGACAACCTCGGATCTTGATGTGGTCTACGCCAAAATTGTACCTCTCAATATATTGTACAACTTTATAATTGATGTAGGATCTTTGGTTGGCTTAGAGGGGTGAATACGTCCGTCAAAACAAATGCTCAAACTTTTATCAAATTCACCCTGCGACACTACAGGACTAGAACAGCGGCACTGCCGCACCTGCAGACAACTTCAAGTCACAGTTCAAAATCAGTGGATGGAAACTTAGATCGGAGAAATTTCTCAGATTACTGCAAGTATTATAGTCACAGATCAAGAGCTAGAATAAGTAGGAACACCGCACACAAGTAGATCGACTAGAAATCCTAAAAATCACCTCAACCAACAATATGAAATGCAAGTAATGTAAATTAAGTACAAGTGACATAATGATTTATCTCGTGGTTCGGCTCGCCACCAAGGCTTTCCTATCTCCACGTTGTTGAGGTTAGCCACTAAGGCTTAGGGCTTTCCAACCCTTCCTCGTTCTCAAATCAAGAGACTTAACTCTTGAGATGAGGGGTTAGTATACTAGCTTCAAGAGATGGTTACAAACCTCTCGGGGCTACCACACAAGTTGGCAAACTCCACGGTGACGCTCTAGCCGGCTAGGAGTCAAGCTCCAAGAGTAACAAACACAACCGCCGGCCAAAACGTGAACCAAGTGCTCTTTTGAGTTGGGGAATTAATGGAGCTGCTCTCTAATCGAGTTTTAGACCCTTTTCTCTCAAGAATTGATGGGGAAATCAATGGATTTGTTTGAGAGCCTAAGGTCAACAATGGAGAGAGAGAGCTCCTTTTCTGTTTAGGCGTGCTGGAATGAGCACGAGGAAGAAGAGAGACGTTGGGGAGGAAGAGGATGGGTATAAATACTCCCTCAGCCCCACTGCCGTGACTTAAGTATGGCAGTGCCTCTCTTCAAGTGCGGCGGTGCCGCACCACGCAGGACAGCAAGGGTAAACAGTGAAGTATAGACTGTCTTGGCTATGAATCTGATGATGCATGTGTATGTTTGAGTACTGGTAGCACATATTAGCTTAAGCATTGTGTCCCCCTTTATAGTACGGCTTTTTCTATACTCAAATTCAAAATATAAAAGAATTTAAAGCTCCTTTGAGTTTGAAGCCATCTACATTTGTAATTGGGGCTCCTCCGTTTCGTGTAGCATCCTCGAACATGAATTCCCTGCTTGCCATCTCGATAAATCTCATTAGTTCTCTAATTGTGTAGTCATTATCATCAAAACCCACAATTAGAACTTGATTGCACTTTCAGTTGACAATATTTTTATCTGAAGCAGCATAGAGGCCCAAATGTTAGTTTTAAATTCTCAAATTTTGAAATTCAATTTCCTTGAGCTTTCCAAATGTCCTCTAATGTTGACATGGTCTGTACTATAATTGTAGCTCTCAATATGTTCTACAACTTTTTAGTTGGTAATATTTTTTATCTAGAGTGGTTTAGAGTCCCAAATATTTGTATTAAGTTCTCAAAAATTAATTTTTTTTTTGATTTTTTTTCAAACAACTTCTGGTGTTAGCATAATATATACAAAAGTTGTAGATTTCAATGTGATTTATAACTTCACAAATTTGTAGTGCTCAATGAAGTCAAAACCTTTTAGTTGAAATTATTTCCATTTGAGATCATTTACAAGTCCAAATATTCAATAAAAATGACATGGCAAAAAGCTAAAAATATGTGTGGCCCACATGCCACTTATGTACTGCCAGCCAAAACAACCATCAAAATCACTATGAACTATGAACTATTTTAGGGGCCTAATTTATCCGGTTTTAAAAGTTAATATAAGAGGGGTATACTGTCCAGTAGTCGAGTTCAATAATGTTTTGTAAATTCGATGGCAATTTTAAGGGGGCAAATCAAACTTCAATCATCTTTTTATAATAAAAGGCAACGACACGCACCCGAGCTAATATAACGTACGAGAATATATTGGCGGCCATAGAGTATTGAGTAGCACTTCTACGTACGCCGCCTGCTAATATATATTGCTTTCCAGCTCACAGTGTATCTGATCAAAATTGGTTGGTTGGCTATTAAGTCTGTTATGTGTGCGCTGATCTGGACTATTCTTTTGACGTGCGTGCCATCTATTTAACAAATATTCGAGACATTTCACCAACACAAGCAATGAACAATTTCAAAAGAAAAAAAAAGCAGTGAACGTGTATGATAAATAATCAAATTCTTATGCGCAAAAAAATGAAAGATAAACAATCAAATTCTTCACAAGAGTTGTCTAACATTTTACTTATCCATAAATCAGGTCTCCTTGATACTGTTTCAAACCCCATTGGCACCATATGGATGCTTGAGGTTGCCAGGGAGTTGGGGCGGTGCTATTAGGCACAGGAAAAGGAAAACGAAGAGACAAGGGAAGCGAGAAAGGAATTATCGGGATAGTGCTAAAATAAGGAAGGGGAAGTTCATCTGAACACATAGATCCTGATCTAACATTAGAAGAAAGTTAGCTTAAACAAACATCAAATGTATGCTGTGTCTGGTTTTAGGAATGAGTTGGTCCATCATCTACTCATTCCTCACTTTTTTTTTTATTTCGTTTGTGTAATAGAATAGGTTGATGCATTGTTACCTCATTTCTCGTAAGCTAATAGTTAGTATTAGAATGAGAAATTGAGTCATTCAATCAAATTTAAAGAATAAGTTCATGACAGAGCAACTCCTCTAGAATGGAGTGACTCCTCAAATCAAACACGCCCATCTTCCTTGAGAAGGGAGTCGAGGAAAATTAGATCGTGGGATAATGGTCGCACATACTATAATGTAGACAAAGTGCAAACTGGCACAAGATTACGAGGCACACACGGAGAGCAAAATTCGTCTAATGATTTGCACTAGCCGCCGGAAGCATTTTTACCTGTTTATATAGCGTTATCATCAAGATCCTTACATTTCAGATCTTGGGACCGATAGACGACGACACATGAGGAATCATGGCTTGTATATATGCATATATAATGATTGTCTGATTTTTTTGAATTTGTAATGATTGTCTGATCGATAGATTAACCAAAGTAATCGTTGAAGTCTTTAAGATAGGAATATACAATCGCACATATATACATGCCCTGATAGGCTGATGATAGCAACACTAGGAATCACATTTCGGATACATAAATTAAAGCTGGATTAGGTGCGCAGACACAGTCACGCGCATATTACTATCTTATATTAAGCATCTATCCTGTCACTTCACGCCGACCGATCGATCTTTAGCTTTGCTTCCTTCTTCACCCATCCCATACTCTATGCCATATCTTCCGTCCCGATCGATCGCCAGCGTCGCGGCAAAAAATATCCAAGCAGCAAGGAGCCAAAAACTTCAGATAGATAGATAGCTAGTCACAGTGGCCAGAATGAAGAAATAGTGGGCTAGCTAGCTTGGTTATATTATAATATAATTAGTCCGATGTTAATCCCCCAACCGCAAAGATTACAATAATCGGCGCGATCTCTCCGGTAGTTGACGCCGATGGAATGGAAGATCACGACACTTGTGATTAATGCAATCTCGCCTCTTCATGTTTGTCAAGTCAAGACTCAAGAGTTAGCTTCACTCTGAGGCTATAAGGAAAGTCATCGTTAACTTTCTTGCCCTCTTTTCAGACGTATCCTGCTTCATGAACCCCTTGTATCCAATTATATATTAGCTAAGTACCCTGCTTCTCGCCCTCTGGCCCTGTTCGCTTCACAAAAATGCAAGGCTAAAAAGTAATGTTCGCTGATTTATTGTGAGAGAAAAACACTGTAACATGACTGATAAGTTCAATCGAACGTAACTGAACTAGCTTAACGCAAGCTGGTGGTACGTCGTACGTACTAGTCAACAGGTAATTAAAGGTATACATTGTTTGTCAGAAGATGGTATATATATGTAGTCATGGTAAGTAAGATCATTGCTGACCTCAGTTGCTCTGTCAGCTTCTGGAGTCCGAGACCGTACGCGTAGCTTCAAGCTGAGTTACCTTCGACAAGAGGTCTTTAGCATAAAAGAAAAAGAAAATACTACCATGATATTCGTGCTCGGATTATTTGCTCCCATGACAATATACACTAATATTTGCTCCCATGATTACACATGGCGCAATTCTGTTGATTGTTAATGTCAAAAAAGTGGACAAATCTGGTATTGGCTCACAACATAAAATCCCTAGACCACCACCAGTACAACACAAATCCAATCCAACAGCCCAACCAGTCACCAAAATTTCAAATGAGGCTACAACAGTTCATCGATAAGATCAAGCCTGACCTTTTTTTCACCACTCACAAGAACACAACACTTCATCCCTATTTAAACGATGATAAATTGCTAATCGGTTAAACCACTCGCCCTGTCACAGGGGAGACAATGCTTTGATTCGCCATGAACCGGCCTCGCTGTGACCCGACCTATGAGCCCTCAGCATTCTTATGTAATGCTCAAGGGTGTGTGTGCTCTCGTCTACCTTGTCGTTAGATACTGTGTCCTCGGTTAACTTCACCGCTGCCCTTTGAGACACTTCAAAGTTATCGGCGGCCTCCTGCACCTGACGGGCTCTTTGTTCTTTTCCCAGCTGTATTAGAACCACAAGCAGGCTCTTCAGCTCATTTTGGGCACCACCTGTCAGCGCCATCCCCTTGAGGTGCTCCACAAGGGCCATTTCTTCCCCGGGACTGCATGCACAAAGAAAGACAAGGTGAGTCCACACAACAAACAAACCCTAATCAACACCAAAAGCGCAGGATGCCGACCTTCCAGCTCGTATCTTGCCACCCTTTTTTTGCCGCCTTGCTCCTCGTGATTTGCTGACATTGCTGGATATGACCGAAGCACTTGACTCCCTGGTTGACCTGTCCACACAGAATTCAGAGTTTCACACTGATAGGTAACATGACACAGATAGGATTAAATTTTAGTGTTCTTTCTGAAACAAGATATTCTGAAAGTATGTAGAGAGGAATGATAAACAGAGATAACACGAGTTGTGCAACTCCAAATGGTGCAAGGTGCAGCCTCTTACCTTGTGGTATATGCACTCATTTCACTGAAGCTAGTGCTCACTTCTGAAACGTTGTCATCTTCAACGTCCATAAACCGATCTTCTGACTGGAGTTTGGCAGCAAGTGACAATCTCCTCTGACGGACGGCCAAATAGCGTGCTACATATTTACCAATCTTCAACAGTCCTTCCTGGTACTCAGATATCAGTGATGTGGCACATTCTGAAGCTGCATCTCTGACAGTTTCAACCAGATCATGCCTGCTAAGCATATAGGCAACTCTAAGAGCCTCTTCCCATTCCCTTGCCATGATATAATAACTTACACCTCTTTCAGCATCTGAACTATACTCCAGTGCTACTCTAGCAGCATCTCCTGGCTTGCCAAGCGCCTGGAACTCATCACATAACTCATGTGCAAGCTGAACAATTTCTTCCTTCTTTAACTGCAAAAGACCTGCAATGGTAAAAACACCTCTCCAGTCCCCACAAGCACGGTAAGCTCTCAGTGATTTCTGATATGATGAACAGCATTGGTAAGTCAATGCGGCATCTTCAAAGCATTTCTCTCCAGAAAGATGGTCACCCCATGCCTCAAGAATTTGATTCCTTTTATCTGGTTCATTAAATAACTGGAGGCCCAGTGGGAACAGCTGAGGATTGCCATTAAGGAGTTTCATGCAATCCTCATGGTACGCATTGCCAGCAGAAACAATGTTTCTGAGAGCACTCTCATATCTTCCAAGCCTTAAATCAATCGTGTACCTCATGATAGCAGGAGGAAGGCTTTCAAGACTCTTAAGGAAAGGAAGGAACTCTTTTGGATCCTTTTGGGAATTCAAAGCAACGATAGCAGCAAGATTCAGATCATACAACCCCAAAGCAGCACCGAAAACAGCTTCAGTGTCCGTTAACCAAAGCAAGTGCTTCAGCGACTCTTCAGCAGAAGGGTAGAGCTTTCGCTTGGCGTCATCAAGCCCAAGAAGTTCCGATTCTCGAATGAGTTTTATTCTATTCAGTGCCTGCTCCAACAATGGAGGTTCACTACGGGCCAAAGTGGTCAATATACAAAGTTCTCTTGATGAGCTCTCTTCTATTTGTTCCTCAAGGGCTTTTTGAACTGCCATAAGTATAGAAGTGACTTTGTTACCCAAAAATAAACCAGGTGAACTTTCATTATCTGCCATTGGGACTGCACACTGATCAGGAAATGATATATAGGCTTCATACAATTTGCTGCTGACATTGCTGTTCTTCATTGAGCAAACAAATTCAGTGATGTGGGTAAGGTTATTAACTTGTTTAACAAAGTCTGCTGCTGAATTCATAAAAGCATTCCAACCACAATAGTCAACGATGATATTGAAATCTATCCGATGCCTCCTCACCATGTCTATTGCATCTTTGAAACGCCTCTGAACCAGTGCTTGAACAATTGAAACAAGGACTAGCTTCCTGGGGTAGGTACACTCTAAGTTACCACGTGTTGTTTGCATTATGACAGCTGCTTCATCACCATGGAGAACACCAACCAACTTCGCTCCCTTTTCCCACACAGTGATGTGCTCTTTGCTTTGCTTTCCACGAGCAGGACTACTGACAAGGCCGTCAATTGTCACCTCGATGTCTTTACGTAAGATCTCATTGACATCCACAATGAATAGAAGATCTTGCTTAGTAGTCACAAGCAAGTGGCTCATAACTGGCTCAGTGGCTCCATAAGCACTGGAGTAGAATGTGAAGCTGCTGCAGTTGTTGCTCAATAACCTTTTGCCCATATAAAGCTTGCCGCTTTCATCGAGTCCAAAGAGAAAGGGTTCTGCCATACCATTTTCATAGCACAGAACTGCAGTCATCCAAGGACATGATGCTGGAAAACAGAGGTCAGAACCAATGCCACTGAATTGTGCTGGTGGACACATTTTCGACAGATTTAAACTTGAGCAGTACTCAATAATCCTTCCTCCGCTAATTTGAATGAAGGCTGAACCTCCTTTTGCTGGGTTTGGAGAGACTCCAACGACTGAACTCTCCAATTGCACTTTCTTTGATACTCTAGCCTGGCAGCCAGATGAACTCACTGAACCTGGCACAGAATCCTCGGAACATCTAAGTTCAATCTCATTGATGAAAAACAGCGAATCGTGTTTATCTACAAGGTTTCTGGTTTCACTGGACCTGATTGTTGTTAAAGAGTAATCTTCACTATAGCAACAGATACCAATCAAGGTGCGTGTATCTATCCAAGTGAGGTGCATACAGTTATTCAAAGTTAAGTCAGAACAGCACGGGTCAACACTTATCCCATTGCCTTCAAATTCTTCCCAGGTATCTGGTGCTGGAAGTTCCACAATAGACAAGCTGCCATTTGACAGATAAGCAGCCAAGTGGCTCTTCGAGTTATTGGTCACAAAAGAAACCTCATTCACTGCACAAGGAAATGCAAGGTGGAACAGAGACATGGGAGGTGGCATGAGGCCCAAAATAAGAGGAGTAACAAGAACATGGGAACCATCAATCACAAGTGCAACTGAGCTCTCACTGACTGCCGTAGTCCAAACAAACTTGTGAATAATGACCTGGCCACTCAGTGTCCAGCAAATCAGATGCATTGGTTTCGTTGGATCCCAAAAGAACCTCACCCCCTCTTCCTTTGTATACTGCAGTTCATGTTTCAAGTACCAGTGATTGTTCCTGCAGGTCCATATTTTGATAACATCATGCTGACCAGAAGAAACCAGAGCAGCAAGGATCTCAGAATTGCAGTTCCACTTTAAAGCTTGAATGACAACCTCGGATGGCTCATCAATAGAAAAGTGGCTCCTCTCTAAGCCATTCTTCTCATAAAAAACAATGAGAGGGCACTTTCCCTCTGTGCTCCTATCAAAAGCTGTAGCAACCTTGGCTCCACTAGGCATCCAATCTAGCGATGCTCCCATAAAAGTTTTGGCATCTGAAGAAGAATGCACCTTTCCTGATTCACGTTCCCAGACATTAAGTTTTGTGGGGCTAGAAGAGCTATCGGGGGCTACAAGTGTAGCGAAATACTTCCCATCCCCTCGCCAAGAAATTGCGCTTCGGATCTGACCACCGGTACTGTCTATGTTGTCAATGTTAGCATCCTGAGAAGAAGGATGTTTAGAATGGGGGAGAGCACACACACAAAAGAACTTGTATATTCAGCAAGACTTTAATATATAAAACATACTTGAGGGTCAAGAGAAGTCTCAAACAGCACTTCCCAATCCTGTGTGATGACAAGCAGTTGGCCGAGTCCAGTGGTGACAGAGATAAGGGCCCCATCGGGGCTAGAGGCAATGGTGTTGACACCACCTTCCAGTCTTCCGACAACTTCAGTTGTTTTCTCGTCCACATTATACAAGAGCAGGCAACCGGCTGACGAACCAAGGAGTAGAGACTCCCTCTCCATGAGATAATCCATGGCAACAATACAATCTCCAGGATCAAGAACAACCTCCTCCATGTCGGAGTGTTGAGCAGCAATTTTGCTCCATTGCAGCGGTTGCTGCGGAAGTGAGACGAAAGCAGGATAGTCAGCACGACATGGAAAGCTACAAGATGAAGTTGTTGGCGTAGCGATGTTTTTCCTAGACTGAAAAATTAAAATAATTGGCTATACAGCAACATTTTAGTAAGCGTTGTTTGTTTTTTATTAAGTGTTCTTTGTGGCTTTCTAGAAACGAAAACTAAACTCGTCTTGATCCGCAAGACGCGGCAGCTGCTAATCAAATAGGATGATGGGATGGGGTAGAATTGGAGACCTGTTCCTGGGTGAAGGACGCGGGGAGCGAGACGGTGTAGATGAAGTTGGCGGAGGAGGCGAAGAAGGCGCGTCGGCGCTCCGCATCGATGGCGGAGGCGACGAGGGTCTCGCCATCTATCCGGAGCTGGAGCTGCTGCGGGAGCCTCGTCACAAGGCGCAGGTTCTTCATCTCGCCGCCGCCGCGGCGCTCCCGACGTCGAGGGTTTTAGTAGGAGGTAGTTCGAGGAGTTTCTATTTGGTTTGCCTTTGTATCTCTCTCGCTCGCTCGCTTGTTGGGGCCCGCTGGAGACGGCAGCCGGCAGCGGCTGTGGGTGGAAGAGAGGCGGCGGCCGCCGTGGGCGGGAGCCGAGAGGGCACGGCGGCTGTGTTTTGTTCGGTCGAAGAAATTGGCTAGGTCAACACGAGGAAAGGAAACCACCGGAAGAGAGAAAGTAGACGGCCCACAAGGCCCAGAACAATGATTCGGGAGACTGTGTTGTTTGTTTTCATTCAATTTTGGAATTCCTTCGCTTTTTTTTTGACGGAATTCCTTCGCTTTTTTCATCCAATAGCTAACTACCACGTCAGTAATTTCAGAAAACGCAGCCATAAAAAAAATAGCTAACTACCACTTCACTTTTTTTTTCTACCATACACCTCTGCATGTGGACTTTATAGTGTAACATATTATCTCTGAGTTCCCAGTTCCCCATGTTGAATATCAATTGTATCCTCAATCAGTGCTAAGGGTGCGTTTGATTTGTCCACTGCAGGATGATCCCACATAATCTAAGTGCATAACCTGCAATGCGCAAGTCGCCTAGTTCACCGTGGTTTTGACAATGGATCTAAAACATGTGGGCAGTTAGCAAAACTTGGTTTTTGTGCCCAAGCTGTATCATTTAGATCATCCTGCTACCTTATCTGTAAATCTCATGCCACACCAGTGAAAAAAAGTCTTATTTGACGCTCTTTAAATGTGTATTATAGTGTACACTGATTAATTATTACACAGAAGGATGGGCTTTGGCAAATTGTAAGGAGATCCAAGAAGAGTGAAGTTTCATCAAACATAAAAAGTCAGATCTAGATGTCCACATAGGCCATATATAAGAGGCATAGGAAAACAACGCTTACTAAAAATTATGTGACTGATCCTGAACCTGCATTGCCGCATATATACATCCTAATGCATTTCATGAAGCACTAAGCTCTTCGTCAATTCATACAGACAAAACCTTAGAACAGCTATTCAAATTATTCATATGCTATTCCCTTTTACACGTGAATCTATACAGATCGAAAAAGCAAAAGAAACGCCTAGCAAAAGTTTCATCAGCGAGAGTGACGAAGCCAATCCTGGATAGCAAACCGAAGGGCGTGGTTAGGTGTGAGATTGAGATGCTCTAGTTTCAGGTTGTTCAGAGGCGCCGTCCCCTGCCCAGTCTCCATCCGCTCACGGATTGCCCACCCTTCATAGGTCACCCCATCAGCACACACCTGAGGATCATGCATTACCTCCTGCAGGCCAAAACAGAAGAGGAAGAAAAATACCAAGTTCCTTGTCATTATCACATCCAACCCCATACCCATTCCCTAGTTAACAATAGTGCAAGATGATGGTACTTGCCTGCATAATTGGGCACAGGAAAGAGGAGGGTGCTCGTTCCTGCCTCATCAAGTGTAGCTGTTCCAGTTCTCGTACAGTCTCAGGAGTCAGGTCTGGGCGATCTCGGCTGCTGTCTTCACTGCACCTCAGGCCCAATTCTGCTAGCCTTCCAGCCACCTCCATAGGCCACTGCCCAGCAGTCGGATCGAGAATTGTTGATAGCTTGCCACAAGACATAGCACGCCTTACTTCACCAGCAAGCCCTGCAGGCTCTTGTTTTCCGGTCAGTAGCTGGAGTATCACAATGCCGAAGTAGTATACGTCAGACTTCGGTGTTAATACTTTGCTTCTCTTGTACTCTGGATCTGCATAGGGAAAAGACCCTTTCAGCTCAGAACCACCTGATGGGTAATCCTTCATGTCATCCGTGAATAGCCGAGAAATACCAAAATCGGCTATCTTGCAATGACATTCAGTATCTAGGAGGATGTTCTCAAGCTTCAAGTTGCCATGTACGATCATCTGAGGTTTACAGGAATGCAAGAACACCAATACATCCGAGATCTCAGCAACAATGCGCGCACGAATTTTCCATGGCAAGGGACGGCTATTGCTTCTGCTGAATAGGTCATGAAGGCTCCCATTCGGCAGATATTCATAAACGAGACACAGTGCTTCTGGGCATGCCCCAACCAGTGTCACTAGATGAGGGTGCCTCACCTTGCTGAGGATATAAACCTGACATAGAAAACGAAAAACAGAAATAAGTATCTACAGCTAACCAAGGATATGTTCTTAGACACATACATAACTGATAAAAGGTTCCCATGAATTCAATAGCAATTTCCAAATACATCTGCATTGCCATCAGACCTAAGATATGCAGCAAACAAGCAGAAATTTGCAAGCCCAGTGAAAAATGTGTCATGCACCAGTACCATGTGTTCACATGTCCGCAAAATTACTTCCATAAGTTCTAGAGTGCATTGGTGTGAAAATCAGAGAAGCATGGAATACCTCTTGCTGGAACTGACTCACACTCTCAATGCTATGGCAGTGCAGCTTATAAATCATCACAGTTCTGTTCATAATTTCTCCTTTGTAAACACACCCATGACCTTGTGACCATATCTTGAAGCTCTCTGAGAATTTACATGTAGCAGATTGCATATCTAACATTGTAAATTCTCTGAAGTTGTACAAATCATCTCCAAAAGCATTTGAGACGCAATTTGACAGTGTGGCATGGCTGTATGTGCACCCCTTAACCTGGTGAATGTGTCTGTTTTCGAGCGTTTGCATTTTTAGTTTCTTCTGGCAAAGACTTTCTATGGAAGATTGGATCACTTCAAGCTCTGCTGAAAACTCATCTATCCGAAGCTTTATTTTTTCGAAATGGGCATCTAGGATAGCTAATCTTCTCATAGATGAGTTCAGCCCTGATACTGCTCTCTCTTTATTCTTTATGAGATCTTCATGCTGCTTTCTTGTGGCTACCAATACAACTTCAAGTTCCTCCCTCATTTTCATTTCATGTTTTTTAGCAGAATCAGAATCTTTTGTCTGCATAGAGACCATGAGATGGTTAAGACAAATGAACAAGTGAAATAGTTTTCTTCACATTAATTGACATGAAATGTTTACTGCTGAGTATCTGGATTTCAACTGATGTTATAGTAATGTTATGTACAGTTACAAGAATAAGGCACTAATGTAAATAACCCCTCCGTTCCAAAACATAGTTCACTTTAGCTTTGTCTTAGGTCTGGTCATGTTGCCTCTTGAGACGGTTGGAGAGTATATAGGTCTTCATGGTTTTTTGTATAGGCTTCATTTTGGTCCGATAAGGTGTTTGGGGGTTTGTTTGGTGCTGTAAGATCATCCTTCCTGAGGTTATTATTTATGGTTAGTGATCTTGGTCGTGGAAGTCATGGTCATGTTCAGTCGATTTTGGTCGTTGTACCTGACTATTTTTGGCCTTTCTCCTCGCTTAATGAAATCTACGTAGATCTCTTGCGCATTGGAGAAAGAAAGAGTTCTCTAACTTTTGACGAAGTTTATGGAAAAATACATTAACATCTACAATTAGTTTCATTAAATTCTCCATGCAATACAATGTCTTAATAATGCATTTATTTGAACTTGTAGATGTTAATATACTTTTCTACTAACTTGGTGAAAATTAGAAAAGTTTGATTTAGGATAAAGCTAAGTGAACTATAATTTGGAATGGAGGGAGTACGCGATAGCTTAAATGGTGAGGAATAGATGGCACATACCTTGGCAAAAGCACTTACAGCTTTTGACTCCGTTTCTTTGCGCTTCATCAGCTCAACAAAAACTTCTTTCCTTGATCTGTCAGCTTCCATCATTACTTGTTTGACATTTCTGGCCAATAATTCCTGAAATACTATCCACATAATGTTTAACACAAGTTTCAAGCATGAGTTACTGATGCATATGTATATAAATGATAAATGAAGCAGAGTGACCACCTTAGAATATAACTGTAATGTATCAACATGTACAGAAGAATCAGACCAGAATGTTAAGTTGAGTGCAGCTTCTGTATCATCTTGCCAATCTGACATGCTCATACTGTTGAAATGGTTGGCTTCATGTGCCCCAAAAGCTTCATAATCATTAGATCGATCATAATCTGAAACAACGCCTTGATCTAGATCAACTGTTGTTAATGCCTCGCACGCAAGATATCCTTCATCAAGTATGGGTCCAGTGTTGTTAGCATATGAGCTGAACCTAATTCTCTTTGTAGTCATCACATCATCTTGGTACTGAACAGGGGTAGCGTTGTCGGCGGCCGCACTCGCTTCTCTGGTCCAGATGTGCCTTCCTCTCCACACGAACCAGATTTGACAGAATGCAGGAGCATTGCTGGCCATCAAAGATTCTTTGCCATATTTTAACTTGAAGCAACTGCACGCATTTGGCGGGCCAGGATACAGTTCACTGACAAATAGTAGAGCATAATGTGTGCTACTAGCTTCAAGAGATATGATGAGAAGCATACTTATCAGGTGCAGAACCCATTATGAGCTTGGTGATCCTGTACTGGTCGACCAGGCTAAGGATGCCATCGTGGATTTGGTCGTTCTCCGTGACAAGAAGCCTAGTCTGGACCTGGGCCTTGTGGCAGAAGGCGAGGTAGGTGTGAAGGATCTTGTTCATCTCCTCCTTCTCGGACTCGCGATGGGAGAGCACCAGCTCCTCTGTGGCTTGCGCCGCGGGGATCTTTCCTACTGGTTTTTTTCCCAGTTCATTTAGTTTGGTTGTTCAATGAATGAATGGTGAATGGTTGAACTACAGAAATGCAACAGATGATGATTGAGTCGTCGAGAGTACTCACAGAGGGTTGGGATGACCGGCGACGGCTGGTGGACGTGGAGGAGGGCGATGCGGCCGCACCCGAAGCGGCGCAGGGCCCATCGTAGCAGCCCAAGCGTCTTCTCCGGTGACCTCCCGACGGCCACGTGGACCCACGCCTCGCCGTGGTGCTGCTCCCGGCGGCCGCGGCAGCGTAGGAGTGGGCAGGGGCTGGGCGGCGGCGACGGGCTCTGGATCTCCATCACCGGCGATCCAAGTGTGATTTCGACGTTTCTGTGAAGAAGTCAACGGCCGTTGTCTTGTCCGATATACATAACTGCTTATAGTATTATTCTAGCCAACCAATATACCTACTACTCCGTATAGGGTTAGGCGCTGTTGCACCTCAAAATGTCAAATTTTTCAACATTCTTCGTCACATCAAATCTTTAGACGTATGCATAAAATATTAAATATAAATAAAAAATAAAACTAATTACACAGTTTAGACGAAATCTACGAGATGAATCTTTTAAGCCTAATTAGACTATGATTAGACACTAATTATCAAATAACAGCGAAAACGCTACAGTAATATTTTGCTAAAGATTTTGGCGTCCTGGCCCTTAGAAAAAGAGAGAACCAAACGAATCTTTCAGTAATATTCCCTAATCTTCTCTGACCCATAAAAAGTCTCTCTTTTCTTTATGTTTGTCGTCATTGTATTATTGTATAATGGTACTGCTTGACAAGTTGACAGTACTCTCGGTGGCGAATCCGGAAACGAAAGAAAGAGGCCAAATGCTACAATTTATTAAAACTAAGGATATCTCGTGAGAAGTGTCATCAAGTATCTAATTTATGTAATCCCTCTGTCCCAAAGAAGTGCATATCTCGTTTAAGGACCAACCAAATTTCTTCTAAATTTAACTAAATATATAAAAAATAATATTAATATTTATATCTTTAAATAAATTTATTATAAAACTATATTCTACTACGAATCTAATGATAATTATTACATATTAAAAGTATTGATATTTTCTTATATATACTTGGTCAAAAAAATTTAAAAAATTGCCTCCTCAATAAACAAGACGTGTACTTATTTTAGGACATAAAAATACATTTTAATTTAGAAATATAAATATATTTGTTATAAGTATGTATACAAGTGATCCATTCTTAAAATAAATTCATGATACCCATATTGATCATATAGATGAAAAACAAATCAACAATAATTGCAGAATGAAGGCATTGGTGACACCATTCCCACTAGTCGACGCAATGTATATTGTTCGATGTAGTCATTTACGCTCGGTGAAGTACAAAAGTGACGCTGTGTAGTCGCTTATGTTTGCCTCGTGTCAACTATGACAGCCACTAGGAAGTAGTCATTCTTGCGCACCGCGCGAAGTGTTTTTTCAGAAACCAGATCACACGTACTCACGAGCAAATGTCGCAGGTGCGGTTCCATAGGCCTGGTTGTCGTTATATTGAGTCCGGGGTACCCTTGCCGGGTACACACGACGCAGTTGGATGAATCTGGATGAATTTAAGGGCACGCGAACGAAGTCAAGCTAGGAGCCGGTTAAAGTTGGATTTGTTGTGAGAAAAAAATACTATTCTATGACTGATAAGTCAGGCTGATAAATTCGAGCGAACAGGACAGCTCCAAGTAATTTGTAAAATATTTGCTCAGATCCAATTAGATTTTTCCTTATACTCCATTCGTCTCAAGATAGTAGGTGCAATTGCATTTTTAAGGGTAGTTCCAACAATCGAATTTTAAGCTAGTTCTAAGTATTTTGTTTATATTTTAATAGAATAGAGAGAAAAACTAGCTCTTAATTAAAAGCTACACTCTCGTACATATTTTAAAGTTATGTGAGGGTGTCATGTGGGTTATTTGTGTTAAAAGCTATGTGCTAAAAGATAGCACTATTAAAGAAATTGGTTTAGAGCTAGTAACTCACTCTAACCATTGTGGGTGCCCTACATGCCCTAGAGAAGAAGGCTTTTGAGGCATTATAGTACTCAGCTTTGCATGCACGCATTTAGTGCTGGCTGTTGACTCCTCAACTTTGCACGTGACGTTAGTATACTGGATAGTAGTAGTCCTGGTAGAGACGTACCTTGCTTGCTGTTAGTATACTAGACGTTACTTTCTAGGAACATAGTGCTCCTTGATCGTAGCATTTTCTGAATTGCACCTATTATCTTAAGATGGAGGGGGTAACAAACTAGAATTGTATATGTAGGTCGATCAAAATTTCATCTATAACTTTATCCTTCAAAATTTCATCTATAACTTTATCCTTAGGACTATATAAGGAGTCGGAGATCCTTGATCCTCACCTTGGTTAATCGACAATACCCATTGTAGAATCTCTCCATAAAAATCATCATCGCCCCTACAACCCGAGCGCATGACACATAGAAAAGCATTCTCAATCGTAAGCCTCGTTGTAAGGAGGCTTTTGAGGCATTGTAATACTCAGCTTTGCATGCACACATTTAGTGTTGGCTGTTGACTCCTCAACTTTATGCGTGCCGTTAGTATACTAGATACTAGTAGTCCTGGTAGAGACGCGCCTTGCTTGCCGTTCCTTAACCATAGCATTTTTTGAATTGCGCCTATTATCTTTAAGACGGAGGGAGTAACAAACTAGAAAATTGTATCTGTAGGTCGATCAAAATTTCATCTATAACTTTATCCTTGGGACTATATAAGGAGTCGGAGATCCTTGATCGTCACCTTCATTAATCGATGATACTAATCTCTCCATAAAAATCAACACCCCTACAACCCGAGTGCATGACACGTAGAAAAGCATTCTCAATTGTGATGTGTGCATGTATGACTGTATATCAGTGATCCAACTCTCCTCCATATGTGATTGACTCAGGGGGTGTTTAGTTGGTGGGGTGAAAATTTTTGAGTGTCACATCGGATGTGTTGGAAGAATGTCGGGAGGGGTTTTTGGATACTAATAAAAAAATAAATTACAGAACCCATCAGGAAACTACGAGACGAATCTAATGATACTAATTAATCAGTCATTAGCACGCGGGGTTACTGTAGCACTTAAGGCTTTTCATGGACTAATTAGGTTTAAAAAATTCGTCTCGCGATTTCCAACAAAACTGTGCAATTAGTTTTTTTCGTCTACATTTAATGCTCCATGCATGTGCCACAAGATTCGATGTGACATTTTTTGTTGAAAATTTTTGGGAACTAAAGAGGGCCTCATTTAAGAAATTGTGGTCTGATAATGGGAATTTTTTTTTCGCCAGGTGAAAGCATAGCAACTGGGGAGACACGGTGTCTACTAATTGTTCATTTTTAGTGGTCCTTCATGCTTCCTTTAATTATACTAAATTAAATCTGTTGATGGTTACTTCAGCCCATAGTATGGTCCAAGGTGGAACTCCTGTAGCTCATGTAATCTAAAAAGTTTGTTTCATCCATGAAAATTGTTATGTAAATTTTTATGCTCTTAGCACTTACAACATACTGGAAATAACAAGTTATTACGAGTTCAGTCACAAAAGGAAGTAATATTATTCATTTTTGTCCAGATAATTGCTTATTCATTTTCTGAAATCCAACAAATTAATTACTCTATAGCCTATATTTCAGTGGGAGCTTGAAGAAGCTGTTGCAGTACTAGCTTGCTGAATCCTATTATCTCAACAAACCAAAGGTGATGAGCACATAGGCAGATGACACGGTGTGGTCCCAACTTCGGATGCCTGCATGGTCAGTACATTTAAATAACTTATACTTTCAGTCAGTTCATGTCTCACATTATTACTTGTGTCCAACTGAATACCTGATATATTCACCTTATCTGTGCCATTTTTAGGAGATTGGAATCTTTCTTCACAAGATTTTATTTGGTAAGCATGGCTGTGCCAATCAACTTTTCTTGGTTGTCCATGCATATGAAAAAACTCAAGAAAGCACTTGCAGAAAGTTGATTTCCAGTAGTCATTAAAGGGCGTACCCAGTGCAGAGAGCTCCCGCTTTGTGCGGGGTCTGGGGAAGGGTGTTTGTGGCAAGCCTTACCCTCGCCTGTGCAATGCGAGGAGACCGCGAATCGAACCCGGGACCTTCCGGTCACAGGCGGTAAGACTGTACCGCTTGCACCAGGCCCGCCCTTCCAGTAGTCATTGATAAGAGAATTTTAAATTTTACTTTTTCCCTGACATGGATTATGGATTGGCTGAAGCAAAAAAAGTGCTATCGGAAACTTTGGGTTATATTGTTTTATATGTAATGGTTTTCTAGCTTGAACATATACTGTTACCTTTTGAGACAGAATGATGTTAGCCATTTTCCAAAACTGTTAGCCTGCTAGCTGATCATATGGTTAGTTTCTCTTGCAGGTCATATCATTCTTGTTTTTTTTTTTCAGTCCTAATATTTGTAGCTGTTCCATTGTTCACAGTTACTTCTCCATAGTTTGGAAAGGATTGGGAGTAACTAGTATGGCCTATGTTCATTCTGCTCTGAAACTTTTAGCTACAGTTATTATTTGTAGGAATTTAGAGAAACATCACAAAAATTGTTTCCTGGCCAAATGTTCAGCAAACTTGCAGCCTCTTTTTTCTTCCTTCAGACCATGTTATTTTATTTTCACTTTGGTTCAGAGGCTGCATATGATAAAAATTGTACGTACAGGATACAAATATGTGAATTGACACTATGTAGGAATATGCATGGACAGGGATTTTTGACAACCTTGTTTAGTGAAGGTACCGATGCTTTTGGTTTGAGTAATCAGATTAGCCAATCTGATGAGCAAATAGTAGCACATGAGAATGTTCTTCCATCTGAGCGACCAAATAGCAGCACATGAGGTAGTTCAAATGCTGCCATATATTCTGACTGACTGCTGATTTGCTGAAGTTGTGAAGTATGGAAGCATTGTGTCAGAATGGCATCTGTGTGTAAATCTCATAGTAAGGTGTTGAACTAGTTTTATCTAGTCAACTGTTGGAATCTAATCTAAGAAACTATCATCATCTGATTTTCAGAAAGGTATACATGTTAGACCACCAAGAATATACATATTTGGCTCTTGTTGTCTTGGTCTCAGCAAGATGCTGCCTTGGCACTCTGGCAGGTGCAGCTGCGCCTCTGATCGTAAGCTTGGGCTGTTAGTAGTTTTTAGTAGTTTTTTTGGAACAGTTGACATGCTTTTCTAAAAATGTCTTGCATAATTGTTATCAATGTCACTGGATTTTCTATTAACTATTGGATAACTTAAGATTGCTTGTTGTTTTATTTCTCTTAAAGGTCTTGTTTTAGATTTGGTTGGTTTCTAGGTGTAGTCTAATTATTATTCTATTTACTGCTCTTGTTGATCACTATTAAAATAGTCTGCTGATAAAAAAACTTGTAGTCAAAACTGCATATTTTGATCAATCTCCTCTATTGAGTACCATCACCCCTTTTTTTTTGCTAATTATCCAATTTATTAGACATCTTGATGAGCAAAGCAAACTAAATAAAATATGAAGTATCATTTTCATCTTGGGGTTGCATATTTCCTGTCTTCGATTTGTAACTGGCTGAAGGAATGACTGAAACTGATAATCTCTATGACAGATGCCTCAAAATATCCAATTTGTATTTTTTTAATTGTTGATGTTTCCTCATGCATGAATAAGGTGTCGAGGTGTAACACTATTCAATTTTGATAGATAAAGCTCAAGCACAACAACTTTTGAGTCTCCACTCAACAGTTGTTGCTGGTTTCTTTTTTCTTCTGAATAACTAATCTTCATTTGTTGTCCCATCTTCGCATCTAAATTTGCAGCTTGTGTATAGTACCTTTGATGATGTCTCCATGTATAGAATATCTGATTAGTAGTGCAATCAGATCAGTACTGGCATATGCCCTGTTTGCTTGGCTGATAAGTTATGGCTGAAAATATTGTTGGTCGATTTGTTGTGAGAGAAAAATATTGTTAGTACGGCTTATAAACCAAACGAACAGTGCGATAAGCATCACATGATTGTCATCATTAGCTGGACCTTCACTTATACCTTCCCCTTCTATGAAACTTTCATTAAACCCTTTAACAAGCAAATGTTTCTAAACCTCAGATTGTGTTCTGTACGCCATGTATCGACATCTAGCACGTGAACATTATCGATGTCAGCAAATGTGGTTTCACTAAATTCCTGGAATTTGTTTTGCCATTCAACTTAAGATCTATCGATGCACATCCACCTATCATCTCGTGACATTATTATGTTTCCAAGTAAAGTTGGATAACCAAAGTAAAATAAATGATAGCTGGTTGTCCTAGTTTACATGATGATCGGATCAAACAGACATAAGTACAATTCTTCATGTATATATCAATTTATAATAACACTATTGCTACCATCCACAGGTAGTTAATCATCAGAGCATCAAAGTATATACTGGTGATGATTAGATGAAAAGCCATTGGTATCTAGACAGCCCTCGCTCCATCACTTGCGTCGCCTCCCGAACGCAAATATCAATCGACTAGATTAGCAAAAGAAGCAAATATCAATTGTCGATCAAACTGTAGAGACATGATCAAAAGTATCAAATAGCCGGTGACTTGCACTTGCTACATACTAACAGCGCACGTCGAGAAGAGCCACACCAACGATGATGCTACGTTAGCTTCTCTCGTCGGAGATCCTTTGTTGCCGATGATGGCCGTTGTGTGCACTGGCGTTTCCACGTTTCATGCTAGTGCACCAACGTCGGGAGTTGGCGGCGACAGTAGCGATAGAGGATCACGTATGTCATTGATAGGAGTAGTCGATTCGTTTGCAGGCCTGTGCCCTTCTGCTATACTAAAGCCCATGAAATACATGTGTTTACTACAACAGCATATTACAACGACACTAAAATTTTATAGCAACCAAACACACCTGTGACAATAGCAACATACTATTGCATCGCTTTAGGTATTCAGTTGCAATAAACAGCTACCTATTGCAATGGTTGTGATAAATATTACAAACTATGGCAATAGCAACAAACTATTACATCACCTTAGAAATTTAGTTGCAATAGACAGCTACCTATTGCAATGGTTGTAAGAAATATTACAACCAACAAAAACTATGACAATAACAATAAACTATTACATCGCCTTAGAAATTTAGTCACAATACACGGTCTACCTATTGCAATAGTCGTGAGAAATATTACAACCCAACAACACTGTGGCAATAATTTCAAGCAATGGCAACAATGTTCTATTTGGTTGCAAGAGCAACGCCAATCAATACTAATGCAACTAAATGTCATCATGGCAATATTATTAACCAATAGCAACACTTTTCAAAAAGAGGTTGCTATAGGTTTCACTTCTTGCAACGCCGAACGTAAAAATTACAATACACTATTTTGTGGCGACACAGCCCCCCTATTGCCATGTTTTTTGGACAAATGTTGTAAAACACACCCCTATTACAACACAATTTGTGGTGATGCAAATGATGTCAAGTGACAATGGTCCCGTTCGCTTCGCTAAAAAAACAAGCCGAAACACTGTTCCGGCTAATTTGTTGTGAGAGAAAAATACTGTTCCGACTGAAAAAACAAGCTGAAAAAGACGGATTATAAAAGAAGCGAACATAGCCAATAGAGTCGAAATCTTGTAGTGCACACATGTGCAGTGCAAGAAACAACCGGCTACATCAGCGTAGATGCTGTGCCCTGCTCCTTGACGATGGCAAGCACACATTTTAGATAGAGCGTATATATGTATGTACTAGTTAAAACTGTGGACTATACTAGACTAGTTACAGCTTGTGCCTTAACAATACTCCACTTGCCTTTCTTTCTTTGTTTTGGCGGGGAACTTCACTTGCTACAAGCAAGGGCTAATTAACATCTGGTTCAGTGTTTATATGCGCAGGGATTTTTTATTGACTACTCCCTCAGTCCCACGATAGAAGTCGCTATCGAATGCGTGCAGATCAAACTTTCTCAACTTTAACTAGGTTTGTAGAAAATACCTGCAACATTTATATCTCTAAATAAGTTTATTATGAAAGTATATTCAACGATCTATCTAATGATATTAATTATGTATTATAGATATTAATATTCTTTTATATATAATTGGTCAAAGTTAAAAAATGCTGACTTATGAGGAAGCGAGAACAACTTCTATTTTAGGACAGAGCAAGCAGGAGAGTAGAGTAGACTGGAAACTGCACGCAGCACGCTGGAGAGGAGACTGGAAATAAGATCTTTGACCTATTGCTTCATCTCCCTAATACAACAATCTTCATATATGTATATATGGGCTGGTTACATTTGATCATCATTCAGCCAAAAGATCGACTAACTAATCTCCTACTAGTAAAATTATAGCTTACTGCCTACCCAACAAAATCCCCAAAAAAAACTAAACACCAAATGTATCTGAAACTACTAACCCCCGGAATCCCATAGCACCGTCCGACTCCGACGACAACAGAGTACAGACCGCCCATCTTCTTTCCATGTCGAACGCTGTGACAGGCCCCACTTGACACAGTGGCTGATAGAGAAACTAGAGATGGCATGGTTTCAGCAGCTCATTCAGCTTACAGTGCAAGCAATGAGGTCATCTTAATGCTAAGTTACTGGGGCCTGGCCCTAAAATTCTAAAAAAAAAACAATGCAAGCAGTGAAGCAATCCATTCTCGTTGACAAGTCACGAACAAATTAGACAAACATCGAGGAGAAGACAAACAATAAATCAAGTGCCTGTAAACTATAAAGTCCTAAAGGGTGACGCAAAGAACATTCTGTTTTGTGGGCTAATTATAAACCTCTGTTGTTATCTGTTAGCAGTAGAAAAACCTATCAATGACTGTGACAGATAGTACAACAACATTCTAACTAGTATAAACTGCACATCCAATGACCTATCGGAGTTCAGCAAAACTGGATAAACTTCTGAATGAGTGCAAAAATGGCAACTCAAAATTATTCAAAAACTGGAACCTCAACATTCAGAGTACAGCCTGACTAACTTCAGCGACTCAAACGGTGTCTGCAGCCTCCATTCCCTCTGCTTCTTGCTCAGGGGCCTGCCCTTGCCAGACTGCTGCCGGTTTATCTTCACGTCAGCTATGCCCCAGATGCACTCTCGCAGGTCCATGTCATAGGAAATTAGCCTCAGCACGCCGTCACCTTCCTGAGGCGTGGCTGCCTCATCGCTTGCTGTAGTGTATCTGACATACATTGCCCGTTCTTTGAAGCGCTCAAGCTCTTCAGGGACACGGATAACTCTCTCCACGCCAGGGGATGACACCTTCAAAGTGATCAACCAAAAGTGTGTGCCTTAAACCAAGTAGAGCTACAGGCAGAGTCTTTCTGATGCTCGTTTCTTTAAGATGGTAGAAATCTTTAACTAGTTGCATTGTGTACAGAGGGAGAATACCTCCAAGGATATGTTCTTTGGTATCTTTCCTGTTGACTCTGCATCGTCCAACTTTGCACGGTATGCAATTGTGTAAGCTTCAATGTCATCTATAGTTGGAGAACCGTACCTATTTTATCAAGCACTTGATGAGAGGCATTACATAAATCATGTTCACAGAAGAAAACTTTGACTTTAAGGTTATCTGCAAAGCAATTTATAGCTGCCCAAACCCAAGCCTAATGAAAATCAGGTGGGAATATACCAACCTGCCCCCGACACCACTCCCCATCATTGACCCTAAAAAACTGAATCTGGTAAGCCAATTAATATGTTCTATAGTGTTGCGCCTGAGTACGATGCCTATGCTTTTACTTCCATAGTTAGTTCATTGCTTACTGGTATCTACATTTGAGTACATCAAAAACATGTCATTTTCCAGTATATCTACTGTATGCGTGTTCTGGTGCATATAGGCCACAATCTGGATTAGTTGATTTACTGAAACTCAACCTTTGAACAGATGACTGAAACCTCCTCTCAAAATGCTATGCATTTTTCAGGCTCAAACATGCTGACATATCCATGAACAGACTCTGGAAACAACTGCATATGGTTGCAAATAGATATACACCTGGTGGACATCTTCTCAATGCGTACTCTAATGGTCAAATTTGCAGCTGTCTTGAAAGCATAGATTTTCAAGTCATCATCAAATAATGCTGAGACCTGTTCTGCCAATGCTAAAGCTTCCTTGTCCCACCATGTGCCAGCAAGGGATATTCCGCCACCCGCACCTCCGTCTCCAGCCTCCAGAACATAAACAAAGATTTATATAATGACAGTGTATTTTTCGACCAAGTGAAGTAAAACTTACATAAAGATCCTGTTCATCATCACTCTCAAAATCATCTTCAAAGTCATAGTCGTCGTCAAACTCTTCATCATCATCCATTATACCTGCACGATTTGGGGAACAGAGTAACTTTATTTGGTATAACAAAGTACTATTTGGCTTATATATGAAACTACTAATACTAGCTGAGCAAGAGACTTCAAAAGTCATGAACAGACAAGTATGCTGGTTGCTGAAACACTGTATGTTTTAGAGCACACAAGTTCAGACAGATGTGTTGTAAATGGGAACCATTACGTCCCAATTTACTAACAAGACTGTACTGTTGCGCCTCCAACTGTTCACGCTGGAAAGCATAAACCTTGACAAGGAAATGAGCTGGGCAAATGAGCAATGATATCTTCCCTCAATTTTGTGGCGATTTTGGGTCCAAACAATGTGCAATGCAACTGCATCTTCTGAAACAAAGGGAAGAGTCTGCATATTGCAGGATAACTCATGGTCCTGTGTGTAGATGATCATACTACACATCTTCGTAGCATGGATGCTTTATAATGAATGATAAGACACAAGCACATGAAAAAGGATCAGATGTGCAAAATGCTTCTCACTAATAAAATTTTAAGGGGGGAAAATGCATCACAGTGCCAACGGTCAGATAAGGGGAGCCAAGAAATGGAGCAAAATGCAGGGTCCACTATCCCCAGTCGTCCCACAGAAAGACTACAGAAACTCCCAAACATCATAAGAGGAAAAACAAACATCACCAGAGTTCACAAAAACCATTACCGCCTTCTTCTTCTTCATCGGCATGGAAGTCCTCCTCCTCTTCCACCTCCTCCTCCTCCAACTCGTCGGTGAAATCATCTGCCACCTCCTCATCTGGCGGATCTTCGCTATACCCTTTCCTCTTCTTCTTGGCAAACGGCACCACCGCTGGGGCATTCCGACGAACGATGGGTGGGCATGGACATCCAGAAAAGGCAGCACTCACGGCAACGGTAGTGGAGGGCAACAAGCCGAGCAGAAGACGAAACCTTGATGGCCTGACGGGGAGGCGCCCATGAACGACGCCTCCGACGACCAAATCCATCGGTTAACGGATCACTTCAGAGCCAAGATTCAAGAGCCATCGAGCGTGGTCGCGCGGCGCGCACCAAGCGTCCGGAAGAGATCAGCTTATCCTCTGTCAGTTGGTAACGGAGTACGCCAAGTACGCTAACAGGTGTGTAAAACGCCTTTCCCAAAATCCGCCATCACTATCGCGGCCTCGCTTCCTCCCAGTTCTCAATGGAGAACGAACGAATCTAGTACACCTCGAAGAACACAAGCTAGCGTCGCCAACGCCGCGTCCGCTCCGACGCGGCGACCACCACCACCCGCTCCCACGCCGCGGTCGCCTCCTCCAGCTCGCCGCGGCGGCGTTTGGGCTCCTGCTCATCGCGCTGCTCGTCCTCCTCCCGGCCGCGCCGCCCTGGGAGCACACCACCGCGCCCGCCTCGCTCCTCCGCGCGGCCGTCGCGGCGCACCCGTCGCCGGCCTCCTACGCGCGGCCCTGCGCCGACCACCTCGCCCTCTCGCTGCACCGCCTCCGCGCCGCGCTATCGTCCCTGGAGTCCGGCGACGTCCCCGCCGCGCTCCACCTCGCCTCCGGCTCGCTCCAGTACCAGTACGACTGCTCCCACCTCCTCTCGCTCCCGACCTTCCGCTCCCACGCCCTCACGTCCCGCTTCCTCGATTCCCTCGCCCCACAAACCCTAAATGCTGCCCTGAAACCTCCCTCTACTGCCGCTGCATTCCCTGCGAGGATCCGCCCTAACGCCACAGTGTGCAAACCGAATTCCGGTGTGGAGCCGTGTGGCTACTCGACCGTGCAAGCGGCGGTGGATGCAGCGCCGAACTACACCGCCGGGCACTTGGTCATAGCAGTTGCTGCAGGTACATACAAGGAAAATGTCGTGATTCCGTGTGAGAAGACCAACATTTTGCTGATGGGGGAGGGTATGGGAGCTACTGTTATCACTGCGTCCCGGAGCGTGGGGATTGATGGGCTGGGAACTCATGAAACTGTGACGGTGGCTGTGATCGGTGATGGGTTCCGCGCGAGAGATAACATTTGAGAACAGTGCTGGTGCTGGAGCTCATCAGGCTGTAGCATTCCGTTCAGATAGCGATCGGTCCGTGCTGGAGAATGTAGAGTTCCGTGGGCATCAGGATACCCTGTATGCTCACACAATGCGGCAGTTCTACCGCAGGTGCCATATTATAGGGACAGTGGATTTTATATTTGGGAATGCCGCAGCGGTGTTTGAGGAATGTGTGATTAAGACTGTACCACGGGCCGAGGGAGCTCAGAAGCGCGCACGAAATGTGGTGGCGGCTAGTGGGAGGATCGATCCGGGGCAGACGACAGGGTTTGTGTTTGTGAATTGCACTGTGGATGGGAACAAAGAGTTTGTGGAATTGTTTCGGACAAAGCCACAGTCATACAGGCTGTATTTGGGGCGGCCATGGAAGGAGTATGCCAGGACATTGTATGTCAGCTGTTATTTGGGGACAGTTGTCAGGCCGGAGGGATGGCTTCCATGGCGAGGTGATTTTGCTCTCAGGACACTCTATTATGGAGAGTTTGACAGTCGAGGCCCTGGTGCAAACCACACAGCAAGGGTTGAGTGGAGCAGTCAGACACCAGAACAGCATGTTAAACACTTCTCAACGGAGAACTTCATTCAGGGCCATCAATGGATTGCATACTAACTACACTGTAAATTGTGTTCTTAGATCAGTGACTTATTGGCACCTTAACAACATGATGTGAAAATTTTCTGGAACGTAAATGCCTTCATCCATTATTCCGAGGATCTCTAGAAACCTGTGTTTCCTGTTAGAGAATCCAAACTGATGTGGTTTGTGTTTCTTTTTTTACTACATCTGTGCCTTTTTAAATTACATGTATTTGTTATAGTTTTGTTTTTGTAATTAAATTGTTCCTTTCACAGGGTAGAGACTGAAAATTGTTTTTCTCTATAGAATATGATAGAACCTCTTTTACTTCATTTACTATATATGGTTATGCAGTGTTTCTGGCTTATTGTTTTGGCCGGCCTATTGTTTTTTATTGTTATGATTTCTAGCTTCCAATGGACACTTACTCATAAAATAATTAACAGTTCTGGCACGGCAAGAAACATTTTTTTTTAATATTTGCTAAACTAGTGGAACGAGCCACCTAGGATTAGATTGAGGAATTTGTATCTCTCTGGATTGGATTGCAGGGGTTTCACCTACAGCCGGAGACCGAGAACATCATCCTTTGGGAGTCGACTGTTGATGGGAAATATTCTATTCGCTCGGCCTATCTTTGGGCCAATCAAAACTATACTAGGTCTAAAAAAAAAGTCCTCCACTGAGAGACTATAATCATTGTGCACCAACGAAATTATACCTAGGATTACCATATCATTAAAATCTATGGCTCCTAATCCTTTCTCATAGGCTTCAACTTGATCCGATGGGCAACATTATTTGGATCTCCCCCACCCAGGCTTCAACGCACGCCTCACACATCCCACAGTCTACGGTAAAATGGAAACCAATGAAAGTCAATCAAGACAAATATGGAAGTCAGTCAAGCCAAATAGGAAGGAGGGATCCATGACTCCGATCAAGGCAATTTCTAGAATTGTCATTATAATGGAAAAAACCACGCCGAGCCCAGTCCCATCTGACGCGCCTCTTCCAAAACTCTCCGTGCCGTTCTGGTATTGCGTCAATAAGGAATGGCGACAGACCTACCAACATACCCACTCGCATGTTTCCGTCAAAAACACGTGGGACCTGGTTTGGTGACCCCACACGTCAGTAGGAGCAGTGGAGCGTCTGCAGCGTGGCTAAACCTGGAAAGGTCTACCCCTTTCTTCTCATAAAATACCAACGACGGACAAGGAAGCAAAACGGGTCACTTACAGTCCGGGCTCACAGAGAGGAGATCGATGAAGAGGTTTAGCACATTTGGTTTTGCCTATTTTTTAAAAAAATAGAAGAAATATCCGGTTTCATCCTCCAAAGAGAGGAGTTAGACCACTGTATTACAAAAGTAACACACTACACTCCCCGATCGAGTTTACAAAATAAACGAACCGACTTGACACGTGATTATGAAAATAAAAGGCCATTATGAAATAGAACACGCAAGCTAGAGACAATTAGTTTTGTTCTAATTTTTAGATATATAGCTTTTGCTATGCACCTAAATATATATTATATCTATATACATAGTAAAAATTACTTCCTTCATTCTAAATTATAAGTCACTTTGATTTTTTGGTACATTCAATTTGTTATGCATTTAGATATAATAATATGTCTAGATACATAGCAAAATGGATAAACAAAAAGTCAAAGCGACTTATAATTTAAAATGGAGGGAGTATGTATCTAGAAAAGCTGAAATGACTTAAAATTTAAAACAGACGGAGTACTTAAAACTTGCTTGATAAATCAGTTGATTATGCCAAGAAGAAATGCTTTTTTTCTTTTGTCCAATAATTTTCATTAGTTAGCTTTCTAATATCCGAAAATCATTTGAAGAAAGAAAAACAGGATGGGAGAGAGGGAGAAACCGAGGAACAACCAGATAAATATCCATCGCGGTTGCGCACATATATTTATGACTATATCTACCATTTAATTTTAAAAAAGATCAAATACAATTTTTTCTTTCATTTATCAAAAGTGAATTATAGAGTTACTTTAAGAAGCTATATCTACTTTAAGAAGCTTGGTACGACATCTTTGATTATTTGGGATGAAGTTTGCATGAAGTGGCCATGAAGATCTCGAAGACATGTTTAAGGACTTAGGCAGATTGTAAATTATATGGTTAATGCGAGAAATAACTTTATTATGCCTCGTTACGTGTAAGTGTTTCTCGGATTGTATATACATGGTTATATATAATTGTATGAAAGTTGAACTCTGAAAACAAAAATCGTTGTTTAGTTGTTTTTATGTATATCCCTGAACTAAAGTCGTAGCGTTAGCACGTACACTGTACTAGTTGGCATATTTTCTTGGGGCAGTCAGCGTTCCAATACCAAACTCATCTGGCAAGCCGGTGCGGAAAACAAATGCAAGCTGTTCGCTATGCAATGGACCAACAGAAACCAACCATCACCTCTGTCTCCTGTGTGCCCTTTCGCCCAAATGGTTCGGGCAGGGGCGGATCCCTAAAGGCTTGATTTCACCACTAATTACTGTAGTAAAAGTTTGATTTCACCATTAAATCTTCATGCAAATTAACATCTTTATTGTTTTAGCCCCCCTTATCCCGCATCGTGCATCCGCCACTGGACACAGGTCTCTACCTTGGAACAGCTAGCGATTCCACAGAACACCATCCCGACAGACTTCGATAGCATCATGGAGTGGTGGGAAGCTGCAGCAAAATCAGTTCAGAAGGATGAAGGACCTTAGGCAGGGTTTCAACACCATGGTCATCTACATTATGTAGAAACTGTGAGGGCAATCGACGAATTTTTTAAAACAAAAGCCTTTCCGCTTTATGGGTGGCAGCGAAAACAAAAGAGTGCTTATTACAGTACAGACGGGCTTTCCAAATCCAGATGTAGTAGTCACTTTTGGCTATTGGGAGGGGCATCCTAGGTGGCTCGTTTCAGAAAATGAGCTGTGTCCCGTCTTGTTTGGCGAAGTTTATGCCTCATTGTTGTATATAAACTTTTTTCTTCTTTATTGAAAGGCAGAGGTCGTGCCATTACGTTAAAAAAATAACGGAAAAAGAAAGGTCAATGTTGCATCTTCTGTATTAGCTGAATGGATACTAGCAGTCACCGATTTATTCAGAACTTCAGTTGGTAACGGTATACTTGGTATTTATAGTTTATCTTCACATCTTTGCAGTCAATGGTATAAACAACTTCAGTTATCTGATGGGTTTTCCTATAACAGCAAACTTGACAGTGATATGTTCTACGAACGATTTGGTCATATCACAAAACTATAGTTACTAACAAATTGTGATGCACTGGGAGTAGCGTTTAGCTAACCATTTGATCTTGAACTTAGAAGATTTGAGAAATGCTATGTTGCATGTTGTTCACAAATCACAAGGCTAAAAAACAATGTATTCTCACCTATGACAATACGACCTGTAACCTAAATTGACTAATACTGATACTGACAAAAGAATATATTTACACGTCGTCGTCTATATACAATTCACAAAAGAATCAGATTCAGGTTGTTCACATTCACAGAAGAGCTTTGTACCACGGGCCATGGACCTTCCCTGATACCGTGACCACCTTGATCGGCACCTCGGATGCCTTCACCACCCTGTCGACGAGCCTGGCCGCGCCGACGCGGCGCAGCGCCACGTCGGCCAGCTTCTGGCCCTTGTGGCCGCTGCCGCCAAGGACGACGCCGCGGAAGGCGCAGAAGACGGCGCGGAAGGCGCAGAAGACGGCACGGGAGACCATCTTGAAGACCACGTCGCCCGGCTGGAGGCTCTTGAGGAGCACCCGGGCGGTCGTCTGCCTTCTGCCCTGGATCTTCTCTTCCGACGGCGAGCCAACCGACGCCGACGCGTTCATCATCGCCTCCACTATCTCTTCGGCGCCGGCGTCAGGGGAGCCGCCGTCCAGTGTCTTCACGAGAGCATTGAAGAGCTCTGCGGTGGCGTTTTCCAGTTCCAGGGCAGTGGCCTTTGTGCTTTCGCCCATCAGAACCTGACGCAGGATGAGCATGCTGGAAAAACAACACAAGTTGGGATCAAAATCCTCAGAATTAATCTTTTTGACAGACTAGATTGAAAGATGAAGGACAGAAAATATAGCTAGTTACCTTGTTGCAATCACGATGACTTGTTGGAACTGGCTCTGCACGGCCCTCAACCTCAGCAAATTAAGCTGGAAGCTCCTAGGAGTCGACCGGGGGCCGGGCCTGTTAGGTACAGCTTATAAGGTACAACTTATAAATTGTTTATGGTCAAAATAAGCTGAAATCAACGGCTAAACGACACGTTTTTTAGCAGATTATTTTGGCCACGCTTATTTCCACAGCTCTCATTTATACTAAAAAGCAGAAATTGGATTAGATCAACTTATTTTGACCGCTATTTTTACTCTATTTATGCAGCTTATCTGGGAAGCGCTTCCTGTACCAAACATGGCCTGCGTTCCCAAGCCCTCTACGTTGCTAACAAGTTGCAACAGGCCAATCCTTATCATCTTGTCAAGCTCGTCACCCTTGCACTCGGGCTGCCCAGAAACGCCCCCTGCAGCTGCCGGCGAAGAAGAAGACGGCTGGCCTACCGCAGCGGCAGCGCCATGACCAGCATGGAGTACCGGAATGAGGGCTGCTGATGGCACAACTGAAAGAGAGCCTAAATGCTCCCTCCACTCTTGTCGGGCGACGTTCTTCAACGTCGAGATCCATTGCGCGGTCAGAGGGAGGGAAGCTCCTGCATTGGCAGGAGGCCCATGGCGACCGGCGAAAGCGTTCTTCAGGTAGTCCACGCCAGTAGAGCCTTGTATGATCCGCTGCATCGCCAACTGGATACACGCCTTGCTCACTTCTGCTTGCAGCTCCTTTATTTCCTCCAGGGCGAAACGCAGGCCCTTGACGGCACCGACGACGAACGAGCTGGTGCCGTTGGCATCATCAGCTTCAGAGCTCGCAGCCAGCTCGATCAGCAGCTTGTCGTGGCTTTTCTTCATCTGGTCCTCCTTCGCCGCAGCGGAGAGCCTGCGGACCATGTCCAGCGAGTATTGCAAGATCTGCCCCAGGTATTGTGCGTCCTGGGAACCTGACCCGAGTACCTGAGACAGGATTTCGACGTCGATTTTCTCAAGGATCTCCTCCTTCCACCCCTTGGGAGACAGCTCGTGCAATGAGTCCCTAACTTCCTTGACTAGGCTGACCAGCTGGCTGTAATCAAGTTTTTCTCCTGTCATGGAGTCCGTGACCAAATCCCAGAACGCTTTCTCCATGGTTTCCCTCAATTTCTCCTGGAAACCGTCCTCGGCAGCAGCACTGTCAGATTTTCCAGCGAAAGCACTGCCGTCGTCCTGATGAAGCATCTCATTCACCATTCTCTCGTTCTCCGTTGGCTGCTTCACTGGTGATGACGATGAATTGGTGCTCAAAGCAGGGGTAGATACGTCGTCCGCGATAGGTTTCGCTACTGGACTCGCATTCTTCTTCTTCGCTTCGAAGAACTTGGACCTCGTGTCTGACAGAGCAGAGTCCATCCGCGCCACACCAGCATCGCCGCTCAGCAGCTGAACCTTATCACGCAGGAGCTTCTGGTCGTCAGCGACCTGTCGCTGGATCGCCTTCATGTCATGGGTGAGCTTGCTCGGCGACCGCCCGTCCACGGTCAGCTTGCACGTCTGCATCATCGACAGCTCGAGCTTGCACACCGCGCTGACAAGGTCTCGCTCCAGCAACGTCGCGTCTTTCACCTTCCGCGCCACGAAGCGGTAGAGGTACACGCACCACACCCTGTCGAAAGCAGCCAACTGATCCCTGAACTTCCTCTGAACAGCTGAAGGTCCATGTCCATCGAGTACTGTCTTCGTCAGCAGCTCGAACTCCTCGACGAAGCGCGCCGCCGACTCCATGAGCTGCGCCTCCCCCTCGCGCTGCCCGCTCAAGACCGCGCTTGGATGAGCCAGGATCATGTAGGCGCAGAGCACGACCCTCAGCGAGTACCTAGGCAGTCGGTTGATCTCTTGGGAACTTTGTTGGGTGACCGTGACGGCCAGTCTCTTTGCCACTGCCGCCGCCGGCGCCGTTGTTCCCACGCTGCGGCTGCTACGAGCACGTCGAGGTGCTGCGGGCTTCTTCCTCCTCGGGGGAGCAGCGAAGTGTTTCAGCAGATGGTCAACGTTTTCCACCGGCGCGGAGCTAGAGATCACGAAACGCGTCTCCAGTCGATCGAGTAGTGCCCTCGTCGCCTGGAGAATGGGAGGGGACTCCATCGACATGGCCAGGTTTTCGAAGGACATGTTCTTGACGGACTTGCCGTTGATTCCTGAGGAATCGAAAGCCTGAACCAGAGAGAGCGTCGTCTTCTTGGACAGAGCGAATTTCTTCCAGCATCTGAAGTTCACAAGGAGCGGAAATCTGAATTAACATTCGCACTAAAGTCGTATAAGCAATTTTTTTTTAAGGTCACCGGGGGGGGAGGGGCTCCCCACCTGAATTTTATTGATTCAGACTGCGCAAAGGCAGCTGTGAAAGTTTTGTTACAAAATTATACATCTTTTGATCTTTGTAATCAGAAAGCACCTATTGTGCTGAACATGTAATTGTCTAGATATGTATTGTGTGAGACGAGTACTATACCTTGCTAGCTTCCTAGAAAGCAGATCTGCATGCTTGATGTAATCAGCACGAGGGCTTTGGTGCTCCTTCAAGTACTCACGTCGTTGTTGCCTTCCGGCGTCTGAACTTTGCAGCAGCTTTGTCGCCGCCACCGCGCGTTGTTCCTCCGCCGGCTGTACCTCCATTGCCACAAACTCCAGAGCCCCCGTCATGGAAGCCGTCCCCTCTCCTGATCGATCAACGCGAATTCCGCAAACGAGTTGCCCCCAATTGCCGCTGGGGCCAGATTAATATAGAGGGCCTCCTGTCGATGGCAACCGGTTTGGTTGCGCAGACAGACTGCGAGACGGAGGACGCACCGGGACGGACTCGAGGCGTGGATTCTCTGAGCTTGACTTTTCCCCTCCCGATGCCCTCTATTTGCAATCCAACGGTCCGCGCCGCATCTTCTTTTTTGGGGGGCGACCGGTCAGCGGCCGCCGCCACCAGCCCACCACGGACTTGCCTCTCCGTGTTGCACCGTTGCTGGTTCGCTCCGTATGTCAACCACGCCCACCTCACCGAGAGCAAGCCGCACCTCACCTTAGATAATGAAGGAAAAAGTTTAATTTACCTCTCCCGTTATCGCGGTCGTCCGTGTTTCCTCCCTAAATTACAAAACCAATCTTTTTATCTCCTTCAATTTTTCAAAAACCTTTTTTATTTTTATGAGTGGTTTTGATGGTAGTTTTAACGATGTGGCATCACGTCAAAATGAGGAAATTTAGACTAAGCTGAAAGTTTATGAAAGTAAATCGAACTAGAAATCTTTCTTACAAAAAATATCTAAAAGCATACAAATATATTTTTAAAAATCCAAATTTTTTAGATTTATACCTTGTGTACATATATAAACATCCAACACATGAGAAAGCTATAGTTTTTCTTTCCAACTGCTCCTCCTTAGTTTACGCAGCAATTTCATGAGTTGGATGATTATGCATAGATACGTAACATGAATCCACGGTAGGTTTACACGGTTGCCTCATGGGTATAGTCCCCACCTAGTTTTTCCCCACG
Source organism: Miscanthus lutarioriparius (assembly GCA_904845875.1). Classification (NCBI taxonomy): domain Eukaryota; kingdom Viridiplantae; phylum Streptophyta; class Magnoliopsida; order Poales; family Poaceae; genus Miscanthus; species Miscanthus lutarioriparius. The sequence goes on along the minus strand of CAJGYO010000011.1, from coordinate 36,689,550 downwards.
TGGAAGCAGTAACACGTGCTGAAATAGTAATACACGAATTCACCATGAGACCTCCGGAGAACAGCGATTCCATACACCATAAGGATGTTAATATTATGGATCGACCCATCCGCGCATTGATTTAAAGTCGAAACAATTTATTGTTTAGAGATTTATTCAACGATCATCATATGTTTCAGTACATTTTGGAATCGAACCACGGTTTGGAATTGGACTTCATACTGCCATTAGACTCATGTTGTTCTAACTGGTACGACCATGAACCATGAGTCCGAGTCACAAACGGAATAAGAAGGGGTCAAGGATATAGTGGGAAGTAAAAATGGATCTTCTCAAATCCCTACACTGCAGTACAACATGTTCATTGCCTTGTGTTGTTGGCAATCATGGAAACGAAGAAACTAGGTCATCTTCTAGAACGAGGCATTATCTCTGCGCCAGTTACTGCTTTCCTGCAAGTCGAAGCTCGATAGTGGCGCTCAATGAAACAAAAACAGATAGCAGATGAGTGGTGTAAGTTATTTGATCGCTTAATTATAGATCCAATGTGACCTCTCCCTCTTGATGTAAATTCTCTCTAAAGAAACATTTGTATTAGACAGGCTGCTGAGGCCAAGTTTACGATAAATGGAAATCAGGTGGGGATCATACCACCCCCTCCCCACCCACCCCCGCCACCCCGATGCCCTCCGTTGACACTTCAAAATTTGACAAAAAAATCCTTCTCTATTTAATATTAGGTATAGATGTAAATACATATATAACCAATTAGGTTTACGAGAAAACCTAGATATCAATCAATGATCCAATTTGATTACCTCTATGAGATAGACCTCGATAGAAAACTATTTAGTAACGTCAACAAGTGATTGAGTTAAGTAATTTCTCATAGAAAATATCGAGTCTAGAGCTATGGTAGCATAGAGAAGACAAAATTGATATAGAGTATATATAGATATAGATATACAATATATTTGGGAGAGCTTCACCAATGCTAGATCCATAAAAAACAGCCCACTCTATATAAACAGCAAGCTAAATTCCTTAGCTCTACGAAATCTACAAAAAACATGGATATAGGGGCTAAATACATGCATTTCGTGGAACTCCTCAAAGGGGTGCTCTAAGAACACTGGTGTCATACCTCCTCGTGCAGTTGGGTGATAATTACACATCATGCCAATGATTACACACGCAAAACCCCTATACTGGTTCCCGATGCAATTGTTCATCTTCTGAATCTCCCATGCCACCCCAACAGTAGTTGTCGCCTTCACCAAAATCCGCTAGTGGGACAGCTCCGGCGACCTAATGACCGTGGGAATGGGTTGATCCAACCATCCTCCACCCCTCTCCTCGTTGATTTCCACAGTGCTAGGCGATGATTTTTCGGTCTTCCCAAGTGCACACATCACAAGCAATAGTCATGTTAGTGACACAAATTATGAAACATGCTCCTCGGCCAACAAGAGGACAAAGGATGGTGAGGTATCGAGTTTTCTTCCAATTTTATTGGTATAGCTTTAATTAATTATGAAGCATAATGACAAGCATATGAATTAGAGGTCCACACTACAATAGAATTGTCTCGTAGTATTATTATATGAAAATATATGTGAATTGAAACTTAAAAACTGTTGTGGGGAAATCATGGTATACGTGATTCAATGGATTGGAATGATGAGATTACCACAATTATTTGCAAGTTGTTCACCGAAACAAATTAGAAAAGAGAATTGGCTGAACACTCATTTGAACATCGTGCGCTTTGCTGAGGTACCAAAAACATTTGAGCAAAAGGTAGCTAAAGAACCAGTGGGATGAGTTGAGGGGTAATTTGACTACAAAGCGAAAATTAATGAGGAAGCAAACAAAACTAGTTGTGACTACTGAAAATGAATTGATCAACATGGACCCCGAATGGTGGAAGAAGACAAAACTCGTGAGTGTTCCATCATTTTTTATTATAATGTTATGTTGATTATTGCTTCTAGTATTGATGTCTAATTTCTTACCTTGTCAAATGTTTTGGAAAATTCCTAAATGTGGCAAGTCTAAGGAGAGGGCTCTCTGAAATAAGGATGACTTATATGTGATGTTTAGTGGCATCACTAATGACGAGCAAGATCATTGGAATCCTATGAGCTCCAACCCCACTATACCCCTACGCCAAGATGTTCCCATTGAAGTTGATAATCCCAATGATGGAATAGATGAAGAGCAACCCATTGGTGGTAACAATGTTTTTCATGCTAAGAACGAGGTTGAGGAGGTTTCTTCTGCCACTGACAATGCTAAAAAGGGCTCCTGCAGTCCTTGACAAATCTCCCAACTAACCTAAACCAAGCACAAAACTTGTTATTCAAGAACACATCACAAAGGAAAAGTTCAATCACATTCACTCATCAATACGCAAAGACAACAAGCTTTTATGTAAGAAAACAATGGTGTAGATGAGCAATGGTGTATAAGGAATGGCAACAAGCTTTTATATAATCTATGATAAAAGAGAAGTATGGTTTAGATGATGACAATTTTGTTTAGGTCAAAGATCATCAATGCTTACTCGATAAAGAGAAGGGATATATTTGAATAGCTAAAAATGCGCCTCGGTGCAAACTTTACAATGTTCATGGCAGTTCACCTCGATACTCATAAACATCCGTAGGCTTAACCATATGTTTGCATTCCACATGGAACCTTGGTTCCATCATGGTACCAAAGGAGATATAGTCGCATCGTTGTAGACCATGCCATCAAGGAACACCTTATCAAGAAATAAGATGCAGAAGAGTATATATGAGATGCAATTATAGCAACATTCATAAATACCGTAATATGAGTCAAGTTGGAGATTATATAGAATATGCTTAATGTCCTGCTAAAAGTTTGTATTAGTTATTTAAGTACCATAACGATTTAAATGAAAAACTAAATATTATAGATCTTGTAGTGAGCTATAATTTTTGTATCAATTATATCTCTATTTGTCTCCATATAAAAAAGATACAACTTTTCTAAGGTGATAAGTCTTGGTGCATAAGTCAGTGAAAGTTTGTATCATTTTTTAAATAATTTTAATGAACACAAATGAAAAAAAACTCAAAACCACAAAGTTGTAGATTCATCGACATATATAGTTTCTATATAAAAGATCATCTCCATTTGCTCTGTATGAAAAAAGACATGCTTTTTTTCTCTCTCTAAAGTGCAAGGATAGCCTTGTCACACCAATCTTAGTGCATGACAAAATAGGTTCTCATGCCGGTGTGACAAGCTTTATATGTACGCTGAAAGACTCCTACATGCTCTAGATAGAGTTATCATGCCAACATGAGTGGTGCGACAAAGCCTTATATATTAGAATATGAGCTAGTCGTACATGCTCCAAATAAAGTTGTCATGCCAACATGAGTGAAATGGAAAGATTTACGTGGAAGTACATGCTCTAAATAGAGTTGTCATACCAACATGAGCAGTGATGAAGCCAAAAAAAATTTAGGAGGGGTTGAACAAAAGAATAGAGGCTTTTTTATATTCTCTTAACCTTAGCCCCTCCTACCTAATACATATATGCATAAAATTTCAAGGGAGGGCTTAGGGGGGCTCCACGTGCCCAGAATCGGTAGGGGGGCTAGAGCCCCCCAGTCTCACCACTGCCTCCATCGCTGAACATGAGCGAAGCGACAAGCTTTACACGTGGAATATGTGCCATTAGACCTTTTCTACATGCTCCAATATGACACACATTGTCACACTGTCGATGGGGAACCCTACGAGCCCCCCATAGGCTGTACTATAGGGAAGTGGACCATGGTAACAAGGCCCACAGCCCAATCGCCAAGAAGAACACGGAGCAAAGCAACATGCAAGACCAAAACTCCAATTTGGACTATACAAGGAAAGGCGCCCAAAGCATAGTTTAGGACTCTGACCTTGTATCTGAGTAGAACACAAATAACTCATCTCAGCACCTGGACTATAAAGGGCTGGTGAGGATATCCCTTGTAAACAACTGAACATACCCAATACTCAAAGCAATACGACGCAAATAGGCTAACGCCGAACTGGACATAAGGTTATTACTCGACCAAGTCGAGGGCCTGAACCAGTATAAATCGTGAGTCTCTTTGCATAACCACCGAGTTTCACTATTCGCCGAAGCCCGAACAACTGTCCCGGGTACCCCCATGGCAGGCTATCGGTGGTAAAACATCGACAGCTGGCGCGCCAGGTAGGGGCTTTCGATGAATTTTTTCTCGAGAAGCTCGACGGACCTCGACCTCAAGATGACTTATTCGGCGGGAACAACCTTCGTCTTTGGATCCTAGATCTGCGAGGCAGGCGGCGACGGCAAGCTGCGTACCCGTCTCCGAGAAGAAAAAGAATTCGACGACAAGAACAATCCCATCGAGCAAGAACTCGCCGAAAAAATGATGAAACTTTCGACTTCGAATCCAACTCAGAAAGGAGAAGAAAGCAGATATGAAACTGATTCTGAGAAGGAGATGGAGTATGACTCTGACTTGGACAAGGAGATGAAGCACAATTCCTACTCAGACAAGAAGATGGAGCACAATTCTGACTCGGATAAGAAGATGGAGCATGACTCCAACTCGGATCAGGAGATGGAGCACAACCCCAATTCGAATGCAATTTTCAAAACAAAGGAGCCAAGCCTAATCGGACTCAGAGACACAACAATGATCGTGAAGGAATACAACCCGTACGACTCCAAGAAGAACTCAGGGGCGTATGGACTATACAACACAGCATCAATCTACCAACACTTTACCCAAGACAAGATGAATTCAGCAAGAAAAATATTCCTGGAGGGAGCGCAAGAAGGGATGATCATGACAGTTACCTCGCAAGACTGTGTGGTGCATTGGTCGGGTTCTTTCGCCTCAAGCAAAGCCCAGACTAGCACGAGCATTGAAGAACTACCTTATCAAGAGGGAAAAGAACTCGGATCCAGCTCAGAAACTACCAACAGCTCAACCAAACAAAGGATGAAATACCATACAAGAAGAGCTCGGAAGAGGTACACTGTATACATGGCGGAGCAGTTAGAACAACCTCTGGAACCACCATAGATACCAGATATAAAATCTTCAGACGAATCAGAAGGCAACATCTCGCCGGATGAGAAAAGCGACAGCGACGAAAATGATGAGCAAAGGCTAGCAAGACTAAAGAAGAATAAATTGAAGGCTGGAAGAAGGAACAGGGCTAAACAAAGGAAGCAAATCTGGAATAAATATAAGGCGGAACTAACAGAATACAACAGAAAGAAGGCGAAAAGAGAAGCCGCAAAAAGTACAAAAAGGGAAAGAATTGAAGAATTAACAAAAGAGTTGCACACCCTCACGAATAACAGAAAGGCAAAGGAAGGCCAGAAGAAAGAAGTCAGGGGACCAGAAAAACAACCCGGCGAGGAAGTTCCACGGGAGCCACAAGGAGAGCAACCACCCAAAAAATCAATTTTTCAAAGGCCAGGACCAGCAGAAAGTGCTGATGCCAATGGAAGGCAGGAACACTACTCAATACAACAAGAAAGAGGCGAACCAGAATTGAGCCAACGCTACCAAGAAATATCAAGAAGATTTGACAAAGAAGATGACTATGGAGAGTCCGAGTTAAAAGAAGACATGTTATGGAAGAACGGAACCATACGATAGATTCCCTTACTTCGCAGGAAGACTACAAACATTGAAGCTACCACACAAATTTAAACCAGCAAATCATTCCAAGTATGATGGCAAAGTAGAACCAAGACAATGGTTAAGAGTTTATTCCCAATCTATTGAGTTAGCTGGAGGAGATGACGACATCAAGGCTCTATTTTTCCCAATGGCCCTTGAAGCAATGCCACTATAATGGTTTGACAAATTAAGGCCAAGATCAATCAGATATTGGGAAGACTTGTAAGAAGCTTTCTGCAACAACTTTGCAGGCATTATTACCCATCCAATGACCGTAGCCGAGTTGAAAGGAGTAAGGCAAAGGAGAGGAGAAAGTCTAAGGGAATACTATAGAAGATTCGGAGAATTTAGGGCTCAAGTCCACGACATTACCAACAGAGAAGTGATAGAAGCCTTTGCGGAAGGAATCTTAGCAAACTGGCAATACAAAGACTATTTCAATGAGAACCCAAGAACAAATGAAGATTTTAGGAGGGTTGTTGAAAAGCTGATTTCATCGGAAGAAAGAACCCGGCACCGGTTTGCTAGGGACAACCCAGAAAATAGAAGACCTGATTACAGACAGCAAGACAAAAGGCCGAGGCAGGACAACATGGTGGCAACCACAGACAACACGAGAAGATACAATGACAACAGCAACGGTGGCAATTACAATGGCAACTACAACAATAACAACAACAGTAACAACGGCGGGTACAATAGTAATAGCAACTATCGGAGCAACAACTACCGAGGAAGAGCACCGGAAAACATAGAGAACATGCCATGTCACATACACCTAGGAACCAGACACAAGTTAGTTGAATGTAGCACTTTTCAGCGGCAATTCATGAAGAGAGAAAACAGGAATCAAAACAACTTGGAGCAAAAGCAAGAAGAATCCAAGAAGGAGGAAAAGAAAGCTGAAGGAGATTATCAAGAACCCAAACACCAATTAGCAGTTATATTTTTAGGTGTTCCTAACACACGAAGCAAAAGGCAAGAAAAACTAGCTCACAGAGCCATCATGGCAGCTGAACCAGCCACCCCAAGATATCTAGATTGGTCAGAGTACCCCATCCACTTCACAAGAGAATACCAATGGACCAGTGCAGCAAATGTAGGATGTTACCCACTGGTACTGGGTCCAACTATCGCAGGAGTGGCAGTAACTAAAGTACTCATCAACGGAGGAGCCGGGCTCAACATAATTTTCGCAGATACTCTCAGAAGGATGAATCTGGATTGTGAAGGACTAATGACACCAACAAGCACACCATTCTATGGAATAGTACCCAGCAAAGCAGCCATGCCACTCGGGCAGATAACCCTACCAGTCACCTTTGGCACACCAGACAAATACCGGACGGAATTCATCAAATTCGAAGTTGCAGATTTTGAATCATGCTACCACGCAATACTTGGGAGACCAGCTTTAACAAAATACATGGCAGTACCACACTATCCATGTCTACTACTCAAGATGCCAACAACAAAGGGAGTATTATCATTGAAGGGAGATCTAAAGAAAGCACATGATTGCGACGTACAAACAGTATAGATATCTGAAAGATTACAAGACATAAAGGAAGGAAAAGAGATTGCAACGCTAGCCAGTGAAATGAACCCGGATGAGATTCAAATACCGGCTAAGAAGCCAAGCAACTTCGCACCACCAAAAGAAGCCGCTACCAAGACTATTGACTTATTGACCGGTGATCCGGAGAAGACGGCAATCATCAGTGCAAATCTCGATCCCAAATAGGAACTCGCGCTCACCAACTTTCTTCGGGACAACAAAGACATCTTCGCTTGGAAGCCGACCGACATGCCAGGGGTCCCAAGGGAGTTGGCTGAGCACATAATTGATGTGAACAAAGGGTCCAAACCCGTTAAGCAGAAGCTACGAAGATTCGCTCCAGACAGAAAAGCGGCAATCAAAAAAGAGATCACCAAGCTCATGGCAGCAGGATTCATCAGAGAAATAATCAACCCGGATTGGCTTGCCAACCCGGTCCTAGTAGAGAAGAAGAATTTAAAAGAATGGCGCATGTGCATCGACTACACAGACCTCAACAAACATTGCTCAAAAGATCCATATGTTCCACCAAGGATTGATCAAATCATCGACTCAACAACAGGATCAGCTCTATTATCCTTTCTAGATTGCTATTCAGGCTATCATCAAATATCCTTAAGAGAAGAAGACCAAAGCAAGACATCGTTCATTACACCCTTTGGGGCATATTGCTACAAATCAATGCCTTTTGGGCTAAAAAATGCAGGGGCAACATATCAAAGAGCAATTCAAACTTGTTTGGGGAGTCAAGTCAGAAGAAACACAGAAGCATACATTGATGATGTAGTAATCAAGACAAAAGAACCCGGATCATTGATAGAAGACCTCGAGGAGACTTTCAAGAATCTAAAAGCATGGCAGTGGAAGCTAAACCCCACAAAGTGTGTTTTTGGGGTCCCATCAAGACAACTACTCAGATTTCTAGTCAGCAACCGAGGAATTGAAGCAAGTACAAAGCAGGTTAAAGCCATCATAGATATGAAACCTCTAAAGAAAGTTAAAGACATACAGAAGCTTGCAGGATGCATGGCAGCACTCAATGATTCATCTCTCGACTTAGGAGAAAAAGGGCTACCTTTTTTCAAATTATTAAAAAAGGTAGGAAACTTTGAATGGATAGAAGAGGCAGAAGAAGCATTCCAAAAGTTAAAGAATACTTGGCATCATCACCAGTAATGACACCACCAAAAAGCAAAGAGGACATGATGCTATACATTACAACAACCAAGAACGTTGTCAAGGCATAGCAATTGTGGTTGAGAGAGAAGAACCGGACATGCATACAAAGTGCAAAGACCAGTTTATTACATAAGCGAAGTACTAACAGAATCAAAAGTGAGATACCCACACATGTAAAAGCTACTTTATGCAAAGTGTTGATATCATCAAGAAAGCTGAGACATTATTTTCATGAACACAAGATTACAAGTGGTAACCAATTTTCCACTTCAAGACATTCTACGCAACAAAGATGCAACAGTGTCGGATATCAAAATGGGCAGTAGAACTCGGTGCTCTCAACCTAGACTTCAAACCAAGAACAACAATCAAATCTCAAGCATTATCCGACTTCATTCTTTGAATGGACAAAAATCAGTCAAAAAGAACCCGAACCAATACTTGATCATTGGAAAATGTATTTTGACGATTCCCTAAAGTTAGGAGGAGCCGGAGCAGGAGCGCTATTCATATCACCAGAAGGAAGACAGTTAAAGTTTGTGCTACAAATACTTTAAGGGGCAACTAACAATGAAGCGAGAATATGAAGCATTAATACATGGTCTAAGAGTTGCAAGCTCACTTGGGATCAAAAGGCTACTTGTCTACGGTGATTCAGCTGTAGTAATCAATCAAGTCAACAAGGATTGGAATTGTACAAAAGACAATATGGATGCATACTGTGCGAAGTCTGAAAATTGAAGAAAATTTTTCAAGGGCTCGAAATCCATCATGTACTAAGGGATTCCAACGTTGCAGCAGATGTGCTAGCCAAATTGGGATCAGATAGAGCAAAAGTACCACCTGGTATATTTGTAGAAGAACTCACAGCCCAATCTATCAAACAACCCAGGAGCACAGAAAAGGAGAAGGAGACAACAGATGCAATGGAAATAGATCAAGCAGAAGAACCAGACCAATCAAGACAGATCATGGTTATACAAAATGATTGGAGACAAACATACATTGATTTTATCAAAGAGAAGAAACTACCAAGACAAAGCGTAGCAACCCAAGTTATAATGAAGAAGCAAAAACTATGTTCGTGGGAGACAAACTATACAAAAGAGCAAAGCATCATCCTGAGTACTACTTAAATGTGTTCCAACAGATAAAAGAAAGGAAATCTTGGATGAAATCCACTCAGGATGTTGTGGAAATCATGCAGCCTCTAGGACACTGGTCGGCAAAGCATTCAGAACCGGGTTCTATTGGCCAACAGCACTCAAAGATGTAACACCCCAGGTGTTTGCCACCAGTTAAGCAATGGGTTTGAGCTCAAACATGGCATATTAAGTAATGATGAAGATGTCAAGGTCAAACCTATGGAAATGAGCCCCAACCTAAACTTGGATATTGCACCCTTGCTTTACATATAGGCCCTTTTCAAGATATATGCTTGGCTGGTGTTATTGGAATATCTTCATGTGTCTCACATCAATACCCATCTATATTGATCCATGGAAAAGTTTCGTGAAGTTTGGAATCAAGAGGTCACATGAAATGACGAGTTATGTCCTTGCTTGAATTATTTTATAAAGTGAATGGAATTCTCGATCGTCAACCAAATCTTACAACCATGCCCAAATGACTCTAGATGAACTCTACAACGAAAGTCATGAAAGGTTCATGTTGAGCAAATGCCAAGAAAATGCTTCAATGGATCATGAAGGATAATTTAAGCTTTATCGTGACCCTACTTTGGTCTAAGTAGAACTATAGCTTCTGCACCTGTTTTAAAGTTGGACATTAAATAAAAGTTGAAGCTCATGTTATGTAGAAGAAACTTTGTTTTTGGAGTATACCATGGATCGGCTCGGAACTAAGTCTAGCGGTGGCTCAAAGTTGGAACCTGTTGCTGATTTCAGCACTTAGAAATATTCTAAGTCTAGAAATTCATCGCCATCGGCATTGACGTCTCGCGTTCTCCAAATTTCGTTAAGCAACTTGACTTGACCCCAAAATGGAAGTTGGAGCTAAGTTCATGGAGAAGGGCATGTAAAAAGATGGCACCAGTTTGACCTCGTTTTCACCATCAATTTGAACGTTTGCTTGTCGCTGTCAATACGCTGACGCTAGCAGTTTGTGGCTTAATTACCCGCTGTTGAAGAGCTCTAATGACCATGCGGCCTTAATAAAAGTTGGAGAGTAATCAGAGTTGAGCAAACTTCATTTTTGGCCCACTGTCTGATTCGGCCCGAAAGCGGCCCAAATCGGCTCCCCACGCCGCCCTCACCGACACCCGCCACGTGCTCGGGGAATGGCCATAACGGCGACGCGTGCTGTGGACGTGGCCGCCATGTGCCCCTGCTCACTACCGCGTGGTCTGCCTCCACTGCCGTGCCCTGAGCCTGCTCATCTATGTTGGAGCATCAGAGGGCTCGCCAAGCTTCTCTCCAGTCAAAATCTCTCCCTCTCTCGTGCTGTGACGTCGCGCGCAGCCGCGTCCGCCATGGCCGGCCGGCCGAGCTCTGTCGCCACCACGTTATGCGGCTCCACCCTTCCTCGGCCAGAGCCATGAGCCTCAGCGCCCTCGCCTTCACCTGCCGTGCACGTCTAACCCCTTAGCCACCTCCCTCCCTCGCCATGCTGCTCGTCCTCGGAGCCGCTGCCGTCGCCGCCGCTGGCTGCCGTGGTCGCACCGCCACAAGCCGCCTTGGGCCGAGCTGGGCAGCCCTATGGGTGTGCGTGGGACCCCTGGTCCTCCCCGCCACTCCACCACCGCCGTCGACGCCCACAGTCGGCCGGAGCCGCGAGTCGACCGCTCCCCTGCTCCACTGTCGTGAGGAAGGAGAAGGTGGACCACGCGCGGAAATAGAAGCTTCTCCAGGGGGTTAAGTGAAGAACTAGTGACTCATGTGAATAGTACTCATAAGGACCTCTTCGCTGACGTTTGATTTATATTTTCCGCAGGGTCCCCGATGTAAGATTTAGATCTCTTTTTCTTGGATTTAGGCAGAATTGAATGATCCACTTTGAAAATTCATAGTAATTCATAGGAAATTCGTAAAATAGCAAATGAGGACTTTTTGGAATCCTTGTGAAATTATCTATGCCCTAGATCTATAATATGGCACGATTTAGTTTAAATTTTTTGCTGTAAAAATCAATTTATGCAGTTAGGTTTGTAATACTAGTTGTGTCTTGTCTTTTTTATAACTGAAGTTCCTTTACTCAAATAAATGGAAAATTTTTATGAGATGCTCGTCAGGTGATTGTTGTTGGCTGGTAAAAATTTCATGAGTTTATGATTTATATTTTAATAGTTATAAAAATAACAAATGCCCTGTAATGCTTTGCTCCTACTCTGAATAGTTATGCATGTTTGAATTAATTGGCTCAGTTAAGTTATGAATCATGACTTGATGAAAATACATGAGTTGTAGTACTTTTCTTAAGCTTTCCAAAAAGTTAAATATCATTATTTTTGGCTAAGTAGATCTTGAGTTATACTTGCTTAAATCTCTGTGGCTGTTTCTGCCCACACCCAGACAGGGTTTTCTTGTTCTTGCTGTGGGGCCTTCTTAATAGTATAATTAGCTTTAGATGTTTACAACAAAGTTGTTTAGAATTTGCTAAGATTTCTAAAAAGTCTAGAATCACATTTATAGGACATATATAACTCCATTTATAGCTGTTTAAAGTGGCATGTCGGTTTCTGTCTATGTTTTGGACAGAGATACAATTATTGGATTAGTTGACCCTTCTAACTGTAAAATCATCTTAATATGATAATAACAAAGTTGTAGATAATTCATGTATCTAGTTTCGGAATAAAATTTGGTGTCATTTGGCCACGTAGTTTAAGAGTTACAGCTGTTTAAAGTTGGGTTGCAGAATTGATTGCTCTCTGTCTTGTTTAGACCAGTTTCTATAAATGGGTAGATTTGACTAAGTTAACTTGAGAATCATGCTAAGATGATTAAAGATGAATTGTAGAAAATTTCATAAGCTTTCTAGAATGTCTTGTTGAATGTCTATTGGATTTGTATAACTCTAGTTATGATTCAAACATGAAGCTGTTGTTTCTAGTCCAGAAATAGACATATGCTAGTTGTGGTTGTTTACTCCATGTGTTGCTAAGTGTGGCTTATGTCCTTGTTGATGGTCAAGTTATGATACTTGTGACCTTGTTAAACTGGTGCCATGCTTGATGTGCTTGCTCTCTATAGTTAGTTGTGTGATGTTAGTTAAATAGCTATTGGTGTCTATGTCTTGTATAATCTTGTGTTTATCTTGAATGTTTATGTGATGCATCTTGTATTACCATTCTTCATATTCATACACTTGCATCTTGCATCTTATCTAGGTGCGCTAGATGAACCACGTGAAGGACGTGATGTTGGAGCCAAACCCGAAGACGGTGTATGGTGGACCTATCCCGAAGGTGGAAGGACTGGACAAGTGCTTGGACGGAAGATGCTCACTTAGCGAGTGTCGTCTAACTGAACTGACTTGTGTCGGATCCCAGGCAAGCCCCGGAGCATTATAAGCCTCCCTATTTTAATAATGTCACTTAAAGTTATTCGTATTGCTGCATTACGTGACAGGAGTTGTTTGGAAACACTTGCTGCATATTACCTTCCTTGACCAGAAATATCTACCATGAATTCTATTTAAGTCTAGGAACGTTTATCATGCTTAGCTCTGCTTAGACCGGTAGAAGTCGGGTGATTTCCTGTCACCTACGAGCTATAGGTGATAACTTGATCACGGTTGGCTATATTGTGATATCGTGGAACATAACCTGGTAATGTGGAATAAATAGAGACCGGACGCGAAAAAGTTGGAGGCAACCAGACAGGGTTCTGGGGTGCTGTTAGTTTTCCGTCTGTGTCGATTAAGGACCGATCGTTGCTCGTCCCTCTTGTCATGTTGAACATATGCCTCACATTTAGCTGGCCGAATAAAGTACCTTTCGACTGCGAAGCTAGTGACACTTTTCGAGCCGAGATAAACTCGGATTGGCAGACTGGTGCTGAAGAGGGTATGACGGGACGCGAAGAGTGAGCCCAAGGTGCGTCCTGGCAGTCGGACGGTCCCTGGGTAGTGTTGTCCATGATTGTTATCCCGCGGCTACTTGGAAAGTGTCATTGGTGATCTAAGCGACCCTGACGGGGGAAGCATGGTTTGTGTGAGGAATAAATCACCAGCTGGTTAGGAATCGATTAGAATCATCATCGCTCCTGGATAGTGAGCACTTGACTCAAGCTACGGCATTGTAGTAATTATTATGAAACAATGATGGTTATCTGGATGATATGGGATATGCTAAATCTAAATTGGTAACTGGATGTTGTTGGTTAATCAAGTGATTGCTATAGTATAGGTGCTTACCTAGAGGGATAGGTTATAATAAAGATGATGCAAAGTACTTAAAATGGTTTCTTCATGATAGCTTATGCTTTTCTCAAACAAGTCAGCTAGCCCACTAAAGAGAGCCTTGAATAATCCTTGGTGTCATTTTATTTCTGGTTTATGACGGGTAAGTCTAGCTGAGTACATTCGAGTACTCAGGGTTTATTCCACCATGTTGCAGGTGAAGTTCTTGGCCTGCTGAAGATGGTGGCTAACTGCCGGTGGGCTCGGTGATTCTATATTTACTTCTCATCTATATGCTTTTGTCTGAGGATGTCACTTATGTTAGCAATGTATTTGGAACTTATATTAATGTAATCATTTGAAAGCTATATTGTTTTCAATAATTGGTTTTGAAATCCAAACTTGTACTATTATTTGTGAACCCATTTGTAATATTATTTCTGCTACAACTCTGCGTATGTGATGTGTATTTGCTTAATCACGCGATCTTGGTTGTGATGTTGATTTACCGAGGTCTTTCGAGACATTCGGCGGACTACCGAGTTTATATAAGTGAAAGTATGCGCGTGTCAACGTGTTAGCGGGGACAGCCGTACTTGATCTTGTATAAATTGGGCGGTTCTGTCATAGCTGGTATTAGAGCAAGGTTAAGCATAATACTATCATGTACATAGTTTTAAAAACAAAGTTTTGGTTTTAAAAATCATATTTTGACTAAAACTTTAGCTACAGGAAAATTTGTCAAAACTTATTTGCAAAAATATGCTAGCGACATCCTTCTTTATGCCCAGTTAAGGACTATTAGGTGGCTATCTAAGTACTAACATGGGGGTTTTACTTTCGTCGTCCATACAACGTGCTATTGTATGGATGCCATTCACTTGAATGGTAATGTATGGATCAATTGCCTCTACGCCCAGGTAAGCGTGAGTTGTGAGAGCATGACCGTCCAACTATCGGTCTAGGGGAGAGTTATCTGTGGTTACTGAAATATTTACATGTGTCACACATGTATATATGAAGGTACTTAATTGTGGGTATATATGTCGGGTAGCCATGGATACCGAAGTATATATATCTGGAGATGTATATATGGAGAGTATCTTAGTTTACTGCTTTCATTGTGTGCTTATTTATCTCTTGTGGGGATGGGATGCAATGAATTTGCCTGCAGGTACGCTAACCACGAATGCGTAGATTGAATGTAGCTGACGACTAGCTATATATCGAGAGAGTACGTGTTATGCCACCGACATAGAACATGATTGCCACCTTAGGCTGGCAATTTTGTGAGGACGAATAGGACGAGCATGCATCATGATTGTGCTTGTGCATAAAGATGCTTCCCTCACTTTGTTCTAATATTAAGTAACTTGTGGTCAATGTGATGTTACTATCTTCCCTGTGTGAAGCTAGACAAAATACCTTGTCCCATGCTGCTTGAATAGCTATGGTTGCAGGTAGTGTGTGATTAGTTTCGTCTTGTATGTTTGCTTCCAAAGGAAATAGAGGACAAGTTATTAATTAGCAAAAACTTCACCCCTTTAAAAACTAAATTGCTAAATGTAAGTGAAACTTGTTTTGTAGAGATATCCACCTACTCAGTAGAAAGGAAATAAAAGATAACAGTACCTTACCACCAGGTTCACATGTTTATGTGTAGTAGTGTTACTATAGGTGACTGCTTATTATGTACGAGCTTTGTGCTTAGTAATAGTCGCTTAAGCTAATCGGATTGAGTGTTTTGAAATGCTCGCTTAAGACCATGATGTAGGCATGGATGCTCGTTATCTAGGTAGTGCCGTAGTTGTCACCCTTTTATCCTCGGTAAGCATATGAGTGTGGAAGAGCGATATCCTAGAGCAGCGTCCAAGTTTTGATAATCTCATGGTTGTCATCTCCAATTAAGTTCTCTCTTATGAACCTAAGCATGTACATGTGGTTGCTAGCCCTTGAACATTGCGCTACGAAGACCTTTATCCATGCCTTTGCTTGACCTTCGACCCAAGCTTAGCCCCCTTCTTTGCTCGCATGTTTTGTGGTTGTCCTGCTCCTGTGTAGGAGGACCTTGCTCAAAAAAATCCTTGTTAGATCTCATTGCTCCTTCTACTGATGATCTGGTGCAACGCTAATCGCTATCTACCCTGCTTTGGAACCTTTTCCTCGTAGATCATATCGTTGCCTTATCAACTGAATCCTTAGTCAGTGCCTTGGCTCTGTCCCTTGAACCTTGTTTATTTTGTCTCTAACTCTCTCAAGTCTCTGGACATTTATCAGTCTTGATCTCATGTTGCTACTCGATAAGACCAAATCGCATGTTAATCTTGACCTGGTAATCACTTGGTGGACACAAGACGTATATGGAAATTCGGCAAGAAGTCCCCTGCTCAGTTGTCTTTGGCAATTAAGCTATGCTCTCTTGCGTTGTGTTTTGATCTTCGGATCCCCTATTTGTTGACTCCTAACCTTGTGACTACCTTTGTTGCTATCCCTCCTTCGCATAGTGCTTGCTCCTATGCAACCCAATTTATGCCATGTGAGATTTCTTGTGGGCTGTATGTTCAGTAATGGTGCCACGATTAGCGATCTATGGTGCCGCGACGAAACCGAGAGCCTCCTGTGGTGCACACACAAGGTTGTGCTACTCGGCATGCACTGGTATCGAGGTTTCTAGTCATGATCCATTATAGAACTACACCGATATGTTATTCTCACATGAGCTCTTCCTTGGTTATCTCTCCTTATCATGGTAGAAGATCCGTATGTTGAATCAGATGCAATAGGACTTCCTTCTGGAGTCATCCAACGGTTAACCTTTAAAGAACAGGTCACTAACAGGAACATAAATAGACTGCAAGAGGTGGTAGACAAGTGACTCTACTCGACGTGATTGTCCCTGTAATGACGTCGGTCATCTAGTGAGCAACTTATGTCATTCTCATTGGATCAGAAAGGTGCACCACACTTAAGGTGGAGCAAGTTATCAGTCAGATGATAAATGGACCGAGATATTATGTGCATGTGGATCGCACAGTCGATATCAACCATCTCTAGTGTGACCCCTTGCCTACTGACTTCAATGGCGACCATCTGTAGGCTTCGACCACAATTTTTATTATCAAGAGTGAAGATTTGGAACCTTTTTAGTGTTGAGGGACAACCGATTTGTTACCAGTAGGAAAGTTAGTCTTCAGTTAGGTAACGACTATTTGGTAACTATGAAGGCCAGATCTCACAGAACAATGTTGATCAAGGAAACAACAAACCTGGCCCCGCAATGCAAGTGCTACTTCTTCTCCAAATGTGCTATCAAGTCAATTCCATCTTGGATAACCACGTATATAATACAAGACGTTGTATTGGCTAGGTAAGAGCTAGCGAAAGCACATCCCTAGTTTTAGTCAGCATCTTTGTGCCCCAAGGTGCCACTAACACATGTGTCCGGACTCTATTGGATGAAGTGCCAAAGGATATATAGAAATGGTTCCTTGTCTATGTAGGAATGCCCTACATGTGGAATAATGTTTTGTGCCCTGTGAAAACAGCCCACAAGTCCAATGCTTGTGCATAGTCAAGTTGGTGTCTAGAATGATGGTTGAAGTGTTACCAGAGAAGTATGTGAGGAAAAACTCTAGCCTCCATCCTCTGCTAGAGAAAGACTGCTGCTGCTATGAGAAAGGTTAGAGAGTGCAAAACACACACCTCAACGTGTGAAGCAAAGAAAAAGGAGAACACGAAATATGTCTAGATTTTGTGGCACTAAACCGGTTATCTTCAAGCCAGCGATTAGTGACTCAAATGAAGTTGGATTGACCCCAAACTTGGTGATCTCATTCCTCGCTTAGGACCCTTCAATGTCTTAAGTTGGTTTGAGTATTGGTTGAGTAAAACATCGGATTTGAGAGATATCTTGTCGGCCCGGTTTGCTGCCATTTCAGAACAGAGCAGTTTTGGTAGATGAATTGTTTGGATGGTCAAACGGTGTCCGGCTGAGTTTAATTTTGGTGAGTAGTTAGAAGACCCATGGATCTACATGCCCACCAAAATTTGTGCATATTGGAGCATTATTTTGTGAGATATGAATAGAAAACAAAAGGGTACAGAATCTGCAATTTCGCGGTGACTGCGATCATCCTTCACATGAGAAAGTTGTGTTTACAATTGATGCCAAGATTGGCAACACGATCATTGTCTTGCCATTAGATAATCCTTTATATGCCTTAGAGAAGACTCCTTGCACCCATGTTTGTGCCATACCTTTGTCCTCTCGTATCGATAATAGTTGAGCAGTCAAGATGTTCTACAAGTCAACTTGTACCGTTGCAAGTCAAAAATAGATTGGAAGGGTGTCAAACCGTAGATTTCAGGTCATGGATTGGAGATATTGATTGACCCTAGAATGGAAGCCTCGATGTCAAATATAGTTTAAGAAAGCTGGTTTTACTACGATGCAAGTCAATCCAACTTACAGTGCAACTGCACCACGAAGGCAAATTGTACTTAACCTGCTTGGTAGTGAACTAGTCCCCAGTTTTGTGATTACTTGCAACTTGTGTTGTCCTCCAAGCCTCGCTAACATCCTTCTGCGTCAATGGTTCTCCAATGCTGACATGCCTTTGGTACCTTATATGTGTTTTTACCCAAGAGGTTGCATCAGATTCAACCTAGATCACTGTTGCAACTTGGCTACGAAGGCTCCCTAAGGAATGATCATCGAGATCGTTGAGCCCACAGAGTCAACTATTATGTTTACCACTCACTCGGCAGACTCAGACAATACAATATTGTTATCAGAGAAAGAGAATTGCACACATGGAACCATTGCAATGAGTATCCTTCGGAAGATTATGATCTAGTGCAAAGTCCATATGGTCTGTGCTGTATCCACTAGGGAAGTAGATGCTACAAGTATTTAGTCTACGTTTGTATCGCTCTTCGTACATCGAGGACGAAGTACGTAGGACATTGCTATCTTGGATTCCTCCCAAAGTAACAATACTTCATGAAGGCCAACGAAGGAAATTCTTTAGACAAAACTTACTACAAAGGACAAGTATCAGAAAGTGTCTTGACCAAATTAGCCTCTCTTATGCTTGAAGCTATGTAGCCTAAAGCTATCGTTGATATTGGAAACTGGTAGCATGTCTCTCTTCCATAAAAGTCTTTCGTCCTGAATCTCGGGATGCGATTCTTTTAAGGGGGGAGGGCTATAACACCCCAGGTGTTTGCCACCAGTTAAGCAATGGGTTTGAGCTCAAACATGGCATATTAAGTAATGATGAAGATGTCAACGTCAAACCTATGGAAATGAGCCCCAACCTAAACTTGGATATTGCACCCTTGCTTTACATATAGGCCCTTTTCAAGATATATGATTGGCTGGTGTTATTGGAATATCTTCATGTGTCTCACATCAATACCCATCTATATTGATCCATGGAAAAGTTTCGTGAAGTTTGGAATCAAGAGGTCACATGAAATGACGAGTTATGTCCTTGCTTAAATTATTTTATAAAGTGAATGGAATTCTCGATCGTCAACCAAATCTTACAACCATGCCCAAATGACTCTAGATGAACTCTACAATGAAAGTCATGAAAGGTTCATGTTGAGCAAATGCCAAGAAAATGCTTCAATGGATCACGAAGGATAATTTAAGCTTTATCATGACCCTACTTTGGTCTAAGTAGAACTATAGCTTCTGCACCTGTTTTAAAGTTGGACATTAAATAAAAGTTGAAGCTCATGTTATGTAGAAGAAACTTTGTTTTTGGAGTATACCATGGATCGGCTCGGAACTAAGTCTAGCGGTGGCTCAAATTTGGAACCTGCTGCTGATTTCAGCACTTAGAAATATTCTAAGTCTAGAAATTCATCGCCATCGGCATTGACGTCTCGCGTTCTCCAAATTTCGTTAAGCAACTTGACTTGACCCCAAAATGGAAGTTGGAGCTGAGTTCATGGAGAAGGGCATGTAAAAAGGTGGCACCAGTTTGACCTCGTTTTCACCATCAATTTGAACGCTTGATTGTCGCCATCAATCAATACCGACGCTAGCAGTTTGTGGCTTAATTACCCGCTGTTGAAGAGCTCTAATGACCATGCAGCCTTAATAAAAAGTTGAGAGTAATCAGAGTTGAGCAAACTTCATTTTTGGCCCATCGTCTGACGGCCCGAAGCGGCCCAAATTGGCTCCCCCACGCCGCCTCACCGACGCCCGCCACATGCTTGGGGAATGGCCCGAACGGCGACGCTGCGTCGTGGACGTGGCCACCATGCCCCGCCACCGCCGCATGGTTGCGCCTCACCGCTGCGTGCCTCGAGCCTCGCTTCGTCTATGTTGGAGCATCGAGGCGTTCGCCAAGCTTCTCTCGGCCACAATCTCTCCTCTCTCGTCTTTGTGGCGTCGCGCTGCAGCGCCGCCATCGCCATGGCCCCTTACCGAGCTCTGCCACCACCGTGTTCTGCCGCTCCACCCTTCCTCGGCCAGAGCCATGAGCCTCAGCGCCCTCGCCTTCACCTGCCGTGCACGTCTAACCCCTTAGCCACCTCCCTCCCTCGCAGTGCTGCTCGTCCTCGGAGCCGCTGTCGTTGCCGCCGCTGGCTGCCATGGCCGCACCACCACAAGACACCTCAGGCCGAGCTGGGCAGCCCTATGGGTACGCGTGGGACCCCTGGTCCTCCCCGCCACTCCACCGTCGCCGTCGACGCCCACAGCCGGCCGGAGCTGCGAGCCGGCCGCTCCCCTGCTCCACCGTCGTGAGGAAGGAGAAGGTGGACCACGTGCGGAAATAGAAGCTTCTCCAGGGGGTTAAGTGAAGAACTAGTGACTCATGTGAATAGTACTCATAAGGACCTCTTCGCTGACGTTTGATTTATATTTTCCGCAGGGTCCCCGATGTAAGATTTAGAACTAGTGATAGAATTGAATGATCCACTTTGAAAATTTATAGTAATTCATAGGAAATTCGTAAAATAGCAAATGAGGACTTTTTAGAATCCTTGTGAAATTATCTATGGCCTAGATCTATCATATGGCATGATTTAGTTTAAAGTTTTTGCTGTAAAAATCAATTTATGCAGTTAGGTTTGTAATACTAGTTGTGTCTTGTCTTTTTTATAACTGAAGTTCCTTTGCTCAAATCAATGGGAAATTTTTATGAGATGCTATTCAGGTGATTGTTGTTGTCTAGTAAAAATTTCATGAGTTTATGATTTATATTTTAATAGTTATAAAAATAACAAATGCCCTGTAATGCTTTGCTCCTACTCTAAATAGTTTTGCATGTTTAAATTAATTGGCTCAGCTAAGTTATGAATCATGACTTGATGAAAATACATGAGTTGTAGTACTTTTAATAAGCTTTCCAAAAAGTTAAATATCATTATTTTTGGCTAAGTAGATCTTGAGTTATACTTGCTTAAATCTCTGTGGCTGTTTCTGCCCACACCCAGATAGGGTTTGCTTGTTCTTACTGTGGGGCCTTCTTAATAGTATAATTAGCTTTAGGTGTTTACAATAAAGTTGTTTAGAATTTGCTAAGCTTTCTAAAAAGTCTAGAATCACATTTATAGGACACGTATAACTCCATTTGTAGCTGTTTAAAGTGGCATGTTAGTTTCTGTCTATGTTTTGGACAGAGATGAATTATTGGATTAGTTGACCCTTTTAACTGTAAAATCATCTTAATATGAGAATAACAAAGTTGTAGATAATTCATGTATCTAGCGTCGGATAAAATTTGGTGTCATTTGACCAAGTAGTTTAAGAGTTACAACTGTTTAAAGTTGGGTTACAGAATTGATTGCTCCCTGTCTTGTTTAGACCAGTTTCTGTAAATGGGTAGATTTGACTTAGTTAACTTGAGAATCATGCTAAGATGATTAAAGATGAATTGTAGAAAATTTCATAAGATTTCTAGAATGTCTTGTTGCTTGTCTATTGGATTTGTATAACTCTAGTTATGATCCAAACATGAAGCTGTTGTTTCTAGTCCAGAAATAGACATATGCTAGTTGTGGTTCATGTGTTGCTAAGTGTGGCTTATGTCCTTGTTGATAGTCAAGTTATGATACTTGTGACCTTGTTAAACTGGTGCCATGCTTGATGTGCTTTCTCTCTATAGTTAGTTGTGTGATGTTAGTTAAATAGCTATTGGTGTCTATGTCTTGCATAATCTTGTGTTTATTTTGAATGTTTATGTGATGCATCTTGTATTACCATTCTTCATATTCATGCACTTGCATCTCATCTAGGTGCGCTAGATGAACCACGTGAAGGACGTGATGTTGGAGCCGAACCCGAAGACGGTGTATGGTGGACCTATCCCGAAGGTGGTAGGACTAGACAAGTGCTAGGACGGCAGATGCTCACTTAGCGAGTGTCGTCTAACTGAACTGACTTGTGTCGGATCCTAGACAAGCCCCGTAGCATTATAAGCCTCCCTATTTTAATAATGTCACTTAAAGTTATTCGTATTGCTGCATTACGTGACAGGAGTTGTTTGGAAACACTTGCTGTATATTACCTTCCTTGACTAGAAATATCTATCATGAATCCTATTTAAGTCCAGGAACGTTTATCATGCTTAGCTCTGCTTAGACCGGTAGAAGTCAGGTGATTTCCTGACACCTATGAGCTATAGGTGATAACTTGATCACGGTTGGCTATATTGTGATATCGTGGAACATAATATGGTAATGTGGAATAAATGAAGACCGGACGCGAAAAAGTTGGAGGCAACCAGACAGGGTTCTGGGGTGCTGTTAGTTTTCCGTCTATGTCGATTAAGGACCGATCGTTGCTCGTCCCTCTTGTCATGTTGAACGCATGCCTCACATTTAGCTGGCCGAATAAAATACCTTTCGACCGCGAAGCTAGTGACACTTTTCGAGCTGGGATAAACTCAGATTGGCAGACTAGTGCTGAAGAGGGTATGACGGGGATGCGAAGAGTGAGCCCAAGGTGCGTCCTGGCAGTCAGACGGTCCCTGGGTAGTGCGTTCCATGACTGTTATCCCACGACTACTTGGAAAGTGTCATTGGTGATCTAAGCGACCCTGACGAGGGAAGCGTGGTTTGTGTGAGGAATAAATCACCAGCTGGTTAGGAATCGATTCGAATCGTCATCGCTCCTAGATAGTGAGCACTTGACTCGAGCTACGGCATCGTAGTAATTATTATGGAACAATGATGGTTATCTGGATGATATGGGATATGCTAAATCTAAATTGGTAACTGGATGTTGTTGGTTAATCAAGTGATTGCTATAGTACAGGTGCTTACCTAGAGGGATATGTTATAATAAAGATGATGCAAAGTACTTAAAATGGTTTCTTCATGATAGCTTATGCTTTTCACAAACAAGTCAGCTAGCCCACTAAAGAGAGCCTTGCATGATCCTTGGTGTCGTTTTATTTCTGGTTTATGACGGGTAAGTCTAGCTAAGTACATTCGAGTACTCAGGGTTTATCCCACCATGTTGCAGGTGAAGTTCTTGGCCTGCTAAAGATGGTGGCTAACCGCCGGTGGGCTCGGTGATTCTATATTTACTTCTCATCTATATGCTTTTGTCTGAGGATGTCCCTTATGCTAGCAATGTATTTGGAACTTATATTAATGTAATCATTTGGAAGCTATGTTGTTTTCAATAATTGGTTTTGAAACCCAAACTTGTACTATTATTTGTGAACCTATTTGTAATATTATTTCTGCTGCAACTCTGTGTATGTGATGTGTATTTGCTTAATCACGCGATCTTGGTTGTGATGTTGATTTACCGAGGTCTTTCGAGACACTCGGCGGACTACCGGGTTTATATAAGTGAAAGTATGCGCGTGTCAACGTGTTAGCGGGGACAGTCGTACTTGATCTTATATAAATTGGGTGGTTCTGTCACAAAAGATGCAGAAGAACTCGTCAGAACATGCAAGAATTGCCAAATGTTTGCTAGGCAATCACATGTGCCGGCTCACAACTTAATATGCATACCGCCGGCCTAGCCATTCTCATGCTGGGGGCTGGATCAAGTCAGACCACTCAAAAAAGCAAAAGGAGGCTTCGAATACATATTTGTGGCAATCGACAAATTTACAAAGTGGATTGAATACAAACCTCTGGTCAAGTACAGTGCAGAAAAAGCAGTAGAATTCATACAAGACATCATGCACAGGTTTGGCATGCCCAACAGAATAATCACAGATCTTGGTTCACCATTTACAGCAAGAGAATTCTAATACTGGGCAAAAGATTGTGGGATAGAAATTGACTTTGCATCATTAGCACACCCACAGGCCAATGGACAAGTTGAAAGAGCAAATGGACTCATATTACAAGGCTTAAAACCAAGATTATATGAAGATTTGAAAGATTATGGTGGAAAATGGATCGAAGAATTACCAAAAGTAGTATAGGGTCTAAGAACCCAGATCAGCAGAGCCACCAGATACTCACCGTTCTTTCTGGTCTACGGATCAGAGGCAGTACTAACAGCCGACTTGATATGGCTATCTCCAAGAATAGAACAATGTGAAGAAAGCGAAGCAGAAGAAACAAGGCGGTTAGAAATTGATTCAATAGAAGAAATAAGAGACAGTGCAATAATCCAAAATGCAAGATATCAGCAAGGGTTACGAAGACATTATGACAAAAGTACTCAACCCCGATCACTAAAGCCAGGGGACTCAGTATTATGACTAATCCAGAAGAAAGATGGACGACACAAACTACTCAGTCCATGGAAAGGACCCTTCATCGTGAAGACAGCAACAGGACCCGGCACATACGAGTTGATGACTCTAGATGAAATACCTGTGAAGAATACTTGGCATATCAGCCAACTCAAAAGATTCTACAATTAGTACAACATATTGTACTCAAGCTTCAAGAGAAATAAAGCAGAAATTCTTCAAGAAGAACGACTTTAGATATAAGCCCTGTCCAACAGGACAGAACCAACCCGTAATCAGGTTGGAGAAAAAGGGGCTTCCCTGTTAACAGCCAACCCAGAAACGGTTGCGCTACATGGGTAATTTTGTCACTCAACCATATGGAGATGGCTTGACTGACGGCCAACGGCCAAATAGCTTCTTGGGTAAGGAGACCCAAGCTAGCATTTGTCACTCTACCATAAAAGAGATGGTACGACTAACAGCCATGTCCAACGGACTGAACCAACCCGTAATCAGGTTGGGGAAAAAGGGGCAGCCTTGCAACAGCTCAACCCGAAAACAGTTGTTGCTAAACGGGCGCAATCGCTTACCCTAAGAGCTAGTACGATTGCTTACTTACCCTACAAACAGCCAAACCAGAAATGGTTGTGCTATACGGGTCCGATCGCTTACCCCAAGAGCTGGTACGATCATTTACTTCGCCCAACAAGCGGCACAATCAACAAAGAAAACTTGGTCGCCTACCCTAAGAGCGGTACAATCGACTACACCCCAAGAGTGGCGCAATCAAAACTACAACATGGTCGCCTACCCCAAGAGCGGTACGACCGACTACTTCGCCCCAAGAGCGGCACAATCAACAGATACAACTCGGTTGTCTACCCTAAGAGCGGTACGATCGACTACTTCGCCCCAAGAGTGGCACAACCAAGATTTCAACTCGGTCGCCTACCCTAAAAGCGGCACAACCAAGATTTCAACTTGGTCGCCTACCCCAAGAGCGGTACGATCAACTACTTCGTCCCAAGAGCGGCAAGAACAAGACTACGACTCGGTCGCCTACCCCAAAAACAGTATGGCTGACTTCTTCGCCCAAAGAGTGGCAGAAACAATACTCCAAAAGCAGTATAGCTGATTTCCTCGCCCAAAGAGCAGCAGTAATTCTACAAGTCGATTATCTACTTCAAAAGCAGTATGGCTGATTTCTTCACCCCAAAGAGCGGCACAAGCAATTCTATAACTCAGCTACATACTCCAAGAGCAGCATAGCTGATTAAATCACCCAGCAAGTGGCGTTTACGAGTCTACAACTCGCTAGATATTCCAAGAACAGCATGACCAACTGCCTCGGCCCAAGAGCAGCCGAAACAAATCTATGATCCGGCAAGTATGGCCTACCAATTTGCCCCAAAAGCGGCAGGAAACAACCCTACAAGGATGGCTATCTACTCAAGAAAGCAGAAAGCTACATCTGCACCATGAGATTAGGAAAAACACGCTCCTGAGAGCTACTTTACTCAGATAAGTCAAGAAACAACCTGGTTTGATTAAAAAAGAACCCCGATGAGGTACGGCAAGAACCAAGACAAGCTTAGAAAGAACCCATATTGATTAAAAAAGAACCCCGATAAGGTGCGGTAAGAACCAAGACAAGCTTAGAAAGAACCCGGATTGATCAGAAAAGAACCCCAACAAGGAGAGACAGAGATCAAGTCAAGATCAGAAAGAACCCATATTGAAGAAAACAACCTGCATAAGTTGGGAAATGTAAATCAAGACAAAAAAGAACTGGAGTGATCGAGAAAACAACCCGGAATGAGATACATACAAGTTCGTAAAGAACTCCGGACAAAGTGCAAACAAACCTAGAAGAGGTACATCAAGAACCGAGAGAAGTCTAGAAAGCGACACCGGATGAATAAAAAACAACTCGAGAAGAACATCACGGATTAGTCAAACACTAAGCTCGGGGCTCGAAGATTCGCTTCAACTACGCCGAGGGCTCGGATTTAAAGACGAAGGACCAAGAATACAAGAACTCAAGACTACAACAAACGACAACACATCAAGATTTTTCATCCGATTTCTTTTGAAAGAAAAGAACGGAGAAGGCTCGGGGTCATGGGATACATAACCCTAGAAAATTTTGAAGACAAGAATCTAGACCCTCCAACTTTTGCAAGCAAAAGCAAGAGGTTCGGGGGCTACACTCAGTGAGTGCAATTTTTTATGAAAAATTACACCCACCGAAAAAGAACTCGGAGCAACCAAGAAGACTAAAGGGACCCTCTGGCTTCTTGTCCCAACAAGCAAGAGGCTCGGGGACTACACTCACTGAGTGCATGCACAGCAGTCATAACAAACCAACCAAAAGAAGACCATCTTAAGATTTCACTTCAAGAAGAACCCGGATCAAGTCTATAACTACTCGGCCCTTGAAGCTCAATCATGAAATGCTCGGGGGCTTGTCGATGGGGAACCCTATGGACCCCCCATAGACCGTACTATAGGGAAGTGGACCTTGATAACAAGGCCCATAACCCAATCGCCAAAAAGAACACGGAGCAAAGCAACGTGCAAGACCAAAACTCCAATTCGGACTATACAAGGAAAGACACCCGAAGCATAGCTTAGGACTCTGATCTTGTATCCGAGTAGAACACAAACAACTACTCTCAAAGACTGGACTATAAAGGGTGGTGAGGATATTCTTGTAAACAAATCGAACATACCCAATACTCAAAGCAATACGACGCAAACAGGATAACGCCGAACTGGACGTAAGGTTATTACTCGACCAAGTCGAGGGCCTGAACCAGTATAAATCGTGAGTCTCTTTGCATAACCGCCGAGTTCCATTATTCGCCGAAGCCCGAACAACTATCCCAAGTACCCCCGTGGCAGGCTATCGGTGGTAAAACATCGACACACACTAATGTATGTGACAACATAGTGATTTTGCCAAGCCAAACGACTCTAGTGTGCCAATTTGAGTCGACTAGGCGTTTAAGGCATGTGGCAAGGAGCCGTGAATCCAAGGCACTAATCGACGGAGAAGAGGGAGGGAAGACTTGAGTCGAAGCAGAGGAGGCTCAAATCGACGAAGGGAGGGGTTAATCGACGAAGAAGAAGTGGAGCGGCTACGCCGCCAAGAACAGATGTGCGCCCTCCGTTCCCCTGCTTCGTTAATTTGCGCACGGGAGATGGGATAGGGACTTGTGGAAGCTGTAGGCCCGCGATTTCCCGCCAGCACGCAACTTCCAGCGGTCTCCTTCACGCGTAAATCTCCCGTGCATCGTTTTCTTTCGTGCGCACAACTCCTACGGTCGCTCTCGCCCCCCCAATCCCCTCCAATTCGCTCGTGTGTCAGGCCGCTCGGGCTTAAACGTCGCCAAATCGTGCCTTAGGCGATGACTATTACCGTAAGGCGGACGCCATAAGCCTTGAGGTCATGGGAGGCCGACGCCTAGTTTGAAATCGCGATCGCGACTGGACGACTTAAAAAGCATGAGCGTGGTGCACATATACCTTGGTATAGTGATTTATTATTTTTCTTAAAAATACGTATTAGTTACAATTTTATTAATTAATTTAAAAGAATTATAATCCTCCCCACAACGAAATCACCTCTTTCTTAACGTAGATCCCCATCTTCTCACGAGTACGCCTATCTCCCTACCATCCAGACCAAACCACCCTCCCCACGCCACCATGGCCTCCGCCGAAATCCCCAACTCCAGCCCCGACGCCACGAACCCCGCCGCCGCCACCGGCCCCGACCTCTCCTCTTCGCCGCCGCTCCCGCCCCGCAAGCGCCGCCTTTCACCTTCCGCATCCCCCACGCGCTCCGCGTCACGCTCTCGGTCCCCCCGCTCCCGCTCCCCGCGCGGCCGCCGCTCCCGCTCCCGCTCCCGCTCCCGCAGCCGGAGCCGGAGCCGGAGCCGCAGCCCGCAGAACCCGCCCGATGGCAAGCGGCGGCGGCACAACGACCTTAACGTGGAGGCGTGCCGCGACTTCCTGCGCGACAGGTGCACCCGCTCCGACCTCGAGTGCAGATACGCGCACCCTCACAACTCCGTTTCCGTCGACCGGTGCGTGCGCGCGAGATCCCGTCTCCTCTTGCGCTTGTAGTAACAGGGTTTTCGTTCTAATTTTGGTTTTGTTTGCTGCCCGTGGGATTTGGTCAGGGACAATAAGGTGACGGCGTGCGCGGATTCTCTGAGGAACAATTGCTTCCGGGGGAGGACATGCCGTTACTACCATCCGCCTCCACATATCCAGGAGTATGAGCTGATTTCTCCATTCTTGGTTGTTCGATTCGTTTGGTTTTGTTTGCTGGTTAATGGTTATGCTTCGGTTGTGGAAATCCAGTACTCTATCTCGTTTCATGTTTATAGAAGGTTAGAAGCACGAGTGGCAGATACTTTAACTGTGAGCCCATGAAGGCTGCAGAGTATAACATATAAATTTTAATTATCAGCTTCACAATGCCCTTTTTACCTTGCGCTAACAGCTGATGCAAACTGCAAATGGCTAACAGCATTTTCCTTTTGCAAGGAAATTACAACATGTACAACATTGCTTTGTGAGAAAAGCTACTTATGACTCAAACACATGGCCTATCGGTTGTTTTAATTCCCTGTCACAGTGTAGGAATCTAACTCCTCTCTATTTCTGCATAGCACGTACCATTGAATCCCATGAGCTCCCTGACTTGGAAAATTCGCTGTTAGCCCTCCCACTCTCCTCTTTAAAAAAAAGGTTACTCCATAAGTACAGCAGCATACCCCATAACCACCTTTTCTGTTGTTTTGGGAAGCCTGCAGAGTGTGTTTCTGCTTGACTCTGATCGAAGACAGTCTTAAAACTTGACTTGGATGAACTTGTAGAGTGACATGCAAACTGCAATTATCCTGTGAGAGCACAAGAAGATTTTTAGCTGCACTTCTGATTTCACTGCTTTTATTTGCTTCTTTGTTTTAGGCAATTGCTGAGATCAATTGGTGTGGAAGACCCAAAGGTGAAGACGGTAAGTTTGTTATATTTTTATTGGATAATAACATGGATCTGACTGTCCTTTTCTGAAAGTTTAAAATTCCTTTCTATTTAGTGCCATCTGCTGACTAAGAGTAGAATTGATGCCTACTCCCTCCATCCCTTAAAAAAGTTCGTTTTGGACATGATTTAAGATACCAAGCAGTAATTAATTAGAGTCTATTTTCCCCTGTTTGTCCTTATTAAATGGACTGCTGGGCATCCATTCAACGAATAACTCTCTGTGTCTGACTGGTTACTGAGGTGCACTCTACGGCTAGCGGTGCGGGTTCGATCCCACGCTTGCTTCTTTTTGTTGCATGGACAATGGACTGCTTACTTTTTTTTTCTTTTTTGCGTTTTTTTGCATGGAGTATTTTTGTAGCAAGGACTGCTTTCTTTTTCTTTTTTGGTTTTTTTTTTTTGCATGCGCGCCGTGCTCGTACGTAGACATGCAAGTTGCATGCAGCGCTCGCCTGCACCTATTTTTTGCCCGCATACGATAGACTTGCAAGTTGAGCTCGCCCACGCCTATTTTTGCATTTCGCTCGGCTGCGTACAGTGCGCGTACTCGTATTTTTGCAGGCGCGCGTACTTGTATTTTTACTCGCGCAGCGTGTTGGCGCGCGTATGTACTTGTATTTTTGCTTGCGTGGCATGTTGGCGCGTTCGAGGATAGCAAGCGATGGGATTTGGAAACGAAGAGGCTGACTCCTTGCTGCGTTAATGACTCGCGTTAATGACTTGTTGGAAACGAAGAGGCCGCGCCACCGCAGGGGCAAAGTCGTCTCAAGTCACTGTGGACCACCCAAAACGAATTCCTTTGTGAAAAATGTCAAAAGCTCCAGAACGAACTGTTTTAAGATATGGAGGGAATATGTGCTTAAAATGATAACACAAATTATATATCAGGGTTTATACATTTTGTTTTGCCCTATCCTTTTGTTGAAATTCGTGGAAGAGGTGGTGTCAACAATGGTGAACCTATCTTGTAGAACAATGTCTAAAGGCCTGCTTAAATTAGATGCCATTGTAGCAGCTATGCTGATTTATCTATCTTATAACAGTAATCTGGTCTGCATATAACATTTTGGATTGCCAACTTACCAATTTTTTTTATGAAACTTCAACAGATCTGCAGAGATTTTACACGTGGGAAGTGTTCAAGATCAGCAAATGAGTGCCGATTCTTGCACCATTCATCTGTTGAAGATGTTGCAATTGTAAGTGTACCTCATTGAAATTTGTGTATTATTATTATTGCTATAAATTGCCTATCAAAATACAACTGAGAACAGTTTTCTCTGTACTTAGAGCAAGAACATCCGTCTATTTCTAACTGATTCCCACATTTGGCACTTCCTAACTCTTAAAAGGTATTTTGGCTGATTTAGTTTTTTTTCTACTTTGTTTCTGTGACAGGTTTGCCAAGATTTCTTGCGTGGACAGTGCAATCGCATAGCATGTAGGTACTCTCATGTAGTAGCACATCCAGTGCCACCAATGAGCCATGTTCCTATGCCATACCCTGAGATGGTATGTACTTCTGCTGAATACATTCCCACATGTTACACTGTTACTTTTTATGGAAAGAGTTTTTTTTATCTATTCTTCATATTTTTAATAACAGTGATCTTTGGAGAACTGAGAAGCTTACCCTTCTTTTGCCTGTATTTTTTAGTGGAGAGTGTTCATCTTTGCATTATGTATTATTAATATAAATGTAAGATGATTTATCATGAGTAACATACTGTGTATCCCTTTTTATGCATTATTCCGAAGCTTTACATGCCACCACCACCACCACCACCCCTTGGAGTACCAATGATGGGGCCTCTGCCTTCACCTCCTATACCATTTGCTGGTACATAACGTGCAATGATCAGTTTCCCCCCTTGTACTATTATTGTTGCTTTTGAAATTTAATGAACTTCCCTGAAAAACATACTCCTCTGAAAACACAGATAATAAGAACAGAGTTGAAGTTTGTAGGGACTTCTTGAAGAACATGTGCAATAGGGAATCCTGCCGGTTTGCACACCCCGAGACACATACAACGGTTAGTATTTGTGCCTCTTCTTTTGCCTTTTTCTGCTAGTATGCAAGCTACTAATTTGCAAGTTTCATTTTCTGTATCTAATTGACCAGGCGGCGATCGCCAATGTTGAAGTATGCCGTGATTTTAAACGAGGAGAATGCAATCGACCTGCCTGTCGCTACTTCCATCCATATACAAGCTAAAGTTTTATGTTAGCTAAAGTAAAGTAAATTATACCTTGTTTTCCCCCTTTTTTAATACAAAATTTCAAATGACTGCAAATACATATAGATGAATTAATGCTCCCCTAGGAACACCTAGGTACAGAGTTAACTTTAACCTCAATTCCTTGTAGATCAATTTTGTCCATTCAAACCAGCTAGAGCAATATAGAGTTTATTAGGGTTGGCAATTTTTGTCATTTGGGTAAATTAACATTTTTTCAATGAAACGCAACTTTTTATCCGACCTGAACAGGCACTGTTCAAGTGATCTACTGTTTGGTCAGCTTCATTGTCTTTTATTCCGCATCAATTCTTTTCCTTCTGGGAAAGCTCTTCTGCTAAGTTTGTCAACAATGGCAGATGACCTCTTATATCAGTCCACTGTTTTAGAATGTATTATTACTAGTTTATGCTGTTGGGCTGTTGATAAAATTAGATGGTCTGATCTTCTCCTGCATATTTCTCTCCCATGGTCCCACCAACTAATTTCCTCAGTTTAGTTAATAAACTAATGACTCATTAAATGTGAAGAGTATCTTTCAAGCGGCACTACTATTTATTTTGATAACCAGGTCATCTGACATGTCTCATGCATAACTGTTGGGGCTTATAGGGTCTAAGAATAAAAATAGCTGTCGCTATATGATTTTCCATTGAGAATTCATCAGTGTCAAAATCTAGATTCTGTTTTTTCCCCTTTATTACTGAACCAGAACCTGCAGGCAAGTCCCCACATTTAGTTTTCAGTCTTATTTACAGTGCTTGTTAGCTGTCTTTAACAGATGGGTACTGCTTGTTTCCTCAGCTTGAGTGCTCTGCCCAGCGCCGCTGCTACCGCTGTGCTGCTGCTGCTGCCGCTGCCAATTCTGCTTCTGCCACCAAAGAGCTGCTGCGCTGGCTGTTGCGTCGCTAAGGTGCCATAGAGCATGGAAGCCGTAGAAGTTGCTATGTATGCATGGAATAAAATATACTATCATCCTGTGATATTCAGATGGTTGCTTGAACTTGCTTGACTCAATGGTTGAATAGTACCCCTTCACTACGAGGGCTGTGTGTGTGGCTATGTATTTGTTGTCTTAAAGATAATTATGACGTGAGCTCATTTGGTGCCTGCACTTTTAATCGGTGGACAAAATATTGACCATGTGTTTCATGACGGCCTGCATCTGGTTCAAACAGGCACCGCCAGAGGATGGCGGTCTACAGGTAAGCGATTTTAAACATGAGCTCTGTGGACACAAATTCAGACATGCAACGGTTTTATGGGTAGCCTGCTTGAATTGAAGCGTAGCTGCACCACCTAATCTTTGCCGATTTCAGCAAATTCTGGGAAATCCTATGCTTGCACTTGTAATAACTAGATGAACATGATGTTTTTCTGTGACTGAGCTTCGCTTGCAGCTACTGGATTTGAATCATGGTTATGAGATTGTGCTGTAGTAATATTGCGGCGCCAACTTTTTGCTCCTTGTAACCACTGGCTGCAGTAGATTTGGTGCCGCTCCTTTTTATCTGACGACACTAGCTAGCGTCAGAGGAGAAAGCAAGAACAGTCAGGGCGAGCTTTGGATAAAAAGGTGACGCGACAGCGCGAGCCAGAGAAAGGCGGATTCATCTGCAATGTCACTCACTCCGGCGTCGACGACGCCTCGCCGAGCACGAGCAGGGAAATGACATGGGTAAGTAACATGACGGCCGGATCGATGTACTCACTGCCACCACTTTTTTGTTTAGATTTATCTCTCTTGCAAGTTTGATAGGTTTACATTTATTTACATTATATTTCGCCTCCCATTATTTTGTTGATTAAGATATGTCATGAGTGTAAGCTGCTGAGGTCTATCTTATCATCTATCGCGACCGAAGCTGTTTCTCTGCTTGCATTGGCAAGGCAAAGCCGCGGTTTGAGCTGATCAGCAAACGTAACGATGCCAATCCTATTTTGAAAAGCCAAGGACAGCGGTTTGAGCTCCTAGTAATAGCACGCCTGTTTCTACAGGGCTTTCCGCTTTCTGTAGCGACACCTGCCTGGATATTTATTTACTTGTATATATGGTCTCAAGGCCTGCTACCGTTTGGAGGGTCAAGTCTTTGCAAGGCACGGGCATTTGACTTGCTCTGTCTCTGTCTCTCAGCAAAGAGCAGGAAGGATAAGCTTGGAATGCCTTGGCAGTGAGTGAGAGGTGCAACACAGCAACCGGCGTCCATGGTGGAGAGGGAAAGAGACGAGGGAGAAGCAGCCAGGGCCCTGACCAGCGGGCCACTGCAGCAGCAGGAAGGAGCAGCGGAGGGCGAGAGCGACGAGAAAGCAGGAGACGAGCGGGAGGAGGAGGAGGACGACGACGACGACGATCGAGACGAAGAAGGCACGGAGTGGTCGGAGATACGGCTCGCCATCGATGAGCTGTCCCCGCCGGCCCGTCTCAAGCACGGCGACGGCGATGGCAAGGCGGCCGCGTCGTCGCTGCCCACGCTGCGCTTCCTGGCGCTGTCGCACCTCCTCGTTCGCGTGCTCGGTGAGTAGCAACCATCAGCTGCCACGCCATGCGTCTGTTCTTCATCTTGCCCTGAAAGCTCCTCTACTTGTTGATCCTTCTGTTCTGTATATAGCCACTCACCTGCAGTATCATGCTTGTGCCTCGTGGCGGGTTGCTTCTGAATTCTGATGTGTTTTTCTCTCTCACTGTTGTGTTGAATGGCGATTTGGCCATGGCGTGGTGCGTGGTGTTGCTGTGTGCAGATAAGATCGGGCCGACCATGGCCGTGCTGAGGCTCGACGTCCAACGGAACATCGAGGTGAGTAAACAAGACCTCCTCTCTTTCTCGTCTCCCGGATCAGCCTGTTCGCTTGCTTCGTAAACGATCGTAAATTTTCAGCCGGAAACGGTGTTTTTTCTCACCCAAACCAGCCAGCAGTAAATAATCCACGATACGATACGGTCTCTCAAACCGGCTACTAGGAGTGAGTAACAGACAGCCCATCATGGTTGCTGATACGGTAGATCATATACTATTAACGCTAGTAGTACTTGCTGCAAATACTACTACCTGCAACTGCAAGGCTGCAATTAGGCAGAGAGTGTCTGTCATCAGACGCCCCCCTAGCTTGCTTAAGCTACCTGCAAAAGGCTCGACTTGCTCTGCCTGATCATAGAAGACGAGAAAGCAAGTTTACCATAAAAGAAACAAGAAAAGGTTGCAAGGTTGGATCCAATTGCAACATGAAATCGCATCTCGAATCTGTTTGGTGTGGTCCATGCAGCCAGGGGGGACGGCGGGGTACGTCACTCATCCGCGTCTGCTTGCTCCTGTCCCGTGCCTACCACACGGCTACGCACCAATAGGACCTACCGGGTCCGTTTGGCCGCATAAATCGGGTCACGTCACGTCATGTCTGCCTATTTTTAGTCCCCGGCCGTAATTCACCATGTACAGTACTTACTAAAATAAATAAATACATGATTGGGACACGGTTTTTTCGAGTTCCTAGCTACAGGAGTTATACTTTGGGGATTCAATGAACTACCGGAAGAAACCAGCTCGGATCTGTTGATTCGTCGCACCATTTCCCCACCTTTCTATCATCTCAAAGCGTGCGAGATCGAATCGCTGCAGCTCCATGATTCAAGCATGTCAGAGATGAAGCACATAGCAGTGTGCACACGGACACGGCTGCACCTGGACTGATGGAGAGCAGTATTATCCATGGACAGGGAGCAGTGTGCGTGCGTGAACGGGTCTCTTTCTGACGCCTCAAAATTCTTGGACTCACAGACAACGATGGCTTTCAAGGGAAGAGGGCGGCGTCAGACAAATAAAGTCCGCAGGATAGGAGAGGAGAGGATTATCAGCGTAAAATCTCTGCACCACTGAGCGAGGCTATGATAATGGACAAATTGCTTTGCTTTCGCGGTAGGAGTACGCCGGAGGCGGAGCGCGACGCCGACGCCACGGCCTGGGCCCGTTACGTGTGCCGCGCACAGGCCTTCTCCAACTTCTCCGGTCACATCCATCCGCCCACTGGCCGGCCTGGCCGCCTGGGGCGATTTTTGGCCGGCGGTTCGTGTCCCGTCCCTTTCGCGATGATGTCTCTCTGTCTTCTTTACGAGAAGCTGACGCTTTTGTCATCTTTTTTTTTTCCATCCAAAGATAAAGATGAGGAGGAGGGTGTAGTAGAGTATAGAGGTAAAAAATCTTCTACTCCTAGACTTAAGGTGTAAGCAAAGGACGTAGTGATGGTGATGGAGATTGCCAATGCAAGTGGGCTAAGGATTGTCTTGTTTGGCATGAAAGATGAGAGCTATATATGCTGGGGCAGGCCTGTCCATGGAACTTCTATTATTGGCTACTGCATACAAAGTATCAACAAATGTAGATCGAGTGCCATAATCCGTTTCTTGTTGTATACACTTGCAGTTCAAATTAATAGGTGGTTATCCTGATCCACACACACATGCATGGTGATGGCCGAGGATATTCACTATTGTATTGCCCCATGTATAGCTTATCTTTCGAAATGTTCTGTTGCTTTCGAAATGTTCTGTTGCTTCAGAGGCTCCAGTATCACTACGCGCGCGCGCACACACTGCATTTGCTAGGGATTGAGAGAGAGAGAGAAAAAAACTGAACAGTGGATGGTGCCTGTTGCAGAGGCTGCAGGAGCTGTACCTGTTGGACCCAGCCAAGTACTCGACCCTAACAGGGATATTGGAGAAGGAAGTCAAGGAGGGCACTGCAAGGAAGGTCGATAGCTGTGCAAGGGCTGTCCTGTGGCTTGCTAGGTACAACAAAACAACCACTCTTCATTCTTAGTTCGTGCCGTCAAGCTAGCTAGTTGTAAATACGCCTCTTCGTTCTCACTTGTAATGCATCTTCTTCTTTTTTCCTTCTAACATTGCCAGATCCATGGACTTCACGATTGCGCTGTTACAGAGCTTAGAGGAGGACTCTGAGCAGCAGCAGAGCCTTGCGCAGCTTGTCGAGGCTGCGTACGAGGTCAGCCTGAAGCCGTGGCATGGCTGGATCTCTTCGGCGGCGTGCAAGGTCGGGGATCTATCACTGAATCATTTGGATGGTGCTGTACTGTACTGTACTCTACCACCAGTGCGAAAATAAATATATGCCGACGCTTCTCGTCTTCTGCCTGACTGAAGTTAATTGGATTAGTTGGCGCAATTCTGACTAATCTCTGGTAAATTATTGATCGATTCGACTACATTTGCAGATAGCGCTGAAGCTCATCCCTGAGAGGAAGGTCTTCACCAGCCTGCTGCTGGGGATGGGCCAAGACTGCTCTGCTCTCAAGGATGAGATCGAGAGGCTCGCGTTGCTGCTTCGGCCCCTCCTTGATGACATCCACTCCATGATGGTTAGCACTACTGCTCCTCCTGATTTCATTTCTCTCTATCTAGCGCTGAATCTGATTCTTGGATCACTGCATAGCATAGTACTACCGTACTAACATAACAACATCATTCCCTCAGAAAAAAAAAACATAACAACATCACCATCTCTGATCTGATGCCGTGTTTCGCAGGCCAGGTTCAGACTAGACAGGCTCAAGTCGACGTGATCGATCCATGGCGAGCCCAAGCCATGGATCCCGTGCTCCGCTCTGTGAATATTGCTCTTGTTTAATTTGTCGGTGCTGTAGCCTGTACGAGGTTCCAGCACATCTTGGAGTTGCATTGCTGCTGGTCTAGTTAGACGCTGCTCTGTAGTCTGTACATAGGTCTTGCTTGTAGGGTATTAGGTTAGTCTCAAGTGGGGGCTTCATTTCCTATATTTTGGAAACAGTGCAGGAAAAGTTTTATCCCCATGAAACTCTCTCTACTTTCATGAAACTTTCGTCATCTTTCTCTTCATCAATATGGTGCCACGTCAGCATATTTAGGCCCCGTTCGCTTGTCTTAAATTTGGCTTGTTCGGCTTGTTTTTTTAGCCGGAACAGTGTTTTTCTCTCACAACAATTCAGCCGGAACAGTGTTTTTCAGCTAGTTTCAGCCAAAGTTTAGACCAGCGAAATGTCCATGAAAATCTGATGAAACTCCATTGAGACTGCCTAGACAGTAAGATCTGCATGCGGTGCCCTTTTTTTTGGGTACAAATTTATGCCTCGTCCCTTGTCTGGATCGCTTCTCCAGCTCTCAATGGATGTGGCTTGCAGTTACAGGGAGACCCAGGAATCGGTTTCAGGACGATCACGTCCCTCGGCAGAATCCGGGACGCGTCAGGTGTGCATTGGCGCGCCGCCGGTGCCGCACGGCGTGTCGGCAGGACGGCAGTTCTGGCCTGGCCTGCAGACGTGAGGAGAGACTGCAACTGAGTGCGGCCACAACTAAGGCGAACAAATTCAATCCGCGAAATCTTACGGAAGGTTTCGTTCAAATAAAAAATCTTAACGAAGCAAGCGTTCTGTTTCTTCAGCCAGCTGGAGCTTCTTGGAGCCCTGTGACAAAGACGACCTAAATTTGCACCCCCGATGAACTTGAGGATTCGAAATCTTCTAAACCCAGGCACGTGCAGTGACCGACCATCGACCGCTCTGCTCCCATGAACTTTCTGGTGACCCCAATGGTTTTCCAGCGTGGTTACCGTGTACGTAGGTTTAGTTCACGACAAAATGCTTGAATTTCCTAACATGTCATTCAAATCTTCATTTCCCTTAGAGTGTCAATGCATGTCATTGGTTTAAAATTTTCTCCCTTCACCATTTAGATTGATGTGAAGTGACAGCCCACAGGCTGTTTCTCATTTGAGCATTCGGAGCACCAGAATTCCGGATGAAACGAAGTTTTGCGTGTTGTTTGATTTTTAAGAAAACAGAAGGGAAAGTCTCCACGTTGCCATTGCTCTGCCCCTAAACCGAATTTGTTATTAAGAAAATTCGAATTGCAAGTTTGTCACTTAAGGGCACGTTTGGATCCATTAGCACTAAACTAGCTACTCCCTCGGTCCCAAAAAAAGTGATGTTATGACATTTTTAGTGGAGAAGAAAAATGTCCCTGATATCCTATAAAGAAGTGATGTCGCGTGGTTTACTTCCTAATTAAGACACGTTGCATGCAAGCATGCAGAGATCCAAGGCAGGCAAAAAAACAGTAGCGCATCTCAAGTAGTAATTTGGCGCTGGATCTGTGGGCCAACCCCGTGTCTAAAACTCAAAATATTTTTTTTTCTAGGAAAAATTTAAATCATAGAACATCACTTTTTGGGGGACGGATGGAGTAATTTTTAGCATGGGTCTGTTTGGATCCACATGCTAATAGTGGTTGGATAGTGAGTTGAAGATGCATATGAACTATTATCATCTATTAGCAACTCCAATCCTACAAATGAAACTAATAGTTAGCAACCCTCCACCTAATAATTAGCAGGTCTATTTGGATCCACAAGTACTAATTTTAGCTGCTAATTTTTAGTGCTATTAGATTCAAATAGGCCCTTAACCTTCCAACAATGCATCTACCAGTGCTTTAGTTCGTTGAGCAGCAAGCTTCTACTCCCTCCGATACAAATTATAAGTTATTTTATTTTTTTTAGAGTCAAAGCATATCAAGTTTGACTAAAATTATAGAGAAAATTATAAAGATTTATGACATAAATTAAGCTAAATTGCACAAGTTTCTACATAATCCTTTTTTTATATAAATTGCGCTAAAAGACAGTCACATAAATTGCCATAGTGCCACATACTTATCAATAGTCTGTGATGACTTTGGTAATCTTCTCAATGTATAGCTGCTGGTTCAATCTTTCGAAAAAAAACTTATAGAGGGTCGTGTGTGCGTACATGTGTCTACGTGTGTATTTTCCCAGAACATGTAAATGACAAATCCCACCTGCGGATGGAAAGGGGTGAATTTTCCCATGCAGTGATGTACAGCCTGTTCGACAGCATGTAACTGTCTGTATCTGGCTCAACCAATAGTATTTTCCTCTCACACTAAACCAGTCAGCAGTACTTTCAGCCGATAGCTTATAAGCCAATCCAGACGAAACGAACAGACTGGTAATTTAACAGAAGCGTGTCAGTTAGTACTAGGTGTCAGATATCAATTTTGGTGGGCGATGCAGGTGGTGTTCACGAGAGCGTTCAGATAGTAATAATAAAATAAATTATAGAAGTCCTTAGTAATCCGCGAGACGAATTTATTAAGACTAATTAATCTATCATTAGAACATGCTACTGTAGCTTTACTGTAACACTATATTGTCGAATTATGGACTAATTATGTTTAAAAAATTCGTCTCGTAAATTAGTCGTAATATGTACGATTAGTTATTTTTTAGTCTATATTGTCGGAATCATCAGTTTTTTTTCCTCGCAAAAGAAATGTTGGGTGCTGGTGGTAGCTGATCGTTGTTGGGTTGCGCGTGGTGTGGTGGGGCCGGTGCGGTGCGGCAGACCGTACTAACGGTATTTTTGCAAGCAGTAGAAAAGTTGGAGGAAGCCAAATGCCAACGGATTTTCATGGAAGCTCACAGAGTCAGTCGGGGGCTCCGAGGTCGTGCGCATGCACCGTACAGCTCCTGACCACACTCCGGTCGGAGTCAACGGCGCCGGCCACGCGCTCGCGGCGGTGCTGGCTGCTAGCCAGCCGGCCGACGCGAGCTGGGACCAGATGATGCCGTTCAGATGGCTACCGAACCGTGTTGACGAGTACTCAATCTGACTAAGGCCGCGTTTAGTTCAGCGCAGAATCGGCGCCGCCGGAATTCTCTGGCACTGTTCCGGTACTGTAGCATTTCGTTTGTATTTGGTAATAATTGTTCAATCGTTGACTAATTAGGCTTAAAACATTCGTCTCGCAAAGTACAACTAAACTGTGCAATTAGTTTTTGATTTCGTCAACATTTAGTACTCCATGCATGTACCGCAAATTTGATGTGACAGGGAATCTTCTTTTTGCATAGTGCTAAAATTTAAATTCTGGGGTAACTAAACAAGGCCTAATACGAATGTACCTGCCAGGATGTTGTGTGGTATGTATAGCTTAATAATTTTCAGATCAGTTCAGAGGCCCTTGCCCGGGTTTTATATTGAAATTTGGAAGCAAATACTAATCTCGGGATGACAAACGCAAACGCTCCCTTCGTCCTGCTGCTACCAAAGATGTCATCTAATGCGTGTCTGACTTGACAAATAATTTGCTGGTTAGGTGGTTAATTAATTTGGGGGTACGGTTCTTGCGAGAGGGGTAGTAGTACGCACGATGCATGCCGACTGGCCCTCTTCTCTCGAAAAGACGCGGAAATTACATCGCAACACACCTCTTATTCTTTTGTTTTTAGCTTTTCCTATACTCCATGTGCTTAAAATTTAAGATGATTTCAGGCAACACTCTTGTATCTCTAAGTACAAGTAAATTGTTACTTTTGTGATTTGTTATTTATCTTTGTGTCATAACATATCAAATTTTATCCTGGTCTTCCTATAGAAAATAATTGTAAATTGTTAATTGTCTTTGTGCCAATACAAATCATATTTTGTCGGGTTTGTGGTTTTGTATAACGGGTTTTTTTATTCTCGATTCCAAAAATTACAGATTACGTTTATAGAAATGCAACAAACGAAATCTATAATTTTAGTATAAAATATATGGAATAACTGTCACTAGCAATTTGTTTTTTAGCACATGAATTTTAGTAAATCCCTTTGTTTTTTACCTCTCTTTGTCGTCAAACAAACAATTTGTACTCTCGTATATCTATCATCAAATCAGAAGAAGAAGAAGAAGAAGGAAGAAGAAGAAAACAACTTATACGAAATCAGCTCATCTCTCTCGAAAGGAAGACTTCTCTAAACCAGTTGACCTATATCCACAGCCATACACAAGGCCGATCGACAACCTCTTCCAATATAATATACACACACATTCATATATATCATCTCCAGACTCCATCTCATCCTCCTCCGCGTGTTTAGTTTTGATCAAAGCGTACACAGTACCATCAAGCAGGCAAGAGACCAGCCAAATTATCATTACCTACCCACGTTTACGTACGGAACCACAAACTAAACTACCTGGAGTACGTAGTACGGACGTAGCCAACCAACCATTCAACTGCATCCAAAAGTGTGTGATCATCTCCAGGCCATCAGCTGCTTACGTGGTACGTGATCGTGACAAAAAATGGCTGCCACGGCGGCGGCGGCGGCGGCGGCGGCGGAGTTGTTCGAGGTCCTGGACAAGGACGGCGACGGCAAGGTGTCGGCGTCGGAGCTGCGCGGCTGCGCGGCGGCGGCGCTGGACGAGGAGGAGGCCGCGGCCGTGCTCGCGGCGGCGGACGCCGACGGCGACGGCCTGCTGGACCGCGACGAGTTCCTCGGGCTGGTCCGCGAGGCTGCTGCTGCGGGCCAGGCCGGCGACGCGGACGGCAGCAGGCGGCGGTGCCTCAGGGTGGCGTTCGGGATGTTCGCGGACGCAGACGGCGCCACGGCGGCGGCGGGCCAGGAGCAGTGCATCACGCCGGCGAGCCTGCAGCGGATGCTCGGGCGCCTGGTGGGGGCGAATAAGCAGCGGCAGCTGGCATTGGACCTGGACGAGTGCAGGGCCATGATCTGCAGGTTTGATCTCGACGGCGATGGCGTCATCTCTTTCGAAGAGTTCAGGATCATGATGCATGATGGCCTCTTATGATACGAATACGATCCTTCGTTGGCTTTTACCACCGCCTTCGGTCACGTTTCAGTAAAATATACTTCATTTTTTGGGATGAATTTTGGACTATATACATTTGTACAGCTTTTATGTCAAAATGTGCACGTGTGAATTTGACGTATTACTACCACCTCCACAATACAGTAATTTTATTGCGTTCTAGCAACTCTCTTGTACAATAAAGTTGATGGTCATCAATGTTTATCAGTAAGCTAGTACTAGCTCGCAAGCCCGCACACGGCTAGCATGCAGCGGACAGAGGTTCAAACAGCGAGGCCGGCTAGATGTCTGTTTTTCATCAAAAAGTCCACGAACGCCTCATAGGAAAACCTGAGGAGCACAACGGAATTGCTCTAAAGTCGGCAAGGTCATCTAAAATGCTAACAAATCTCACTGAGAGAGGCTCTAGATAGCAGAGGTTGGAGAAGCTAAAAGTAGAAAAAAAAAAATAACGGTAGATTGATTTTTTTTATCGATTGCATTGGATAACCTCAATAGGCCATAAACCTTCGGTATATAGAAGGATTGGTTTATCTCAGTAGAAATCCTTCCCAAAACATGATCTGCAACTTTCCTACGAAATCAGAGGAATTTGCATCGAAATGCAGGAGGATGGTCAGGTCGGCTAGGGAGATTAGGCAGTTATCCGTCTTCTAGCATGCGTAGGAAAAAGCAAAATGGGAGAGGAAAAAGAAAAAGGAATAAAAGAAAAGAGACTAACACATGGGCCCCACACGTAAGGACATTGTGTCCCAAGACAAAAAGAAAAAACAAGATACTCCCGTTCTCACTCAACAAAACATCTAACACAATCATCCCGTCTCTAGAAACTATAACACCACCGTCCCATCACCTGATGTCTCTCAACCAAATACAACCCTAAATTCGAAGTGTTAGTGCTCCATACTCCCTCCGTCCACTAAAGAAATTCTAGAATAGTATCATCTTTTAGTATCAATACTTATGTATCAGATAAATATTATTAAATTAATTATAAAATGTATTTTCATAATAAATTGATTTGGAGCCATAAATATATTTGTATTAACAAGGTGGATTGAAAAACACCATGTTTGTTTGGGCTTGTTTGGCTTATAAGCCATGGCTGAAAGTACTGTTGACTAGTTTGGTATGAGAGAAAAATATTATTCGTTGGCTGATAAGCCAAATACGACCCAGCGAACAGGCTGAAACAAGAAGGGGAACTCAGAAATGTCAAATTTCCCCCGGACCAAGTCAGTAATGAACGGTGAAGTTTTTTTTAATCTATGACATGAACGGTGAAGTTGGTGAAGGTGAGCCAGTTTTGAGAAAACGGTGATTCTGCCATTACGAAAACTGGGCTTCGCAATTTTGCCATCCCGCAAATGGGATTCGCCCGTTTGCCATTCTCAA
The DNA here is from genome assembly GCA_904845875.1 of Miscanthus lutarioriparius. Classification (NCBI taxonomy): domain Eukaryota; kingdom Viridiplantae; phylum Streptophyta; class Magnoliopsida; order Poales; family Poaceae; genus Miscanthus; species Miscanthus lutarioriparius. Next base: position 36,645,722 of record CAJGYO010000011.1, on the reverse strand, counting down.
ACGATACACACCCGTAAATATGCCCTGTGGAGGATTTATTGCCAAATTAATTTTTTTACCATGGCAAACTTGCCTACCCGTTTTGCCCCTCCCTGATGCATCACGGAGGCCTTCTCTTCATTCACGGGAGACTCACGGTCGTTCCGACGGGAGCGCCGCCGCCAGTCAAGCGAGGAGAGAGGAACGGATCCCCGCCGCCGCAAAGACTGCCGCCGCCTCCGACGCCGCCGCCGACGGACGGTCATTGCAGGGCACCTCCTGGTTTCCCTGGCCGGCCAAAGGTCCGGCTCTGTCGAAGCGACATTGGTGTTTGCTCAAGTGGTGGATGGAGAACCGGCCAGATCTCTTCCAAGGGTGCGTATTCTTGCTTTCTTTGGTAATCTAAGCTGTGCCCAAGCGTGTAGATGAGACTCGACAAGTGTAGATGTGGTGGTAATCTAAGCTGTGCCACCTTTTTTTATTTCTTTACTAGGCTCGATAGGGGAGCATGACCTTAGCTTCTTTTTGGTAGAACCTCCCTGACAAAGAAATCTGTGCACCTCTTGTTGATTGGGATAGCCTAACGAGGACAATCGAGATGAAGAGGGAAGAATTGAGATTGTTGATGATGAGGTGATGTATGAGCTGTTGGGGTTTAGGGCTGACGATGAGGAGGTTGATAAGGCAAGAAAGGCAGCCAGTAAAGCTAGCAGTCAACAGAACGTCGATACTTGTCAGAGGACTGAAGAAATTGATACAACTGGGGCAGTCATTGAAGTTGATGACTATTTACCAGGGGAGAGGACTGTGGTGCACGATCCAAATCGGCCCAATATGGATCTTGGCACAGTTTATTCTAACATGAAGGAGTTTAGATTGGCGGTGAGACAATTTGCTATAAATAAAGAGTTTGAACTACGCGTTGTCAAAACAGATCCTGAAAGATATATTGGAGGTTGCAAGGGGAGAGAAGATTGTCATTGGCATCTTGTTGGGCGTAGACAGCCTGATGGGTGCACTGTTATGGTACTAACTTTCATTTTGCGTTCCATTAATTTTTTTCCTTCAATAATTTTAAGGCTGCCAATGTTTTTTGCCTTTCTATATTAGTTGCCTTGCCTAATTTTTTTTTGTTGTTGCGGTGGCAAGTGGTTGTTGATAAGCATACATGTGAATCAAGTGCTAGGAGGAAGACTACCACACCAACGATTGCTTGGGTTGCTTCAAAGGCAATACATCACCTTAGGAAGAAAGCACTATGGGCCCTAAGGGCGCAAAAAACTTTCTGGATGACCACAAGTGTATAATTCATTATGATACTATTTGTAGAGGTAGGCAAATTGCTTTGAGAGAATTGTATGGCAAATGGGAAGAGAGCTTTCAAACCTGCTATTCAATTGGAGGGCGAGAGGTCCTGAAGAGGTGTCCAGGTAGTGTTATTGAGATTGGCATCAAGGAGGTAGATGACAATTTCTATTTCCATAGATTTTTTTTGCATTGAAACCTTGCATTGAAGGTTTTTAGAAGGATTGAGCCATACCTTAGCATAGACTCTCTGCACTTAATGGTAGATGAAATGGTCATTTAAATTGCAGACTTGTGGTATAGATGGTCACTGGCTGGATGTACCCATTGCTTTTGGGTTCATTGATGGTGAGACAACAGATAAGCTGGACTTGGTTTATGATTTCGATTGCACAAGGCCATAGGAGATCTTCCTGTTTTAGCTATTTCGTCAGATGCGTGTAAAGGTCTAGAAAATGCAGTTAAGAATGTGTTTCCGCAGGCTGAACATAGGGAGTGCTTTAGACATCTAATGAACAATTTCATTAAAAGGTTTGGTGGTGATGTGTTCTCTAAGATGTATCCTGCAGCTAGAGCTTATAGAGAATCAGTTTTCAATTATTTTTACAAGTTAGTCATTGATGCTAGTCCTCAAGTGTTGGTTTGGATGGAGGCTCACCATTACAAGCTTTGGATGAGATCTGGCTTTAATCCTGAGATTAAATGTGATTATATCACTAATAACCTTGCTGAAGTGTTCAACAATTGGATCAGGGACTGGAAAGACCTTCCTGTTGTTGAGCTTGCAGACAAACTCAGAGAGATGATTATGGTGCTATGGGCGAAAAGGAGAAAAATTTCAGAAAGGCTTACTGGAAAGATCCTCCCAGCAGTGATACAACAGTTGAAAGCTAGAACTAGAGGACTTGGGCACTTGACTGTTATAGATGGTGGAAGTGCTGCAGCTGAAATTTGGGACACCACAAACACTCGCAGTAGACATGTTGTTAAGTCTTCTCTACATGAGTGCACCTGTCTTGAGTGGCAGCATACTGGTAAGCCTTGCCAGCATGCTTTGGCTTTGATTACAAGTGTACAGTCTAGTAATGTACATATGGAGGACTTTGTGCATGAGTATTACTTTGTTGAGAGGTTCATGGCAGCTTATAAGAGACTTATAGAGCCATTGCCTGATAAAACACAGTGGCCAGATGTTGATTTGCCTTTTGGGGTTAGGGCACCACTTGACAAGAGGACTGCTGGACGGTACAGAAAACTCAAGATCAAAAGCTTCCTTGAAGGTGGTGGTAGCAAAGGAAAGAAGGCAGCCAAGGAAGCAGCAAATGAGGCAGATAAACAAGCTGCAAATGAGGCAGAAAAGGGCAAGAAAAAAATGATTAGAGGCAAAAGAAAGTGCAAGGGATGTGAAGAATTAGGCCATGGTGAAACAAGCTACAAATGCCATCTTAATGGGACTAAGAAAAGGTAAGACCCAACTATATGTACTTGCTGCCATGACTTGTTTTGCTAACTAAATTAAATACTTTTTTGTCCAAACTTGCAGGAAAAGAAAGCCAAGAAAAAATACCACACCTAAAAGAAGTCAAAAATACAGGTCGATTCCAGAAAAACATCTTCATTTCATAGGACTTAGATGTCATTACAACACATTCTACAAATCAGTTACTAAACAGACCACCACCAGGAGTCGTACCCCACACTTCTAGAACACAGTTACTAAACAACTTCACTTGCTAATAAGCACTACCACACCTAAAAGAACTAGGACTACAATTAGTAAACACAGCACCACCAACAGCTGCACCAGAACGATAAGCTTGTCCATCTTGAGATCCATCCTCTCTTCCTCGTAAATCCTGCAATTAGGCTTCATTTCGACCAAGGCTTTAGTTTCACCATGACCTTCGTATGCTACTGCAGCTTGCATTTCTTCTTTTCATTTCTTTTCCATGTCTTCTTTAATCTTCTTTGCAACTACTTTCTTGTAAGCATCAATCCACCTAAAGAATGGATATTTCTTCATTGTCTGTGGAAATAACAATACATAACACAAACTATTTATCCAAATCTTGACACAGTACCTAGTTCATCCATTTCTATATGACAAAAACATATCATTATATACTCACAAATTCATCGTAGTTTACGCATTTGAAGAAAATTTTGCCGTTGTTCTTCCAGGATTTGCATTCCACTACTTTATTACCACATTCTGGGCATGGAATGAGGGGGATCCCGCTAGGGCCAAGTGGATACAGAGAAAGGGCAGCTGTTGGGATGAACGATGAACTAGACGAAGCCTCACCCATATCTGGCGTCGGGGCAGCGGCGGCGTCCTGGCGCGGACGCGTCGGGGCGGCGGCAGCGGCCTGGCGCGGACGCGGCGGCGGCCTAGCGCGGAGGCCGTGGCTGGGAAGGAAAGGGCCAAGGAGGTGGGCTGCTGTCGGCCATCGGCGGCATCGGCGGCGGTGGAGCAGTTCCCTCTGTTCGTCTTCGTCTCGTCTCTCTCCCGTTCTCTCCGTGCTCTCTCTCCCGTGAAGATACGGTGAATGAAAAGGAACGAAGGGATAAGGCTCAGAGGCAAAACGGGAAGAAAAAGATGTCGCAGCAAAAAAAAATTAATTTGACAACAAATCTTCCACATGGCATATTTGCAGGTGTGTATCGTTTGAGAATGGCAAATGGACGAATTCTATTTGCGGGATGACAAAATTATGAAGCCCAGTTTTCGTAATGGCAGAATCACCATTTTCTCGCCAGTTTTTGTCTCCCACATCCCTGATCCCCTCCCCCCGCGTCGACCCCGACTGGAGCGCGCGCGAGCGCACAGACACAGGACACGACCGAGCACGGAGCAACGCCGCCCTCCCCAGTAGCGCAGCCCGGCCGCGCGCCCACGCCCAAACCTGCCGGGCCGCGTCGCCGACTCGCCGCCTGTTACCATTCGCCTCTGTAGATCCGGCACGGTGCGCGGCTCCTCGCCGAGTTGTTCCCGGCGGCGCATCCGAAGGTGGGATCTCTGCTCCCGAGATCACTGGAGCACTCTCTTGGTTTCATCCGTAATCGCGCTGATTGACGCCGATTTCTCATCTCCGCAGGCTGTCTCCTGGGACCGGTTACTCGCGTGGCTCGCACGACACTCGGGGACTCTGACTTGGTACCAAACAGTATCTGCATCTTCTATCTTTGGATCTGGCCTTCGCCTCAGTTCAGCGAGCTGCGAAGAACAGCTTTGATTTGGTGCCCAAGTGATGTAGTGTGAGAGGCCGACTTCCTGAGAGCGTGATGAGCAGCCAGGGAGGATTCGGTACGGGGAGCCCCAAGTCCTTCCGCTACCCCCGAGGCGGCGACTTCGATCTCGAGTCCGGGTCCCCTCGCAAGGGCCGCAAGCCCAAGAACCCTCACCTCGAGACCTCGATCGTCATGAGGATCCGTTACTTCTACGAGGTGCACCCCGTGGCCGTCGCCCTCATCCTCCTCTCCTTCGGGCTCAGCGTCCTCGTCCTCCTCTCCGTGTACGAGACCCGGTTCAGGGCGATGAGGAGCGTCGGTGCGTGGTCCAGTGACGGCGGGGAGTACCCATTTCCAAAGCTCCGGAACCTTGTCATGGTGGCTGGGCATTCGATCTACACGAGCTCGAGATGCGGGGAGACTGAGAGTGAGAACTCCTGGTTCTTGGAGCCGTACCAGAAGCACCCTGGACAGGCGGCCACCTTCCTGGCTCACATCAAGGAGGGGGTGGCGATCGCGGCGAGGGATGAGGGCGCGCTCCTGTTGTTCAGCGGCGGGGAGACGAGGAGAGATGCTGGCCCGAGGAGCGAGGCGCAGAGCTATTGGGCTATTGCCGAGTCGAAAGGATGGTTTGGTGAGTTTTCGACAACTTCAACGTTTCTTGGTTGATGTACTTTAGTAAGATTTGTGCCATTGTGAGTCTCTGTTGCTCTAATCAAAGGTAGGATAGATTGTGCAATTGCTTATGACTGCTAACCTGTCAGTTGCTCTAGTAAAATGCAAAACAAACAAGCTTGTCTTTGGGGCTATATATTCATATGATAGTGATTTCAGAACTGAGAGTGGATGGTTCAAATGGTCACATTATGGTGCTTCATTATTCTCAATTCAAAATCATATTCTGTTTCTGTAAGGCACTAGCAATAGGCAAGGCCTAAAAGGCTGGGTTTCTGGTTATGTCAAAATATATAATTCAATGCACATTTCCACCTTTGCAACAAGGACAGTCAGACCATCTGATTATGTGCTCAAACAAGTTAATGTTTACTGAAGGTTAATGTTTTTTAACTTCCTCACTGTCATCACCATTTTGGTAGTTACACTTACACCCTATTTGTGCTTGCAGCTTGATCTTGATGTTTCTTTCATTTTCTTTATCACTGAATGACTTCTCAGTTGTCCTTCACTACTAACTTTATGTGTGGGCATGCACAGGAAATGATGAGAGTGTAAGGAGCCGAGCACTCACTGAGGAGCATGCACGAGATAGCTTTGAAAACCTCCTATTTAGTGTGTGCCGTTTCAGAGAGCTCACTGGAAGATACCCACAAAACATAACTGTAAGCCTTGCTTCTTTTGAAAACCTTGAATTAACTGTTTATTTATTAATACCAGTATAGTAATGGGTATTGATCTTCTGAAGTTTTAATTCAAGCTCTTTGAGTTCTGATTATTGCCATTCTCTAATCGGCACATTTGAACATTTGTTGCTTAGGTTGTTAGCTATGATTTCAAGGAGGAACGGTTTGCTCAATTGCACAGAACTGCACTCGGATTCCCAGAAGGCAGATTCTTCTTCACAGGTACACCAGCTACACCTTCCGCAAGGGAGGCTGCTCTGAAAGGTGAAGCAGCTGTCCGTTCTCAGTTCCTTGAAGACCCATATGGATGTCTAGGATCTCTTCATGTAAAGAGGCTGAAGAGGGACCCGTTCCACCGTACCATTCCATACCCTGATGGCTGCCCGGAGCTGAAGGGTCTGTTCTCCTATTGTGGCCCGGTGCCTTACTCCGGGCACCTCCCTTGGACTGAGTAGCTAGTGTAATGTACATCAATCTTGGATCGAGCTCCCCACTGTCACTGCACGATTCCAGCACCATTACACTGACCTTGTTCTGAATTGAGGGAAACATATTCAACCTTGCCTTCTGCATGAGGGGGAGGATTGCTTTTGCAATACAAGTATATGTTACACTATCAATATATATATTTTTTAACCTTTTTGTTTGTCCTCGATGACTTGTCTATTGTCTTTACTCACAATTCAAACTTGTGAATTTGTTTTTACGCGTACACCTTATTATTCTGTGGTGCAATGCAAAGCAATGAAGAACTTCCCCTTGCAGCTGAAGTTCTGAACCTTCCCTGTCAACAAAACCTGAACATCCCATGAACAAAATTTGTACTCTGTGATATCCTGCTGTTCTTCCAATACCGACCCCTCGCCGCTTTTCCAGTATTTCAGACCAGTTACATTCACTAGGTTAGCTAGAATCTTGAGCACTTCCAAGTTCCAACATATTACTTGCACCAATCTTATTTCGAGTGACATATCAGTTTTCTTTTACATAATATATTTTACACTTTGTGTGAGTTGTCATCATTTCTTAAATGTGGAGCGCTCTACTTTGATACTTTCCCCCTTGGAGGGGCTTGATTGGTTTTGAGCCAGGCAAGGCACGGCGTACGGGCATTCATCTTAGGCGTTCGATTATTAGACGCCTGGGGCCCTTAAGTATGTGAACAGAGTCAACTCTTTTCTCTTGGAAAGCGAGGAAACAAGGTGAACCAAAAAAAAAGGAGGGCTCTGTGAAATTATTCAAGGTTGAGAGGAAACAGAGCTTTCTTCACAGTTCATGTAGAGGATTAGCCAGATTAGACATGAAAAAAAAAAAAAAAACAACTGCATCCCTACGGCCTTACCTAAACAAATTCCAGAATTCCTCGGTGCAATGGAGTTGATAACCAGGAAATCTTTCTGCGACTCAATTGGATCAGTGTCTCTTCCTCCTCCCCCCCCCTCCCTCTCTCTCTCTCTGGCAGTCCAATACCTTGACCTATTCGGTATTCGGCTATTCCCATGTGGAGACAGTCACACGGACAAATTAGCACCTACGTATAGTAGTATATGCGAATTAGTAGGATCCAAACAGCTAAACTGCGACCAACCCTGTTCGCTTAATCGTTTCAGCCATGCTTACTCACAAGAGCCTTTCCAGCTTGCTGCGACATGTAAGATGATCAGGTTAATACCGAGGAGCAAAAATGCCACTTTACATACTCAAGCATGTGTTGCAATTTGCAATGTTCGGAACAAGATAGCAATGCATTTAATTCTGCGAAGAAGAACGTCACAAACTTGATTCACAGGTGAAGAAGCACTGCACACAATCTTACTATTATTAATTAGAGTCTCTAATGAAGGCACCATATTAATTCTCAATAGACACGCTAGACAAAAAAAGATAAATCCTAAAAAATCTCACAATAATCAGAAACATCTAGCCTTTAATCATCATCGCTAACAATAGCCGCTAGATCTATTCTAATTTATAAAAAGCTACCCACCTCTGTCATTATGAAAAATACCTAAATTAACCCTCTAAATTCACATCTAAACTACCCACCTATGCCATTATGAAATATAGTTCAAAATAACCCCCAAAATTTGTATATAAATTACCGACATATGAATAAAAAATAATTCAAAATAAGTCCATAAGTTTGCATATAAATTCCTCACTTTTCCATTATTAAAAATGATCCAAAACAAACCCCTAACATTATTACATCTAAGTTACTCATAGTTGTCATTATGATGATAATTCAAAATAACCTTCTAACTTCAAATCTAAACTATCTACATCTACCATTATGAATGATAATTTAAAATATGGCTAATGATTTTATAAAGTACCCACCTCCCATCGAAAAGGATAGATATGAAATCAAGAAAAATTAAAAATTAAAACGGAAGAGAAAGAAAAATAATAATAATAAATATTTGTTTGAAAAAACGGCCCAGAAGAAGGCCCGTGCGGGACTGCGGGTGCGCTCTCGCGGCGTGCCTGCGTCCAACAACCCCGATTGGGCCGGCCGTCTGCTGCATTTCTCCCTCTCACCCCCTAATTCATATGGGCCTGGTAAGCCCTCAAATCACCGCTTCGTGCAGTTTTCCTTGCGCGGGCTTCCTTCCCGCTCGCGGCAGAAAACCGCGCGCGCCGCCGCTTCGTCCGCCCGCACGCGCAGCTCGTCTCCCCGTCGACGCGCCGCCCGCACCCGGCCAGGAGGAACCCCCCGCATCCCTGCTCTCGCGCGGCCCTTTCCCTCCCCTGCATCCCTGCTCGCGCGCGGCCGCGATCCCCGTCCGCTCGCCAGCAGGAAGGAGACCGGCGCGGCTCGGATGTGCCGGAAGAGACCGGCGCCGCCCGGCTCCTTCCCCTCCCCCGCATCCCTGCTCGCCAGCGGCCGCCCATTCCTCCTCGTTGTATTTTTGCCATGGGCATCGAGTAGAGCCAACAAGGCAACAACAGAGGGAGGGAGTTAGCCCGTCATGGCTACAAAACGCCAGGGGTAGACACGGACACACACGTTCGCATGCTCCGGCCAGCGTCGGTCGGGTGACCGTAGCCGGCCGGGCCGCAGGTACGCCGCCATCATCATGGTCCCTTGTCGTCCCTGTGGCCACCGCAACGTGCCATGGACAACGTGATGGAAAAGTTCCCGCAGACCGCAAAGAGAATCTATCTATACGATTATTAGCCTCCAAAGCCTCGTCCCAGAATACTGGTATTAGGGTGTAGAGTAGACTAGGATGCCTTTGCCCAACTACTGGATATAGGGCAGGTCCAGAAGTGGTGTCCAGAGTGCTCCGGACATGTCATGATACGCGTCATCACTTTCGGAAAAAGAAAAAAAGGAGGCCTATCGATCGATCGAGCCGAGACCGAGATGCGTAGGCTGGTGCCGAAACTTCCGTCGAACAAAATGGATTCCACGCGACCACGCCACACCACCGATCGCCGCCGAGACGGTTGGTTTTGACAGCCAGCAGCGTGGACTTGCGCCTTGTTCGCTGGACTTATAAACCGTATTTTTTCAACCAACAAAAGCGATATTTTTCTCACAATAAATCGGAGCTTTCAACCAGACCAGGGCACTGAGCAGAGCTTTCGTAATCCCGTGCACGATCGGCTGGCCCTCTGGCAGGCCCCATCCAGCCATCCTCATCCTGCCTGTTGTGCTGGGAGTTGGACGCGTGCGGCCTAGGCTCCTCCACATCAAAGTTGAAAGTGGTGCGGTGCGGCCGTAGTGGTCAGGACTGGTAGTGGTAGTGCCGGCGACGCGCTGTCAGTGTCAGCGCTCGCTCGCAGCCGTGGAAAGAGGAAGAGGAGGCGCACGGCACAGGCACGACAGGGCTCTCATCATGCCGGGCTGCTGCTCGCGGTGCGGTGCTCCGCTTCGTTATGCCGGTGGTCGACCTTGCCTTGCCTCCCACCTCCTCGCCACTCCCGGCCCCCAGAATCATTAGCCTAGTACTACTCTCAAACGCCTTCTGCTCTGCTTGCTTGCTGGCCGCGAAAAAATGCTTCCGTTCGGCAGGGCAGTTGCCGCCCACCGACGACGAGAAAAGATGGGATGATGGATGCTGGTCCACATGGAATATCTTTTCATTTACTACCTACGAGCGTACAACTATAGATCTGGTTTAGAAATGAAAATGGCAGGAAGCTTGTTAGGCCGCCTAGAAATCACATGATAGGATTGTGTACGTTGAGAGTGAAAATGCGGGTGCTGCCACACGCAACTGATGAACTAGGGGCATGGCGTGCAGCGCGACAAATGCTAAACTGACGTTGACTCATCGATGCAGGGTGACCTTGCCCCGTGACCAAAAAGAAAAAGAATATGTATCCTAGGAGTATCCTACTCCATATGAGTTTTTCGGCTCATAGTTTCTGCGGCTGATAAGTCGGCTAAAATTATTTTATCGTGAGAAAAAAAACACTATACTATGACTGATAAGTCATTCTAACAAGTTCAAGCGAACATATATCGAATAGTTTCATGTGGCAGTTAGTAGGTAGGTATTGAGAAGGCAAGTAGAAGACCGGAAGAGGCGTGGTCCTCGGAAGTAACAGGTATCGATCGCTCGCTTTCTCGCGCGTCACGGCCGCGACTCCGTTTCGGTCTGCATCCGTGAGGCTGACCTCAAGGGTCTCAAAACGTTGGCCGCGGATCAGGCTGCTGCTGGGATCCGGGTGAGGACTGAGGACCGAGGAGACGGAGCCGTGGACGCAAGAGGCCTGACGCCGTACGCCACGGCCGGGGGCCGGGCGGATGACGCGCGCAAGGGAACAAGTTGGGGTTTTCTTTCTCCAAACTGAAAGTAGCTGCCCTTGCTGTTGCTGGACCCATAATCGAATCGACCTGACCCATCGGCTTAATCAATCCATCATCCTCGGCTCCTTTCTTCCTCCAACGTTTGATTCGTGGGCTGGTGATAATCAGAAGAAGGAAGCGATGACATGGCAAAGTTCGCGATTGATAGATGCACTAGTAGATATATATCCAATATCCATGGACCGGCGGCCGGCCGGACGGAGAATCTTGGCGTGCGTCAGTCGGGTCAGGCAGCGAGGCTTACTATACGTGATGCAGGAGCAGTCGATAACGAAGGAACCCAACGGGAAGTACTCCACCCTCCTACCAGTATCATTAGTTGGCGGCGGTTTTTCTGGTTGCGAGGTCCACGGGGGCAGGGGGGTAGTTAGCCGTCGCCGTCGGGGTCGGGGTCGGGGTCGGGTACTCGGGTCCGTCCCTGGAGAGCGCCGGAGAAAGAGAGGCTCGCGCAGCAGGCGCAGCATCCGTGCCGTGGACAGCGCCGGAGAAACAGAGTACGTGTTTAACCAGTTTCGTCTTTTGGTGCTACTAACCCGCCCGTACTTGGTGGGGGTTCATGGCAGGCACCAGCACCACCACAAAGCAGTGATTTTATGGTTCCCGTTCCCGCTGCGCCAAGCACCGTGCTGGACCTAAACTGTGCGTCTGGCAGACTGGCACTCCGGGTTTCAATGCTGGAGGCTGGAGCTGGACCCATACGATGCGACTGTACCAGAGGCTCCCTCGCCCGGTAAAACCTCTCACTGCTCGTCCTGCCTGCGAGCGACACCAGAGCTTTCACCGCGCGGACCGCGGAATGTGGTGCCCGGCCGGCCGGCCCCCAGCAGTTGCCTCCACTTCCACGGGCGTCGCTCACAAACAACATCTCGTATCCAAGGGTCCAACCGTGCAGCACGAAGCCGGCAGCCATCGGGGTCCACGCGATGCTTACCGGGGATCTCATCTCCTCTCCCCCGTCGGGGTCCAAGTATCTGATGCGTCATCAAACCCTCTCATACCAGAGGTGAGCCGTGCGTGGACTGGGTTGAGCACTTTCTGCGCCGGACCCCGAACGCTCGCGGAACGTACGGCTGCTTAAGCAAGCGCGTGCGGCGTGCGCACGGCCGTCGGCCGTCAGAGACCGACCGTTGGGTCACTCGCGCCGCGCCGGGGACCCGGACGGGGGTGCCAGCGTGCGTTCGGTTTACCAACGACAATAACGTGCGGCCTCCGGGTCCGGGATTAGTAGTATCCGGCTCCCGAGGCTACGTTTTCTGTATGGATTGTGAGCATGTTCGACAGAACTGAAAAATAAGCTAAAATACTGTTCCAGCTAATTATCGTGAGAGGAAATACGGTTCTGGCCGAAATCACTGTTCACGTGAACAGTGATCCGTGAGGGGGCTGCCCAGCCACCGGCCAGCCAGCCGAACAGCCCCTGTGAAAACGCCCCGCATCAGATTCAATTCAACACACGGTTGCTTCTCCTATTTAATCAATCAACCCACCATCAGTCACCGACGCCGCGTGTCCAATAATCAAGCATTATTATTTATTTATTATTACGGCAAAATGCTCCCTTAATTAATTACTGACTCAGTCCGGCCCCACCGAATACTGAAGGCCAGGAGTATCAAGGAACCGGACCTCGAAGAAACAGTCCCTCCAATCTACATAGGCACCGAGTACGATTTTTGCACTCAATTTGGTCTCTAATATAGGAGATGTGTTCAGTTTATATGAATGATTGCTTTCTTGTGCCCATTTCTGCCCGGCGGCGAGGTGCATGTCAGTGTCGCTCCCTTTCATCGCTCCACTTCCTCTAGCTTTTATCCGTTCCAGCGATCGATGGCTACACTTACCAAATCGACTGTGGGCAACATTGCAAATCAACCTTTCAGGCGCACTCCGATGATCCGACCAACACCGTACCCAAGTGGGAGAAGAGCCCTTTAACCTCTTGGATACAGTGAAATAACTACACCACTGACATTAGCTGGTTACTACATTTTCCTCAGCTCAGATACATAAAACGAGGTATGATTTTTTGTTTTGCCAACATACCATTTTACAAGTGGGCGAAGGAAGGAAAAAAAGCTACTGCAGACTCTGGGTGATTTATGGCCTCCTGTCACCCGAGTGAGCCAGGGCTAAAAATCACTTGATTATGCAAAGAAGATAGAATCGAGTGATTTGAAGCCAACAACCACCCGATTTGCAAAAACCACAAGATGTGAATCCAATGGACCAGATAAAATACAATTTAACAGATTATTTTTATGAAATGCAAATTAAATAAATTCAAAAGAAAAACAGATAAAAATAAAAGAAAAATTACCAGATCAGTTCTATGGAAGGCAAATTGGAAGAAATTCAAATATAGCAGAAAGAAATACAAATTCAACCAAATAAAGCATACAGAAAATAAGAAAAGCCAAAAAAATGATCCGATAATTATTCGAGTAATTCTGATCATTTTCATTTACGAATAATTAATTTACATCAATTAAATACAGAACTTACGCCAAACAAACATAGTAAAATATAGTCTAATAAGATGTACTCCCTCCATCGATGAAAGAACGCAATTCTAGCACAAAGTCCATGGTTTACTATCTTAAGTTCGATCAATTATAGATAAAAGAATATTAATATTTATTATACCAAATAAAAATCATTATATTAATTTTGAAATGTATTTTTATAATAAATTATTTTATAGCCGTAAATGTGAATAATATTCACTAAAATTTTGGTCAAACACAAACTACTTCTGTCGGCACGCAACCGCACTGTTACATTCTTTTGTGGACCAGTAATTTACGAATAAGGTAGTGTTCGGCGGGTATGGATTATTTACTGTTCATACTGAAAAACACTATTCATACTGAAATATTGTGAAAGAAAAATACTGCTCCGACTAAAAAAAACAGAACGAGCCGGCTGACCAGCCAGCCGAACACTGCCTTTGTAGGGGCTACACACATGCTAGGGGCTAGACACAGGAGCCGAGGTGGGTCGATGTGGCTGGGCAGCAGCATGCCTACGGCCTACCTGTTGCTGATCCATGTGGAGCACGAGAAAGCTTGCTCCAGCTTTCTGCGCGACAGAATTTTTTATAATTTAGCTCTTTTTTTTAAAAGTTTCTCACAAATAGACTTTTGGTGGAAAGAATTCAAAAAATGGACCCTTAGCTCGGCCCAATGATGCTGGCGCTGAGCTAGGCGCCAACGTCTCTGGCGCTGAACTCCTGGGCACGGTGGATGACCTGCCAGGGGGCTCGACGTCATTCACTCTGACGCCAAGCCTTTAATACCTATTGGGCCCGTGTCTTTCCTCTCTTCCTCTCCCTCTCTCGCCCTAGGATAGCCGAGCTCCGCCGCCGCCCACGCCCTTGCCTCCACCGGCCACCTGCTGCTGGCGCCATCATCCTTGTGCCCGTCTTGCGTGCCGAGGCCGCCCTGCTGCCGCCCCCACGCGCGCGCTGCTGTTCGGGCTGGCCCGTCGCCGCAAGCCGCCTCCGCCGCCCTCCACCGCCGTCCTCGCCTTGGCCTCCACCATCGGCCTCGGCCGCGGCCCGCCTTGCCGCCCTCCACCGCCGGCCTAGTCCCGCCTTGCCGCCGTCCACCGCCGGCGTGCCTCCCGCGCTTGTCGAGCCGGACTCGCCGCGCGGAGCCCCGGGCATCCCGCGCCCGTCGCGCGCCACCGCTGTTGTCGGCCGCGCCACCGCCGACCCCGCCACCTGTAGCGACCGGCCGTGCCACCACCGGGCCGGATACATAAAACGAGATATGATTTTTTGTTTTGCCAACATACCATTTTACAAGTGGGCGAAGGAAGAAAAAAAAGCTACTGTAGACTCAGGTGATTTATGGCCTCCTGTCACCCAAGCGAGCCAGGGCAAAAAATCACTTGATTATGCAAAGAAGATAGAATCGAGTGATTTGAAGCCATCAACTGTAACATTCTCGGTGTTACACTATAAATCGTTTACTAAAACACTGCATGAGCATCATGTTTATGTGTTAATGCATGTAATATAGAGTGTTGATCAATTTTTGTAACTTGAAATGATCAACGGAAACGCGAAATAAAAGGTTGTTCGTAACTTATGAAATTATTAAGTAAGGATGTTCACGATTTTTTATTGAGCAAAAACACTATAGAACGTATATACGAAACTTTAATAAAGTTAGAAGTACAAACTTTGTAGATGACGATGAAATACCTGTGGTCGAAAAATGAATTCACTAGCTAACTGGTCTAATAGATTGGGAATCGAATTTGACGCGAATCCGATCAAGACTTAGTCGAATTTCTAAGACTGAAAAATGGTTTGACCTAGCTATGATTGGCAATTTTTGTAGAGTAATTGGGTTAAGGGGTGGTGTGGTTTTAGGGCTTGTTTTAGTAGCCTAATATGCCATCTTAAAAATTGCATAGGTGGTTTGGCGATTAGATCATCGTCCGCCGGCCCGGAAAGGTAAAAATAATGAATATGCAATATACCTACTTAGTTGGCATTTGTTATTTACTAGTTAATGTGATAACTCAGGTAATTGATTTAGTTAGTGATCTAGTGAGATATATGTAGATAGATAGAAACAAAGATACATAGGTACATAGATATAGTTAGATAGCTACTTAGATATGTAGTTACATTTTTAGTTAACTACATATGATCTAGCTATTTAGTGAGTACACTGTAAATATATACGTAGTTATTATCTTGATTACTTAGTTTGTAGTTAGAAAGTACTAGGTACTATCTATCGTCTAATTTGGACTAAAGGATATGTGTTTCGTTACATGTTTGAATTAGATGGACAACTTAGTGACCATATATCATGAAGGCACCGTTAAAAGCGATCACTATGGATATGTTGAGTTTCTTGACATGCAAAGCGTGCATGTGCTATTCAATGATATGCCTTTATTTAGTGAGATGGTTACAAGGGCTCAGGACGAGCTGCATTGCATTGGAGATGATGGCATTGCAGGTGATGGTGTACTGCACCTAGGTTCTCCTCCGAACATCTTCAGACGAATGATCTCAATTGGTTGTGCGGATCAGTGGGAGAACTATGTGAGATCGGTTATGAAGAGCCAGCTGCAATGTTTGGACGTGGTTATGCATCGGGTGTTAGTTGATCCCATCCCTCATGGGTTTACCCCAGCAATGGATCATCAGGCACACATCGACCCTCCCGTTCCGGAACCTTACCTGCATGTGCAGATTGCACCTACGGTTCCCGATGCTCAATCTGCCCCCAATGCAGTATTTGGAGATGGTTGTCAGACTCATGTTTCCGTGGCAGATCCTCCTTATAAGATCCCTTTGACACAGAATCATCCGAGTAAGTGTCTTAACCGCATGGTTTTTGGGAGCTTACCCCGTTCCTTACATCTATTTCTTTCATTAAGTTGCATAACAATACATTTAGCGTTCTTGGACCGACATTAAGAGTTATCTATTGTAGTTAGTGCCACCTTCGAGCCGTATCACCCTTATAATACGTTAGATTCTTGTACAAAAGAAAACAAAACCTATTACTATCTGTTCAGAAGTATTATTACTGAGAACTTTGTTGCAGGACAATACACTCAAATGCTCAGTTGAAGAGATTGAGCGCGTTCAGCCGAGAGTCAATGACGACTACATACTTGGCTTCCTGGACGTAAGATTAAAAATATTCTTTCAAACATATTATTAATACGTTAGATTCTTTCAGTTAACATAGTTTTGTACAAACAGAGGCTGTCACGTCATCTACGCCGTGCGGCTGGTCGTTGTGGTTGCATGACAGACATGACGTAAGACGTGTACGTTCCTTCCGCAGGCAGAGGAGGCTTGGGTTCCTCTAGTCAAGCAGCTACATGGGACGAGGACGAGAATGAGGAAGACGACGACGACAACGTGGACAAGAGGCACGAGGAGCTTGGCCCCTCTCAGCTCCATGACGCTCCCTCAACTCATCCTACACCACCTCTAGGCACTAGGCGACGTCGTCCGCGTGACCCTTACAATCCAGGTACGAGCACTCTCGGTCACAAGAGTAAGGGCAAGAGTAGGAGGCAGTGAGGGATGTGGTAGTTGTTAGTATGCACTATTATGCATTTTGTATTTACTTTTTTATAACTATTTGGGACTGTATGGACATTGTGGACTATTTGGACTGCGTAGGACATATTATGTTGGTTGTGATGTTCGTTGTGATTGCTTTTTGCTCCTTGGATGATTAAATGTTTGGAATATATAATGATGTCTCTGTTTGTAACTGTGGATGTTCCTCAAACAAGAGAAACTCTTGCGAATTTTTTCTGTGAAACAATAATCATACTACACTGCTAAAAAGGCACAAATGTAGTACACAGATTAACTATAAATTTATTAGAAAGTGTATAATCCAAACGTATCATACATACGCTTTGTAGATGAATCTAGGGTTACCAAGCAACAGTGAACGATTCTATGCTTTTCAGATAATAAAAATAGACTTTTCAGATACAGGGACAACAACAATTTATCACATCACTAACATAGTACTGGCATGCAAGGAAGCACAACTTCACTCTATCTCCACCATCCATCTTATGACTGTTTGATCCAAGGGCTTAGGTGAAGAGGCACACGGATCGCTGACATGGCACACTGAGAGGCCTCCATTCCTTCTCTCAACCTATAAATAACCACTCACTCCCTCTCATTCACACACACAACAAGGAAGAAGAACACTCCTCGGCATTTTCTTTCGTTGCAGTACCAATGTCTGGAGGGTCGTCCAGAGGAAGAGGAAAGGGAAAGGGAACTACCTAAGGGTGGGAGGGTCCTCTTGGTCCCGATGTCTTTGAGGAAGCTTTTTATGAGAGGTTCCCAGTTGAGAGCAAAAGTGATTTCACCAAAGAGGCACCACTGAGAGGATACGATGAAAGGAAAGAAGAGTGGCCAAAATGCATGCATGGTGAGGACTGCCTAGTGTAGATGTTCACCGAGGGAATAGATGGAGGTCGTCGTTTCTTCAAATGCCCGCGAGCATGGGTAATTACTATTACTATTTGTTTCTTCAATATGTTTCTCTTGTATATAACTTACACGATATACTTATTGTAGTCTTCCTTGGCCGAAGAAAACGGTGGGTTCAGTAGGTGGGTCGATCCTCGACCTATTTATCCGCATGTGGAGTACATCTACTACCTACAAGACCGTATTTTCGATCTAGAAAGGAAAGTTAGCAGCGATTACAAGGACGACGGACAGGATGACAACAACAATGGTGCCGATTCACAGGAGACACTCTGCAATGATCCATATTGCACCTGCCCTAACCACAAGAACAAGGGGCCTCCCCCGTCACCCCCGCCACCACCACCAACAACAACGGGAGGCTACTATAGAGAAGGTGCAACACAATTTGCTATGTGACCACACTACTAGGATGACTTTATCTTTTTCACATACCACATCTATGTGTTTGTTGTTTGGTTTAATTACCTAAGGCATGTTAGGTTTAGTTGAAGGAAACTCTGTACCCAGGTTTGGTACATGTAGTCACATGCCATTTCATGTATTTCGTGTGTTGATTTATATAATGCCGTACGTCGTTAGGTTTTTTTTGCAGCACGTGTTCACATTTCAATATGTCTGTATCATTAAGCGGAATATTAAGACCATAGATAATGAAAACAATTACATAATGAAAAGTTCAATACTATGCCACATTACACAACATATTAATACTAGAAGTACGTGCCGATAGTAGACATAGGGGCAAATGCACTTCCAAATCCTCAGTCTGAAACATACTGAGTAAGCAACTCATCATCCGAGTACTAGTCCTCTACTACAATCCTGTTGTTGTGGCTAGGCTCACCTGCGTTGCTCTGACCTGCCTGTCGCCTATAGTAAGCGGCCTCCGCTTCATCTAAGGCCACTACGGCCTGAGTGAAGAACGTTTCTTCATCCTCCTTCGCATGTAAGCCCACCTCTGCTAGAGCGATGAGCTCGCTCAGTCTGCCAGTGTCGTCCTCAGCCTCCTTCGCCTGCATGCCCGCCTCGGCTAGAGCGATGAGCTCACTCAGTCTGCCAGTGTCGTCCTCAGCCTCCTGCGCTTGCATGCCTATCTCTGCTAGAGCAATGAGCTCACTCAGTCTGACAGTGTCGTCCTCATCCTCGTCCCCCTCATCAGACAACACAATCGGTGATTGAACGGTGCGACCAGCTCACGATCTATGCTCATCTAACTTCTTCTCCTCATACCTTGCACGAGCCACCTCTGCGGCATGTTCCTCGCTGCAACCAATCCCTTAATATATAAAATGCAATCAGTTAGCAACGCGATTATATTATATTTAAAATCAGGCAACAAAAAAAGGTTTTCAAGGACTCACTGGCACATAATGTAGCAACATGCTCGTTCAAGACCTGCATCTGTACTCTTGTCTCCTCCCTTGCCTCATTCCTTGCCCTCTCCTCCTCTAACATCATCCGCCTCTCCAATCCCCATTTGTTAAGCCCAACATCGATCGGGTTACAAATACCGTGCTGTCTAGCAAACTCACGCATCTTTTCTTTGTGATGTTTAACGAATAGGTTGACGTAGTCAGGTCCATATCCCCTCTTCCGTGCAATTAGTTGCCTCTTCTTCAGTTCATCCAAGAACTTAGCTTGACCATCATAACATTCCCACCTGCATTTCCTAGTGCTCTGTTCAAAAGAAATATTATATCATATATGTCTTAGCAAAAGAAACAAAATACGATTTCATGTTTACCAGAAAAATAACGAACCTTATCATACTCAATCATATGGCCGCAATAATAGTCTATTCCAAGCTCCGAAGGGACTAGGCCATAGTTGGATTTAACACCACATTCACACATGATAGGAGGTGCTTTGTAGATTACCCTTTCTTTCTTCTTTTCCTTAACCCTCCGCGGTTCTTCCGGCCATTGGTTCTTAGGACCATACAACCACTCCACTCCTTGAAACGACACTTCGCTATTGAAAACACCTAAATAATGAGACATTAGTACATGAACACATATAGCTCAAGATTTCAACACATACACTTTGCACTTACTTCATGCTTGTTTAGACACACAAACTCCAACGTATTCTCCGGGTTTATCACAGCTCGATCTCAGCAATCGCACAGAGGAGGTTCCTCGAGTCATCTAACTGCGGCTAGGTGCTTCTCCTTAGCCATCATTGGCGGAGGGTTAGGGGGGTGAAACCCACCGCTTGAAGTGCTCACGTGGATGTCTCCCTCTAAACCAATCGTCGAAAAGGAGGTACTTAGGATCAAACTTGTCTGCACCGTCGATCCACTGAAAGAAAAGGCACCTCTCATGATCCTACACAACGAGATTCCAACAAAATATTAGTAGCATACTTACACAAATAAAGAAAAAGGATAGTGGAAACAATTTCTTATATTAAACCGACTGCATGTGTAGAAGCAACGCGTCGCTGTGTCCGGATGTTTCGATTGAAAAACATGGGCTGGAAAACCACAGTCACAGTTAGGGACAGGGAGGTCAGGAGGGACGGGGGCATCTTTGCTAGACGCGTCGGGGTATAATTCTCGAGGACGACCCCGTTTTCGCCAAAACTCCTCCCGAAACATTTCTTGCATCTAACAAAACGGATGTAATTTAACAAACATAAATCAAAACATCACAAATAAATATCAATGAGAACCATAACTACAATAAAACCAATTTCGTTCTAAAAACCGAAAGCAGTTAACATTAAACCCTAAACCTAGGGTTTTCCATTTGATGCACAACAATGAACCCATAACATAACTACATGTACCTAGGTTTGCTAGCTTTTTTCACGCCTTAGCATCATCCTACGGTTGTATAATACATATATTGAGGGATACAATGAAACCCTAAGTGATGACAATTCTTAGGTTAAAAAAATCGACTAATATATACCGAATCGATGCGAAAAAAACTAGGAGGGGAGCGAGGATACCTTGCTCTCGAAGATCTACGGATCAAATCAAGGTTTTCAAGGTCCAATATGACGATTCGTGAGGTAGGGTGAAGTGGGGAGAGAAAAAACCCGAGAGAGAGGAGAAAGAAGAGGAAGAATGCTCGGGCAGGAAAGTTGGGCCGAGGTTAAATGCAGGGAGCTCGGCGCCAATCACTATGGCGCCGAGCTCGGCGTCAAGATCTACGGCGCCGAGCTCGGCGCCAGAGTGAATGGCGCCGAGCCCCCTGGCAGGTCATCCACCGTGCGCAGGAGCTCGGCGCCAGAGACGCTGGCGCCTAGCTCGGCGCCAGCATCAATGGCGCCGAGCTAAGAGTCAATTTTTTGAATTCTTTCCGCTAGGGGTCTATTTGTGAGAAACTTTCAAAAAATGGCTAAATTGTAAAAAATTCGGTCTGCGCGACGCACTCGCGGGGCGCATGGGCCCTGCTCGCTGACAACGTGCTGGACTTCACCGATCATCCCCTGCGTTGACAGCGCCTAATCTGACGCATGAAAGATCGAGTAAGCAGCGGCCAATTTTCACCCGATTGAGGTCGTCTCCGAAGACGCGTTGGGAGACAAGTCTCTAACATAATAACTATAGTCTCGTACCTACATGGAAGACTGATTTTGGCTATAAGGAGAGATATAATCTAAATATGAGTATTCTCTCTCCTAGAGATCTATTTGCAGAAAGGGTTCTCTTTTGGGTCTTATAGTTGGAGAAGACTAAAATATATATTGGATATTTTACCTATAACAATACCCAAACGTGAAATTAGTTTTATATTTTAGGTAACGGTTTTAGCGGGAAAACACACACACAGTTCCTCTTCAATTCCCCTGGAAATTGTAATCATTCTCGTTGAAACCACGGCGAGGACCGTACGGACGGACCTACCCTTTGCATTTGCACGTTGAGGTCAATTCACGCTCCCGTTTCTCCACCGTAATTTCCCCTGTTGTATACTCCTAATAATATTTAAATGATATTCCTACGAACAAGGCAGGTGATCCACGTATTCACCGTGGCCCCGGCGAGCAGGCGCAGACGCACACGCATGCACGCACGCTGTCCACGAGAGGATGACGACGATATCCACACGTGCAGCGTGAGGTGGGGTCTGGCCGTCAGAGGTTCGAGAGGGCAACTCCGTAATTCCGTGAAAGCAAGTGGGCGTACTCCTAGCTCTCCTCCTCGTGCGGTGCGGTGCGGTCCCTGCCACGTTTCCTTCCAGAGGACAATCGGAGGAGGCGTACTACTGCGCGTGCACGCGTCATCGCGGCGGCGCAGCCCCGACGCCACCGGCGACCGGCTAGACGTGCACGGCTGCCATGTGGGGACGACGTGACGCTTGTCCCGCATGTCAGTGGGCAGCCCGGGGAAGGGGGCCGGCGATTACCTGCTCCCGCCGCCAGGCGGGGAAAAGGTGACGTGTCCGAGTTGGATAGCCGCACATGGACATGGGGTCAGTAGCGATTCGTGGCGAGGCAAACAAGCCTCATCACGCCAAGATTCTGGGCGAGATTCATCGGTCACCGGGACACGGTCTGCGGTTGCAGCTCCACCTTTCATTCATGCTTGCTGGTTAGGACGATTACTGTGCGTGACATGGATTACTTGTGATGATAAAGAAATGCGCCCGGTTCTTCGGCACGCTCCAGCAGTACTTTTCAGCGAACGAACAATGTTTTTCTCTCGTAACAAATCAGCATAAGCCAAATTTCAATAAAACGAACGGGGTCATGGTAATGTATGGTAGCAGTATCACATGTTGCTTCAACAGTGTCACAAAAAAAACATGTTGCTTAAACAGATGAAAAGGGTATCAACTTTAAGCAAGTACTAAGATTGTTAGGAGAGCGTGTGTACATCGTCAAAGCACACAAGTCTTCCGGTAACAGCAAAATAGGTATACCAGCTAGCTGGACCGAGAAGAATTAGCATGCATTATACTATAGTACCAGAAATATAGTTAGGCAATCTACACATGTAGTAGGAGTACAGAGGTGTCATTTTCCTGTGGACAAAAATTGGAACTCTTCTCCCTACCTCTCCCTTTCCTATATCTCCATGCACTCTGTGTTTCGTCATGTGCATGTGCGCATCACGATAAAGCCTTTATACGATTCCCTCAGGTGTTAATGTTCCTTCAACGATCAAGTATTTGTATTACCATTATCTAAAAAAAGGTATTTGTATTACCATCATCCTAGCTAGAGACGACACTAAGAGATTATATTTTACTCCCTCAATTCTCTTTTTATAAGGCACAATTTAACATGATACTATCTCTCAAATTACATTTTAACTAGCTGTTGCTGTCTTTTTTGTATTGTTTTTTTTTCATGAGACTTGGAAATCAAGAGGATGGGAAGGACTATTGCTCAAGCGTATCGGACTAAAAAGGAGGGAGACTATCAACCAGAGCCATTAGCGGAGAAAACCTTTCTGCCAAGATCTGGAAAGGCCCGTGCCGATGACTTTCGTCACAACTAATCTTAAACACAACAAATATCCATTTCATAAGCGAGGGTGGGGGAGAAGCAAGCCGAACCTCTGATCGACCCGGGCATGTAAATAATTATCGGCGTCGAGAGAAAGACGAGATTCAGTATACCTATAAATTTATGATAATTAAATTGTATATTTAATTATAAATCTAACCCTATCATGTTAATATTATATAATAAAAAAATGCTAACTAAATTATTGATCAAAGACTTCTTTCTTTCTTTTTTCAAATTATTGATCAAATATTAAAGTTTAAATTTGATATATATGTACGCTTTATAAAAAAGAATGATGGAATTACTCACGATGCAAGTGTACATATCTGTCAGATATCTACACCCGGGTATCCGAGCCAAAGGATTAATGAGCGTTACGTCGCCTCATCCGGTGGTTAAAGACGCAACTACGGCCTCGTCCGACTCCGAGGACGAGGTTTTCACCTCGTCCGACCCCTAGGGGCCGGACCACGCCTCGTCCAACTCCGAGGACGAGGTTTCCGCCTCGTCCGACCCCCTGGGGCCGGACCACACCTCGTCCAACTCCGAGGACGATGTTTCGCGGAGGGCCCCGCCTCGTCCGACCCCCGGGGTCGGATTCCATCTCGCCCGGCTCCCGGGAGAGATTTTCGCCTCGCCCGATCCTTGGGGATTGGATCTGCTACCGGTCAAAAGCAGTAGTCCCAGGGTAGGGCTCGAATCGCTTCAACCATTACGGCATGGAGGCGCACGTCCGAAAGCACGTCTCGGACGCGTCCTGATGCGACTGGCGGTCGCATCGGGCCATGCTGGGAGACTCACATCGCCCATCGCGTCAACAGGGCAGCACTGTGCTGCCAACTCGCTACCTGAGCACCGTCCAACGTCAGTCAACCGGCGTCAGTTGATTGGCGTTGTACCGCCAGCCCCCCGTATGCCCTCTGTCAGGGAACCATTTGACCATTCCGTCCACTCGGATGGGACGGAAGACAAGAATGGCGCACGACGCCCGCACGTAAGCTGCGGCGGCCAACAAGACCCCAGTACGACGCCGCTGCCACCACGATCTACAGGGTCAGCGGGACCCACACGAAGAGGAGGACGGCGCACCTCTGTGAGCCTTATTTCTCTTTCTTTTTTCCTCCTCTCTTCGGTTGTAAACCCCTGCTTTTTGTTGACCTATAAAAGGGAAAGCAGGACGTCCCTCTTGGGGGATTGATCGAATAAACACATCGCATCACACAAGAGACTTGGGAGCTATCTTCCTCTCTCGCCCGTTTGTAACCCCTACTATAAACTCAGTGCTGGTAACACGAGTAGCCGAAAACTGGACGTAGGGACATTCGGCCTGAACCAGTATAATCCTTGTGTCCTCTTGGCACACCATCCGGGCCAGACGCGCAATATACAAATTTACTGGCCGGTGCTTACTCGAAGCACTGACAGTTGACGCGTTAGGTAGAGGTCTTTTTGTGCGTTTCGACATCAACAACAAGCCTCAGATGACTAATCACGACATCATTTGGACCAGGACCTCGAGGATAGCTCCGGGAGGTAAAATAAACTTTTCCTTCTCAAAATTGGCATGAAATAGTTGGACCAGGACGTCAGGTGAGTACGTGGATTCGAGACCAGTCAGCACTCGAGGCTCTCTCACAGCACAAGCCAAGCCAAGCCAAGGCAAGGGAAGTATAAGAATCAGCGAGGTTCTACTAGTAGCCTTCTGAGATTCCTGTGTCGCAAGCCATGCGTTACCTGCACACACGGTTTAGCACCTGACAGACAAAGTAACAGCCACAAAGCGGCAGAGGCAGCAGCACTCTCATTCCAGAACGGCAGAACCTCCGAAAGTTCATTTCAGCTTTCTCAATCTCGAGGAAAGGAAGGAAATCACACTGTTCGACTGACCTTTTCAGCTATGAAACAGTATTTTTCTCTCACAACATTTCAGCATAAACATCAGCATAAGCTAAATTTCAGCATAAGCGAACAAGGTGAAGCTCTAGAAGAAAGCAGATACTCACTTCGATATACAATATTTTTTATGAGCTTGATTAAAAATTAAACAAGTTTGAATTAGACCAAAGTCAAAACATAAATTGTCTGAAACGGAGGGAATTAATCCTCCTCGTTGTATTTTTGCCATGGGCATCGAGTAGAGCCAACAAGGCAACAACAGAGGGAGGGAGTTAGCCCGTCATGGCTACAAAACGCCAGGGGTAGACACGGACACACACGTTCGCATGCTCCGGCCAGCGTCGGTCGGGTGACCGTAGCCGGCCGGGCCGCAGGTACGCCGCCATCATCATGGTCCCTTGTCGTCCCTGTGGCCACCGCAACGTGCCATGGACAACGTGATGGAAAAGTTCCCGCAGACCGCAAAGAGAATCTATCTATACGATTATTAGCCTCCAAAGCCTCGTCCCAGAATACTGGTATTAGGGTGTAGAGTAGACTAGGATGCCTTTGCCCAACTACTGGATATAGGGCAGGTCCAGAAGTGGTGTCCAGAGTGCTCCGGACATGTCATGATACGCGTCATCACTTTCCGGAAAGAAGAAAAAAAAGAGGAGGCCTCTCGATCGATCGAG
Source organism: Miscanthus lutarioriparius (assembly GCA_904845875.1). Taxonomy (NCBI): domain Eukaryota; kingdom Viridiplantae; phylum Streptophyta; class Magnoliopsida; order Poales; family Poaceae; genus Miscanthus; species Miscanthus lutarioriparius. Next base: position 36,619,982 of record CAJGYO010000011.1, on the reverse strand, counting down.
CCGAGACCGAGATGCGTAGGCTGGTGCCGAAGCTTCCGTCGAACAAAATGGATTCCACGCGACCACGCCACACCACCGATCGCCGCCGAGACGGTTGGTTTTGACAGCCAGCAGCGTGGACTTGCGCCTTGTTCGCTGGACTTATAAACCGTATTTTTTCAACCAACAAACAGTATTTTTCTCTCACAATAAATCAGTCAACAGTACTTTCAACCAGACCAGGGCACTGAGCAGAGCTTTCGTAATCCCGTGCACGATCGGCTGGCCCTCTGGCAGGCCCCATCCAGCCATCCTCATCCTGCCTGTTGTGCTGGGAGTTGGACGCGTGCGGCCTAGGCTCCTCCACATCAAAGTTGAAAGTGGTGCGGTGCGGCCGTAGTGGTCAGGACTGGTAGTGGTAGTGCCGGCGACGCGCTGTCAGTGTCAGCGCTCGCTCGCAGCCGTGGAAAGAGGAAGAGGAGGCGCACGGCACAGGCACGACAGGGCTCTCATCATGCCGGGCTGCTGCTCGCGGTGCGGTGCTCCGCTTCGTTATGCCGGTGGTCGACCTTGCCTTGCCTCCCACCTCCTCGCCACTCCCGGCCCCCAGAATCATTAGCCTAGTACTACTCTCAAACGCCTTCTGCTCTGCTTGCTTGCTGGCCGCGAAAAATGCTTCCGTTCGGCAGGGCAGTTGCCGCCCACTGACGACGAGTAAAGATGGGATGATGGATGCTGGTCCACATGGAATATCTTTTCATTTACTACCTACGAGTGTACAACTATAGATCTGGTTTAGAAATGAAAATGGCTGGGAAGCTTGTTGTTAGGCCGCCTAGAAATCACATGATAGGATTGTGTACGTTGAGAGTGAAAATGCGGGTGCTGCCACACGCAACTGATGAACTAGGGGCATGGCGTGCAGCGCGACAAATGCTAAACTGACGTTGACTCATCGATGCAGGGTGACCTTGCCCCGTGACCAAGTGCTAAAAAGAATATGTATCCTAGGGGTATCCTACTCCATAGGAGTTTTACTGGGGTATCCTACTCTATATGAGCTGTTCGGCTCATGGTTTCTGCGGCTGATAAGCCAGCTCAAATTATTTTGTCGTGAAAGAAAAAAAAGCACTATACCATGACTGATAAACCATTCTAATAAGTTCAAGCGAACATATATCGAATAGTTTCATGTGACAGTTAGTAGGTAGGTACTGAGAAGGCAAGTAGAAGACCGGAAGAGAAGTGGTCCTCGGAAGGAACAGGTATCGATCGCTCGTTTTCTCGCGCGTCACGGCCGCGACTCCGTTTCGGTCTGCATCCGTGAGGCTGACCTCAAGGGTCTCAAAACGTTGGCCGCGGATCAGGCTGCTGCTGGGAGCTGGGTGAGGACTGAGGACCGAGGAGACGGAGCCGTGGACGCAAGAGGCCTGACGCCGTACGCCACGGCCGGGGGCCGGGCGGACGACGCGCGCAAGGGAACAAGTTGGGGTTTTCTTTCTCCAAACTGAAAGTAGCTGCCCTGGCTGTTGCTGGACCCATAATCGAATCGACCTGACCCATCGGCTTAATCAATCCATCATCCTCGGCTCCTTTCTTCCTCCAACGTTTGATTCGTGGGCTGGTGATAATCAGAAGAAGGAAGCGATGACATGGCAAAGTTCGGATTGATAGATGCACTAGTAGATATATATCCAATATCCATGGACCGGCGGCCGGCCGGACGGAGAATCTTGGCGTGCGTCAGTCGGGTCAGGCAGCGAGGCTTACTATACGTGATGCAGGAGCAGTCGATAACGAAGGAACCCAACGGGAAGTACTCCACCCTCCTACCAGTATCATTAGTTGGCGGCGGTTTTTCTGGTTGCGAGGTCCACGGGGGCAGGGGGGTAGTTAGCCGTCGCCGTCGCCGTCGCCGTCGGGGTCGGGGTCGGGGTCGGGGTCGGGTACTCGGGTCCGTCCCTGGAGAGCGCTGGAGAAAGAGAGGCTTGCGCAGCAGCCGCATCATCCGTGCCGTGGAGAGCGCCGGAGAAAGAGAGTACGTGTTTAACCAGTTTCGTCTTTTGGTTCTACTAACCCGCCCGTACTTGGTGGGGGTTCATGGCAGGCACCAGCACCACCACAAAGCAGTGATTTTATGGTTCCCGTTCCCGCTGCGCCAAGCACCGTGCTGGACCTAAACTGTGCGTCTGGCAGACTGGCACTCCGGGTTTCAATGCGAGCGAAGCTAGCGGAGGGGCCCTGCTGACCCACGCTGGAGGCTGGAGCTGGACCCATACGATGCGACTGTACCAGAGGCTCCCTCGCCCGGTAAAAGCTCTCACTGCTCGTCCTGCCTGCGAGCGACACCAGAGCTTTCACCGCGCGGACCGCGGAATGTGGTGCCCGGCCGGCCGGCCCCCTGCAGTTGCCTCCACTCCACGGGCGTCGCTCACAAACAACATGTCGTATCCAAGGGTCCAACCGTGCAGCACGAAGCCGGCAGCCTCGGCACGCGATGCTTACCGTGGATCTCATCTCCTCTCCCCCGTCGGGGTTCAAGTATCTGATGCGTCATCAAACCCTCTCATACCAGAGGTGAGCCGTGCGTGGAGTGGGTTGAGCATTTTCTGCGCCGGATCCCGAACGCTCGCGGAACGTACGGCTGCTTAAAGGCACGTTCGTTTCACGAGGAATGGCTCTCAGAAAATCGCTTGGCTGTGGCTTGTTATAGACGATCATAAATTTTCAGTCTATTTACATAAACCAGCCAACAGTACTTCTTCACGAACCAGCGATGAAACGAACCAACCAACCGAACAACCTTATTAACGTGCAACAGGCTTATTAACGTGCGGCCTCCGGGTCCGGGATTAGTAGTATCCGGCTCCCGAGGCTACGTTTTCTGGATGGATTGTGAAACCCCCCCGCATCAGATTCAATTCAACACACGGTTGCTTCTCCTATTTAATCAATCAACCCACCATCAGTCACCGACGCCGCGTGTCCAATAATCAAGAATTAGTATTTATTTATTATTACGGCAAAATGCTCCCTTAATTAATTACTGACTCAGTCCGGCTCCACCGAATACTGAAGGCCAGGAGTATCAAGGAACCGGACCTCGAAGAAACAGTCCCTCCAATCTACATAGGCACCATGTACGATTTTTGCACTCAATTTGGTCTCTAATATAGGAGATGTGTTCAGTTTATATGAATGATTGCTTTCTTGTGCCCATTTCTGCCCGGCGGCGAGGTGCATGTCGGTGTCACTCCCTTTCATCGCTCTAGCTTTTATCCGTTCCAGCGATGGATGGCTACACTTACCAAATCGACTGTGGGCAACATTGCAAATCAAGCTTTCAGGCGCACTCCGATGATCCGACCAACACCGTACCCAAGTGGGAGAAGAGCCCTTTAACCTCTTGGATACAGTGAAATAACTACGGGAACATATCTAGTGCAAACCAACATCTCCGTGCAAATCGTGCAAACCAACTGCGGGGGAGAGGTGAGAGGGGGATTTGCAAAAGTGTAATTAGGAGCGGGCGTAATTACACTTTTGCAAATCCCCCCTCCCACCTCTCCCCCGCAGTTGGTTTGCACGGTTTGCACGGAGAGGTTGGTTTGCACTTGATACATTGCCAATAACTACTCCCTCCATACCTAGATTAATTGTCGTTCTGGGCTCTAGGCCCGTTTTCACAAAGAGTGTCACTGTTGCGGTATGTGGTTGATGCTTGACGCGTTTGCCCCTGGCCAAGCCGCCCGTTGCGCTACGCATATGTTCCGCTGCCGCATTCAACGCGCGCGTGCTCTCCTCGTTCGTCGCCCTCATTCATCGCTCGCACGCGCGCCTCCCGCGACTCCCTTCTTCTCCGCAGCCGCTGCACGCTCTCCCACAGCAAGCTCGCCTCCTTCATCTCCCTCAGGACGCTCGCCGCTGGACGTTGCGGTGCAGGACGTCTCGTCGGACTCCATTGTGCCGTAGGACGTCGAGCCGCTGGACAAAGTCGAGATGGCGCCGCAGGAGGTGCCGGACTCCGTCGCGCTGGACACCGTCGAGGCTCTAGACTCCGTCGAGGCTCTAGACTCCGTCGAGGTGGTGCAATGTCCTCGCTGCGGCACGTTCCACGCGGGCACGAAAAAAAAAACTACAAAGAACGAGCTGTAGGCAAGCCATTCGAAACCGGAAAAAAAAACACGCGCGCGCGCAGGGCAAAAACACGCGTGCGCATGAGCAGCAACGCGCCCACACCTGACCCAGCGAGCGCCATGCAAGCAAGCCCCAGCACAGTGCCATGCAAAATGTCTTACGGCCATCATAAAAAAAACACGCCTACGGGGACTTGAATTGTCGACCTCCAACCTCAGGCCGTGGCGGACAAGCCACTCGAGTTACACAAGATTGTTGTAAAGGTGACACCCACAACGCTATTTAATAAGGGCAAAGGAGGAAAAATATCCCCTAATTAATCATTCCTTGGTAAGCACAATCATGTCCTAAACGATAACTAATTCATGTATGGAGGGAGTACACCACTGACATTATCTGGTTACTACATTTTCCTCAGCTCAGATACATAAAACGAGGTATGATTTTTTGTTTTGCCAACATACCATTTTACAAATGGGCGAAGGAAGAAAAAAAAAGCTACTGCAGACTCAGGTGATTTATGGCCTCCTGTCACCCGAGCGAGAGGGCAAAAAATCACTTGATTATGCAAAGAAGATAGAATCGAGTGATTTGAAGCCATCAACTGTAACATCATCGGTGTTACACTATAAATCGTTTACTAAAACACTGCATGAGCATCATGTTTATGTGTTAATGCATGTAATATAGAGTGTAGATCAATTTTTGTAACTTGAAATGATCAACGGAAACGCGAAATAAAAGGTTGTTCGTAACTTATGAAATTATTAAGTAAGGATGTTCACGATTTTTTATTGAGCGAAAACACTATAGAACGTATATACGGAACTTTAATAATGTTAGAAGTACAAACTTTGTAGATGACGATAAAATACCTGTGGTCGAAAAATGAATTCACTAGCTAACTGGTCTAATAGATTGGGAATCGAATTTGACGCGAATCCGATCAAGACTTAGTCTGATTTCTAAGACTGAAAAATGGTTTGACCTAGCTATGATTGACAATTTTTGTAGAGTAATTGGGTTAATGTGTGGTGTGGTTTTAGGGCTTGTTTTAGTAGCCTAATATGCCCTCTTAAAAATTACATAGGTGGTTTGGCGATTAGATCAACGTGTTAGATTTTTTGAACGCTTTAGAAATCATGCTCAACATGCTCTCGGCTGGCTTCATTACGTGGGTGCAGTCACCGTGCCTCGGGCACTCGGCGTCGGCCGACTGCACGCACGCACGTACACCCGCGCACGCCGCGCTCGGTGGGCCCGATGCTCTGGCCGGTCCGCTGCCGCCTGGCCGCCTGCCTCGCCGTGTCACTGCCGCTGCCTTGCGTTGCGTCGCGTCCGCCTGTGTCGCTGCGCCGCCGTCCCATCAGCTCGTTGCACTGCGCTGTCATCGCCGCGCCACAGCACGCTGTCGTCGCATCCGCCTGTGCCTCTGCGTCGCTGCCCGTCCCAACTTTGCACACGTGGGCTTGCTGAGGCCACTCGCATGTCGTTCACCATTGATGGCGCCACGGCCACACGGCCGCGCTGCCTCCGCCTGCAAGCGTGCACGTTCCTTTCCTGGCTGCGGTGGCTCGCAGTGATTGCACGTGTGCGGTCGCCGCGTCCCGCCAAAGCTCGTGCAAGCAGCCGGACCCATCCCCTTTCCCCCCCTCCCTCCTCTGTTGCCCGGGCCAGCAAGGCCGCGCCTTCAATCCGGCATGGTTGGGTCATGTCCATTCAATTCGGTGCGCTCCTGACTCCGCCTTCGAGCCTGCTAGCCGATCGACCCTGCACCGTGTCCAATCATGCCTTGGCAAGCTCCAATTTGGAGCCGGGCTTCCGCCGTCATGCCATTAAAGGCTAAGCCCACCGTCGCTGTGGCCGACTCGACTGGGGCAGTCTCCGGCCGCACCACCACTTCGTGTAGGAGCTCGATGAGACCCTAATGCTCCTCCGCTGTCCGTATTTCCTCTCCGGTGGCGGAGCTCGACTGAACGGGGTTGCCGTCGTCGCAGGTTGGCTGTCACCGTGGAGGGAGCTCTTGACCGCGTCCCCGCTCATCTCTTCACCGCCCACCGCTTCGCGTATGCATCTAGGTGAGCATCGGCCCTTAGAGGGGACGGGGAGGGGCCAGGATGGCCGCGTGGTGGTCCTGTGCCGTCGCCGCCGCCCTAGTGCGCGAGGGGGTGGCCGGAGGACCCGCCCGTGGTAAAGAAGCAAAAGGGAAGGGCATATCTGTATAATAGCAGAATGTAGGAATAGTGTTGCGGACCTCGGGGTGAATCGGTGATGGCAGAGGCGTTTTCACATAAGTGACCGTGTATTGGCTGGCCTCCCCATCATGGGCCGTTGTTGCTGGTTGGGCCGCGCCCGCATGGGTCAAGCGTGGCGTGGTCGACGACGACGCTGCCTATGTATGTGTGTGTGGGCCGCACGGGTTGAATTCGGTTTTCCTTTTTCCAGAGAATTAATAAATGTTTTTTCAATTTAGTTTTAAGCTGATCTTTGAAAAATTATAATAAATTCTGTAGGTGTCCAAAAATAATGAAACCAAATTTGTTAGGTTCACAAAAATGTGATATATCTGTTGGTGTAGTTAGTTTACAGTTACCTGTGATAATGTTAGATTCATTAATTTATTTAGGAAAGCTTAGCATTATTTAGAAATTTTTGTGGCAAATTGTTAATAGCTTTAGCTATGGAGTTTTTACAGTGGGTTCATTAGATTATTATGTGTTCCCTGTAATTTTTGTAGCATTTAAATAGGTTGATAAATATGATAACTAATACTCCTTGTTTTATTATATATATATATAGTAAATCGATATTAAGAGTAATAATATTTTTAGTTGCTAAGTTAATACATGATTTTAAGAGTTGATGTCGTCGTATTATTAAGTGTTGCATCGTTATTAAGCGCGTGCGGCGTGCGCACGGCCGTCGGCCGTCAGACCGACCGTTGGGTCACTCGCGCCGCGCCGGGGACCCGGACGGGGGTGCCAGCGTGCGTTCAGTTTACCAACGACAATAACGTGCGGCCTCCGGGTCCGGGATTAGTAGCATCCGGCTCCCGAGGCTACGTTTTCCGGATGGATTGTGAAACACCCCCGCATCAGATTCAATTCAACACACGGTTGCTTCTCCTATTTAGTCAATCAACCCACCATCAGTCACCGACGCCGCGTGTCCAATAATCAAGCATTAGTATTTATTTATTATTACGGCAAAATGCTCCCTTAATTAATTACTGACTCAGTCCGGCTCCACCGAATACTGAAGGCCAGGAGTATCAAGGAACCGGACCTCGAAGAAACAGTCCCTCCAATCTACATAGGCACCGTGTACGATTTTTGCACTCAATTTGGTCTCTAATACAGGAGATGTGTTCAGTTTATATGAATGATTGCTTTCTTGTGCCCATTTCTGCCCGGCGGCGAGGTGCATGTCAGTGTCGCTCCCTTTCATCGCTCCACTTCCTCTAGCTTTTATCCGTTCCAGCGATCGATGGCTACACTTACCAAATCGACTGTGGGCAACATTGCAAATCAACCTTTCAGGCGCACTCCGATGATCCGACCAACACCGTACCCAAGTGGGAGAAGAGCCCTTTAACCTCTTGGATACAGTGAAATAACTACACCACTGACATTAGCTGGTTACTACATTTTCCTCAGCTCAGATACATAAAACGAGGTATGATTTTTTGTTTTGCGAACATACCATTTTACAAGTGGGCGAAGGAAGAAAAAAAAAGATATTGCAGACTAAAGTGATTTATGGCCTCCTGTCACCCGAGTGAGCCAGGGCTAAAAATCACTTGATTATGCAAAGAAGACATAATCGAGTGATTTGAAGCCATCAACCACCCGATTTGCAAAAACCACAAGATCCGAATCCAATGGACCAGATAAAATCATAAAATACAATTTAATAGATTATTTTTATGAAATGCAAATTAAATAATTTCAAAAGAAAAATAGATAAAAATAAAAGAAAAATTACCAGATCACTTCTATGGAAGGTAAATTGGAAGAAATTCAAATATAGCAGAAAGAAATACAAATTCAACCAAATAAAGCATACAGAAAATAAAAAAAATGCCAAAAAAATTATTCGAGTAATTCTGATCATTCTCATTTACGAACAATTAATTTACATCAATTGAATACAGGACTTACGTCATGGTTTAATATCTTAAGTTCGATCGATTATAGATAAGAATATCAATATTTATGATACCAAATAAATATTATTAGATTAATTATGAAATATATTTTTATAATAAATTATTTTATAGCTGTAAATGTGAATAGTATTCACTAAAATTTTGGTTAAACATGAACAACTCTTGGCGGCAGGCAACACTATTACATTCTTTTGTGAACGAGTAATCTACGAATAAATTTGTAGGGGCTACACACATGCTAGGGGCTAGGCACAGGAGCCGAGGTGGGTCGATGTGGCTGGGCAGCAGCATGCCTACGGCCTACCTGTTGCTGATCGATGTGGAGCACGAGAAAGCTTGCTCCAGCTTTCTGCGCGATGGCACTCGCGGGGCGCATGAGCCCTGCTGGCTGACACCGTGCTGGACTTCACCAATCATCCCCTTCGTTGACAGCGCCTGATCTAACGGATGAAAGATCGAGTGAGCAGCGGCCAATTTTCACCCGATTGAGGTTGTCTCCGAAGAACCCTACACCCAAACCTAAAATAAGTCTTTAACATAATACCTATAAAAGACATATTTTGACTGTTAAGAGAGATATAAGACAAATCTGAGTATCGTTTCTCCTAAAGATCCATTTGCAGAAAGGGTTCTATTTTAGGTCTTGTTGTTGCAGAAGACAAAAAAATAGATAGTGAATCTTTTGCTTGTAACATTACCCAAACGTGAAATGAGTCTTGTATTTTAGATAATGGTTGTTGGAGACGGTCTGACAGATATATTTAGCGGGGAAAAAACACACACAGTTCCTCTGCAATTCCACTGAAAATTGTAATCATTCTCGTTGAAACCACGGCGAGGACCGTACGGACGGACCTACCCTTTGCATTTGCACGTTGAGATCAACTCACGTTCCCGTTTCTCCACCGTAATTTCCTCCGTTGTATACTCCTAATAATAATTAAATGATATTCCTACGAACAAGGCAGGTGATCCACGTATTAACCGTGGCCCCGGCGAGCAGGCGCAGACGCACACGCATGCACGCACGCTGTCCACGAGGGGATGACGACGATATCCACGCGTGCAGCGTGAGGTGGGGTCTGGCCGTCAGAGGCTCGAGAGGGCAACTCCGTAATTCCGTGAAAGCAAGTGGGCGTACTCCTAGCTCTCCTCCCCGTGCGGTGCGGTCCCTGCCACGTTTCCTTCCTGAGGACAATCGGAGGAGGCGTACTACTGCGCGTGCACGCGTCATCGCGGCGGCGCAGCCCCGACGCCACCGGCGACCGGCGAGACGTGCACGGCTGCCATGTGGGGACGACGTGACGCTTGTCCCGCATGTCAGTGGGCAGCCCGGGGATGGGGGCCGGCGATTACCTGCTCCCGCCGCCACGCGGGGAAAAGGTGACGTGTCCGAGTTGGATAGCCGCACATGGACATGGGGTCAGTAGCGATTCGTGGCGAGGCAAACAAGCCTCATCACGCCAAGATTCTGGGCGAGATTCATCGGTCACCGGGACACGGTCTGCGGTTGCAGCTCCACCTTTCATTCATGCTTGCTGGTTAGGACGATTACTGTGCGTGACATGGATTACTTGTGATGATAAAGAAATGCGCCTGGTTCTTCGGCACGCTCCTTTTCAGCGAATGAACAATACTTTTCTCTCGTAACAAATCAGCATAAGCCAAATTTCAATAAAACGAACGGGGTCATGGTAATGTATGGTAGCAGTATCACATGTTGCTTCAACAGTGTCACAAAAAAAACATGTTGCTTAAACAGATGAAAAGGGTATCAACTTTAAGCAAGTACTAAGATTGTTAGGAGAGCGTGTGTACATCGTCAAAGCACACAAGTCTTCCGGTAACAGCAAAATAGGTATACCAGCTAGCTGGACCGAGAAGAATTAGCATGCATTATACTATAGTACCAGAAATATAGTTAGGCAATCTACACATCTAGTAGGAGTACAGAGGTGTCATTTTTCCTGTGGACAAAAATTGGAGCTCTTCTCCCTACCTCTCCCTTTCCTATATCTCCATGCACTCTGTGTTTCGTCGTGTGCATGTGCGCATCACGATAAAGCCTTTATACGATTCCCTCAGGTGTTAATGTTCCTTCAACGATCAAGTATTTGTATTACCATTATCTAAAAAAAGGTATTTGTATTACCATCATCCTAGCTAGAGACGACACTAAGAGATTATATTTTACTCCCTCAATTCTCTTTTATAAGGCACAATTTAACATGATACTATCTCTCAAATTACATTTTAACTAGCTGTTGCTGTCGTTTTTGTATTGTTTTTTTTTCACGAGACTTGGAAATCAAGAGGATGGGAAGAACTGTTGCTCAAGCGTATCGGACTAAAAAGGAGGGAGACTATCAACCAGAGCCATTAGCGGAGAAAACCTTTCTGCCAAGATCTGGAAAGGCCCGTGCCGATGACTTTCGTCACAACTAATCTTAAACACAACAATATCCATTTCATAAGCGAGGGTGGGGGAGAAGCAAGCCGAACCTCTGATCGACCTGGACATGTAAATAATTATCGACGTCGAGAGAAAGACGAGATTCAGTCTACTTATAAATTTATGATAATTAAATCGTATATTTAATTATAAATCTAACCCTATCATGTTAATATTATATAATAAAAAAATGCTAACTAAATTATTGATCAAAGACTTCTTTCTTTTTTCAAATTATTGATCAAATATTAAAGTTTAAATTTGATATAGATGTATGCTTTATAAAAAAAGAATGATGGAATTACTCACGATGCAAGTGTACATATCGTATATTGATATTATGTGGAGAGGAGGTGAACAGTGTAGGTATGCCAAACAGTCAGGGCTAGAACTACAAGAAATTCGCAAAATTAAACTATTGTCTACTCCTCCATCCCCAAAAAACTTGTAATTGTCATTTTAAATAGCCAAACAATATTAAATTTAACTAAATCTATACAACTACCATTTAGTATATTTTATAGATATCATACATTAATCATGAAATATATTTTATAATCAATTTATTTGGATATTATATTTCTATAAATCTAGTTAAACCTAATAAAATGACACTGTTTGTATGGAGAGGAAGGAATACTTGTCTACTGGTACCTCAACTTTTTGTTTGCTTGGCACAGTTTTTTTAAAGTGATATACTGTATTAAAATAGCATTGACCACATTTCTTTAAAAGTCACTGTTCTTCAAACCTTTTGTCCAGTCAAAGTCAGAGGCGCCAAAGTATATACATACCACGGTTAATCAGAAAGGAAACAAAACGAATTCCTTGCGCAGCACTATGTTTTTTTTTTGCCTAGACTTTTAGTGTACAAGTTGTAGTATCTGTACTTTATACAATACATTCACATCACCACACACACGTACACCTCTAGAAGCTACAATCTATACACCTTAAACGTCCTTCTGGAGATCACTGAAACTACACGAACCACCACGTCGTAGTCCCATTATAATACCACGCAAGTATTAAGACATACACGAAACAAATATAGGGAAAAACCCTCTGCGACACCCATTCGTCCCACCTGGAAATAGAACCTGCGTGGGCACGCTCCACAACCGGAGTCCTTGCCACCGCGCTACGAGCCCTGTCCGGAATGGGAATCAACCGCACGTTCCTCAGAAAAGAAAAACAGAAATCACGAAACAAACAACCCCGGACATACTGGACTCGGACTTGGAAAGGCACGGGAGGGGTAGTTTGGTCAAACCCGCAGGCCGAGACGAAAGAAAGACCCCGGCCCGCTGGGCCCAACTGCCGAACCGTCTGGAAGGCACTAACGCCGTGACCCCGCCCAAATTACTTAAACACCCTCGTCCATCTCCGACTCGGCTCGGCCGTCGGATCGCCTTCAAGATTCCCGAACCGCTTCCCACAGGAGGTCGCCCCCTATATCAATGGAGCGGTGCCGGTGAGCGATCATCCAGTAACGGAACAAACCACTCGCGAGGCAACGGGAAGGAGGGAGAAGAGGAAGAGTAAAGTAGCGCGCCGCAGCGGTCTGCGGTCCCAGCGGAGGAAAGACAAGGGCGGCGAGGGAAGCCCCGCGGTTGCTTGCTTGCGGGAACCCGCTTGGTCTATCTCTCCGCCGGCGAGTTGGGTTGATCGGCGGGGTTTCATGATGATGGGGGCGCGGGAGCCGGTGGCCATGGAGATACCAGCGGAGGAAGGACCGGCGGCGGCGAGGGCGCCGCCGCGGCGGATTAGGAGGAGGCTGGTGGAGGGGGCGCGCGGCGCCGGGGCGCCGGCGAGCGTGGAGGAGATCGAGGCCAGGCTCAGGGAGGCCGAGCTCCGGAGGCAGGTACGTGTCCCTTTCGTGCTTCTTTTTCCTTCTTTCTTTTCCCCGCGTGCTAGTTTCGTTCGCGTTGCTTCTCGCTAAAATAGTTGGGGTTGGGTTGCGTGTGGCTGCGGCGTGAACTGTGAAGGCCAAGTAATTCATCGCAGTCACGATAGTACTTGATCCTTTTTACTGGTGCGGTGAGCCGAGACCAGGGTAGTTGTTGCCCGCCTGTTTCTGAAGCTGCTTCCTCTCTCTCTCGATTGTTTTAGCGATTTCAGAGGCCATTAATTCCGAATTGGAGTTTCGTATTGCAAAAAACTCTTTTCTCGGTGCGATTTGTTGGCAAGGATGTAGGAACGAGGGATTGAGAGGTGGAGAGTGTGTGGAAGGTTTTTGTGTGACCTTTGTAGCTTCTTTTCGGTGGTTGGGATTCGTCGGGGAAGTTGAAGTAACATTCTTTGGCGAATTCTTTTCGCGGTAGGTAGTCGTGAGCTCAAGTCGGATTCACGTGTGCCTCAAATTTTCCTTTGTGCTGGGCCTTGCGCCCTTGCCTCGGTTCTTTCTCACCTCGGGATTTAGCGTGCTTCAGCTTAATGCGTCTCTTTTGTCTCTTTTGTTACAGGTCTCGGTTTTATCGGTTTCTTCATCGTCTTTTGACGTTTTTGCATATAGTATTATTGGCTTTTGGCTGTATCCACAGCTCTTAGAAAACGTAATCAACGACTGTCAAGATTATCTTTTAGTTGCTCATCGAGTTATGCCAAGTAGCATGTTTATAAAAAGGTCTTCTTTTTTAACAAATCAGAAGTAAATCCAGATACTAGCTAGTAATTGCTATTTGGTGGTTATAAAAACATGGTAATTTGGTACGTGCGGTTTGGTTACCACCGACCACTTGGATTGGCTTAGAAGTAACTTGACACACATGTACCTCTGCAAAATTTGGTGACCAAAAACATAGTTGGAACTTTTGTTGGTTGATTGATGTGAATTGTGATTTGGTAGGTGATGCTCAGTTAAATTTGCTCTAAACTGTTTAACAATTGAAGTTATCTCTTAGGGCATTATGACTTGCCATGATTCCGATGGGCACCGATGGTTCTTGAGAGTTGTCATGTTTCATGTTTGTTTGATTCATTTTGGGAGTAAAGTGTCAAAGGAAACAACTATGTGGAGTCGAATTGAACTGATTGCAGTATAGGATAACTTATTGACTTACGTTCGAATGTTATTTTTCAGCAATTCCATGAATGGTTGGCCTGCAAAGCAAGGAAGAAGCCACGGAGCCCATCGTGGTCCTCTCAAGAGGAAGACCATGGGCAGCGCCTTGAAGCGAAACTTCTGGCTGCTGAGCAGAAAAGGTTAAGCCTCTTGGCGAAGGCACAGAACCGACTTGCCAAGTTGGATGAACTCCGACAAGCTGCTAAGAATGATGTGGAAATGAGGTTTGAGAAGGAAAGGGAAGAACTTGAGACCAGAGTTGAGTCTCGTGTCCGACAGGCAGAGGAGAACCGCATGCGCCTTCTGCATGCCGATATGCAGAAGCGGGCTGCACTGAAGGAGAGGACAGCGAGGTCACTGGTGCAGAAGGCAACATCAGAGAGCAAATACATGGAGCAGGTGCGGTCTGCAATTTCGCAAAAGCGCGCTGCTGCTGAGAAGAAACGACTGAGGTTGCTGGAAGCTGAAAAGACAAAGGCTCAAGCTAGGCTTTTGCGCATCCAAAAAGCTGCCATGACGGTATGCAGCCGGAGAGAATCAGAGAGGAGAAAACTGAAAGAACAGCTGGACAACAAACTTCAAAGGGTATGTATTCTCAACTCTCATGTTAAGTTCATGTTAAGTTCTCGTGGTTGAGTTCATTTTAAACCTTTTTTATCGTTGTGTTCTGTTTCTAACATTCAGAGATTATCTTACTGAAACAGGCGAAGAGGCAGAGGGCTGAGTATTTGAAGCAAAGAGGAAGTCCTAGTGGTTCAACACATGCTGATTACATAAAGCATGCAGATGCCCTCTCAAGAAAGCTAGCAAGGTATTGATATGGCTCTCAACAAGTGCATATTTTGTTTTTTTTTTCTTGTCTGATGAGAAGGATGGAATATACCCAAAGACTTAGCCTTAGATAGGAGTGCTTGGAAAACAGCTATTCACGTGCCTGAACCTTGATGTCTTCTGCTGGGTTTCAACTCTAGCCTACCCCAACTTGTTTGGGACTTAAAAGCTTTGTTGTTGTTGTTGATGATGAGTGGAATTAATCATATATTTTTTATCATTGTGTTGTACTTCAGATACTGGAGAATATTTGTGAAGTCCAGGAAGACAACATTTGCTTTGGTTCAAGCTTATGATGCCTTGGGGATTAATGAGAAGTCTGTGAAAAGTATGCCTTTTGAAAAATTAGCCATGTCAATGGAATCTCCTACAGTTCTTCAGACCACAAAGGCATTACTTGATCGATTGGAGAAACGCCTTGTCATTTCTCATTCAGTAACATCTTCATCAGTGGAAAATGTTGATCATCTACTGAAACGCCTTGGTTCTCCCCCAAGGAGGAAGGTTCCTCTTAGCAGAGAAGGGAAAACTCGGGCAGTGGTAAAAAGATCAGCTAAAAGTTCTGAAGCAAGCATCAGATTGCCCAGGTACTCGCTGAGGGTCGTGCTCTGCGCTTACATGATACTGGCTCATCCCAGTGCTGTTTTAAGTGGGCAAGGCGAGCGGGAGAAACAACTTATCGAGTCGGCAGCAAACTTTATCAAGGAGTTCGAGCTGTTGATTAAGACAATACTTGATGGACCAGGGCAGTCATCTGATGTTACTGGCCAGAGGAAGTTCAGGATTCAGTTGGCTAATTTTGACAAGGCGTGGTGCACGTATCTTTACCGCTTTGTGGTGTGGAAGGTAAAAGATGCAAGATTATTGGAGGAAGATCTTGTCAGGGCTGCTTGCAAGCTTGAGCTGTCAATGATGCAAACATGCAAGCTAACTGCAGATGGGCACTCGCCAAACAATCTTACTCATGACATGAAGGCAATTCAGAAACAGGTTACTGATGATCAAAAGCTTTTACGTGAGAAGGTTCAGCACCTGAGTGGTGATGCTGGCCTTGAGAGGATGAACTCTGCTCTTTCGGATACGAGATCAAAGTTCTTTGAAGCAAAGGAGAATGGGAGTCCATTGGCAGCACCTGTTGCAAATGTATCTACCCCTTTGAGCATTAATTCGTCTGGGAAGGTCCCACTTTCTGAGGTTAATGAAGGTCCCAGGACAAATGCTGTTGGAACAAGCTCTGTTGTCCGTTCTCTGTTTGGTGCTTCTTCATCATCAGTCAGTTCATCACCAGCAAAACAGCCGACAGAGAATGAACAGATGGTCAATGAGTTGCTTCATGAGGATGCCAGTGGTTTAGCTGGCCGGTCTGATAGTGCTAGTACTGCTGAGGAGGAGTTCCAGAAGAAAGTGAGAGAAACCATGGAGAAAGCTTTCTGGGATATGGTCACCAACTCCATGAGAGGAGAAAGACCTGATTATAGTCAATTGATCAACCTAGTAAAGGAAGTGAGGGATTCGTTGCATGACCTGGCTCCAAAAGAATGGAAGGAGAAAATTCTTGAGAACATTGACCTTGAAATTCTGTCTCAGGTACTTGGGTCAGGTTCCCAGGACACTCAATACTTGGGGCAGATTTTGCAGTATTCTCTGGATATGGTTCACGAGCTCTCTGCTGCTGCAAAGGAGGATGAGATGAAGAAAAATCATGATAAATTATTGAGTGAATTGTCTACAAATTCGGAAGTTAATGACAATGGCATCAACTCATTTGTCATCGCTGTTATTAAGGGCCTGCGTTTCATCCTGGAAGAAATAAAGGTATGTTTCTTGTTATAAATATTAACATTATTAATTATTCCTAGTCTTTCTTATCGGAATAAATATTCCTAGAGTTGGTTTCACTTTGTAAATATACATATTGGGATTCTGACACAATCCTTTACAAAACAGGAACTGCAAGCAGAAGTGAGTAAAGCACGTATCCAGATGATGCAACAGATCATAAAAGAATCGGCTGGGGTGGAGTACCTGCAGAAGGCTTTCGCTGATCGCTATGGACCTCCTGAGAATGCATCAGCTTCTCTTCCCCTAACTATGCAATGGATTTTGACATCAAAGAACATTGCGGAAGTAGAATGGAGTGAACATTCAAACTGTCTTTCAATAATGCCATCAGCAGGACAGGCTCCTGCTCTTGTTCCGGTACTCCGAGCTGGTCATGGAGCTCCAGTAGGGCAACCATCTTCTTCTGCAGCAGACACCTCTGGTCAACCAGAGTGCAAGGGTGAGAAGTTTGACAAGCTGATGAGGATTGGCCTGTTGCAACTTATTAGTAGTATGGAGGGCTTGCAATTGCAGTCAACTCCTGAAAGTTTTCAGATTAATCTGCTGAGGCTGAGGGCCGAGCAGAGCCAATTCCAACAGGTGATCGTGATCGCCACAAGGTAAATTGTTTGATCCTTTGTCCTCGTCTGTTACAAAGATTGAACTGTTTGATGTGTCATGTACTCATATTGATCCATCCAAATTGTATTATTTGTGCAGCATGCTCGTCCTGCGCCAAGTTCTGGTGAGCGAGAACTCGAAGGCCACTCCTCTGGAACTGGAAAATGCTATCTCAGAACTCTTCAAGGCTCTCGCGAACATACTGGACAGCTCACCCGATGCCGGCACGGAAGAGATTGTGCAGGCGATGCTCAATGCATCAGCCTCAGTTGGCTCACCATCAGAGGAGAAGATTCAGGCCAGGATGCAGATGATCACCCGGGTGTTCCTCAAGAGTCTCCAGCCTGGTGACGTGGTCTTCAAGAAGGTCTCCCGCGCGGTCTACTGCGCTTTCCGTGGCATCATCTTAGGTGGCAGTGGTCCCAAGGGCCAGAAGCTGGCGGATGCGGCATTGCGCCGCATCGGCGCCGCCAAGGTTGTCGACAGGGTGTTGAAGGCTGCTGAGGTGCTGATCAAGGTGGCGACGGTATCGGAGAAGGTCCACGGCCCGTGGTACAAAGCTCTGGTGTGAATGTGAATGACTTTTGTGAATATAATTACAGACGGTCAAAGTGTAAATTCCTTGTTCCACTGGGTGGGGTGGGAGATATGGCATTGTACAGCAATTTATTGTTGATTGATCCGTAGGCAGTTCAGGATGTGAAGAATTCTGGTGAGCTGGGCGAATATGGATGCTCTTTCACCAGCATTAGTCAGGGTCGAAGGATGGATGCTAAAATGCATCTGGAAATGTAAATTGTGTCACCTTGTTTGATTTTTAGAACTGAAATAATGTAAATAATTGCTTGCAAGTTATTTGTGCTCTGCACATATCACTTGTTTCGGTCGAGGGCTTAAATTTGGTTGACGTATAACTTTACCGTTCTCTTACAAAAGAAAAATGCACCATAGACACTCGAACTTGGTACCTGCACAGGTAAGGGTAGCCCTGGGCGAACCATACCACGCAGAGGAGTACACACGAACAAAGAGAATCACACATACAGCGGGATGTGAATGAGATGGAACTTGCCCAACTATCAATTCATCAAATGTAGCTATTAGCTGATTGGAGAATGGAGACTACATATAGTGCCCTACCAATAGTATGTTTAACTCTCTGCTAACATCTCTGAGAAGAGAAAGGGGAAAAAATGTAACTGTAAGAGCGGCACCGATTGCGATTGGCATGCAGCTTGAATTTGGGCTGCAGAAATGTTTCCAAGAACTAGCTCAAAAAATAAAAAACTTCGGTTTATCTTCCAACTCATCTATCAAGTCGTACAACAAAGAGTAGGCCACGAAGGACAGACCGATGCTAGCAACGACTGGCTCATTTTTGTTTCCATTTGTTGACATACTCGAGGAATGACATATCCTCTTTTTGTTGGGCATGTAGACGACTGGACCGCCGCACTTCCACGTCTTGAAGCAACATTTTCTGTTGGACGTCCTTCAATCTACTTTCCAGAGCATTACTGTATCAGCAAAAGGGAGGAAACCAGAAGTTGATTTGCAGGATTAAGAGCAAAACTTTCACCAGACCAGCTGTTGTGTATAACAGCTTAAAACCTAAGAGTACCCAAGTAGCAAAATGTTGGTCAGCAGTTTCAGGGAAACGTGGAGTTCAAACAAAGGTTTGCATCATGCTCAATTTGTAATTAAAGAAGATAAACACGTTCAGAAAACTAACTGTAAATAGAAAACATGCACAGCACACTTGTTCAACCGAAGAGAGAACCAATGCTTATTAAGAGCTATAGCAAATATTTTTCAGGATTCAGAATGCATCAGAAAATTCATATCTTCCTTGTAGCTAAACTACTTTTAAAACTATGCATAGCAAACCACAGTGCCATGAATTCATCTGTGTCAAGCAAAAAAAAAAGGTCTTGGAAATGCCAATACTATACTAATAAATAATAAAATATTATGCAAAAAGACTTGTGCTAGTCAATATCAGCCTTGACCATCCATTGATCCATGGTGTTCTTGAAACGATTAATACAGCATACACACAAAAAGAACTTATGCACCTTATCTTATCATAGAGCTTGTCAAGCTGACGCTTGAGTGCTCTCTCCCTTATGCCTTTGATGTTGAATGATCCAAGGAGTGCATCAAGCTGTTAGTAGAAATTGACAAAATTGTTACAACCAGAAAGCCAAACATAGGAATCTCCATGGTAATAAAGCAATCACCTCTTCCTTAGTGCTGTAGTAACCCCAATCTCTGGAATCTGCACTTTCAACAAAAAGTCTTCCTTCGCACATAAAGAACCAATACCTGTTATAAAATCTGTCTTTTCCAAGAGGACTGGGTAGTACAGATTGCTGCTCCATTTCTGTTTCAGGGTGTCTTCTCTATAAAAATATAAAGCAAAAACACACAGACAAACAAGACCTTTGTCATGAATAGATTTAGCAGATAAATGCATGTACAGATCTGAGAATCAACAAGAGCACATGAAAGCTTATAAAAAGGCTATGCATTCTCAGTTCTCACCAGAAACATTTTGCTGGAAGATAAAATATTCAAGTCCTCTCGTTCTTCCCCCCTACGCTCACCCTTAGGAGGCTTGTCACCATCTAGTGTATTATCAATGTGATTTCTTCCGTTTTCTGCTACCCCTTCCACGTTAAGTTTCTCTTCCCTATTCTTTCTAGCATCTGCTTTTCTTGCAGCTGCAAGTGCTCCTTGCTGGTCAATCTGTTCACCTATTTTCTCTCGCACAGAAGAAGCTGTAATGGCTTCCTCTACCAATTCCCTTAGAATTTTAAGCTTCAGACGAGTCTCAAGAAGACCATAACTACCCCTTCGTATAATTGCCACCTTACCAGTGAACTCTTCTTTGCTTATCATCTCCAAGAAATTGCATAGATACTCAGACCATTTGACAAATGTTACCTAAGGAAACATTCAAGCAACTTTAGAGAGAAAAAGAAAGACAAGAGCGCTTGACACCACCTACATTATGAGAAGAAATTACCTTTAGTATCTTTTTCTTTTTCTGGAGAATTGTAAAATATTGACCCTCATATTTAATGAGCAAGCGGAGAAGTGCAGAATGTATTTCTACCACAAGAACAAGGTTGTTTTCTTTGGTGCAAATTGCATTCTCCAGATCTGACAGGGAAAATGGTGACAAGCACAGAAGCCTCCCGAATGACAAACAGAAGTCCCAGACCATAAGGAGATCTCCCACAGAATCTAAAGGCACTCTGAAATCTTTAGATAGTGGAGGTCTATTTGACAAAATGGGGTCATCTGCTGCAGGCTTTACTAAAAGATCATCAATTGGATATTTCACCAGCGGTTCTACTAGCTTCTCATCTGTAATCAAATGAAAAGTGCAAAGTAAGAAACCTCCCAAAAAACAGTAGTACGAAAACCATTTAAAATTGTAAACTGAAATAAATGGCATGGATACATGCTAAATCACCTTTCTTCAACTTTTTGCTGGCATCTTCTTCATTTACAAATCTTTTCCTCCCTTTGTTCAAGCCTTCACCATTCTGTGAGCCATGCTTGATTTAGAGACATGATAATATGGAAGCGAACAAAGGAATTTTAAAAATATGATTACCATAACATCTACTGGGACCTCAGTGGGTATCCCATATTTCTTTGCAAGATCTGCATGTAGTGTCCATGGAGAAGTTTCTGATGTCGACCCCCTAATAAAAAATTTCAGTGCATTACGACTAGCAGGTGCCTTCTTGCGAATCAGATCATCAGCTTTGACCACTGAAGTGTTGATTACTTCATTGCCTTTACCAATCCAACCCACTTCGTATGACTTGGTCCCACCAGAGCTTATAACCTTCAAGATCTTGCAAGCAGCCTCAGACCCATCTTTTTTAGCATGCAATTCTAGTCCTTCAAAAAGATCCAATAGCAGACTACTGTATACTTTGTTGACAAGATCAGTCAAGCTGAGAGTGCCTGAAGTTGTAGCAGAAAAATACAGTTCATTAAAAGAACGTTTAAGAAATGCAATATAATACAAGTAACAAAAGTTTTTCCTCTTCACACAGTAGATCAATGATTTGTGACAGTACAATGGAAAACACCTTCAGTTCAGAGTTACTAAGTGGGCAATATATATGACTAAGTATGTTGCCCTACATGTAGGGATTTGCTTGACACATTACAAGTCATTAGAAATTTATTACAATGATCTGGGATTAGAACCCCCCCCAAGGAAACATCTTGGAAGGCAATATGTCACGAAATTTAACAAGCAAAATTAACAGTGAACAATCAAAAGAAAAATAACACCAGGTATAAGTAAGACCTGTCAGTGCACTAAATGAAAAATGTCCAATATAAAGAATTCCATGGAATCTAAACTTGTCATGGTATTAAAACCATGGATAATATATATTTCAAATAATATTAGCTCCATGTGGCTTTAATTAGCAGAAAACACATAAATGCTCGGTCAACTTGGATAAAGACCAACAGTGTGCAGCGTTAAGAAATAAAAATAATATGACAAGCATTTCAGTCTATAATCACAATAACATCACTAAATGAGAAAAAGGCCAGAAAGAAGTTGGCCCAACTGTGCTGAATCATCCGGAGAACAGGAGCCATCAGCTCTTTTGGCAACTGTTCAGCCTTCGCTGCAGCTTGTTGCTCACAGACCAAAGCTTCCTTGTAGGTAAGCTTAGACTTTCCAGACACCTTACACGTCCAGACATTTTGACGGTAAAGGTCCAACCTATTCAGGTATTCCCTATTCAATAGTCAAGGACACAAACATATTTCTGAAATATAATCAAAGGCAAGTGTGAGAGCTATAAGAAATCCAATTTGATTAAAAGCTTTTATTCATATCAGGTATAAATAAGTTAGATAGCAATAATGGCATGCAAAAGGATACTGATAATCTCGGAATATCTCCTGATTGAGCTCAACTTGGAACACCTTCTCATTAGGATCCAAGTCCTTTGGTGGTTCCAGTAAGGAGAAAGGGGTTCTCTTTAGGAGGGGCATTGGATTCCTGTTATAGAACCTCTACAAAAGGCACAATTTATTTGACACCTGCAAAAGCCAACAGTTTATAGTTGTTATACAACGTTCTTCATTGAAATCTCTATGCCCCTGGCCATCACAACCACACAGATAAAATCATGAATACCATAAAAAGGGGCATGATTAGCTTGTAAATCCAGATAAATGTCGAAGTATTTGTGCAGCAATGCACACGTATATGTTATTTTGGCATATTTTATGGTGCCATAAAGTAATCAAATCTATTAACTAACACACAAGGTTCCACATTGTCTCTGTGTCAAAGTCTGTTATTTAAGAGAAATCGAAAAGAACAATTATCAGCAAACTTATATCTGATAGACTGATATAGAAGCAGAAAACCATAAAGAAAAGAAGTTGCTTTGATTACATCAATAATAACCCCTTTCATCCAGAAGCATAAATGACAACAGCCATGTTTGACACAAGATGCAAGGCAGTATTCATACTCTGGCTCCACTCGCCGACTCGCGATCTCTTTCAAGCCAAAGATCAAGAAAGACATAAACGCACAACAATGTACTATGACAATTCAATGCGAATTCCAAAGAACCAGCAAACGCCCCCAATGACCCTTGTGATCACCGACCCCCACACTCAAAACGTCAATTGCCGCGCGGATAAGCGCCTCAAACCCCCACAAAACTCGATTCAGAAAAAAAACCCCGCCCATTACACAGATCGCATCAGAAACCCCCAGAAGCCGCCTTAGAACCCTAGCCCACCTTAACCCACGCCTGCCACCGATTAAACCCTGAACCATTCCCACTCAAAGTCTCAAGCAGACCCACAAGGGTATCAGCCATCAGGAGACTCAAAACTCACGGAAAAGGTCATTTTGCACGCTTTAACACGCAAGAAAGGACGTCACACAGAAACGAGGGCAAGGTTCACGGGTCTCACCGACAAGTTTCGCTGGTACGGCACGGCCGGCGGACGGCGGTGGTGCGGGGGGTCGCAGCGTCGAGGAGGAGCTGCAGCGACGGGAGAGGTACGGCGGGGCGCGGGGGTGAAGGCGTAGCTCGGGAAAGCCCCGAGCGCGGCCCGCCGAGCGCTTGGCGCTCGAGCTTTCGACTTGGGCGAGAGGGAGGGAGATTGGAGAACAGGGGCGAGGCAGAGAAACGGGAGAAGGAACGACGGACGACATTTATAGCGGTTGAACGGACCGTTGCTCGCTTAATCTCTGGTGAGCGTTTTTGCAGGAAGGTACCTCAGCTTTGCGGTTATTTAGTCACGTAATCATGTTGGGGCTGGATGGAGTTGGAGAAATGTGTTACCCCTTCTTTAGAAAGTCTAGACCATAATGCAATGTAGCATATCGAAGACTTCCATATATAGAGTTATGTTCTACATGTTTGCTACTCTCTTCCTCCTATAATACAGTGCATTCTAGCATTCAAAATTTATCTCCAAATATAATACATTCTAGAGAACAAAAACTATTTTTACATTATATACTTTCCATTTATCAATCAATCACCATTAATCACGTTGATGATAATGTCTGAATAGGAAATAAAATAAAAGTGCATACGTCTTTTATGTTCATTTTTAATGTGTCTTAAAATTACTATAATGCACTATATTACGAGATAGAGGGAGTATTTCTTTGCTAAGATGAGCATATAAGTATTAAGATTCTTTAATAGAGAATGTTTGTCTAATAATATAATATGGAAGTCACAAAATCAAATAGCCCATATTCTCTTAGGCGATTAAGCCTATGTTAAAACGGAGAATGCACCCCCTATTATCATTTGAACCTACTTCATAGATGTTTTTGCAAATGATGCCTTAGATTTGATAAATTAGTATATTTTGGTTCCACTCTATCCTTGTGAGCATATCTTTTGCGTGAAATTATTGCTCTCTTTATTATTGCCAATTATCGTTGAATGATTATTATTTGTGTCAAAAGAAAAGACTCGATAAGCGGTGCTGACTAAAGTATGCCTTTTTTTATTTGAGCGACCAGTCAAAAGAAGAGTTAGTTTCTTTAGGATGTATCGCCAATATTAAATGACTTGGTGCTGGCTACAAAGACGTACTCCCTTCGTCCCCCAAAGTGGACTATCTTCAGGATGTATCGCTAGTATTAAATGAGTTGGTGCTGGCTACAAAGATTTATATTATTTCACAAGTCGTCATTAAAATATACAGCTTGTAGAGAATCCAAAGTGGAGTATGAGATATTTGCGCACCAAAGTATGAATCCATTGTGGAGCATGTGATCATTTATACATTGGACCATGAAACAAATATAGAGTATACAATCATTATAGCATGGAGGATGACTCCGGAGTATAAAAACGTGTACCTATACCACGGATACCCTTATTAACGAGGTATGATTCTACAAGACGCTAAGCCCCTACCCCACTTAAATTAGTCGGACAAAGTCCTTAGGGGCTACACCCACCGGGTGAGCTCATGCGCTCCCGGTGGATTCAACCACCATAGTGTCAATGCACTCTCATTCAACCTCCTAGAGGGCCCTTCAATCCATACAGGTGTACGTGTTGAACCTTGACAACTCGGCTACTCGTTGCCCCATGCACGGGTCCGATTCATTGGTCGAGAGGGGAGTACGGACATAGTTTCTAGAGATGGGGCCCATAGGTTAACCATCGTATAGACTAGGACACGCACAGGGCACGACATGACATGCACTATGGTTGCCTTTATGCGGAACGGGTGACAATAATTTCTATTGTGCACTACTATAGCGCCACTACTCCACCTACCTAGTAGTGGGCTAGTTGTTGTAGCATGTCCCTGGAAGGATCTAGATGGCTATAGGGGAGTCAATAGCCTATAAAACTTCTTCTGCAAAGGCACAACACTAGCTAGAGCAAATGTGATTAATACAACAAATGATCCTAATAGTCTCTACTTGCTCTAGCTCTAGAACACTCAAGCATGCCCCTACACAATTCTAGCAAGTGATTTCTAGTCTAAATCACAACACCACACAAGCTACTGACTACACTAAGCAACTCTAGCTAGCTAAACTAGTGAGCAACAAAAACAAGCTACTCTACTACTAAAACTACCACTAACTAGAGGTTACTCTACCAAGCAACTACGAAACTACCACACAAGAAATAGATATGAAAGTAAATGCAAGTGAGAGTAGTATCAAACCAACGAGGACAAGTGATCAACACAATGATTTATCCCCGAGGTTTGGTTGCTTGCCGGCAACCTACATCCACGTTGTGATGATTGGCGAGTTCCCAAGTGATGACTAACGCGCTAACTAGCATGACAAGATAGACTCACAACTTGGATGCCACAAGAATCAATCAAGTGATGCACTCCAACTAGCCACGAGCATTCCACTAGTGTACCCCTTTGCAACTTCGTGAGGTGGGATCAATACCTCTCATAAATCATCGGTTAGAGGCGGAGAACAATCGCCAACACTCTCCTCAACAACCACAGCTGCTCCAAGCCATCTAGGTAGCGGCAACCACCAAGAGTAATAAGAAAATTGTAGCCAAATCGAAGAACTAGTGCCACTAGATGCAAATCAATAAAGTAAATACATTGGATCTCTCCAAATCTCACTTTGGATCAATCACAAGTCAAGAGATGAGTGGTAGGTGTTCTTGGAGGCACGCAAGTGTGTTGGATTTCTTAGAATGCCAAGAGCGCTCTCAAAGAGTCAGCCAACACCTATTTATAACATCCCACCAAAAACTAGTTGTTGAGGGCTATTTGTGGGTTGTCTACGTGGGCACTAGACTGATCGGGTGACCATTGGATAGACCCACCAGAATAAGTGCCATGTGCATCTACCTACTAAGCGTTTTATCCGGTGCTTGGTGTTTAGCACCACTAGACTAATCCGGTAGCTTCGCGTGCCATGACTTACAGAAACTAGCCATTGAACGCTCCAACGACTCTTTTGTAGCATATTGTCTAGTGTATGACCCTTTGGTGGACCATCGGATAGATCCGGTGTCCACCAGAGAGGTACCAAAGAGGATTTTCTTCAACGGACAAGTCTGGTGCTTCACACCGACTCCTTTGGAAACTCGTGTTATGAACAGTACGTTGTATCGGCATTTTGTCTAGTGTAGTCACTAGGCTACCATCGGACAAATCCGGTGGCAAACCCTAGCCTTGGCTAAGTGACCATGGCACCTAATTATCTATGCAGCGCTTTGTCTGGTGCTCTTTGCAAGGCATCACCGAACAAATCTAGCACCGGCAACCATACCCACGAGGCCACAAACACCAATGAACGATGCGGCACTGCTACATGCCCACTCTAGTATGGTGCTTATATTCTGCTTCCCTAGCTTGGGCAATTTCACTGGTTCCCATTGCTAACGTTCGCCGGCCCAGGGAGAAGGGGCCTTTGATTAAAATTAATCTGAACTGGTGAACCAAGACCGGTTGGGTCGGTACGTTTATTATCGTGTGTATTCGTGTAACGACTCGCACGCATCCAAACCACAAAAGAACTACATAGTAATCATCAGTAATCATACAACAAAATAACTTATGGCAACAACATGAGCAATCATCAATGGTTACATACATCGACGGATGGACCGTCTGCTCCTGCACATACATAGATACGCACGACGAGCAAGCGACAGCACACGCTTGTCATGCGTAGATGCTGTAGTGTAGGCTCTCACGCACCATGTGGTGGCTGACCTCATCGGCCATGCGCGTCGGTTGCCACCCGTTCATCGTCATGGCTACCTCCTCCACACCACGGCCATCCTCGCCGTCTAGGCGGACGGCGCCCCTAGCCATATCCAAGACCACCCTGGCCAGTTGGGCACCGCGTGCCGCCACGTCGTTGGCTCAGACTGGGTATTCGGTTTTAATTGACAATTCGGTTCGGTTTCTTGGTTGTTGAAAGTTCAGTTTCTGAAAACTAGGAACCGATCGGTTTCCCAGGAAACTAGAAACCGATAATTTTGGTGTCGGTTTTCTTGGTTTGGTTTTTGGTTTAACCGAAGAAACACAACGCAATAGAGAAGACACAGCGGAGCTTGCTGCTGACCTGCTGTCGGTCGCGCAAGTGATCCGTGATGAAACCCTGTGCTGTTCTATGACGTTTTTTTGTAACGATGTCTGATTTCGTCGTAGATAGGTTCAAGGATCGTCACCAATGATCTATGATGAAACGAAAATATTCATCATAGAAAGCGATCTTCTATGACAGTTTTAGATCCGTCATTAAGATTTTCGTCATAGAAGTGCATATTTCTACTAGTGTTCGTCATTAAGATTTTCGTCATAGAAGTGCATATTTCTACTAGTGTTTGGTGACGCAACAGAGGAGAGGGAGCGTGTAGCTGCCGGTCGACTCGACGCTGAGGAGCCCCACCGACACGCGTGCACCACCCTACAGGAGAGGTCATGGAGGTAGAGTAGAGGGAGCGCGCCGCTCCAGCGTGCAGCCGATGTTGCCGCCAAGGAGCCCCGCCGATAGGCCTACGGGCTATGGTGGTGGTGGTGGCTGCGCAACGCCTATCACTGCGCACCAGTGCAGCCGCCACTGCCCGTCGCGACGAGTAGGACAGGAGAAAGGGAATGGATGAGATCGAGAATTTGGGGTAGGGTTTCACTATTTTAGGCTGATGTAGTGGTGTGTTCACCGTTGGGCCAATTTGGGCCTTTGGTTTGGGCTTCTGCTAGCCTGCTATGCGGACAACAGGATGCCTCAGCATGCGCTTTCAAGTCCCAGCGATTGTAGGTTTGGTTGATTCGGTCCTTCGGTTTAGTTGAACACAAGAATCGAAGCCGAGCACCAAAGCCAAAATTCCCCATCATAGATACCAAAACTGAACCGAACAACCGAAAAAACCGACTTTTTGGTTTGGTTCGGTTCACTTTTCTATTTTGGGTTGAAATGTGCCCAGCCTGATTGTCGGCGGCCATGGCGCTGAAAGCTCTAGTTTGGTTTTGGCTAATTAATGAAATCTAAGTACTAACCTTTGTCATAAGTGTTATGTATATTAGCTAGGTTGGTACACATCAAGTGATGAAGCTACATGATGGCCATGGTGATGGTGATGGCCAAAAAGAGAAGATCAAGTGCTCTAACTTGGAAAATAAGAAAGAGAAAGAAGATGGGGCTCAAGGCAAAGGTAAAATGATAGGGTCATTTTTGTTTTGCCATTCAAGACACCATAGAGGGTGTGAGTGGGCTTAGGATAGATAGCCGTTTTATGAACAGGGGAAATCATGGTTAAAACGGTTATCAAGTACTACTAGGTGTTGTTGATCATGCATATGCATTAGGACCTAGTGTGCTAACTTCTGACCCTTGAAAATGCTTTGAAAATATGCTAACACACGTGCACAATAGTGATACACAATGTGTTTAGCACTTAGGAGCAAGGATGTAGAAATTGGAGTTGAAAAGGAGATGAAATTTGTGACCGGACTCTGGGTTTTGGTGGACCGGACCCTGGGTGGTTTTGGTCTGGTGCCTAACCCTAGGGTGGTGCGGCCTTGTGGAGCAGTCCGGACCATGTGTGGCGGTGCGTCCAAACCCACCTAGGCGAGTCCGGTTGCTCACTCAGAGAAGGCACGGCTCTGTAACCTCGACCGGACCCTGGCGTGGAGGTGGACCGGACTCGATGCTGGCACTGTGCGTGAGTCTGGTCATGGCGACATGGCACGGAGGCATGTGAGCTAGAGTGGACCAAATTCTGGTGCGAGTCTAGTCAGCTCAACCGGACTCGGTCCGGTCGTATTTTCACGCTGGGAAGCTCTTGATGTAAAATAGGCCTCGACCGGACCCTGCTCGGCGCTGAGTCCGATCGGCACGAGCGAGTCTGGTCCGAAGTCTTCAGTGTGCGCGCGCGTGTGCTTGTACGAAGTGGAGAAGGGACCGGACCCTGGGGACTGAGTCCGGTCCGAAGGTTTTCAGTGCTAAGTGAAGTGACCGTTGAAGATCAACGAACGTCGTTGAACGCGAGGGACATGTGGCACTCATCCGTGCACCGGACGTTGGCGCCTGGAGAGTCTGGTCACTGGCTCAGCGTTCGGTCTGGTCGTAGAGAGCCCAATGAAGGGGTATAACGGCTCTATAAATAGTGGTTGGCCGGCTCTAGCTCACTCTCTTGAATATTTTGATCATCCGTACATCCTTGTGAGCTAAGCCAAACCTCTCCCACTCAATCTCTTGCTTGTTTGTGCATCCAAGTGAGTTGGGAGTGATCCAAAGTGCATTTGCTTGAGTGATTGCATCTAGTGGCCCTTGGGGATCGTTCTAGCTGCGGTTTTCTTGTTACTCTTGGTGGTTGCCGCCACCTAGACGGCTTGGAGCAGCTTGAGGAGGTTGGCACAAGTTGGTGATTGTTTGCGAGCCATCTCCCGGTGAATTTGTGAGGGGTTCTTGGGCTTATTCCCCGGTGGAGCGTCAAAAGCACCTCTAGTGAATTGCTCTTGAAGTTGAGTGCCCTCATTTTGTGTAGGTTCTTGCGGCGCCCTAGTGTAGGGCTTGGCGTGGTGCCAAATAGCTCGTGAACCATCAAATGAATCGGCCTTCACAACGAGGACGTAGCTTGCCAACAAACAAGTGAACCTCGGGATAAAATTGTGTCAATTGGCTCTTTGGTTTTCACTTGGTGATCATATTGTCTCTTGCCACATTTGGTATACCCCTCTCTACCTCTCTCGCTTTATTACATTACTTATCTTGTGGTAGAGGTAGTTTGCTAGTTGCTTAGCTAGTTGAGTTTCTCTTGTTAGTTGTTTATCTTAGTAGCTAGCTCAACTAAAGTAGAGTAGCATCTTAGCTTTGTGTGCCTAGAGATTGTAGTCAACTAGAATTATTGGTATAGGTGGCTTGCAACCTTGAGTAGAGCTAGTGTAAAAGGCTTTTGTCATGCTAATCACTTTCCTCAAGTGTTATCGTAGAAATTTTTATAGGCTATTCATCCTCTCTAGCCATTTAGGACCTTTCAGGCGCCCACGGCTTCACAGAGCACGCGCTCTCGTCCACCACCGGCGCGGTCGTCCGGCGCCGCAGGCCTTGCCGCGACAGCACGCCGCCCCACATAGACAAGGCCCAGGAGAACTGCCGATGGGTCTCTCTGTGCTGCCAAAGAAGAGAAACCAACCTCACTCATTGTGCCGCTCTTTCTCCTCCGATCGAGATCACGCACCCTACAACTAAATAGCTCAAATGGCAAGAAGAGCTACTACGTACTCTTCTCTTGTGAGTCAACAGCGTTAGCAGCAGCTTTCTAGAGAGCTCTATCGAAGCCATGTCGCGTGTATATACACGATTGATCTTTTTTCAGGCTATTTCTCATGTAATTATTTTGCCCTGCATGTGCAGGTTTGACATGGCAGGTGGTCCGATCGAGGGTATCGAGGCGTCCTAACTTTGTCACACGAGCAAAAGCTGTCAGAGTGCTAATGCAGTGCGCAAGTTTGCAAAGTTCGCAGTAGATACCATGGTTGCCTCCTAATTGCAAACTTGCGGTAAAAGCTGAGGAGTAGGTCTGTAGAAAGGCCGGTGCCTTTTGCATATTGGCACGGCGTAGCAACTACTAGCTAGTAGCAACGAAACTAGTGCATTGCTACCACTGCAGTCCTGGATACAATCTGGTGGTTGTCCCTCGGAGGGCCGCATGATCGTGCGCTTTTGGAAAGTGGATTTTGAACTTGTGTATGCCGGTTGATTGTTCGTGGATTCTAGCTGGGAGCTCTTGCCACCAGATAGCTAGGCATCACTCGAGTTGATTGGAGGTCAATGCTAGCACAAACTGTGACTAAGAAGGTTGATGGCAACACAAGCACACAGCATGTGTCTCATCTCTCATGCATGTACGATGAATTTAGGACATGTTTGGATACACAGGTTTCATTGTTAGTCAGCTAAATTTTAATAATTATTATATCCCATCCAAACTAGGCGTGCGTGAGATGAGAGGTGCCAAAAAATTAGCCACAGGGTCAAAATGAGTTGTTGCATGCAGAGAGAAGGCCCACTGCTGCATCAAGAGATAAAAGAATCAACTCATCTCTCACCCTCACCTCTAGCCTAATACCTGGCTACTCCTCCGCCCTCTCCCTCTAGCCACAACTAATAGGCTTCTCTCCCTTCTCGTGGTCTCCTCTTCTCTGCCGGTGGTGGGGGACCAAGCGCGGCAAGTGCCTCCTCTCCTCTCCTCTCCTATCCTCTCATCTCTCATCTCTGTACGCACAGACATGAAAGGATCTTACAATGCTTAGAGGGGGAGGGGTGAATAGGCGTATCTAAAAATTTTACAACACAAACTAAAGTTCAATGTCAGCAACTGTCGGAAAGTCCCCCGACAGTTTGGGCCGGAGCTTTCGACGGCTGGAACTTCCGACGCAAACTGGCCGGGAGTTCCGACTCCTACGTGAACTACTAAATTAGTGACAAAGTGAACTTTGAGAATGAGTTTGCTTACAACCCTGTACCTCATGGGCTCCCTCAACATCGCCCCCAACAAACACTTAGGGGCATTGCCAACACTTCAACGATTACAAAAACTCACCCACACCAACACTTCGATGCGAGGGGCCTCAATATCACCTAAGGTGACTACAATGACTAACTTTTGGTGCCAACAGGTAGAAGGGCTTCTTCAACATCTCTGACGTCAGCACCGACAACATATCTTCGTCGTTATCTTCGGCGACTACAACAACTTGCCTTCACCAAAACTTCGGTACGAGGGGCTTTGTTGACATCTTCGACATATATACCAACATCATCAATACCTTTGGCATGAGAGCCTTCACCAACATATTCGATATCCACAACGACTCGCCTCCGCCAACACTTCGATGTGAGGGGCTTCGCCAACATCTTCGGTGACTATGATGAATCGCCTCCACCAACACTTCGGTAGGAGGGGCTTCTCTATCATCTTTGGCTATTACAATGACTCAAGAGCTAGGGCAGCATACTAGAGGACCTGACACTCTAGAGTGTGAAGTCTTTTGTCAAATTCCAATATAAATGTATGTTCTAAAATAGGGGTAAAATTGCAAATATTTCTAACAAACTAGATGCAAAATCACATGGGCATATTTTTCCTTTAATGCAAAAGTTAACACCATTAAGAATGGATGATGGAATAGGGGCAAAGTGGTGCTTCGTTTTGAAATCGCAGGGGTAAAATCACAAAGTTTAAAAAACAGAAAAAACCACAATTGCAATAGAAAACTAAGGGTATGAATGCCAACGCCCCAAAAGTCAATTCTAGTGCATTCTGACATCAACTCCATTCTTCACGCTTTTCTTCATGCGTTTCAGCTAGAGATGCGTCTAATATCTTTGAGAGGGATGACTTTCAGGCCACTTTCTCACACATTTTTTTTGTAATAACAACATTAGGCTTGCAAGTCAATGTCTCTTTGGGCTAGTGCATTGGTAGAGAAGAGAGGAAATATGGCCTAAACATAATTTAACATCATAAATAGTCAAGAATACATAGGATTCATTCAGAACAATTAATGTTGTAACTGGGGTAACAATTTCCAAGTGAACAACACCAATGCAAAGCAGAAGAAATCATTGCACTTGGGAACTCCATCAAATTGGTAGGTAGATCAACACAACACAAACCTTTCCTATGAATGCCCAACGAATCACATACAATTGTTAGTACCATCTGATCGTCACCCTTGGTCAATAGTGAGAGCTTGAACCTGCATGACTTAGTTCTTTCAAAATTCAGAAGATGCACTATTGAATCAAGAGTTAGATACAGAACTAAGTACCTAATCTGATCTGAAGAAGCTAAAGATTTAGATCTTTAGAAGTTCTATTGGCTAATAATTGCTTGCACTGATGACATGAACGAGACCATAAGAAGCACAAATTACAGTCACATTGTGTGCCTAAGAGCAGCTCCAAGAATCTCTTTATATCCTTTCGTATCGATACGATATAAAGATTTTGGTGAAAAATAAAACTCTCCAATAGCTTCTTGAATTAGATCACCAAATATTGTTATCATCTATTTTGGATTTCTCGCTAGCTAAAAATAGAGGGTGGAAATGGCTCTTCAGAATACGCACAAGATATATAGAGAAATTGTTGGAGGGTGAAAAAAATATAAAGAATAAGTTTTATTCAAATAACTCTTCAAAAGAAGACTTAGAGAGTTATTTTTTAAGAAAAAGTCTAAGAGATGTCTAACTTAACATACATAGACTGGGTCCACGAAGCCACCTTGGTCTGGCCTTTTCCACTCTACGTTAGCAGGGCCACGTTGCCCGAGGGAAACATGAGTGAAGCCGGCAGTTGGGCCAAATTGGAGAGAGGCTAAAAGCCTTACATGCTATTGGCCCATTGGATGAAGGGTACTCATCGCGTCATAGCATTTGGGGATACAAGGCCCATTTTCGCTTGCCTTTCCTTCTTCTCATATTTCTCCTGTTCCCTGTTTGGTTTCCAGCTCTCGAAATGCAGGCAAATTGCTTGCCTACAAACAAAGGTACAAGGACAAAGCATGCACAGAACCATTAAACTTTTAGACATTTTTTTTGTTGCATCCCTTTTAAGCTTTTCTTTTTTGAATTATTTTTTTGAACACATTTCTTTTTTGAATTAGCTTTTAAGCTTTTTCACTGTTGCTGCTTCTAGTTATCCTAAAAAAACTACTGCTGTCTGTAGAGAGAAGAATTATTGGAGCCGTACACTTTTCTTTCAGCTGATTCATACTTGGCACTTGGAATCTAGAATTGTTCACTAATATCTTTGAAAGTATTTTTTTTTATACAAGCATCTGGCTGAAGCTAGAGACAAAGCAGGTAGTTAATGGGGCCCCATAGGCCATGGCCGCCTTTCTTCTCAGCAAATTTCCGCACAAGGCCACACGTGAAGCGTATATAATCTTTTAAAAAATCAGGAAAAATAACCATCAATGCAACAAACGGCACTATATGAAATAAAAAGCTTGGAGTGCCGTTCCGTCCATGTCAAACGCTAAAGCTTGACAAGCAATCCTGAGGAGGGGATGATTAGGAGGGATAAAAATGTCATATATATGTTAGGTGGGTAGATTCCAGGCCAGGCCACTTTTATGGCATATATGCACATGAGTTGAAAGAGATCGGGTCAAGAAAGTTAAAGCGTGGACTGTGACCATGACAGGCAGGGACCCTGAAGGCAACGGGGTCGATTAGCTGTAGGCTATGAGACAACGATGCATACATCACACAGGCATGATCATCGATCAGACGATTTATTTTTGAGTCTGTCTATCCGACAACAATGTGTTTTATGTAGTTTTAACACATGAATTTTTTTGCACCATAGAATTAAGATCCAATATCCTCCATCCTCCTTCTACCTCTAGCCGTCTTCTACCTCTAGCCTTCTTTTACCTCCAGACAATCACAAATCACAAAATCACAGATCCACAGATCACAAGAAATATTTTTTTCTATGCAAAGACAAAAAAAAGGTTCCCGGTCGGCAGTTACCTCTGCTGCTACGACTCGCTCCGTCATGTCACGTCGACTGCTACGACCAGTCGACAGTGGCCTCCGTCACGTCGACGACCCACTCCTTGGAACACGTACTGGTACCACGACCCGCTCCGTCACGTCGACTACAGTTGAAAAGAGAGAGGTAGAGAGGGACAAAAAACATTTCATATGTTTTTTTTGTGTTAAAACACATGTATGTTGTATAGCATTTCTGTTTTTTTTTCTACTCTAGTCTTTTGGAGATATATAAGCATGTTGCAAGATGCATGGTTCGGAAGAAGTCTGGATAAAAAAAAGCTCGGAGGAATAATCGTGTGTCAGAATAGGCCTTGAGGCTTTATACTGGATTCTCATATCTGACTGAATCCTATCCCACAATAAGTGTAATTTCCAATTCCCAAGAAATCAAACGATTTAACCTTTGATCAAATATATATAAAAAATTATTAATATTTATGATGCATAATAAGTATTATTAGATTAATTATTAAATATATTTTTTATAATAAACTTATTTAAAAATTTAAATATTGCTATTATTTTCTATAAATATAATCAAACTTAGAAGTATTTGACCGGCATAGACCTGAGGTGACACTTATTATACGATAATGCTTGGTAGAGGGTGTTCTCCGTCCGCACGGGCCGACCCGCCCACGACGCCCGCTCGCGCGGATTCACCTCCTCCACCGCGTCTCTCGCCCGGACTCTCGCTTCCCGCCACGGCCGCGCTCCATCCACCTGTCGAGGCCACTGCCAAGGTCCGTGCTGCTGATGAGCTCTGCACCGACGTCGAGCTCTGAGTCAATGAGACTCCATTTGCCCAATCAACAAGTAGATAAGCACATATTGCAACCCGTATGTTTTATGTGTTTCAGATGTATATGTTTCATATGTTTCATCTGGATGTTGCATGTGTTTCATCTGAATGTTGCAAAAGTAGATTTGGTGTTGCATATGTTGTAATGGCTATACACGTATGTTTTAAGTGTATGTTTCAAATGTTTCAGCTGTTTCAGACGTATGTTGTAAGTGTTTTTTTATGTTGTATATGTTGCAGTGGCTATACACATATCATGCAAACGTATGTTCCAAATGTTTCACCTATTCAAGACGTATGTTGCAACAAGTGCTTCATGTTGCGGGTGTTTTCATTAGCGGGCGCAGGCGGTCCCCGCGTGCACGTGGGAAACGAAGTAGGTGTGGGCAGTCCCATGTCCATGTGCAGTAGCAAGTGCGGGCAGGTGATCCCCGTGGGCGTAGACGGTCCCTGCGTGCACGTGGGAAGCGAAGTGGGTGTGGGAGGTCTCGATGTGCATGCACAACAACAGGTGCGGTCGGGCAGGCAGGCGCAGCAGCATGCACAACAGGCGGGGTCGGACATCCGGACGCTAGCCACGCCGTTTATTTTAGAACAGAGGGAGTAATTCAACTGATTACTGTTATCATCATCAAACTGATTAGATTAATCAAATATTTTTATGTAGCAACTAGTAATTTAAAGACAAGATCTACGATGCCCATCCTTAGACCTTAGATAATCTAAAGGTCCAGGTTTTTCGACATATTTCTTAGAGAAAGCAAGTAATCAAAAGAAATCATATCAAAGATTAGTTTAATAATGATCTAGAATAATGCACAAATTATTCTGCTCGTATCCACTATGGTAAGGAAACTTCTGTGGATCAAGATTGTAAGCAAAGATGAGGAAACAAACTAACACTTTTCTGGACGATAACCCGACGAGCTACGACCTCAAGGTCGCTGGACGAAGACGACGAACAGATACCGGTGACCTTGGCTCAGGTGTAAATTGAGTAGGAAAAAAAGGTAACTTTTGGGCCCTGATTTTTTGGAATAAAAATGATGCTGATCTTAGAGGAAGAAGTTGCACAACCACAACATATGAGTGAAACCCTGCGCACTGTCATGGGCAACAAAAAACAGGGCTCTATCTTTATCTATTATGTCGGTGGAGGGCCGCCACGAGCTGCTTCCTTCAGTGGTGAGGTTATCTGCTCCCCTTCCTCCTGTGCCGATCCACTCCTCTTGTCCGCTGAACGCCGGTCTTCCGACCATGTTGCTGAAGCACGTGATTACTTAGAGCCTGACGACGTGCAACTTCCAAAAGACTCTGCAGCTGCCTTCGCAAAACTTTGGAGCTTCTTCTTCCTCACCTTAGGAGCTCTTAATTTGATGTCATATGGTAGTTTACCCAGCGTGTTATGGACGACTGGCTTGTCGCACTCCAGCTTCGAGTGCCCCACCACATGACAAACAGTAGAATGGGACCTTTTCGTACTGGATATCAAACCACTCTGGTTCATCGTCTTTCTTCGTCCCCTTGAAAGAAACTAATGGCTAATGGCTAGAGGGGGATGAATAGCCTATTAAAAATTCTACAATAACACTAAGTCAAGTGGTTAGACAATTATGAAGCGAAGCGAGTATTGCGTTAACCTACTCAAAATGCAAGCCTCATATCCACAATTCTAGTTATATATGATCTCTGTCATACAAGAGGCTAAGTCACTACCACTAAGTTAGTGAGCTCTGAAAGACTAACTAAAGAGCCTTACTAACCACTAGACAAGACACAATCTAGCTCTCAAAACTAATTACACTAAAGAGCTTAGCTACACTAGAAATGTAAATACAAGAGAGGTAGTGATGTTTATATCGCCGTGGCAAGAGATGATCAATCAATCACGATGAATATCAATGAAATCCTCAGAGACAAGATGACACAATGATTTTTCACCGAGGTTCACTTGCTTGCCGGCAAGCTTATCCCCGTTGAGGCGATTCACTTACTTAGAGGTTCACGCGTTAATAGGCATCACACGCCTAACCCGCAATCGGGTGCCTCACAACCAACACAAGACGAGGATTCACAAGCCATGAGCGATCCACTTGTAACACCCCTGGTGTTACGAGCTTGCTTAGCACCGAGATTTAGGTCCGAGAAGGATTAGCCTAACAAGTTTCCGGGTTTTAAAAATTTATAACGCGCGTGAGACGAAAAACAATTTCTATGAACAAGGATCAAACATAACTTGTATTTAGTATTTAAATAAAAATTGAAGTACAAGTTTAGTAGATGGAAATGCAACTTTAACTTTTGGAAAATAGATGTTGTTAACTAGTGTTTTGGGAGCTCAAAAATCAAATTTGACGTTAATATAAGCTCTTTTCGTTAAGTCGGCAAGCACTTGAACTATTGTGTAAAATACTATTTTTGGCGAATTATATTGAGCAAAATAGTTAAATGGTGCTCAAATATTTTGCTCCTATGGGTTAGTATAAGGTATGGACTATTGCATAAAATACTTGTTGGTAGCAGTTAATAGGGTTTAGGCCTTTTAAAAATTGTAACAAAAGTGTTAATGGTTGTTGGTTTGAATTGAACCCTAACTTTTCTAAGTATGGGAAAAGTAGTAAGACAATGCTATCTTGACTTTTAAATTCTAGCTAAAATGTTTAAACCCTAGCTGCATGTTTTGGTATTGTTGATTGCATCGAAGTGAACACTTTAGCATGGTGAAGTTCACGGATGATTTGGTGTTGTCGTGGCATCGCAGAAATTGCCCCAACTTTGCTAGAACGCTCGTCAATCTTTTTTCGGGCTTCGTTCGGGAACTGGTGTTCATCGCAATGAGCTCCTGTTGGCACTTTCTATCTCCTCGATGCTCACTCCCCGGCCATGCTCGTTGCTCGGACGAGAAGCACTTAGTGGCTACTAGAATCTTAAACTCTTGCTTTAATCTCAACTGGGCTCTAAGCGGTTGGTTTTGACGCTTTAAAATTCATGCTTCGCACATGGTTTGGCTGTTCAAGCCTAGGGATGCGGTCACCATGTCCGGTGTCGTGCCATCGTGGGCTACCTGCACTACTATCGGCCGTTGCTACCATGCGCTGCACCGCACGTTGGCTGGCGTACCCTGTGGCCACGACCGCTGTCCCACTGAGCAACCGAGTGGCGTCGGCCGCCTGCCGGGCCAAGCATGGCCGCAGCCGGTCTCCGCTGTTCATGGGACGTTGCCGATCGTGGCACTGTCTAAGCGCACCTACAAGGCTCCACCTTGTCCTCTTGTTGTTTCGTTACTGCAGCGCTCGCCCTCAGCCACACAACCCACCTACCAAGCCCGAACTCGACGTCATATGTAGTTTATTACATCGCGACGCCGTGCTGCTGCGTGCGCGTGGCCACACGTGGGCACACCTTCAATGGCTCTGTCCAAGCGCTCACCGATGCGCCGACTGTCCCTCGCTTGTGTGGTCATATCCCTGCGCTGCCGTGCCTGGTCGGGTCGTGGCCAGGCCATCTCTGTCGGGGCCCCTTACCGTGACATGGCAGTGGCAGTGCACCGCTCTCCCTTCCCCTTTTCTTAATCACCAGGCCGAGGCTTCCTAGTCCAATTCCTCGCACCGGTGGGTAGCTTAGCAAGTTAGCTAGATGTCGCATTCTCATCGAGCCCAGCCGTGGTCTATCAATAATCAATTTTGGTTTCTCCTCGCCGCCGGTCATGTGCGCTGCCACGACCAGAGGGCTAGGCGCAAGGCCTGTAGGAGTGGTAACAGTTCAATTGGTCGTAACCCTGAACTCGCCTTGACTCCCTCTATCCGGTGCTCGCACTGTTTTGGCCAGGGAACTCATCGGTAACATGGTGATGCGTCGGTGTACGGCTCCGAGCGTCGCCGCTGTGCCCGGGCGCAGGTGGCCATAGCGCCACAGCGCTCCCTTGCTTCAACCGTTAGTGGGGCGTGCACCATGGTGAGCCATTGATGCTTATCCGCCACTTCTACTCCGCCGAGCGTACATAGGTTTGCTAGAATAGTAACATTGCCGTTGCCACGGATAGCCGCTCGCCGCTGCAGCCCGCAATAGTGCACCTCCGAGTCCCTAACTGCCACCCATCCTTGCGTGTTTAGATGTAGATGGTGGTCGGTCCCTTAATGCCATCTTAGCGAGCCTAGTTTGCTCGGCGTAACCGCCTTGTGCCGTCGGCCATCGCGTCGGCGTGCACGGGGATCCCAGGGACCTCCCTGTGGTAAAGGCGAAAACATCCGAGGGTTTGGTTACAAAGTTATTGACGGTAGGAATAGTGCACATAGTAGTCATATTAATCTCTAAAAGCTAAGGGGTCTTTCTAGAAAATGGCCAATGCGCGCGGGCGCCCCTGGCCTTGGGCCGTACTAGGCCACCGCGATGCGTGCGTAGCTGTCGATGCGGGACCCACAGGATACCCCACAAGGGAGAGAGAAGATCTAGTTCAACTAGGATTCTTCCCATGTAATCTTAGTAATAGAACTATTAAGTAATCCTACTAGGAAATCTCATTGTAAACCGACTAGGACTCTGGCCTCCTGACTATATAAAGGAGGACAGGGCTCCTGAAAAAGAGAGACAATTTGTATAACATAACACTTCATAAT
Source organism: Miscanthus lutarioriparius (assembly GCA_904845875.1). Classification (NCBI taxonomy): domain Eukaryota; kingdom Viridiplantae; phylum Streptophyta; class Magnoliopsida; order Poales; family Poaceae; genus Miscanthus; species Miscanthus lutarioriparius. The sequence goes on along the minus strand of CAJGYO010000011.1, from coordinate 36,579,938 downwards.
CAATCCAACGCAAAGGCCAACGCCGATTGGATGTAGGGTCGTTACTCGATCTACGATCGAGGGCCTGAACCAGGATAAATCGACTGTCTCTTGTGTTTACCATCGAGTTCAGCATACGCCGAAGCCCGAACAATACTGCCCCGGGTACCCCCGTGGCAGGCTATCGGTGGTGAAACATCGACAGCTGGCGCGCCAGGTAGGGGCTTTCGGCGACTTTGCATCCGAGAGCTCGATGGACCTCGATAACATGATCTTCCCGACGGGATCGATTTTCATCTTTGGCTCATGGATCTGCGAGGCGAACAACTACGGCAACCTTCAAAGCCATCTCCTCAAAGATCCGAATCATCATGAAGAATTTCCTATTTCGACAACTACGACGGATCAGCTCACCAGAAGATTCGCGCAGCCCATAATACCCGATTCGAATAAGATTTCACGGCTACACGCATCCGACTCGAATTCAAGCTCCGTGTCCGAGATGAAGTCTTATTCGAGTGCTTTCAAGAAACCGAGTTCTTTTTTTGGCAAGATTCCAGAGCACAACCCAAAACAACTCGGATTATCCTCAGAGTTCTTTCAAAAGGCCGAGTTCTTTTCCATTTGGGCTCGACAACACGACAAAATCCTATCAGGGACAGTTCGAAAGGTCTTTCAATCCAATGCTTGGGATACCACTGACAGGAGCTCAGGAGGGTCTCGTGCTAACAATAACATCGCAAGACTGTATCATCCACTGGCCAGGTTCCGTTCCTGAGGATAGCGGAACCCAACTAGTTGGCACAACAACAACAGCTATTCTACCTTACCAAGAAGGAGACTCGATCTGCGACGTCGAGGCGCCTACTGAAGTCATCAGCAACTCCGATAGTATGAAAACTAACACCAATAACGGAACGGCTCACGCACGGGAGGTGCTCATGGTTCGACGTCCTCAGTCACCATTAAATCCCCCAGAAGCACCCGATGTCAGGTCATCAGATGAATCAGAGTCCAACATATCACCCTTTGCCCAGGGATACGATGGAGAAACCGAGAGTCAGAGACAGGCTAGAGAAAGGAAAAACAAGTTGAAGCAAGGGCGCCAACACCGCGCTAGGCAGCGTAGAGAAGCCTGGACCAGATACGAGTCAGAGTTAGCTGAATACGACAAAAGAAAATCACAACAAGAAGCCGAAGAAAGACGCACGGTGAATACGCCTTACGATAAGATTCGAGAAGCATTAGAAGAACTCAGGGCAACTTCACATCACGGAGAGAAGTACGAACAGCTCCAGGACTTGCTCCGGTCGACGATCCCAAGAACGCATGAAGAGAGAGCCCGATCAAGACTACCCGCAGGCAAGAAGATCAAAATCAAAGGAAGTCCGCTTTTGAAAGACTTGGGCCAGGGGGAAGCCATAACGGAGAAAGTAGGAAGGAACATAGTCGGGGCCACCAATTTGAACAACCAAGGAAGACCCGAGTAGAGTGCCTACCTGCATGACCTCGCAGACTTATTCCCATCAAAACAACACTTGGCCGGAAGAAGGAGCAGATCCGAATTCAAGGAAGCGGAGCACGACAGATTCCCCTGTTTTGCAAACAAGGTTGGCATCGACGATTACCTCACAAATTCAAACCGTCTAACCACTCCAAGTATGATGGCAAAACCGAACCAAGACAATGGCTCGAGAATATATTCACAATCAATTGAACTAGCCGGAGGAGACGATGATATCAAAACCTTGTTCTTTCCCATGGCACTGGAAGCGATGCCCCTCCAATGGTTCGATAAATTGAACCCAGGATCGATCAGAACTTGGGAAGACTTGCAAAGAGCTTTATGTGAAAATTTCGCGGGTATCATCACACACCCGATCACTCATGCAGAACTGAAAGGACTCAAGCAAAAGGGGCGAAAGTCTCGAAATTACTATCGACGATATCGATTCTATGAGAATGCGGGCTCAAGTGCATGACATCACCGAACGAGAAGTAATTGAAGCTTTCTCTCACGGAATCATGGCTAGGTGGCAATTTCAAGACTTCGCAAAGAAAATCCAAGAAACAATGAAGAGTTCGTATTTAACAAGAGAAAAAATGATTAGTACAGAAGAAAAAACACGAGAAAGGTTCCCGGATAGAAGCAACCAGGACAACCCGGATAGGCAAAATCATCGAAATAGCAGACATCAAGAAAGAAAGCGTAGACCAGACAATACCGTGGCAATGGCCGACAAATCAAAGAAGTTTTCCAAACCCAGAAGATATGATGACATTGAAAACATACGTTGCCCATTACACCCTAACGGGAGACACACCATCGGAAACTGCTACACTTTCAATGATCGATACACAAGAAAAGATAGTAAGGAGAACACCAAAGAGGACAATCAGAAGAAAGATGAAGACAACCACGAGGACAAAGGATTTCAAAAACCCAGGGGAACAGTAGCAGTGATCTTCTCAGGGGCTCTAGGTTGCAGAAGCAAACATCAAGAAAAACTAGCACTACGGACTATCATGACGGCAGAACCAGCTACACCAAGATATCTCAATTGGTCACAATATCCAATCCAATTTTCAAGAGAAGACCAATGGACTAGCGTAGGGAACGCATGCCATTACCCACTAGTTTTAGACCCAACTATTGCCGGTATGACTGTCACCAAAGTACTAATCGACGGGGGAGCTGGACTCAACATCATCTTTTCAGAAACACTAAGAAAGATGGGACTACAACTCGCCGGGATGATTACACCAACAAGCACTCCTTTTTATGGAATAGTACCCGGCAAAGCAGCCATGCCACTCGGACAAGTTACCTTACCCGTCACTTTTGGAACTCCTTGAACTACCGAACGAGTTTATCAAATTTGAGGTCGCAGACTTTGATTAAATCATATCATGCGATCCTCGAACGCCCAAAGATGGCAAAATTCATGGCAATACCACATTATCCGTACTTATTGCTTAAGATGCCGGGACCCAACGGTATCCTTTCTCTTCAAGCGATTTGAAGCGTGCTTTTGATCATGACGTTCAGTAATCCAAATTATGTGCCAAAGCACAAGCCGACAATGGAAGAAAAGAAATAGCCACAATTGTTGCGGAGATGAGCCAAGAAGAATTAGAAATCATGGCTAAAAAGCCCAAATCATCATCACACCACCAAAAGAAGCCGACGTCAAGCAAATCGACTTAGGCACCGGTGATACCTCCAAGACAGCAACCATAAGTGCTCACCTCTCGGCAAAATAGAACTCGCGCCACCAACTTTCTTTGGGACAACAAAGATATCTTCGCTGGAAGCCGGCCGACATGTGTGTCCCAAGAGAGTTGGTCGAGCACTGTAATTGATGTTAATGAAAACCCAAGCCTATAAAGTAACGGCTACGACGATTCTTACCCGACAAAATGGCAGCGATTAAAAAGGAAATCACAAAACCGATGGCACCGGATTCATCGAGAAATCCTTTATCCGGATCGGCTAGCAAACCCGGTCCTTGTGCGTAAGAAGAACATGACGAGTGGGCGTATAAAGCGCCGACTACACGGATCTCAACAAACATTGCCCAAAAGATCCGTTCGGGCTACCACGCATTGACCGGATAGTCGACTCGACAAAGGGTCGCACTATTATCCTTTCTCGATTGCTATTGTGGTATCACTAGATCGCATTAAAAGAACAAGACCGAGCAAGACATCTTTTATTACTCCGTTCGGTGCTTATCGTTACAAGACCATGTCGTTTGGACTAAAGAACGCCGGTGCCACATACCAAAGAGCTATCCAAACTTGCCTTGGGGATCAAATCGGTGAAAATGTGGAGGCATACGTGGATGATGTAGTGGTGAAAACAAAGAACCCAGACACTATGATTGAAGATTTAGAGCAAACATTTGAAACTTTGAAGAGATGGAGATGGAAATTGAACCTAAATAAATGTGTATTCGGAGTTCCTTGAGGCAACTACTCGAGATTTTTTGGTCAACAAGCGCGGGATTGAAGCCAGCACCAAGCAAATTCGAGCTATAACGGAAATGGGGCAACCTAGAAGTATCAAAGATGTACAGAAACTAACGAAGGATGCATGGCGGCCCTCAACCGTTTCATATCAAGACTTCGTGAAAAGGGGCTACCTTCTTTAAACTACTAAAGAAGATGACAAGTTTGAATGGACAAAGGAGGCCGACGAAGCTTTCAAGAAACTTAAGGCATATCTCACATCCTCACCAATTCTCACACCCCCAAGGAAAGACGAAGATATGATGCTATACATTGCGGCGACATCGTCAGAGTCAAGACGACAATAGTCGTAGAAAGAGAAGAAGGACGCGTGTATAAAGTACAACGACCCGTATACTACATCAGTGAAGTATTATCTAAATCAAAAATCCGGTACCCGCATGTACAAAAACTACTCTACGCTCTACTTATCACCTCACGCAAGCTTCGCCATTATTTCGAAAGCCACAAGATTACCGTGGTGACAGACTTCCCGCTCGGAGACATCTTACACAATGAGAGATGCGACGGGACGCATATCAAAGTGGGCAGTTGAACTTGGAGCTCTTAACATGGACTTCACCCCTACGGAAAGCAATCAAATCTCAAGCCCTTGCCGATTTTGTGGCCGAGTGGACAGAGATTCAGCAGCCTTTATCAGATACAATCCTTGACCACTAGAAGATGTACTTTGATGGGTCACTCAAACTAGGCGGAGCCAATGCAAAAGCGTTCTCCTCATTTCTCCAAAAGGAAAACAACTCAAGCAAATCGTCCTTGAGATATTATGGCAAGCTACAAATAACGAAGCGAATATGAAGCCCTCATCCATGAGCTACAGTGGCAATTACCCTTGGAATAAAGAGATTACTCGTATATGGCGATTCAAAGAGAGTCATCAACCAAGTAAACAAAGATTGGGATTGCACAAAAGAAAACATGGGTGCTATCTTGTTGAAATACGGAAACTTGAAAAACATTTCCAAGGATTAGAAATTTTACACGTCCTGCGATTCCAACATTAAGCAAATGTCCTTGCCAAGCTCGGATCGACAGAGCAAAGGTTCCACCCGACGTATTTATAGAAGAGCTATCGGTTCCCTCTATCAAACAACCCGGTGAGACAACCCACGAAATTCAAAGCTAAAGGCGTTCAGATCTTGGTAATCAACACCTCATGGAGCCAAGTTTTCATCGACTATATCAAAGAAAATAAATTACAAAGCAGATAAAGCGAAGCCACCCAAGTTGTTGCGAAGCAAAAACTACGTTCTAGTAGGAGATAGACTTTCTGAAGAAGCAGCATCATCGGGGTACTCGAAATGTGTCTCATTTGAAGAAGGCAAAGAGATCCTAGGCGAGATACACTCAGGTTGCTGCAGAAATCATACCGCTTCAAGGACACTGGTTGGCAAAAGTATTTTTATGACCGGATTCTCATTGCCAACCGCTTTGAAAGACGTAGAAGAACTTGTGTCGAAAATGCAAAGGTTGCCAAATGTTTGCAAGACAAGCCCATGTGCTGACTCACAATCTTATCTCGCATCCCACCCGCTTGGCCTTTTTTTCTCTTTGAAATTTGGATCAAGTGGGACCCTCAAGAAAGCAAAAGGCGGTTTTCGAGTACATCTTTGTAGCAATCGACAAGTTCACCAAGTGGATTGAATACAAACCACTCAGGAAGATGAAATGCAACCAAAGCAATCGAATTCATCCAAGAAATTACGCACCGCTTTGGCATGCCCAATCGAATCATCACAGATCTAGGCTCCCCTTTCAGCCTATAGAATTCGTAAGCCGGGCACAAGACCGTGGTTTCAAAGATAGACTATGCGTCTCATTGCACATCCGTAAGCCAACAGACAAGTAGAAAGGGCCAATGGACTCATACTAGCCGGATTAAAACCAAGGTTATATCGAAGAACTAGTGGACTATGGGTCCAAATGGATTGAAGAATTACCAAAAGTAGTATGGGGCTACGAACTCAAATAAAGCGAGCAACAAAGCCACTCACCCTTCTTCCTAGTTTACGGGTCGAGGTCAGATCGCTTTTCTGCCGACTTGATCTGGACATCACCAAAGATAGAACAATACGATGAAGGAGAAGCGTAACACACAAGAAGATTAGAACTCGACATTTCGGAAGAAGTCGAGTAAACGCTACCCTCCAATCAAGAAGATACCTACAAGGTTTAAGACGACACTACAACAAGAGTACCCATCCTCGATCACTACAAGTCGGAGACTTAGTGCTAAGAAGGATACAAAAGGTGACGGACGACATAAGCTTCTCGGTCCATGGGAAGGTCCGTTCATTGTCACAAAAGTCACCGGACCGAGCACATACAAGTTAATAACCGAAGATGGAAAAGAAGCCCGACAATACATGGCACATCGCCCACTAAGAAGATTCTACGCGTAAAAACAACTCAACATAAAATGAGATATGCAAGCCACAAGGGACCAACATTCACAATCGACGAAGGACGATATTCTTCGACAACATATGTATTAGTTCATATTCATGATCAATAAAGATGATATTCATCCACAGCATGTCTTGTCATGACTTCCAACGAGTTGTTTTCCCGAAGCTCTTCGTTCTGAAAAGCAAGAGGCTCAGGGGCTACATCCAGATAGGAATACTTTTTCCTCAGAAAAATACAAGCGCCACTCAAAAGGCAACATTCTATGCCGAGTCGTTTTTACATAGCGCGGACGAAAGGTTGTCAACACAAAGATTTACATCTAACAAGTCACAGCATGGACAAAGCACTCGACGGATCACAAAAGAGGAAGAAAAGAAAAGTACTCGACAAATCGAGGGGTCTTGTCAGGATAACACATAGAGTTGTTTTGCGGAGCAGAAACGAAAACGGGACAAAGTACTCAGCAAGTCAAGTAACTTCGACCACACCCAGGCAAAGAATACATCAACGAAAACAAAGAATCTTCATTTAAAGAGGAGTGTAATATTACAAGAAGTTGGTCAATTGGATCAGGCATTGTCATCAGAAAGGGAAATGTCAATATTTAGACTGTCTACAACCCTACTGGCTAAACCTTCGACCTCAGGCTCCATCCTCTCAACGGCGTCAAGGTATTCTTGGCTTTCAGCTTCCTCTGCTATCTTGGACAGAGGCGCCTCTGGAGCAAGGACTCGGACCTGGGCTAGCACATTCTTGGTACATACTTGGGCACACTTCTTCGCGAACTCCTGGAAACGAGTCGGAATCCGGGGAATGAACTGCGCCCAAGATTGCCCGTCATTCGCTGGAGTCCGGAGAACATCGGCTACTGAACGAAAAGATTTCCACAAAACATTCCAATTTTCAGTAGCCGTCGCCAGCTTCCCGGACAAGCCTTCAATAGTTTTTTGAGCCTGCATAAGATCTCTGTCAGCTCCGCGCCTAATCAGCTTTGCAAGGGCGAGTTCTTCCTCAGCATGAGTAATTACCTCCTCAGCCTTATTATGACTAGAGCGGACAAGAGCCTTCATTTCATCGATACTCTCCGAGAGCTTCTGCTTCTCAGCTCGGAGAACTAGACAAGACACCCAAGAATAAGTCAGCAAAAGAAGTCAAAATACAAGAAAAAATAGGCAGAACCCGCGGCACCTTTGCATTCATTCTTCGCAAACTCCACCGCGGCATCTCTCTGCTTCTCCGTCTCCACTACCCGGGCACGGAGGGTCTTCTCCTCCTTTTGGTGCATTTGACGCTCTGTCTCCAACTTAGCCCGGAGAAGGTCGAGATCGGTTTTCAGAGCGTCCACCTCAGAAGACAACTTTCTCTCATTTTCAGATGAGAAAAGAAGCCAGAATGATCACGAGAGAAAGACTGAGCAAAAAGAGGCAAAGTCCGGCGCGGACAAAGGAAACGAAGAGGACAATCTCACCAGGACCCGGAGCTGGAACCCGATGCTCGCCCGGAACTCTCCATTCAGCGATGACTTTGCTTTGGATCAAGCCTTATCGCTAACGAGCTCACGCACCTGGTCTTCACTTGTTGTTGGAGCGGCCAAACCTTTCCGAGCAGCCCTCATAGCCACGAACTCTTGGTTTTCGATCAAAGAAAGGATGACTCTGGTCTCTGAAGGTCGCCTCGAGACTTGCTTGCGGTCTTCTTCTTTCCCATGAACTGGCGGAAGCAAAAAGGCACTAAGGAAGATGAAGCTAGGATGATGGTGCTTTCGGGTGGTGGCGGACGATGGCGGCAGATTTCTGAAAGCTAGGGTTTAAAGGCAAGAAATTTGGGCAGCAAGGGTCTTTAAATAGATTTCTCGTTGATACAAACGGCCCACAAGGCCCGATAAAATGATGTGGGAACGCTGACGGTCCATTTACCGACGCAGCGGCTAAAGCGACGGAGGGCACAAATCCACACAACAAGTACAAACCAGCAGGCGATTTCAGACTTATCCGTCTAGCTCCACGGCAGGGTTATCAGATCGCTACAAGAACAACTCGTCAAACCAAGAAGAAAGAAAGAAGAAAGAAAGGGCTACCTCACAAGGAACAAAAGAACCCGGTTATTTAAGAAAGAACTCGGTAATCTCATGAACAATAGGGATCACAACAGAAAAGTAAAAGACAACTCAGAAGACAAGATTCGTTACATTACAAAGCGACTTCAAAATAGAAGATTACAAATCTTAAAGACAAGATTCGTTTACATTACAAGCGACTTCAAAAATAGAAGATTATAAATCTCACAAGACCCAACGAACTCGGCACCACGAAAAGCAAGGTAGCAAAGAGAAACGCGGACACGGCTAGGCTCTGGAACGACTATGTGTCCCAAATTGCTACTCGGAAGGACAAACCGCCATCAGCTACACTGTTTTCTTCAAAGGACGGACGCAAAGGCACCCAAAGGCGGAAATCGCTGACATGGCAAGACAACATGGAGCAGAGAAGGCGGCGGGCATCTATCTACCCAAGACCGATGTGATCTTTGCATATGGTGTTGATCTCTGCACGGACACGATCTCAAGACAGACAACGAGGATCACCCAGAACTACCGATGATGAAGAAACGAAGCCCACATCACAAGACTTCCTCCAACTACCACCACGTACATCCCGGCACATCGTCATCGGGATTAGCCTACCTCTAATCCCTATCACAAGACTTCCTCCGGCTATGACAAGACACGGGAACTACAAAATATGCCCGAGGGGCTGCTCTACTTCACAAACTACCATGTTCATGACCACGAAGGTTTCAACGGAATATCCAATAGATGAAAACAAGCACTCGGGGACAGATTTATAGACCAAAGGAGCGGCACACATAGACTAGGAGTACCAACGAAATAAGCCTAACAAAGGACACAGTGAAAGGACAGGACTCAATAATGGATGACTCAAAGTAGAGGAAACAATATCAAGAAGGCGGGCATATTCGAAGAAGAATATACCAAAGACAAGACAACCCGTGAACAAAAGGCATTTACACTCAACCACCACCATACAACTACATCGACAAAGCAGCAGACTATCAAAGAAACGCTTAAGACCTCGCATCCGAAGTTCTTCCGAACAAAACAACACGGATATCGCTCGGGGGGCTCGGCCAAAGATCATAGCTTAATCAACACTAAGCTAGGGAGTTCGGCCTTCATTTCAACTACTCCGAGGGGCTCGGAACCAAAGACAAAAGACCAAGAGTACAAGAAACTCAAGACTACAACGACGATGACACATCAAGACTCTTCATCCGACTTCTTTTCTAAAGAGAAGAACTCGGAGAAAGCACGAGGTCATGGATACACATGCCAAATTTGAATTTTTTGAAGACAAGAATCTGGACCCTCCAACTTTTGCAAGCAAAAGCAAGAGGCTCGGGGGCTACACTCAGTGAGTGCAAATTTTTTATGAAAAATTGCACCCACCCAAAAAGAACCCGGACATAGGCTCGGAGGTCGCATGTCTTGAAACTACTCGAGATGATGGTTTAATCCAAGACTAAAAGGGCCGCCGGAAAGATGCCACAAAAACTACTCGGGATGATGACATAATTCAAGTCTCGGGGACTACTTGAACACAAATTTTCAAACAACATAATGGATCAAGACCTCCAACTTTTGTTCCAAATAGCAAGAGGCTGGGGCTACACTCGGTGAGTGCACTTTTTCTTCAAAAAAGCGCACGTCACCAAAAGACTTCCTCAACGTAGACCACTTCAAGACATTACGACAAAAAGAACCCGGAACGAGCCATATTCGAGTTCTTTTTGACAAAACTTCAACGAACAATCAGAGCAACTTCAAGACAAGATCCTCCAGCTCCTTGTTCCAAATAGCAAGAGGCTCAGGGGCTACAACCAGATGGATGTACTTTTTCTTCACAAAACACTCACCACTCGAAGGTCCCAAGAAGCGCTACAACTTTTCACTCCAGAAAGCACTCGGATAACATTTTGTTCCTACCTAACAAGACTTGAAGGAGCAAAGCGAGACTTTCAGAGCTCAACCATGAAGTCCTCGGGGGCTTGTCGATGCGGGACCCACAGGATACCCCGCAAGGGAGAGAGAAGATCTAGTTCAACTAGGATTCTTCCCATGTAATCTTAGTAATAGAACTATTAAGTAATCCTACTAGTAAATCTCATTGTAAACCGACTAGGATTCTGGCCTCCTGACTATATAAAGGAGGGCAGGGCTCCTGAAAAAGAGAGACAATTTGTACAACATAACACTTCATAATCAATCCAACGCAAAGGCCAACGCCGACTGGACGTAGGGTCGTTACTCGATCTACGATCGAGGGCCTGAACCAGGATAAATCGACTGTCTCTTGCGTTTATCATCGAAGTTCAAAGCATGAAGCTCGAACAATCTTGCCGGGTACTTCTGTGGCGGTGCTATCGGTGGTGAAACATCGACAAGAGCTATACCAAGACCTGGGCTATAGGGCCCTGAAAGGGTCATGCCGCCCTTTCCTTTTTCTAATGTATTTTCTAATTTAGTTTCTCAGGTAAACTTATAAATTCAATATAAAATTGTGTAGTTGACCAAAAATTGTGAAACTAATTTTGTTAGATTCCTAAAATTATGATCTATCTGCTAGTATATTTTGTTCACATAGTTTTATAATATTTTCAGAAGCAATATAATTAATTTGAGATGCTTAATATTGTTAAAATATAAACTTGCAGGATTTTTTGTGATAAATTGGTGATAATGTTGGCTCTGAAACTTTTACAGTAAATTCCTAACATTATTAAGTGCTCACTGTAATTTTTGTATTTTCATAATAATTAGTTTGCTAAGGTAACTAAATGAGCCATAGATCAAAAATATATATTTAATCAATAAAATGCCAAAACACCTTGGGATCTTAGAACTAAACATTTTTCTAGAGGCGAAGCCTTACTTGACGATGTGGATATGTAGACTAGTATGTTAATCATTAAAGCTATCTCGTCAGCTTGTGGAGCGTAATCGTATTTTAGAGTTGTAGTTGACGTTGATTCTTTACATCTCTGCGTTGCATCCATGTATATCATAATAGGAACAACGTTGGATCATGGAGTTGACTAAAGTAGCGGAAAAGATGGTGCCTTGATGATCGTGTCACCATGATGGAATGCTAACTTTTGGTTATATCTTACCCAGGCAAGCTCGGTGCATAACCCCTATTATTCTGCACTTTTATTTTATGCTTGTGCATTAAGTTTTAAGGAGTTGAATGAAAACCACTTATATATATATATATCCTTATCCTATGAGTCCTACTAGTATGTCAGGATCATGTAGATTGCTATGCTATAGGATCCGGTAGAAGTCGAGTGATTACCTGTCACTCGCGAGAGATAGGAAAGATATTATTATTGTTACTATATTACTGTCACATGAAATATATATATATGAATGAATGATAAGTGGAGACCGGCCGGAATGGTACTTTGGATCTGGACTTGGTTAGGCATTCGAGCGAGGCTCGGATTGCACTTGTTCCGTCTATGTCGATTGAGGACCATCCGTTGCTGTGGTTGATAGTCAGGTCACAGACTTATTATCCTGAGCACATTCTTGCTTATGGGAGCGGAAAGGCTCGTTACGCTCTTGTCGTGGGTTCTGGCTCTTTTGGACCAACTGATTGGAGGCAGAGAAAGGTGGAGGTCTAAGCTCCATATTGAGACTGGGTCTCAAGTGTGGGGCTTGAAGTCCAAGTTTGGATGGGGACCTGGACCCCATGACAGGAGTGAAATGGGTTAGTCTTGCTTGTGCTTGGGGCGCAAGCGGGACGTGTGTTTTGGGGTACCCAGTTAGGATACATTGGTTTGCGAATCGCCGTTTCTGTGAGACGGTACCGACTTGGCTACGGTCTAGCACTATAGTAAGAACTGGAATATGAAAAATGGTAAAATGGTTCTGATTGCTTACCACCTGCTTGAAAGTAGCATAGGTGCTTACATAGAATGGTTAGTTAATGAAATAATAATGACTGCTGATAAAAATGAATATAAGGACGCACGTTTAGTAATGCTTCTACAGATGCAATGACCCATAAGCCAAATAAACCTTGCATATCCTTGGGGTCTTTTATTTTACTCCTATCGGGTAAGTCTTGATAAGTACAATCGAGTACTTAGGGTTTTATTCCCCCTGTTGCAGGTGATCGAGGAATGGTAGACGACTTTTGTGTGTGGAAACCTTCTGATGGGCTCAGCGAGGATTTCCTTACGCTGCTGACGTAGAGTTTATTCAAAATTTTCACAAAATGTTTTTGCAAAGGAAAAGACTTACAACCGGTTCTCATTCCATGTATATAAATGTTTCTCATGTTAGCACTTAAACTCTGATAACATTGTTATATTCCGCTGTTATAATCAATTGAGGTAATATTCTGTTACTGTAATAAAGTGATGTAAGAAATGACTTAAGAATGTTGTAAGCTTTATTATCTCATTTATGATCCTGATGGAAGAATGTGGATTTTCGAGTTCTCCCTTAGGGTGTGCTCGACGGAACTGCGTAGTTTAGTGTTCTCTGTTGAGTACTTAGTGTCTAATGGAAGAGAAGTACTCCTGGGAGGCATTATATTAGGCGGTTCTGCCACAGGTGATATCAGAGCATAAATGAGAAAATAAAGCTTCAAAACCCCTTTTTTAACCTAAAATTTGATAACCTATTTTGGCAAAAAGTTAGGGCGTTAATTACAAAATATGTAAGTAGCCCTATTGTGATGGTTAAGCATCCATAATTGGTTTAACTAGGCTTTCTTCAGTGGACTGACTCTCGCGTACTATACGATCTTTAAGTCAGTCGCGCTAAGTAATGCCTTAGTCGTCGAGACCATATTGCTGGTAGATGCGTCCTTCATAGATGTCACACGAGTCATATTGTGCACGACTGACCCGTCCTTGTTTAGGAGATATTGCTACACTGTGACTTCGTACTCCACGTTAGTCTATGGTTCATGCCTGTTGTGACCCACATCTCTTCATACTCCTTTCTGTGCTCTTATCGGATCCTTGCCCTGTAGCCGTACTAGTCATTAATGGCCTCGGACATCGTTCGCCTTGAACGCGCGAAAAATTCGGTCGATTCATTTGTAGTGATCCCACGCAGGAACCTTGGTGGACTGCGCCAGGACCACTGACTGCTCTGCCATTATAAGCAGGGCCTAGCCTAGCCATTGGTACCACCACTCGATGCACTCTAGCTCAACTAGCCCTTCCCCTTGAGCAAGCTTTTTGCTCAATCTTTCCTTTCAACCACCAGCCAGGGATGGCAGGAGCCTGGGTTAGCAGTTACTGTCTGAACACTAACGGTTTTCCCAAAATCCTATATGCACCCTACAAAAACTCAGGGTCAAAGATCATCCCGAGTATGAGGGCCGTGAGTATGAAAAGCATGGCACTGAGCGGTGTGAAGTTACCGTCTATATTGGAAAGAGTGAGGAGTTTCCCGACATCATTGAAGCCTGGAATGTGACCACAATCGGGTTTTGCTTCGTTGACACCTACCAAGTTGTGGCCTGCAAAGCCTTTCGGCATCTTTGCCAGATCTATGAGGATCCCATTGCTCGTACCCCCATGAGGTTCTTTCCACCTTTGGAAAAGAATCGACGGGTATGGAGGGCTCGCATAGAGGCTTTGCAAGGGCGGGATGCGCAAGAAGACAGCCCAACTGTGGTGCACCTAACCACGTACCTGCTTGTTCTAGATGAGCAGTATGACCGGCAAGCCTCGAAGCTAAGGAAGTGCCTTCGACAAGCCGAGGAAGCCAAGATCTTCTCTAGGATGCTCCAGGTGTAGCTTGCTGAAGCACATGCCAGTTTGGCAGCCGTGGAGAGTCAGGAGACTACCATGTCAGAAGCCTTAAAGGAGGCTAAAGATCGGCATGCCCATCAGTTGGGAGAGGCCTACCTTGTCACTAGGGCCAAGCATAGGATGCTAGCCACTAAAAAGTAGGATCCCTTGATCTTAGAGGGAATCCCTGTCCACCCGCTAGAAAGAAGGAGAACCGGTGTTGTAGTATTGCCAGCACCCCCACCATCGAAAGTATCAGAAGTAGAGCCCTTTCTTCCCCTCACTCAGCCACTGCCAAGAGAGGAGGCAGATGCATAGCCGGGGCAGAAAAAGAATCCATCGAGCCCGAGAATGAAGATGTGTGGTCCGATAAGGTAGATTAGTTGTCCTAAGGGAAGATGTACCCGTAGTTAGTGGTGTCTTTCATCACTGTCCTCTAGTATTGTAATCTTTCCATTGTATTTCATCTATAGTTGTTATGATCATCTGGTCATGGGGGTAGGCAATGTGTCGAGAATGGGAGAGTGAGCGCATGTATGTTGTACTAGTATAAGGATGTTTGGAATGTGCATTTTCTTTATTTTGTTGTGTTTATTGCATCCATCAACCCTTAGGTCACGTTAGATGTGCTTAGGGTTTTCAAGGATGAGGTTAAGTAGGTTACAAGAGAGCAACCATTCAGATGCCAGCAGACCGGCCATGATGGGATAACATAGGACACTATATCGACTAATTGTGGATATTCTAGTAGAACACTTGAATCTCTTTAAATCAAATATGTTGTGGGAACCACCAAGAGAAACAAGCAAATCCCGTAGCGAAACACAATCACCAAGTGCCTCTAGATGCAATCACTCAAGCAATGCACTTGGATTTACTCCCAATCTCACAAAGATGATGAATCAATGATGGAGATGAGTGAGAGGGCTTTGGATTAGTTCACTAGGTTGCTATGTCAATGAAAATGGCTAAGAGAGTGAGCAAGAGCCAGCCATGGGGCTTAAATAGAAGCCCCCATGAAATAGATCCATTGGGCTCACACTACACAGATTCTCGGGGTGATCGGATGAGCCGGTCAAAGTGATCGGACGCAGTTAGCCCAACATCCGGTCGTGGGATCCTTGCCACGTGTCATAGCTTTAAACGTGCACCATCCAATCCCAATGGTCGAAAACTCCCAGGGCTCAAGTTAATGAACGATCGGATGTGTCGACCCTGAGATCGGACATGCCAACCCGGTGTTAGGTCCACGTAATCCCAGGCGACTGCTAGCTACCAGATGCACCGCTCCCTTCACCTGACGTTGTGCCACCACGGGTCAAGTCAACTCTAGAGAGGTTTCAGAGCTGCCCAAATGCGATCGAATGAGTCAGGTCGACGATGACCAGACATGCCCCTGCGTCCGCTTCTTCCTTCCACGTGAAAAAGCTTACATCAGCGTACATCAACAGGTGACTGGATGCACCCCTTGCGCATCCAATCCCTCTTTCTCTTCAGCATCCGGTCAAAGGACCGAGGGCGGTCTTCACTACGTGCCACTGACCGGACGCGGGGCAGAGTCTAGTCACTGTTCAAGATAGAGTCCGGTCACTATACAACACCTCCTTTTGATCCCAAACTTCACCACCCTTGCTCAAATATTATCGGGGTTATAACCCTAGGGTATCTCAAGGCACCGATTAGGTAGCAAGCCACGTAGCCTGCAACGCATTAGCAAGGAGAGACCTAAGTGACCGAGGCCCAGCAAAAGATGAGCATCATAGGTCAGGAACTAAGGCTGGGGATGGCTGTGACCTAATCTCTAGCCCTGGCCACACGATGTTTGCAAAGCACACGACCACTCCCCATTATGTCCCTCGGAAGGGATGGGGAGAGGTCGTGTTCGACAAGTGCTCCTGCTCTAACAAAAGCGAGCATGCTGCACTAACCTCGCAAGGATGGAGGGGACTACAGTCACCTCGCCCGGTCAGACACCAACCATGTGCCTTGCCACATGGACAAGATAACACCACCCCAAAGTGGTGATAACAGGGTATAGTGCCGCCACGGCCAGCATAGTAGCGCCACATCACATCCTACCGCAACGTAGCCAGAAGATCATGACGATGGCCATGACCGAACGTACACTAGAAGACGGCGTAGCTTGCAAGCCAAGTTTGCTAGGCTCTCCCTTAGGCTCTTGATCCTTTGGTAGGGAGAACCTCCTCTTTGTACAAGCCCTGGCCCCAAACTCTATATAAGGGCAGCCAAGGCACCCATCTCAGAGACGGTTCACATCCTATACCATTCCATTCATTCACTATTGTAGTAGGGCTCCTGGAGCTTCTCTTTGGGCAGCCCTTTGCCTAGCATAGGACCTTCCATCTCTTCCACCTTTCTTGCACCCCCATTGTAAGAACTTTAGATCATTCAAGCAAGGAACACGCACTCGATCATCTCTAAGACTAGATATAGGGCTCCGGCCTGAACCAGTATAAATCCTCGAATCTATTGGATGCTACCATCGCCTTCCTAGAGCAGCGCGGCAATCGTACAAGTTTACTAGTCTGGTTTACAAAACACCGACAGTTGGCACGCCAGGTAGGGGACAGTTGTGCACTCTCAATTGTAGAGAAGGAAGTGATGGCTCCCTGCACTTACGTCAGATTTGCTCTTGGTGCAGCCCCTGACAGCCGCATCCGCTTTGGAAGCCTCGAGTTCGACCGACACCAACGGGCTAGCTCCCGTAGAGGTCTTCTCTCCGGTCAAGCCTTGCGCTTTGGGGACATGGACTTCGTGGCCGACCGCCTAGGTCGGCTACGACTGAGCAAAGAGAATGTAGCTCCACTGCACATCTCAACGCCTAATCATGGACCGGCCCAAGCCAGTCCTGTGATTGTCGACTCTGATGTGCTAGCATGCCGAGTCGACGCCTATCTCGGGGTGAACCCCGAGCCAGAGTTGAGCCGATGCGTGTTTTACGCATTCTTAACCGCTTTTGCCTAGCTCTCCAGAGGTGGGCCCTTGCCACCAGAGGCTGAATTCTAGAACCCCAGCACTCCACTGCCCTCCAAAATGAGGGACATAATCACGCTCTTTGAGCAAGAGCTGGCCAAGCGTAACGGCTGAACAACAACGCCAGATTCCCCTGGGTTTATGGGGATGATGGAGAGGGATCCGGAGTCCCTCTATGACCTCCTGTGGGCCACCCCTGAGAACACGGACTCTGAGTCCGATTCTGAGGGGAGCTGCCATTCACCGAGGGAGTGTAACATGTTGCATCTCTCGGAGGATGGAGCAACACTGGCGGAGGATGCATAGGATGGCACCTATCCAATTCCATGCACCCCAAGGAATAGGTTGAGTACGACCAGGAACACCTGGAATGAGCCAGGCCGAAAAAGCTGATCAGGTCGATGAACGCCACGATGATGGATGCTATTGGGAACGAGGATCCCTATCTTCCATCAGGTAGAGGTAACTATCGTTGTGGCGGAGAATGACACACCGATCCGGCTTCAGATCGAAAGATCGAACCCTGCAATCTTAGCACTACAGCTCCTCTGGTTATCAACCAAGTCACGAACTAGGTTGACCTCGCCAAGAAGGCTAATCCTTACCTACGCAACAAAGAACACAAGCAAGAACAAGAAAGAACACAACCAAATTGTAGATAACTGATTAATCTCACGAAGTTGGGGTCTCAAACCGATGAACGGCGAAACTATTCTTGATAGAATAATCTAAGCAAAACTCAAACCCTATTGGAGGGGTGACTACTGTTTATGAAGACTCTAGGGTCGTGCAAGACCCCTAGATGCACCTCTAACGAGCCCAAACACGATACATGGTCCAACGGACCAATTAGACCTCGCCTATCATCATCTTCTTCTCCTCGGGGTCACCGATAGGCGGACCCTAGTTGCCCACCTCCCCTATGCGCAAGTCGCCGCCGCCGCTGACATGCTGTGCGCGTGTCGCCACCACCACCGACCAACCGCCTTCTGCCGTTGATGCCGTGTCCCCTCCGTGTTGCCTCCGCATGGCCGCACGCGCCGACCAGCTCAGTGATAGCCTGTGACCCACTGTGGCAAGCTCGCCGTGGCCTTCGCCCTCCTCAATGACAGCTCACCATCGCAAGGACATGAGCTGGCCGCTGGGGATGCCTTTCCACGCACCACCTTGCTAGGGCGCCTAAAAATAGCCGCCCGCCTCTGCCACCGCGGGGCACCTCCAAGCTCACTGCGCCGAAGCTGAGGTCGTCGCCATGTCGTGCTCCCTCCATTGCGATGCCCATCCTCTTTTGGTTCGCTCCCTCCTCCCTTCTAGCTTCCCTCTCCCCTCCTTCCCCATTCCTTTCCCCCTTCTCTCTTCTACGTCCTTGATCCCCTGTTTCTCCTTTTCTCCCCACGCCATGCCGGTGTAATCAGAGCCACTGCCACTGCCGCGCTACCTGCTACCAGAGCACCATGCCACTGCCCCTCTGTCCTTCGCTTTGCCTACGCTGCCTATTGCCCTGCTCTCCACTACGCCCATGCCTCCCCTCTTGCTCCGCACGCCGCCTGTCGTCATGCTCGCCTCTAGCGCTACCACAACCCTCGCCAGCCACGCTACCATCAATGCCGCCATGCAACGCTGCTCGCCATACCTTGCTTCCCCGCCATCTCCTCCTCCCTCTTGCTCTTTCCCTTCCCCTTTCCCCGCTCTCCTTTCCTCCTTCTCCCCTCTCTTTCCCCTCTTTGTTCTGTCTCGATGAGGAGCCAGTGGAATGGGATAAGCCCGGCCCCGACAAGTGGGCCATGCCACCTCATGGACCCACACGTCAGCCGCTAGCCTAGGGAAAATTGCTATGGGTACACAGGGAATCGTACACAAAATACTAAAAGGTAAGCCTATTAATTACAGAAAAATCCCCAGAAAATTTCTAAATAAACTAGAGTCACCCTAGATCATACCTAGATAGTTGACCACCTAGCTTCATTAGGTAAAATTGTAGAAATAATATGCACGCTATTTTCCACTCGCGTTTAATTAATAAACTTAGATAATTTATAATTCAACTGTTTTAATTCTGAATTCTATAATTCCTTCACCATAAATCCTCTAAAATAAAACCCTACACAATCATACCCTAAAACCTTATATTGGTGCCCATTTAAATTCTAGTTTGATTGCTTCCTTTTTATAATTAGAGTAAATAGCGATTATAGATATAGGCCTTCGCCGTAGTAGTAGTAAACCCCATATATTCGCGTATGTGTATGTACCATGGCACGTACCCGAATATATCCGCACCCAATCACCTAAAATAGGTAGACAACCATACATACATGGATAGGCCCGATACCCGGGTATACGCCCCATGTATGGCTAACTCTAACCCCATCAAAACATGGGCATACACACATGCATATGCGTATTAGCCACTAACCCTAGCCGTAACCTAGCCGCCAACCGAACCCTAGTCACACCCACACGCCTATGCGTATGTGTGGCTAACCTCGGTGGACCTCTAGAGACCAACCAGATCATCTATGATGACTTGGTCAGGTTTTCTCTTTCAGGTTCACATAATAGTGAACCCTAATAGTGTGCTCTGGTTTTCCATCAAACCAACCTCCTGCCTCAACCTAACCCATAAAACCCTATCTTCTAGATAGAGTACCTCTATCCAAGCCTTACTTTAGATTGACGTAATAGCGATAACCCTAATAAACCAACCCATCGCCCAATAGGACCAACCCATCTAGGATCGATTGATTGCCTATGTTTGTTTTACATGCCTTGCTTGTTATTTTCCTTGTTTGTGTTCTCTTGTTTGTCAACACTAGACCCGTAGGATAGGAGATATGTGAGAACCCGATGGAGTCCAGAAGATAGGAATAGGAGACACAGGAATTGGACGAGGATATAATCGTCAGCAAATGGAGGCAAGTCCTAACACCCACCTACCCCTTCCCTCTACACTACATGCCATACCTTAACCACCTCACTTCCACAACCACCATATATTGCTAGCCTCCACCATAAACCCTTCACTATCCATCCCCACTAATTAATAACCCAACCTATACTATTTGAAACCCCTTATAAATTAATTATGATAATGTGATTAATGATAAAGTAAGGGTTCCCTTGATAAACTTGACGATAATAACTATGGAACTTAAAATTGGTAAAATTTGACTAAACCCGACATGGGGCGAGTGGGGGTAATTTATGTGGGATAAATTACCTCGGCAGGAATGTCTGGAGAGGATTCCTATGGGAGATACTCGTCTCGGTCACATAAGGACCGGTTCGTAATCCCTCTCGCCTAGTGAGTCATTATGTACAACCACATGTCTATATGGATAGACTTGATCTCACACCTCATTAGATAGAAGTATAATGTCTACTAGGAGGCTGGTGTAGGCAGCGGATGATATGTGATCTTCCACGTTAAGCTTTAGGTTTTTAGGCCGTGTTCGAGCCACTGTTTTTTTGGCCGTGTTCGAGCCATGTTTTCTTTTGTGATGATTTGATATCATGTTTGGGGGATTTGGTATCTTCCCGATTTTGTGTTTCCATCCCCTAAGAAGCTATAGTAGAGATTATATAGAAGTCTAGGTTAGCCTCTGAGCGGGTATGGGATCTTGTTAGACCTATCTAAGCCATGACGATGGTGTCGTACTGTGTCTATCGTATGGAGAAATTTGTACACCTCTATAGAGTTAACTAAATCTATTCGAATAGCCACATCCTTAGAATGGGCAAATCTAGGATGGGATACTATGATTAGAATTCCACAACTATCTGGTAAGATGTATTTTGCTAATTTGGTAATTATAATGAATCTACGAGAACTGGTGAGAATGGTAATACTCTACCAGGTCCAACCTATAATTATAACCACTCCACCATACTACTTTACCTATCCACCTCAACTACTCCAACCACCTTAAATCCACCTTCACCTATAGCCTTCCCTTTCACTCCACCCCCACCCAAATTAGGGCTTGCTGAGTACTTTATGTCCTCAACCCCCCTCCATCTACATTTTTAGGAGTTAAGCTACAAGAGGTTATGCTCAGATGGAACTACTGGGACTACACCAGGATAGGACACCAGGAATATACCCGAAGATGGAGCCGTACGAGAGAGCTACGCTAGGATTACGACGTTACGATATAGGATTACACTAGGGAAATAAGGCTAAGGTTGTGTCCGCACTCCAAGTTGCCTATAGGAAATGGAGCCACGTTGACATAGGACTGCTGTCTTAGAACTCTGATATGGGAAACAAGGCCAGTGGCCCAAGCTATGTAAACTCAAACCATGTAACACGTTTTCCCTATTAGCAATAAAAGTATGGGTTTTTTATATCAATCTTGTTGAGTTCTGTGTATCAGCTACTGATCTAGGGACTGATACATATGCACAGTGGACCCTAGAACTGGGGGACCGACAATGGCTATCACCACCACCATAATGATCTTCACCATTTGCTTCACCACTTGGAATGTGTTATCCTATGTCATGATCACTTAGAGCAAAGGATTAGCACTTAGGGTTTTATCAATTCACCAAAACCAAACTAGAGCTTTCAATCTCTCTCTTTTTGGCAATTGATGACAACCCTTTCACAAAGATATGAATTAAAATCAATTTTGAATCCATGTTGCTTGCCCAAGCTTTTTACCATGTGTAAAGGATATGGACAAGTTTCATGAACCCCAATTGGAAGCATTAGCTCCCCCTACATATGCTCTAAGAGTTTGGATTAAAGCTTGCACATATGCATAGATTGGAAATGTGGGAGGGCGATGTCTACCAAATGATGCTAAGGTATAAGAGATAGACCTTTGAAGCGTGATACCAATCGGAGTACACCAAATATACCACCCTTAGCACCATTGTTAGTTAGATACCACTTGGAGTTTCTTGCAAACCACAAATACTAGATACCTCATGAGATCACATTATATGCAAGGCTCTAGTACCACTTGAAAAACAAAACCAAGGCATATCTAACTATCCTATGCATGTTAGTTTTTCATTTCATCAATCAATCTTACAACTAGCATACACCACACAAGCATGGAATTTTAATTTAAAACTTGTGCCATGCAAGCATACATATGAAATGCACATTCAAATGCAACATATAAGTTTATGGGCTTGCTCCCCCTACTTGTGTGCTAAAATTTGAATTGATCCCCTTACTTTCATATTTCTCCCCCTATGTCAAAGTTCATTTTAATTGATCCCCTTACTTTCATATTTCTCCCCCTATGTCAAAGTTCCCCCCTTTGTCATCTTTTCACTATCTTTGTGCACTAATTTCTCCCTTTGTCATCAATGACCACAAAGGTTCAATTTTAGATAGGTTCATATTATCAATGTCAATCAATGGGGTGAGGATTATTTTCTTAAATTTTGGTTCAATCTAGAACACTTGCCAAAGATATTTAACTCGGTTTGATCCAAGGACAAGCTTCTTCACACCTCATTTCAAGGGTTTTCTTGACCATGTTGAGTTAAACACTTATAGCTCATTTTCTAGATCAAACACTAGGTTCACAAGCCCACAAACATGTCATATGCTACCACTAGATCAAGTCAAGCATAGAAGCAATAGTGGTACCATACAAGCATCAAATTAATTTGATTTTCATGAATGAGCCTATTACATGTGAGGAATGACTAGATGCACTAAACAAATCCTGAGCAAAGTATGTATGCATTTTGTAGATACCACAAACCAACATTTTGTGTATGCTTCGAGTACCTCAATATCCTCTTTGTAGCCTTCAGATGACTTTTTTCTTGGTGAGGCTTGGAATCTTGCACACATGCACACACTAAATATGACATCCGGTCTTGATGCGGTCATATAGAGTAGGCTTCAATCATAGAGCGATATAACTTTTGATCCACCATGTTGCCACTTGCATCACTATCCAAATTGCCATTTGTTCCCATTGGTGTACTAAATGAGTTTGCTTCATTCATGCTAAACTTCTTGAACATGTCTTTGATGTACTTGCCTTGACTCACAAATGTACCATTCTTCAGTTGCTTGATTTGAAGACCAAGGAAGTAACTCAGCTCTAAAATCATGGACATCTCAAACTCATTAGCCATCATCTTTCCAAACTCTTCACAAAAGTTTTGATTTGTTGATCCAAATATGATGTCATCAACATAGATTTGCAACACAAACAAGTCCTTGCCAATCTTCTTGGTGAAAAGAGTGGTGTCAACCTTGCTCATCATGAACCCTTTAGAGAGTAGGAAGTCCCTTAACCTCCCATACCATGCTCTAGGTGCTTGTTTCAAGCCATACAATGCCTTTTTCAACTTATACACATGGTTGGGCTTCTTGCCATCTTCAAAACCGGGAGGTTGCTCAACATAGACTTCTTCATTGATGCAGCCATTGAGAAATGCACTCTTGATATCCATTTGTTAGAGCTTAATGTTTCCAATCTAGGCTAGCAAGATTCTAATTGCTTCCAATCTAGCAACCGGGGCATATGTTTCTTCAAAGTCAAGACCTTCCACTTAAGTGTATCCTTGTGCTACCAATCTTGCTTTGTTCCTTACTACTATTCCATCTTAATCTTGCTTATTTCTATAGACCCATTTGGTTTCAATCACATTATTGTTCTTTGGTCTTTCAACTAATTCTCATACTTGATTTCTTGTGAAGTTGTTCAATTCTTCATGCATAGCATTCACCCAATCAACATCCTTCAATGCTTCATCTATCTTCTTTGGTTCAATGGATGACACAAATGAGAAATGTTCACAAAATGATGCCAATCTTGATCTTGTTTGTACACCTCTAGAAATATCTCCAATTATAGTGTCCAATGGATGATCTCTTGCAATATGAGTTGGTTGGAGTATTGGAACTTGATTGCTTGCACTTACTTGATCATTCGGTTGAGATGATATACTAGCCACCTGTTGATCTTGCACATTATCATGAGAGCCACTTGAACTTGCTTGATTTGTATCAACTTGCACATTTGAGTTAGAGAGCACTTGCACTTGATCATCTTCTTCATCAATCACTTGCCTATGCCTCAATTCACCAACATCCATGTTCTTCATGGCATTTCAAAGTTGAATGCCTCTAACATCTTTCAAGTTCTCATTCTCATCTTGGAAGCCCTTGGTTTCATCAAATTCCACATCATGAACTTCTTCAAGAGTACTACTTGCCAAATTTCAAACTCTATATGCTTTGCTAGTGGTTAAGTATCCAAGCAAGAATCCTTCATCACATTTCTTCTCAAACTTGCCCAATCTAGTGCCTTTCTTCAAGATATAGCATTTGCAACTAAAGACCCAAAAATATGCAATGTTGGGCTTTCTACCATTCAAGAGCTCATAAGGTGTCTTCTCCTTCAATGGGTGACAATATAAGCGATTGCTACAGTAGCAAGCCATATTGATAGCTTCGGCCCAAAAGGATTGACTCATATTGTACTCACTCAACATTGATCTTGCCATATCAATCAAGGTTCTATTCTTCCTCTCAACAAGACCATTTGATTGTGAAGTGTACCTGGCCAAGAATTGATGTCTAATTCTAAATTCATCACATAACTCATCAATTCTAGTGTTTTTGAACTCACTACCATTGTCACTTCTAACTCTCTTGATGGTTGTTTCAAACTCATTGTGTATGCCTTTGACAAATGATTTGAATATTGCAAACACATCACTCTTGTCCACTAGAAAAAATGTCCAAGTGTATCTAGTGTAGTCATTCACTATCACAAAGCCATATTTGTTTCCACCGATGCTAGTGTATTGTGTTGGACCAAACAAGTCCATGTGCAATAACTCAAATACTTTGCTAGTGCTCATTGTGGTCTTCTTAGAATGGGTGTTTCCAACTTGTTCTCTGGCTTGATAAGAGCTACAAAGCTTATCCTTCTCAAACATAACATCTTTTAAGCCTCTAACCAAGTCATACTTAACTAATCTATTCAATTGTTTTATTCCAACATGACCAAGCCTTCTATGTCATAACCTACCCATGCTAGACTTAGTGAACAAGCATTTTGATAATTGAGCTTCACTAGCATTGAAATCAACTAAGTATAGATTCTCGTATCTAAAGCCTTTGAAGATCAAGTTAGAGCCATCTACACTTATGATCTCTATATCATCTACCCCAAATATGCATTTGAATCTAAGATCACACAATTGAGCCATAGATAGCAAATTGAAGTTCAAGCTCTCAACTAGCAACACATTGGATATGCTCATGTCATTGGATATTGCAAATCTTACCAAGCTCTTTGACCTTACCTTTGCCATTGTCACCAAATGTGATACTATTATAACCGTTGCTATCATTGGTGTTGATTGAGTTGAACATTCTTGCATCATCGGCCATGTGTTGAGTGCACCCACTATCAAGAACCCAATGCCTTCCTTCAGCTTTATAATTGACCTACAAAAGAAGATCAATTCTTTTTAGGTACCCAAACTTGCTTGGGTCCTTGAAGGTTAGTCACTAAGCTTTTTGGCACCCAAATGGTCTTCTTCTTGGGCCCAATATGGATGTACCAACAAACTTAGCCTTCACACAAATGGCACCCTTAGTGAGCAAGTAACAAGAATCAAACTTAATTGAGGATACAATAGCATTCTTCTTCTTGTTCTTGCAATTATGCTCTTTATGACCAACTTACTTGCAACTAGTGCAAAATCGACCATTGTTATTCACAAAACTAGTCTTGTGAGGAGCAAAGGCCACCTTGTCTTTCTTGGGGGTATAGCCCAATCCCTCTTTGTAGAGAGATGCTCTTTGGCTACCCAAGCACATAAGCAAATGATCCTCACCACCATAGGCTTTGCCAAAGGCGAGAGTGAGCTCATTGACCTCCACTACTACACAACAGGGATATTGTATCACTTTTTTGTAACATATTAGTCAATGTGTTATAGTAAAAGTTTATTGTAACACAAAATAGTGTGTTACAGGCTTCGATTGTAACACAAAACACATTTTTTATAAAAATGTGTTACTGACAATAATTATAGTAACACAAAATTAATGTTACAAGCAAAATGTTACAAAAGTGTGCTACGTTGTAACACATGAATAGAACATATATAAAATGTGTTACAAATACATGCCCTGTAGTAACATAAAATAGTGTTACAGTCCAAGTGTTACAAAGAATGGAGAGCAATCATCCCTTAGGCGCTTCGCTCGCTTCCTCGCGCTTGTGCACGCGCGTCCCCACGTGACGGTCCCAGACATACACGAACCACGCACCTGTTTGCAAGCTTTGCCTCTTCGCGAGAAAATAGCATATTTGGGATTGCAATCGTCTGTAGACCTCAGACTCCATTCGTAGACTCTGCAAAAACTAGGCCTAACATTGGACACTTACTTTTTTTTGCTATTATGTATATTTTTCTCCCTTTTGTAGTATTTCTCCATATATTTCTATCTGTTCTTTTGCATGTTATGTACTTATGCGTAGCACCGTGTCCTATATAGGGCAAGGTGTAAGGCGAGGCTAAGGCCGGCTACTTAGCTATGAGCTCATAAGCTAATCGTCGCCACACCGCCTTGAGCATAAATTTTTTATGGAATAATGAGCAAATAAAAAATCCAAAATATTAAATACAATAAAAATTCTAGGCATATGACACAATAATAAACACAATAGTCATGAGTTGATCTCACAAATCCCCGAAGTTCGCATAAACAAGTTCATCTCACAGAACCATAATTTTGTTCTAAACGAGTTCCATCACATATTAAATAAAATTCTAGATACATATCATCACAGTTAAAATCATTTATCCAATATGTAGCCTTCCTTTAGTGTCATCATCTTTGGTGCGTACGACATCCCCATGAGGACTACTGGTGTCGACTTGTGAAGAATACCCTCTTCTAGTATGAACACAAGCCGGCTGCACATAAGTATGGTACGACAATTAGATGTATGATAAATATTATAAAATATTATTGTATAGTAACAATATTGTCATGCAAGTGTCTTATAATTGTACACCTACGTAAAAATTAAGAAATGATGTTTTGCTCTAAGTTCACAGTGCAGTCTCGGTGTCTTATCCATTGAACAAATTGTCATTATAGTAAGAATTCAATAAATTCAACAAATGAGCATCCACAATAAGAGTCACGTACTACACCTCATGAACTATGATTGGTCATTCAATCCATTGCCACCAAAGCATCTCTGCAACATCACTAGCATCCACCATGGTTCCCTCAATGTCTCTTCTTGCCCATTGATGTCTTACTGAGTTGCATTATTGAACATATCTTCAAGGTGTGTGACATGGAATGGCTCATTTTCTACATCATCTTCCCATTGTTCACAACCTGTGTCATATATATCTCTCGGTTTCATCTTTGTGACTCTGAGACCACCAGGGGTTTTCTTTGTCGTGAGAATAAAACACTGATCGACTTGGTTAGGAAAATGTACGGTTCATGATCAATCTTTTTTCTCCTGTATGTATCATGTGTGAGAAATTAACAAGTGTGTAGCCATACTTGTCCTTCTTTATTCCTCTTTTGGAAATAACATCAACCCATTCACATTTGAAAAGTACCACAGAAAATTTCCCGAGTAGTTAAGCTCAATAATATCAATTATCCTCCCATAGTAAGTCACATCACCTAAAAGCGGCCTGCCATCACTTGCACTTTGGCATAACTTGATGTTTTTGCAGTTAGCACTACACCACTGTTTTGTGTCACCTTATCCAACCGTTTAGGCCTAAAAGCGAAAACCACATTGTTGAAAGCACGATACCTTTTGCGGCTTCAAGCTGGGCAATGAGCTAGCCACCTAATGTCATCTTTAACATCATGAATGTTATTTTCACTCTCTAACTGCATTATCTGTACAATTATACACAAGTTTAGTTCTGCATGTTAGTGCTACAAGTAAAGCATTTTGATTTAAGGTACTTACATGACTTCTAAACCATTGATGGAACCTCTCGATTTTGGATGTTCTCAACATTTCTATGGCTGGCTCTATGTCCAGTTCCTTTTCCGATGATCTCTTTGACATGAGCTCTATAATTTACATGTAGGAAAATTTATGGGAGGCAAAAAAAATTATGTTTACAATTTTGAGATATTACCTAAGGTATGGATCGACATCAGAACAATTGAATAGCGCATATCTATGTGCTTGTACTTTAGCCAAACCTCTCAGGACATAATTACTTGGCTTTCCAAGTGGTTTCCTAGGATGAGGAAAAAGAGTTGATGCATGTCTAGTAGAACATCCAAGTGACTCATCATTCTCGTCATTCCGTGAAAGCCTATTAGACAGGGTCTGAAAACCATCAAGAAATGTTGAACAAAAGTGCATAGCCTCTTTTGCCAGAACTGATTCTGCAATGCTGCCCTCTAGACGAGCTTTATTTCTCATGGTTGACTTCAAAACACCAAGGTACCTGCACAAACTAGTATAAGTTAATAAAAACGATAATTTAGCATGCAAAGAGAAGGTACCAAACATGGCTCTTAGATTTTTGTAAGGAGAACATACCTTTCCACAAAATACATTGACCGATAACATACAGGACCACCTATTTTTGCCTCTGTTGCTAAGTGAAGAACAAGATGCACATTGATAGTGAAAAACCTAGGCGGGAATATCATCTCCATCCGACATAATGTCATTATGATTCGTTCTTCTAACTTCTCAAGTTCATTGATGTGGAGAACTTTTGCATTCAGTTCTCTAAAATATCCACACAGATCAAATAAGACGGATGTAACTTCATCTGGAAGAAGACCTCTCAAAGCAAGTGGCATAAGTTGTTGCATTAGTATGTGGCAGTCATGACTTTTTAGGCCTGAAACTTTTGGTTGATCAACATTTACACATCTAGAGATGTTACTAGAATAACCATCTAGAACTTTTATGTCACGAAGGACTTTATAGAATTGTTGCTTCTCCTCTTTAGACATGCTGTACAAAGCAGGAGGCAAGTAATACTTACCATTAGCCTTTTTTGTGGATGTAGATCTGGCCTGATGTTCATTTCTTGCAAATCTTTCCTTGCCTGTAGGTTGTCCTTTGATTTGGCATCCATTTCTAAAAGTGTCCCAAATATATTTTCACACACATTCTTCTCTATGTGCATAAAGTCAAGATTGTGCCGTAGTAAATTATACTTCGATAAGACAAAGAAAATAGGCCACTAACACCCTTCCGGGTTTTAGACTTCTCAAAGTCACTAATTGATTTTATCTTTTCCAAAGAGATTCTCGAGAATAAGAAATAGGTGCGGATCGATGCTCTTTGGTTCCATCAAATGAACTAGCATCATAACGGAACTCATGGTCGGTGGTAGAAATCGTCGGTGTGCCATGAAACATTGCTTGACACCATGTTTCAAGCGCCTTGAACTTGTTTCATCATCATAGGACACACAACCCAATTGTCCCAGAACAACATCTTGTGCGGTATCCCTGTCCCAAGGTAATCACTCACACGGTATGCAATCTTGTAGCATAAAGTTGAAATCTCTCATGTCGAGATGCATCATATGTAGACATACCAGTGTCGAACAACTCATTTAGCTCATCATAAACTGGCTGCATAAATATATGGAAGTTCTTTCCAGAGTAACCAGGAATTATTAGAGTGAGCATAAGAGAAGAAGCTTTCATGCATAACCATGGCGGAAGGTTGTATGGTACTAATACAACTGGCCAACAACTATGGGTAGAATTGCACTTCCCAAATGGGTTAAAACCATCTATTGCTAGTCCAAACCTCATGTTTCGAGAATCTGATGCGATGTGAGGGTGGAGGGAATTAGTCATTTTCCAAACCTCTGAATCAGCAGGATGGCGCAAAGCACCATCCTTTGTACGCTCCTCATCATGCCATCTAGTTAACTTGGCTGTTTCCTTGTTCACAAAAAGCCTTTTAAGTCTAGGTTTGATTGGAAAGTAATGCAATACCTTGTTTGGGGTTGCCTTTCTTCTTTCCTTTTTTGTCAATGATGTTTCATCTGGCTTATTTTTCCATCTTGAAGCTTTGCATTTTGAACAGAAGTCATCATCTTTCTTGTCTTTCCAATAGAGCTGACAATTATTTGGGTATACATGAATCTTCTCATATTTAAGGCCAAGCTTTGCAACGATCTTTTGAGCCTCCACGAATGTTGCAGGAATATTTGAACCTTTTGGGAGAGCTAGCTGTAAGATTTGAAGTAGATCATTAATTGATTTATTGCTCCACTTGTTGGTTGATTTCACATGAAACAATAAGACAAGGAAAGAAAGTTTTGACAGCTCACATCCTTCCCATAAAGGTTCATCAGCAGCCCTAAGCAAATCAAAGAAATCTTCTATTTCCGCATCTGGTCCATCTTCAGGGGAACCAGATGCATGAGGTCCATTTGTGTGATGTTCAGTATCTATATATCCAAAGGTTTCTTGAACTACTTGCCGCATATTAGTGTTGAAACTTTGACGTGCTGGCTTTGAATCTTTGTTTTTCTTTGAACATGGCTCTAAATCTTTGTTAGCAGAGATATAAGATGCTGTTTCCCCATGACAACCCCATATAGTGTATCCACGCAGCATTCCATTACACAGTAAGTGCTCATACACTGTTTCTTGCGTTTGTAACCGTCTGTTGACACATTTGACACATGGGCACTGAATCTTTGCATCGGACCTTTTTCCACTGTAGGCAAACTTAATAAAACCTTTTACTCCAGCTATGTACTCATCACTTGGTCTTTCAGATTGCAACAACCTCTTAATAGCATTTAAGTCCATTAATTCACTGAAAACAAGAAATACTATCACTGCATTAGTTTATTTATCCTTGTTACGAGCGATGAAAAATCTATAATAGTAGCAATAAAGAAAGTAGATTTGGATCGTCCACCTTGTTTTAACTTCACAGGAACCACAATAGCCTTCCGATGGGACTGTCTGCTATGATTCTAATAGCCTCCTCGAAATATAACCACTGTGATGATGAAACAATTTGACTATTTCTTCAGAGGACTGCTAAAAGAAAAAAGTTTGGGGGGAGAATTACAATGAATCAGAATACTTTGCCAATATAGCATGTACAGGAAAGACTTCAGATTTCACTCACTTGGCAATGCTCTTGCAAAATGTTCGTAATAGTTTCTACAATTTTGGTTCTCTGAACTTGGACCTCTGGATTTGGTTCACTGAAATAAAATGTGCTCTAGTTGCCAGTATGAAAATATATGGCTCAGAGTTGCAGGATGCATCACTATATGCATTCAGCTATGATTTCTTTTAAAACAATTCAGCTATGTTTTCCATGATACTATAATGAATCCTATCTGAAGTAGTATAATGTTGCCTGAAGGAGCTGTAGTCAAGGTGCTGTGTGCTGATGGACAATGCTGAAATTAATTGTAAAAAAAATCCATGAACTTTTGCTTCTTTTTCCTTTGATGATAAATGAGGAAGTGTACAGCCTGCTAATTATTGCCTCATGATGTATGCCTAGGGCAATAAGAAAATTGGATAATTCCACAAAAAACAAAGGATGTTGGATATATGGCAGCCTGTACAGATCACTTTTTAAATCTTTGTACACTGAAAATACATGATTTGCATTCAGAAAGAAGCTCTTCCACCATATCTACCTGATAGTGAGCAGACACGATAGGCTACAGTAACTGTATCTTTACTACCTCTTGCATTCGCTTTTAAGTAGGCTATTATATTCCACAGATTCTTCATATTCTTGAGAATTTTCAAAAAAAAATGGTGGACAGGAGGGGCCCGACCTGCGTCCGCGCCAGGAACGACCGCCGGGGACGCCGCCGGGGGACGGTAACTTCCGCACCGTGGACGGACACCGCGCCGTGGACGCCGGCCGAGGGACAGCCGCGCCCCGCTTGCACCGGGACGCCGGTAGAAGAACGACGGCGTCGCGCCGGGGACGACGACCGTGGATGGCCGCACCGCACTGGGCTCGGGCGGCAGCGTCACGGGAGCTACTGACGAAGGAGGGAGCGGGAGAAGCTCTGCGCCGGGCGGTGGCGGCTGGGACCTATCGACGACGAAGCGGAGCAAACCGGCTGGACTTTGGCGGCGGCGGCGGCCGCTTCTGCGACAAAGCCGAGGGAATGGGAAGCAAACTACGCCTCGGATGGCAGCTAGTACAGATCCGATGGCGAGAATCCGGTTGTTTTGAAAGCCCAAAACAACCGGTTATGTGTTTTATCAGGAAAAATGTTTTAAGTGCATAATTATTTCTGAAAAATACATATTGAAATTTTATTTTAAATCCCTCAAATTTTAAAATTTATAGCTTTTATTCCAAACTTTGTTTTCATCTCGATCCCATTATTTGAGAACTTTCGGATGTCAAATATGGAACTCAAGATTTTGGGAAATGCTAGCGTCCAAGCGTTGCGTACAAATTCGCCCTTTCAGCAGTACACCCGATCCGTCAGCGATGCTCGCTGCTGCTTTCCTTGGTCGTCGATTCGCTGGTGCCACCGGACAAGAAACACCGCCGCCCAGAGAGAAGAAGCACTGCTGTCCGCCGCGGAGAAGAAGCATTGTCACCAAGATAGGGATTTTGTTGAGGAGGTCGCCTTAGTTTGCCATGGCCGCATCAAGAGAGGGGGAAGGGGAAGAAGGTGGTCGTCACCAGCGGTCGGAGGTGGTGGAGATGGGGGCGAGCTTAGGGGCACTAGATATAGAGCTAGAGAGAATCGAGCATAGCTTGGATGGCAAGAGCCCGTGGTTGGTCCTAGCTTAGCTACCTTAGACGTGGATATGCCACATTCGTCGTCAGGGTGACGTGCTCGTCACGTTCGAAGACAAGGTGACAACTTCATATACCTCTTAGCCACGTCCAGTCTCTTCGTATAGGTGTAGATCTAATTTGCGCACTAGGTGTGTTTGTGAGTGTGTGTGTGTGTGTGCGCGTTTGTTGTGGTGTGAGTTGGTGCGTGAGTCCCGGATACTACAACTTGCACATGAAGAGTTGAGATCTCAAAAAAAATATGGAGTCGGACGAGGTGAGGAGGTGGACAGAGAACGATGTGGCGCCTGTGGCGGGGAAGACGTGAGGAGGAGAAGACGAGACGGAAGGTGTGCAGAATGTATGGAGCCGAACGGGGCGAGAAGGTGGAAGGGGAACGACATGGCGCCAGTGGTGGGGGAAGACACGAGGAGGAGAAGACGAGGGGGAAAGGTGTGTAGACCGAGCAACTTTCACCTGCATGCGTTGGCATTATCCTAGATGAAACCATATGCTCTATAGCCATAAGTGAAAGTGTAGTGGTAGTTAATAATACTCGTTTCAAGAAACTATTTTTCATTAATATTTATCATATTAATAATAGTAATATAATTGGTCACATTAATTTGGTGCCATTAGCTATATAAAAATTCATTTATGTGTTAATGTAAAAATTAAAATTATTATTAGACATTAGTTTAAAATACACTAATTTGGTACATATTATTAATATTATCACAAAACTAATATACGTGTCATTATTAATATTATCACAAAACCAATCTAGAATCAAGAGACATGGAACATTAGTTTCCCTCCAAAAAAATAGACAAAGTATTTCCCACCAAATTTTCCCTCCGAACAATACATCTGCCGCCAAACAGATGCCCCTCTCGGTGACTCAGTCGTATCGAATAATTGAATCTAGCTGAAAAAACTCCAACTCCCTCCTCATTTCCACGAACTGAGTAACTGACCGCAGCTCCAAGGCCGGCAGTGGCAAACGGGCTCGACGGAGGCGAAGTGGCCAATTGCCGGCCGAGCGAGCGCGTCGTCGAGTTCCCCTGTAACAACCCAGAAATCCACACACCAAAAATCACAACTACAAAAAAAAAATTCTTAAAAATCCCATGTGATGATGAGTGACATTGTAGGAGCCAACCCTAAGAGATGCATTAGAAGTAACCCAACCTAAGTCAACACATAAGCATGGCATATCATTTGTTGATTATGATTATTGAATTTCCAACAAGTAACATGTTGCATACATTGTTAATTCAAGTTGTGAATTGGATTTCCATTTGCTTTATGTTATGCCTAATAATTCCATTAAAATAATAAATCATAAAGTTATTATTAAACAAAATTCCCTAAACTTCAATGAATAAGTCACCTCAGTTGTGAAATCAAATTTCAAACCAAATTTGAATTCAAACAAATGGAAAAGAAATGAAAAATAGAAAAGGAAGAAGAGAAGAAGGCCTCCCAGCCAGCTGCTCGGCCCAACCCGCACGACTAGCAACCGGCCCAGCCAGCCACCGGCCAGCCCCGCCAATGCGCTGCAGCCAGCCCGCCGCTCGGCTCGCGCGGCCCAGCTTGCGGCCCAGCGTCGCCCGCGCGACCGTCAGCCTCGCGTGTCAGCCGCACGTTGCCCATGCCCGTGCGTCTCCCCATCTCCGCTTGCAGCCGCTGCCTGCTGGACCCCGCACGTCAGCGCTACTGTGCTTCTTCCCCACGCCGTGCTCAAACCACCGCGCGATAGATCCCCGACAGCAATGGTAGGGTGGGCCAGGGGTCATGCCCGGGGCATGGACCTATCTCCCCCTTGGCGCCGCGCCCGCGCAACCCCTCGTGACCGTAGGATGCAAGCAAGCGCCGCGATTGCCCTTGATACCTGTCCGCCGATCACCGAGCTCCATGGCCGAGCTCGGCTATAAAGGCCACGGTCCTCAGAGCCCTAGCGCTCGTCCCGTTGCCCGCCGCCGCCTCGGTGGCCATCCACTACGCACCTAAACCTAGAGAGAAGAGGGAGAAGAGGAAGAAGGGGGGAAAGAACGCCGAAGCCACCGTAGGGGAGGAGATCGCCGGAGCCGGGAGCGATGCCGTCGGCTACATCACCGACGCGGGTCGGCACGGCACTGCACGGCTTCCGGAGCTACACGGCCTCGAATTGACACTGCACCGCCATCCTATCTCCCACAACACCTACGGTGAGCCTTCCGATCCCTCTCTGCCGTCGAACCTCACCGTCGGACATGGCGCTCCATGCCTAGAGCGCGTAGGCCAGTGCCTTGCCTCAGCCACTGGGAACACATGCACCCACGTGCACATCGAGATCACCGTGACACCCCACCGGAGCCCATAGCGCACCAGCGTGCGCATCGCCGTCGACGCCGCCGCCATGGCGCACCAGACCACCTTCGAGCATTAGACCACCGTGCCAAACACCGAGACCACCGTGCCAAGCACCAGACCACCGGTCTGAGCACGCGACCACCGGTCCGAGCACCAGACCACCGTGCTGAGCACCAGACCACCGTGCCGAGCACCAGACCACCGGTTCGAGCACCCGACCACCGGTCAGAGCACCGACCACCGTGGCCAGTACTGCTGGGAGCGCCTGGCGCCTCCTTGACTCGCCCATCCCGTTTGCTGAAGCCGCGGGTAACTCACGCGCACGCCGTGACCACCCTGCTGGAGTCCCGTGGTTCACCCGCGTGCCTCGCCGTCGTCTTCACCGTCGCCGTGGCCGCCGAGATGTCCCCACCAGCCACAGGAGAACCGAGCCTCGCCTTGAGTCTGGATGACCTCGCCACGTTCCCACGAATCCGTAGAAGCGTGCACGCCCCGCCGAGACGTTTTACCATGACCGTAGACACCTCACTGATACCGCCGTCGAGCTCGAAAGGGCGCCGCCGTGGCCAAAGCCACCGGAGGCCCTGGAGGACCCCTCGACCTACCCAACATGCCCGTTGGGGCGTTGTGCCACCCACGCGCACCACAGAGCCGGCCTATGCCACAGCCCCGCGCCATTCCCGCACGCCGGTGGAGCTCGAGCCGCCGCTCGCCGTGGCCAGCACCTTGGGGAAGCTCTGGCCGCCACTTTGACCCCACTAACACAGTCGCCGTGGCCCAGGGAAGCTTTTCCCCTCCGCAATCAGACACCAGCGCCACCACGGGGGCTCACCGTGAGCTCGTCGCCGGCAGGAGCACCGCCGCGGTAAGAAACAGGGGAAACACCTCCCCTCGCCGGCCACATGCCCATGCACCCGGTGCACGTGAACCTCAGAGAGAGAGGAGAGAGATGGACTTGGTCCACCATGGACCCTGCCTTAGGTCCATGGACCGTGAACTTGCGTCCACCGTGGGCCACGCCTGTGGACCACAGCCCAGTAAGAGCCCACGACTACGACGTGGCGAGTAGCAAAGACGCCACGCGTCCGGGTCGGCTTCGCCTGCAACCGCCCAACCCGAGCCCACGAGCCCAATTCGGACCCGGCCCAAGATTGGCCGTTGACCGGTCAACGTTGACCGTTGACCTAGCCCCACATGTCAGCGACACAGGGTTGCTGGACCCACACGTCAGACGATGACGTCATGCTGGCATCGTGATGATGTCACACGGGACCCACACGTCAGTGACCCTGAACGTTGACCGACGTTGACTTGACCGGACCCACCTGTCAGTGACCCAATAGCCTTTGGCCCCACCTGTCGGTGAGCATGACGTTGATGACGTCATCGTCGACGATTTACCTAGACCCCACTGCCGCCTTGGAACCGTGATGTCGACATCAGCAAGCCACGTGGACCAACCACGCGGCGTGACGCGTGTCGACCTAGGATTAATCTGACCTTTTTCCATTTTCAGAAATGGAATTAATCTTCGGAAATTCATAACTAGTTCATACGACCTCGGAAAAATACGAAACTAGAACCAAAATTCATCTAAAATCGAGAGCTCTCACGCAAAGAACCCATGTTTGAGTGCATTTGGCTCTTTTGAATTTTCATTGCTTTTTGTGTTATTCTATAGGCGTCGCTAACGCGACTATAATACTGATCGTTTGCGGACTCGGAGGAAAACCGGATTTAACGAGGATCGTGAGTACCGTGAGGAGTACTGGAGACGACTACACTTGAAGGTGCCACATCCCACCCAATCTCGTAGCACCTATTACGCATGGCTAAAGTAGAAATGCTAGTGCTTACTTTATTGTCATATCACACTATGGTAGGACTTGCATGGTAGTATGCTTTCTTGATGGCCTTTACCTTGACGCAACCTTACCCCTGCTCACCCTCATTGTTAGGCTAGTCACGCTTGCTATTATATTTTATTGCTTACTACTTCTACTACGCTTACACTACATTGATGCATGGTGGAGGCGGTAATTGGGGAGAGTCTTTGCGTGTGTGACTTGGGTGCGTGGAGGGTGAGGGTTGTGTCGACAAGTTGGAGTACACGACAAGCACTGGGCAAAGTCTTGCCGTGGGTGCTACACAGGCACCCCTGGAATGGATACTGTGGTGGGTAAATGGTATATGAGGTGGCCTTGGGTGTGATCTGTGATGGGAGGAGCCGGGGTGGAGGTGTCTGTGGTGGCACGGTAAATGGAAACCCCGATGAAGACATTTCGGCTTGGTCATCCCTAAGGACTTACTAGTACTCAGATTCACCGGGAAGCCTTTACGTACCACTCGCGCCCTATATGGTGCGGGACGGCCGGACTACTTGGTAGGATATTGCCACTCACTGCTAGGTTGTTAGCAGACGGTGTAAGGAGGCACGGGTGCAGAGGATTTCCCACACCCTTCCGAGACTTCATGGAGACCTTGTGGACCCGGCTCATGACTCACAGCTTTTAGCCACCCTGCACCGGACTTGGGGTGTACCAGGGTGAATGGTAGAGTGGCATTATCCTAGGCTAGCAAGCGGTAGGAATCAGCCCAGCTAGATTGACGGTCAACGAGGAAGGCGGATCTTGTGGTTATGTAAAACCTCACTGAGTGTATGGTTGATCGATCGATACATATGCCGACTTGTCGGCTATGGACCTTTCCCGGTTTCGCTTAAACTAGATAGAGATGAGTCTTTCTTTTCTCCCCCCAGGATGAGTGTTCGGACGAGCTGGGGCTCTGTGTGCCTTGAGAGCAAAGTCCGAGAGGAGTTGGCCTGTCGAATGAGCGATGGTATGGGCGTGGTATGGTGATGGTGTGGATATGGTGGTATATCGATCCTAGGATCGAAACACAGCTCTGGAATGGGAATGGGATGGAATGGGTGAGAATGGTGTTAAAACTTGACCAACCATTATTATGAACTTGATATGCTAGTACATAGGAAACCCCGACTTTATAGGTTCCTTTTGATTATATCCAACTTGCATCCAATTTCCACAAAGCAATGCTCATAGGGTTGGGAGTGGCCAAGTACAAATCAGATTGATAAATTTTGGCATATAGGTCTCATTGAGGAGTATAGCTCCGAGGAGTTTGACGGTTGAGGGGTTCGTTCCTACGCTCGAGTTTGGTGATCTTATCTTCAAGCTGTTCTGAATGAATGCTACTTTTGATTCCGCCAATGCGGCGATGTAATAAATTATGTAATTCCGCACTATTTGTACTCTGATGTTATCGTTGTATGGATGTGATATTCGACTGGAATTTGGGTAATATGATCTACAACGGTCTTATTACACTTTGACTCTGTGGATTTCCCTTCGTGGAAATCGGGGTTGTTTCATCCCCGACCCCATCAGAAAGAGAATCTCGGTCAAGCAGAGGACCGACCGCCGGCAGCTGATCCATGCTCGTGGCGGCCGGATCAGTTCGTCCATCTAGCCCAGATCGCTAGGTATGCTTCTCTTCAACTCCTCGTCCGCTCCCACAATTCCCAAATCATCGGCCCTCTTCACAAGCAGGCCAGTCAGCGAACGGAACCCTGTGCCGCTCGAGGTACCCGATGCCGATGTCCTAGTCTCCTACTGCCTTATCGCTCCATGATCATTGCCCTAGGCATACAAATCCCTTGGGCCTCATCCTATAGGTAGTATACACTAGAAGTATAGGAATAAAATTTGTCCAAATTTTTGTTCCATTGTTTGGTAGATTGCTTCAGATATGATAATTCTAGTTGGTTGCGATGTTTGACAAATGGTTATCTATTAGTTAATTGGCAAGGTTTGATAAGTAAAATCAGTTTTCCACAACTCTGAATGTGGTTTCAGATTCTGATTTCACAAAGGCCCATCTTTCTGAATTCAAAATCTTTAAAACCAGTGATCTTTTGATGATGGTCCCTTAAGCAAAGATGGTGAGCTCTTGTAGATGACCAACTTTTCTTAAGGCCGATCATCTTGCTGTTTTTGTAAATTAGGAGAGAAGAGAGAGAGAGGAAGAGGGCTGTTTCAGTTGAGAACAGTAGCAGCAGCAAGCAGCTGCCACGCAGAGCAGCTTCACCGTCAGCCACCGCCCTCGTGTGCTGGGCCACAAGACGCTTCCACGCAGCTGCTTGAGTGTCCGAGCCCAAGCAGTTTCGCCACCTTGAACCCGCTGGCAAAGTTCATCGCAGCCAGCTCTGTCCCTGCCCTTGTAAATTTAGTGCGCACAGATCAATCATTTTGGTTCTGTAAAACTAGAAACTAAAGTTGTGCCTCCACCTTCAGAATACTTAAATGCACCGCTTTTCACACAAAAGATATTTCAGAATCACTTTTCACAAGATTTTAACTACTGGAGTCAAGTTGGGGTAGTAGTACTGAAGACAATGACTTGAATATGCTGGGATCTTACTGGGTGACAAAAGTCTGCAAAGTCTGTATGTAGTTCTGCTCTGTTTTCCTCAACCTCACAAGTGGTATTTGCCTCATATAGGTTGTGAACTGATTGATCATTATGACAATTTATTTTGACTGAGGATGTCTATTTTACAACTAAAAAAAATCTTGCATGTCTGATCTAGACCTGTAGATGAATAAAAGATTGTTCTTTCTTACATCTTGATATGTGTGCAGGGTCTAATTTATTTCTCTTCATGTAAAAATATTTTGTTGGTGCCTGCAAAGATTAAAATTTTGGCTAGTTCTGCTTTTTCCTGCATGTAAAATTAGTTGTTGGTGCCTGCAAAGATTAATTGTCATATTTTGCAATGGTTGGAAATTTAGCAATCTGATATTGCTATGTGCTGATATAAGGTTTCAAAATTCTATTGCCTAGTGGCATCAAATCTTTACATACCTGAGCAAAAACACAAGTATTATATATAAAGCTAATATGCCATCCTTTTGACCATTCTATCTGAATCAGTAGCACTTCACTTGTTCACAAGCTCCAAGTTCAAATAACATTACATATATGCACTTTAATCTAATTGTTACTCTTCTGTTATCTTTATTCTTAATTTTCTATTGGTACTTTATTTTATTTAGATTGTGCAACCATGGCTGTGGATAATTGGACCATAAATCTTGAATGTGATGGGGCACTGAAGGAGAGAGACACATGTGCAAACAGAAATGGACAGAGATGTGATATGCTCTGGAACTCGATTGATTTGATCAAGGATCATGGATACTCATCAGTTGACTATCTATACTACAAGTTTAAAAGATAGCTTGGTTGTACTAGAACAAGACCACAAGTGATGAAAATGCTTAACGAGTGTGAGAGCAAAAGATGGTTAGCTTGTTTGTGACAAAGGATAGGTGGCCACTTTAGCGCCTACCAAGTCCAACAAAGAACCATCCAAATCTAAACCAAAAAAAAAACTAAAGGTATTAGAATGAACATATAATTTTACTCTTCAATATGTATATATCTGATTATTCAAGTACAACTTAACTATTCCATATCATGGTAGTTATCAATGATTTATTTTCATCCAAGATTAGCCTATTCAAAATTTGTTTAGCAGGAAGAGGAGGTACAAAGAAAAAAAAAGCATTAAATTTAATGCATCTTTGAAGCACTATATGCTAACGAGGTTGAGCAACATGATGATGAGAACCGAACACATCGGTACAAATGTAGTTAGATCAATCTCATTCATATGGGTGTGTCTTAACTAGTTACTATCACTTGTCATTCTATTTTTAATAGCTGATGGCGACAAAGAACCTAAAAAGCTTAAAGGGGACTGTTTTAACACATGTTTGGGATCTACTTGACGGAGATAGGATAGTAGTAAGATGTAATAAGCTTGGACAGCCCATTGAAAAGAAGGTGGCCTTTTAGGCCAAGTTTTGGGCACCATAGCAAGAAATGGTGGTTCTTGTCCGGTTGGTGCCAAAGATTGGAGAAAAGTTAAGAAAGACTATGGAGAAACCATCATTCAATTTGCACGCAGTTAGCTCTTTCTTCGCTCTTAGCACCTACATCAGTTTGTCTCTAGCCATCTTTGTTTTTGTTTGATTCGAAAACAAACTGATATATCTTGAATAGATGAGAGGTTATTTGGGATGATGATTTGGTCTTTTTATTCAAGTGTAATTGAATTTGTGAAGTGAATTACATCTTAAGTGTTGAGTGCGAGAGCGTTTAGCTCATATAATATTGTGAGCCCACGTGGCCGGATGATAGGCAAGAGTGTTTGGTGCAGATTTCATTGTTTAAAAGATATGATTGTTACCATGTCATGAAGTCAAATTCATTCTTTAGTGACTTTCTTATTTTAGACAAAGTTCTTGTATCCTCATTCATGTGAGAAATGGATATTCAAATCAATTGGAAGAGATTGAGAAAATACAAGGCAACATTAAAAAGACACTATTTAATCCAAAGAAGAAAAGGTCATTTTGAACAAGCGTTGTCCAGATGATATTGTTGAAATTTGAATGGAAGGCCCTAGCAGGATCTTTGGAAGTCCGAAGAAGAAGGAAAAGTAAGGCACCACTATTTACAATTGTTTGGTATTTTTTACTATCATCGTCTACTATTGTTGATTTCTACATGTATAATGGTTCATTATTTAATAATTTACTTTTCTTGTAGACCCTTAGTGAAAAGAACAAAATAAGTTGTGAAATGAGGAAGACAACTCATACAGCAGGTACAAAGAGTTATGCTCGTTGATCTGAGGACATGGTGAGTACATCTTCTCGTAAAAAAAATTATATATGATTCTTCTTGCTTTTCCTTTACTACTATTTTTGCAGAGGCAAGCTGATCCGGAAAAAAAAACAGCCACATAGAGCAAAGGTTTATCTAGCCACACCACAGGAAAAGGGAAAAGGGATAAATGAGCCAGTGGTATGCTACATGCACATGGGAACTTTTTGCAATATATAATTATTTACATTTCTCGATGTCTGGATTTCATTGTTGTAGGTTCAATTGGAAAATCTCCTAGACACACAAACGAGTTAGCACAAAATAGTGAGGGCGGAGTTGCATGGGAAGGTGATGCATTACATCAAGTGTTGGGAGAAGAAAAAAGCTGGACAAGTGCACGGCATGGGATTGCTTCCGGTTCCTAAACAAGTTTATGGTCGAAAAACACACCATTTTAAGGACATTAATATAATTTCACTAGATGGCTCATCATCTGATGTAGAGGTTCACATGTTGGAGGAAATAAGGCAACTCAAAGAGCATTCTAGAATGCAAGACAAAGTTATCGAAGAACTAAAAAACAATCAGAGGCACAATGAGAACCAAGAAGCAACAATGGTAAGAATGTACAAGCTTAATTTTGTAACTCAGATTGAAATGCGTTATTCAAACTTTATATCTTTTCTAGGGAAATTGTGCTAGGAGTGATCACAACAATTCTCAGAATCAAGTACTGAATTCTAAAAGAAAGGTATTTGCACTATTTTCCATGTTTTCACCTAAACTAGTATTTTGGCTTTAATATCCTTTCAAAATTTTAGAGAGTCCAAGTGTGGTGCACCCAACTGAATGAGGGATTCCTCAAACATAGGGATGAATTGGTAAAGTCACCCTTGCTTGTGAATTTATTGCTTATGCATCCATAAAGGATTTTTATAACAGCTAATGCTCTTGTCTTTTTCATTTACTAGAATAAAGAAACATGTGAGTTTGAATTTAGTGATGATGACAATGTACTTTTATCCGGAGAAAAGGTTATCAACTGGTTTCTTGTATTTAAGAAAAACAATATACTCTTAGTTTAGTACATGTTAATATTTTACCTACTAATTATCATTTGAACGATTTTGAATTGGAATCGGTGCCAAAGTGATAATAATGACAAGGAAGTAGAAGAAAGCGAAGCATTGTGCAATATTTGAACGACACCTCCATAATGATTTTGCACCAACAGAGGTACACTATTTCAATGTACCATTGAATAAAATATATTAGACTTGTAATGCTAGTTATTTAAGATGTCTATAACAGTGTATAAATACAATTGCCTTTCTCTTCCGTTCAATTTGATTCTTGTCAAAGGAGTTCCGCCACAAGTAGAATAATACCAAAGAAACAAAAGGTATCTATGAACCACACTTTGCTATAATTATAGTAGATTTTGTGTCTTATTATTTTGTACTTTCATTTGACATGTGTAAGGGACATCACGGAGGGCTTGTAGATACTAGAACCATTGCACACCAGGAGGTGGCTCATGACAAGGCTACAAGCTACAGGCTCCAAACACCTAAATGACTTTCTCTAATGAAGGTAGTTGAACATATCACTTGTTCTAAATGCATGATCACGATGTACAACTAAAGGGTTGCTGGTCACTAAGAGATTATGTCAAATTAATGTAGGTTGGGTCCACAGTGCTACTAATGACTTCGAAATATCCTAATAAGGCTAATGTGGCATATGCAACTCTCTTGAGCACTAATCTAG
Source organism: Miscanthus lutarioriparius (assembly GCA_904845875.1). Taxonomy (NCBI): domain Eukaryota; kingdom Viridiplantae; phylum Streptophyta; class Magnoliopsida; order Poales; family Poaceae; genus Miscanthus; species Miscanthus lutarioriparius. The sequence goes on along the minus strand of CAJGYO010000011.1, from coordinate 36,536,109 downwards.
AAGCCCTTGTTGGTGGAGTTAAGATAGGAAGTCAATTCTACAAAGTGCGTATCAATCATCCTATAACAAAAGATGAGCCATTAGTGAGGCCTATGCTTGGGTGCGACAATATTGGTGATGCTCATGCCAAAGGAGTCCAAATTGCTTGGCCTTCGATGCTTGTATGTTCAAACTAGCTTTCCTAACTTTACATCAATGTATATATGTGCCTTAATTTGTAATGTTACAACTTAAATTTTCTTTGCAGGTTCAAATGATTAATGGTTGAATTCCTACATCAATGCGCACAGGAAGAAGCAGTGGACTTTAGGAATCATAGCTAGTTCTTGAATTTTTCTTTCTAGTATGGACTACGTGTGTTTGCTCTCTTGAGCCATATCGTTATGTACATATACTACGATTTGTTCTAAACAAGCACTATGTTTGAGATCATTCCACAATATGTGGATCATGCTATGATTATGGAAATTTGTGGTTTATGTGATTTTACAGTGTGTCATATTTGTGTGATTATATAATAATCCTTGTGCCATATGTATTGGAGAAATAAATATGTGTTTCATAATCCGAATATGTTGCAATAGATATAAAAAAGTGTTACAAACCATGTGTTGCTTTGTTTCATATACTGTGCTCTACCATAATGTGGAAGTGTTACTAGAACTAAAAAAAGTGTTACAATAGACATTCTTATAACACTATGCAAATGTTACAATAGATAAATAAATGTGTTCCACACTATGCATTCTACCATATTGTTAAGTGTTACTAGAGCAAAAAAAAGTGTTACAACAAAAATCATTGTAACACTAGACAAGTGTTCCTGTAGACAAGTAGTTGTGTTACAATAAACCAGTCTATTGTAACATAGCCAATTGGAACACAAAAGAAAATATGTTACTAAGTGAGCTAGTAACACTTTTTCCAATATACAGTAACACAAGTTGGTGTTACTATATCCCTGCGCTGTAGTAGTGCTTCTTCAAGGTGTCATTCTCAACCATAAGTGAAGCATCACAAGTGAAACCATCACTTATAGGTGAAGTGGAAGTGGATGATGAGCTACATGAAGGGTTAGCGAGAGCAACAACAATAGGCTTATAGAAAGATTCATCAATTATGTCACATGTTAAGCCTACATCACATGTTACTACCACTTTCTCATTTTGCTCAATAAGAGTGGAATGAGCTTTTTCAAGTTTCTTGTGAGCCTTGCCAACCTTCTCATGGGCTTCCTCTAGCCTCTCATGAGATGCATTGAGCTCATCAAAGACTTGCTTAAGGGCTTTTAATTCCTTATGCAAGTCTTTGTATTCCCTTCTCTTGATGTCAAAATGTTCTTTAGCATCTTCTAACATGTTAATTAGTTCATCTTTAGTGGATTCATCATCATCATTACTTTTACTTTCATTATCATGTTCCTCATCACATCCATCATCACAAGTTTGTACTTTAGTGGCCTTAGCCATGAAGCAAGTCGATGGAGTGTTGAAGAGAGAAGGCTTCTTATTTATGGCAATGCTTGCAAGAGCCTTCTTCTTAGTGGTCTTGTCATCATCACTATCATCATCATCATGTGAGGAAGCATCACTATCCCAAGTGACCACATATGAACCACCCTTCTTCTTCTTATTGAAGGTCATCTTGTCCTTCTTCTCCTTCTTCTCCTTCTTCTTGCCCTTCTTGTCATCATCTTCATTCTCACTATTGTAGGGGCATTGAGCAACAAGATGATCCTTGCTACCACACTTGAAGCACCTTCTTGCTTCATCCTAGCTCTTGGATGATGACTTCTTCCTTCTTCCATGATAGCCCTTCTTCACCATGAATTTGCCAAACCTCTTCTTCACAAAGAGAGCCATCTTCTCATCATCCATATCATCAAAGCTTTAATCATCATCTTTACTTGATGTATCTTGCTTGGCCTTGCCCTTTGATGATGATGTGGCTTTGAATGCCACACTCTTCTTCTTCTCATCCTTCTTCTCATCTTTCTTCTTCTTTTCTTCCTTCTCATCATCATCTCTATATGTGTCATCGGTCATCACATCTCCCAACACTTGGTTTGGTGTCATGGTGTCTAAACCACTCCTCACTAGAATAGTGACCAATGTGCCAAATTTTGAAGATAAGCATCTTAATAACTTGTGGGAGAAGTCCTTGTCCTTCACCTCTTCTTCAAGTGCTTTGAGATCATTGACAAGCACTTGAAGCCTATGGAACATCTTCGGCACACTCTCATCATCCTTCATCTTGAAGCTTGCAAACCTCTCCTTGAGATTATATGCCTTGGCACCCTTCATGGCTTGAGTGCCCTCAAATGACTCCTCTAACTTCCTCCATACTTCATGAGACATCTCAATGTTCTTGATTTGCTTAAATATCCTCCCATCCAATGCATCATGAATGGCACTAAAAGCAATATCATTGTTTTGGAGTAATACTTCTTTGGCGACGGTGGGAGCCTCCTCATTGGCAACCTTAATCTTGGTCTCCACCACCTTCCACACCTTTCTATTGATTGACTTGATGTAGGTGGTCATCTTCGCCTTCCAATATGGATAATTTGAGCCATAAAATTGGGGTCGCTTCTTGGTGTTGTTAATTTGAGCCATTTTAACATCGAAGGTTGTTAAGCCTCAAATCAAGATAACCACGACTTTGATACCACTTGAAAGGTCCTAATGGCTAGAGGGAGGGATGAATAGCCTATTAAAAATTCTACAACAACACTTAAGCCAAGTGGTTAGACAATTATGAAGCGAAGCGAGTGTTGCGCTACCCTAATCAAAATGCAAGCCTCCTATCCATAATTCTAATTATCTATGATCTCTATGTCACACAAGAGGCTAAGTCACTACCACTAAGTTGGTGAGCTCTCAAAGACTAACTAAAGAGCTTCACTAACCACTAGACAAGACACAAGCTAGCTCTCAAAACTAATTACACTAAAGAGCTTAGCTACACTAGGGATGTAAATACAAGAGACGTAGTGATGTTTATACTATCATGGCAAGAGATGATCAATCAATCACAATGAATACCAATAAAATCCTCGGAAACAAGATGACACAATGATTTTTCACCGAGGTTCACTTGCTTACCGACAAGCTAGTCCCCGTCATGGTGATTCACTCACTTGGAGGTTCACGTGCTAATAGGCATCACACACCTAACCCGCAATCGGGTGCCACACAACCAACACAAGATGAGGACCATAAGCCACGAGCAATCCACTAGAGTACCTTTTGGCTCTCCACCGGGAAAGGTCAAGAACCCCTCACAATCACCACGATCGGAGCCAGAGACAATCACCTTCCTCTACTCGATGATCCTCACTACACCAAGCCATCTAGGTGGTGGCAACCACCAAGAGAAGCAAGCAAATCCCGTCAGCGAAACACAATCACCAAGTGCCTCTAGATGCAATCACTCAAGCAATGCACTTGGATTCACTCCCAATCTCATAAAGATGATGAATCAATGGTGGAGACAAGTGGGAGGGCTTTGGCATAGCTCACTAGGTTGCTATGTCAATGAAAATGGCCAAGAGAGTGAGCAACAGCCGGCCATGGGGCTTAAATAGAAGCCCCCACGAAATAGAGCCGTTGGGCTCACTCTGCACAGATTCTTGGGGCGACCGGACGTGGTCAGACCATCGTCCGGTCGTGGGATCCTCGCCACATGTCACTGATTTAAACATGCGCCATCCGATCCCAACGGTCGAAAACTTCCCGTGCTCAAGTTAATGAATGATTAGATGCGTCGACCCTGAGACCTTACGCGCCAACCCCACGTCAGGTCCACGTAATCCCGCACGTGAACTGCCAGCAACCGGACGCGTTGCTCCCTTCACCTGACGCTGCGCCACCGCGCGTTAGGTCAACTCCAGAGAGGATAGAGCCACTCAAATGCGATCGGACGCGTTAGGTCAACGACGACCGGACGCGCCCTAGCGTCCGCTTCTTCCTTCCACACGAAAAACCTTATGTCAGCGTACATCAACAAGTGACCGGACGCACCCCCTGCGCGTCTGGTCCCTCTTTCTCTTCAGCGTTTGGTCAAAGGACCGAGGGTGGCCTTCACTGCGCGCCACTGACTGGACGCGGGGCAGAGTCCGATCACTGCCCAAGGCAAAGTCCGATCACTGCGCAACACATCCTTTTGATCCCAAACTTCACCACCCTTGCTCAAATGTGCTAACCACTAAGTGTATCACCTTGTGCACGTGTGTTAGCATATTTTCACAAATATTTTCAAGGGTGTTAGCACTCACTAGAATCTAAATGCATATGCAATGGTTAGAACATCTAGTGGCACTTTGATAACCGCATTTCATTACGAGTTTCACTCCTCTTAATAGTACGGCTATCTATCCTAAATGTGATCACACCCACTAGGTGTCTTGATCACCAAAACAAAATGGCCCTATCAAATTCACCTTTGCCTTGAGCCCATTTTGTTTTTCTCTTTCTTTTTTTCCAAGCCCAAGCACTTGATCATCACCATGGTTATCACCACCATCATCATGATCTTCACCATTTGCTCCACCACTTGGAATGTGCTATCCTATGTCATGATCACTTAGAGCAAAGGATTAGCACTTAGGGTTTCATTAATTCACCAAAACTAAACTAGAGCTTTCAACCCCCTCTTCTCACTGGTTTCGCCACCTCAATAGCTACATGAGCTCGAAGGAAAGGGCCACTCACCTTCCCATCCGTATCAACATCCATGTTCTTCACGGTTCCCACGAAGCACATAGCCCGTTCACCACGACGTCGATTCATCCATCCCAGCAGGAGGTTCAGGATCCGGACCTAGATCTCTATCCGGTCAAAATTGATCTCCGATGGCCTGAGATGTTCATCATATTGCTGGAGGATCAGGGCATGCCTGCCTACCATCCATGGCGAGCCACCAAGTGCCCACTCCATATCCTGCTAGAAACCAAATTCCACCACAAATAGGTTTCCCCCCTTCTCACTGATCGATCTGATCTTCAGGAGAGAGGGGTTCCCCCACGCCGGTTTCATCGCCCGATGGATCGTGGATTCAGGGTCGCGCGCAGCGTCGCCGGCGATAGGACTGTGCCCACTCCACGGTCGATGATCCACCATCATCTTCCTCATGGCTGAACTCTGCCACGTCCCCTTCCTCAGTAATGAGGTTCATGTTCTGTAGGAGATCAGCCACGTTTGCCTCTAGAGTACCCGAAATTCCTCTTCCGATCACAGCCATGGCTCTAGATCGGAGGGAAACAACAAGTGTGCCACGTACGAACAGGAGTGACGTGTGCAAAAATGATCCCAAAAACTAGGGTTCCTAAGCGGCGCTTACCCCTAGCGGGAAATTTGGTGGTCGATGGCGCCAGGGAACGGCTAACCGATGATTTGCAGTGGCCGCCGCCGATTGGGAGTCGGTGGGCGGGGCGTGGATGCCGGAATTGGAGTGAACGCTGGCAGTGCAGACGGCGTGGTGGCCTAGGTTGAAGATGGGATCGCTTTTGCCTCCAGAATCGCCCGCAGGAGGGCTCACTAAATCAAGGACCTGACCTGCATGGTAGAGGCGTTTGTGGAATCAATCCACGCTTCCTCTCAGTAGCACGCCTTTATCGACAGGAGTTGAAAGAGATCAGGTCAACAAAGTTAAAACATGGACTGTGAACATGACAGGCCCAGATGGCAACGGGTCGATTAGCTATAGGATATGAGACAACTATGCATACATCATGCAGGCGTGATCACCGATCAGATGATTCTTTTTTGTCTGGACTAGTCTCTTAGAGATATAAGCATGTTGCAAGATGCATGGTTCGAAAGAAACCTAGATTAAAAAAACGCATGGAGTAATAATCGTGTGTCAGAATAGGCCTTGAGGCTTTGGACTGGATTATCATATTTGACTAAATCCATCCCAAAATAAGTGTATTTTCTAACTCCCAATAAATTGCATAATAAGGATTATTATATTTATTGTTAAATATATTTTATAATAAACTTATTTAAAAATATAAATATTGTAAATATTTAAAATCTAATTTGACCGGCACAACCCAAAGTGATACTTGTTTTGGGACGGACAAAGTAATTCAATTGATTAATGTTATCATCATCAAACGGATTAGATTAATCCAAATATTTTTATCGACCGAGTGGTAATTAAAAGACAAGATCTACTATGCCCATTCTTAGATAATCTAACGGTCAAGGTTATTCTGCATTTTTCTTAGAGAAAGCAAGGAATCAAAAGAGATCATATCAAAGATTAGTTTAATGATGATCCAGAAGGCACAAATTATTCTGTCCGTATCCACTATGGTAAGAAAACTTTTGTGGATCAAGATTGTAAATAAAGATGAGGGAACAAACTAACACTATAAACGAAGACTCTTTTCTGTAAATACTGCATATTTGATTCCATCCATAAATCGGCTTTCCCTCCTATGCATCGATAAGAATTCGATTTCTTATTGTTCTTATGTTATGGTATGAATATACCATACCAATTCGTTATGTATAGATGATGGATGAGATTCCATGGATAGAGAGCAAGTTCCAATAGACCGTTCCCTTTCGCGTGCATCTAGCATGAATTGAACCCGCAAATTTACCAATTATGAGTTGGGCGCTTTAACCATTCAGACATGAATGCTTAACAGGGATCATCGTACATCGTAAATAACCAATTTTCATATAGAAAGACATATCATAGAAAAAAAAAAAACCTGACGATCTACGACCTGAAGGTCGCTGGACGAAGATGAGGAACAGATACCGATGAAATTGGCTCAGGTGTAAATTGAGTAGGAAAAAAAAAAGAAAACTTTTGAGCCCTGGAAATTTTGGAATAAAAATGATGTTGACCATAGGGGAAGAAGTTGCACAACCACAACATATGAGTGAAACCCTACGCACTATGTCATGGGCAACAAGAGACAGGGCTCAAATTTGAAGTTTGGAAGCAAGTGTTTACACCAAAATTTAGAAGAAGAGTCACAGGGACTCGAAAGCTTCCATGATCATGTCAGCAGGGAATCAATTGCGTGCAGATCAGGATCAGCTGATTTGAATGCAGTACTGGAATCGACTTTCATCAGGCAGCGCCGACAGATAATGACAAAGGCTATGATTGGCGCCAGGACGAAATATGATGGACTCTACAAAAGGGGAAAGATTAGAGTCCAAGTTATCTTAAATTAGAAATGTTTTCTCTAGGGTCAAAAATTATGATGAGTCATGCTTAGACAGGAGGCATGCGTAGGTCCTGGGTATAAATATCAAAGCCCAGCTATTATAAAGGACACAATCAATCAAATACAAGTTATTTACTTTTTAGGCTCCGGCCACCCCTTAGGAGTAGGACTAGAGTAGATCTCGACGAGTTCTTCAGCAAGTACGGTTGCATTGATCCAGTCAACCTCCATTGTTTGTCTGTAAGTATCATCATGGCTTATACCTCTGTTCGTACGGCTGCATCGATCTGGTCGACCTCCACTGCTCGAACTAGATTAAGGTCAAGTTATCGGTTCTATCTAAGGGTGGCGTTCCTTCGGATAGATTCATTAAGTTACCGATATTGCTTATTGCTTCCATTGTTTATTTAATTACAGTAATATCACTTCGCCCGATTGGGATTGATCTAGATCGGCCTTACATCTTTGTTAACCCATCGTTTGTTAATCTAAACTGATTTAATCTGCACTTTAAACGATGAGTTATGTTTTATCGGCTGTTTTATGTCAATCTTGATCGTGCATAGCGTGCGGTTAAGGCGTGTTTGATCTTGAGTAGATCTATTGGCTAGCGAAAACTGTTCTATGGCCCGTTATCACGGCCTGTGTGATTCTGCCTCACACCCCACTGTTAGCACCGTGGAGTGGGGATCGTTATTTAGTAGATATGTTCTTGAGAGGGCACGACCTTAACTGTGCGTTATGCCTGAATCAGCTGTTTTAGCCGATATCAAGAGCTTTCACGAACGGTTCGCATCACGAGATCGTTGAAGTAGTGATAGGTTGAAAAGTGTGTTAGCCCCATGATCTTATTATTGTATTACGGCATGCATGATTCTGCCTCATGCCCCACTGATATTAGTAATAAGTTAGGGTCGTCGAGTCTATTGTTGTTTCTACGGCCTGCATGATTCTGCCTCATGCTCCACTGTTCGTAGCGATAGATGAGATCTAATATGTTTATTAGATTTATCTCTATTAAATGGTTGAATGATGATAAATTGCTTCTTTCATAAAAAGGGGTTCGGTTACTTGCAGTCATTGACTTAGTATGAACTAATTACTGTTGATATCTTTTTGTCAGTGACCAATATTTGTTCAAACAATGATATTCATAATGATAACCGATTCTTTTTACACAACCTCATGAGCTTTAACCGATTTATTCTTACGAATATGCTGAAATCGGCTATTTAGTCGATCTTCTTTCGTATCGGCTCTTAGAGCCGCACATTTGGGACTGTCTGACAACACCGGCATGTTCTGCCCTTAATTACTGATAAGCTTTCTCTCCTTGTCAATTGCAGAGTCAAATTGACTGGCACGTCTCGGGAGGAGTGCGCAGGATCGACCACCCTTGCGCTGAAGCTAGGCGGATCTCTAGCTCCATCGAGCGGACCCTTCCGGCATGCTACGTGTGTCCTCGGCACGGGACGAAATTCCGTGTTAACAGCAAGTGTTTGTGTGGGAGCATCTCTCTCTTCCCTCGCATAACCAGGCATCAAATTTGAACTCCATTGTAGAGTGGTGGAAAACGGCAACTAAAGCATTGCTGAAAGAGAAGAAGCGTAACTTCAATGGCGTACTCATTTACTCTCTCCGTCCTGAAATATAATGCATTCTGGCATTTGAAATTTGTCTTGAAATATAGTGCATTCGGGGAGTAAGAAGATAATGTTTACTTAAATAAAAATACGTGATTATTTTGTATAAGGAAACTAGCTAAAGTACTTGCCATATTTTGTACGAGGAGACTGAGAGTTCACCATTTAACATGCGAAATAGAATCAGATTTTAATAAATTAGTAAGTTAAGTGAGGGGTACATACGTCTATTGCATTCTCTCTTATTTTGTCCGAGAATGGCTAGAATGTACTATATTTTAGGAAGGAGGGAGTACATCATGTTGAATTTGTGGAAAGAAAGAACACCAGCGTATTTTTCCAAAATGAAGGATCCTCCTCACTAGCTGTGGCAACTTGCGCTAAGGAAGACACAGCAGTGTCGGCGTGCTTTTGGGAACTTGTAATGGGGCGGTTTAGTCCTTTCGCGATGGGCGTTGGTAGCCTGTGATAGTACTGGTATGCGTGGTGTTTTTTTTTGCTCTCCGGAGATTAAGGGCATGCTTGGTTGGAGGCCTAGGTAAGTTGCCTGTTAAAATATGTTGCTTGAGAGTTATCTAGGAAGTTTATGGCCCTGTTCGTTTCGCTGAAATTTGGCTTATGCTGATTTATTAAGAGAGAAAAACACTGTTTATTCGCTGAAAAGTACTGCTGAAGTAGTGCTGCAAAACAGGGTGTATGTTTTTGGCTTTGTCAGGCATGTTTGAAGAATGTATGTTTGATTGGAGACTTGTGCCTGAAAATATTAATTGGAGAAAAAAATACTAGTATTGCAGTATTGCTTTTTTTGTTGCTATTTAAGTATTAGCTAATAATAGTAAATTTTTAGATTAATATTGTTTTCTTGGTTCACATTCAAAAGAATGTAGCTCTAAAAATACTAAGAAAGAAAATATATTAGTATGGTATAATATGATAGTCTCCATGGAAAAAAAGAAATAAAGCAGATAAATAGTGTTTCCTGCTGTAAACATTGTGTTATGAACTTAATTAAGTGACTATTAGCAATAAGAATAATTCAGTATGTAATAAGCCTGAGCCAGGCTACCGTTTTTCTATGCATGGGTGCTCATGTTGCTGCCTGGTTCAGGAACATTCTCAGGGCATCATCCCAACGGCATCTAGGCAGGTTCCAGGAGAGCTCTCAGTCAGACGTATTGCTCCCAGTGTGACATCTAAACACACCCTAAGTCTTTGTTCTTTCTCTCTACTATAATGCAACCTGCCATTTTCTTCCAAAAAAAAAATATGAGTGAAACCTGAAGAGCTATTTCAATTAAACAAAACTGTTTGAAAATATATTAAGAGTAAGAAACCACTAGTGTTATACCTACCTAAGCTAGTTGCACGGGCAACCTTGCTAGTTAGATAATGATCTGAACGGGGAACTCCAGATGATGGCTTCACCTGCTCCTAGTAGTAGAGTAATGAATCATCATCGAGTCCTGGCGGTCGGTACCCTTTCCTTTTCGTAGCATCTAAACTGAAAGTCAAAACGGTCGCCTAATACTAACTGTGATTATAGAAACAGGTACCGTGCATAACGAGAAGACCCTTGCACATGGTCACTCACATGCGTGCATCCCCTACGTGATCAAGATCAAGCAAATCAAGCATGGCATCGATCGGCATTTCCTCAGATCTCCTTCCAGCACCTCCAAAGAACTCACTAAAGTACTACTTGTATAATGCAAAAGGCATGTGCAGCTCGTCTTCAGTTCGGCATGTGCAGTTGGTTACGGGGTTCAGTACACCAAACCACCACTATTTTACAGTGTTTCGAAGGTTCTTCCGGTAGACACGGAGTACTACTAAGTAAGCCGAGGCGAACTGACACGGCATGGCTACCTAGCTACCTACCACTAGTATACTCCCGCAGCCAGCCACTCCTTTTGGCGATCAACACGGTGTGACTGTTTCGCAAAATTGGACACGCCGGACGGCGATGCCAACCGCGGCAGTCGGAGACTCCGGTTTAATTTTCCATTTTCCCTCCAAGATCGTGGCCGGCCGCCGTATCAATTTTCAGAGGCCAGGGACTTCCGTGGCGTGGCGTCCGGGGTTGGGAGGGTCAGGTCAGCAGATGTTAGGCAGCCATGAACCGAGCCGCTCTCGCTGGCTGGCGCCTGTCACCTCACCGCAGACTCCTTCGACCCAACCGCGACGACGAAAGACGAAACCCGGGGGGAGGCCCCTAACAACTCCCGGAGAAAAGCTGAGGCCGGACGGACACAGTTCAGGCAGCACCAGCCCCGTGAGCGTGCGTGTGCTCTCAGCTAATTGCAGCAGCGTTGGGCTGCCGATCGCGCTGATCACTGACGTTCCCCATCCATGGGGGCTGGGGCAGGTAGGTACATGGTCTGATACTAACAGGTGCTACGTACCGGGAGCTAATTTTGGTCAGGTTCGTGTCAACTATGCTGTGCTGTCTGTCCAAGTTCTTGGAGTGGCTGGGAAACGGTAGTGAGCATGCCAGTCAGATCCGAGACTCAAGAGTGCAGGATATCGTAAACAACATCCGTGATTGCTGATCTGCCGTGATGGGCAGCGCAGATGGCATGACATGAGGGAATAGAGCTCTCTGGTTTGACCTGACACAATTCTATGCCCTGTATACATATATGACCACAAATGTGTGCTGTGCTAGTAAACAAAGCGGACAATTATAGTTTGGAATTCTTGTTGACGTCAGAGATCAATGCATGAATCTATCGCAAACATCCCATCGATCAGGAACGCAAGCATCAGTGCTTTTTTTTCGATCAATCGCAAGCATCAGTGCTCAACAAACAAAACCAAAGACCACGAAGAAAAAAGACAGAGAGAGGTTCATGTAGCCTTTCTTCATGCCTCTGCTCATAGTATAACATGAACAGAAATATGAATGAAAAACAAATTGATAAACGAAAGGGGAGTACGTAGGCAAGTCGAATCCGTTGCTCATCGGTCATTTCATTCCCCGTTTTGGAATGGAGAAGTGCAAAAATAGCTCGTTAGTAGTCTGACTCGAGTGTGTAACCAACCAGCCTATAGGTAATGGTCCTGTTCATTTCGCTGAAATTTGGTTACTGCTGATGCTGATTTATTGTGAGAGAAAAACACCGTTCGTTCACTGAAAAATATTGTTGAAGTAGTGTTAAAGAATAGGGTGAATAGTTTCTAGCTAAGTCCAAACATTTAGGTCGTGTTTGGCCGGGCTCCGCCGGCGGTGCTCCGTCGCGGGAGCCGGAGCTGGAGCGCGAAGCCACAAATCCGAGCTCCACGTCCGTACTTGCAAAAAGGCTTCGGCTACTCTGCCTTACGGGCAGAAGCGGCTCCTCCGGCCAGCGCGTTTGGTGTGGCTCCTCCGCCGGAGCTGCCACGAAGCCGGAGCCGGAGCCGGAGCCTGGCCAAACATGGCCTTAAGGTAGACATCCACTTGAGAATTGAGATGCTCGCGTCCAACATGCAAACGATCCGTCCAAACCTTTCGTTTCACAGAGATCTTATCACCACCAATCTACATTATTCTACTACAACCCCAACGTACGAGCAATGCCAATTGGCAAGAACTTGCTCTCTCCTCCACGATGGACACGCCATGAATGCATTCCGAACAAGCGTTGCTCATGTGCGTGGCGGCACCACGAGGCGACTGAGATTTTGCGCTGGCTGGCGTGGTGCTTCGCGGCCTAAAACGATTGGAGTTTGATGATTGATGGGGTAATGTGATGAGACGAGACGAGATGGCCGGAGCGGAGAATGGCCGGTTGGTACAACTCCACTCTCCGCGCTTGCTTGTCTGCCTGACCTGGTGACCTGTTGTCCAGGGAATTGCGCGAGTTGCGTGGAGGATGAACGTCCGAGCGGCGGCAACCACTTCGCACCAACTGGTACTAGGCTACTACGTTTAGCTAGAAATCTCTGCAGATTGGGATCGAGCAACGATAGGCGTAGTAATGGCACGGAGGTGCCAGGAATGCTATCAATAAACTAATTAGTACTGCTAGCTTAATCAGATGTACCATGATATGTGACAGAGATGGCAGCCGGAATTGGTTGTTCTGCGAGCTTAGTCGGTGGTGGTTCAGATAAAATGTTGCTACAAACTTCCTACAATCGGTATAAAATGCTAGGCTGGATGCATGTCTTCTTCAACACAAAATCGAGTGCTGCTTTTAGTCCACAATTAGCATTCAGCAATGCCCCTGTAATGCAAAGGATGCAATGCCCTATGATGCATTGCCCTACCACGGAAGAGAAGTGTCAAAATGTTGGTACCTTTTTCATTGAAATTGCCTTTGTTGGTTGTACTATTACAAACTTTTATCTTTCTTTCGGACAGGGGGACTGTTCATTATAAGTGTGATCAAATGGATGTTTTGCTGTCCAACGTCAAATGTCCTAATTAGTAGACAATAGAGATTAAGGGATGTTTGGTTCTTGGCCATGATTTGCCACAACTAACCATAGCTAGGTGTGATAACAAGCATAAAAAGTGTGCCTACAAAATTTGAGACCACGCTTGGCGGTGGCTTAGGAAATCTTGCAGCACTTCTCTATTCTATGACACGCGGAGTTCAAAATAATCTTACCTTTGTTTAGTTGCCAATCAAATATTTGCCAATTTAGTCAAACTTGTCTAAGATGAAGTATGGCAAAGCGTGGCTAGCAACCAAACAGCCATGTTGTATGTATTATACTTCAATAAAGTTGCATGTATGAGTGTTATAGAACATATGAGTGTTATAGAACATTTTTGTCATTTTATTATTTTTTCTTCCTGATACCTGCAATTTACATGTAATTGCTCTGGCACTACGATCGTAAAGTGATTATGAGTGAGAACTCACATTACTTAAAGTAAACATGTTAAGATCTTGTTTGGATATAGTCGGATTGGTATCAATCCACATATGTTGGAGTGGATTGAAGTGGAACTTAAACTCTAAATTACACTCCAATCCACTCTAACATATGCGGATTGAGGTGAATCTGACAACATTCAAACAAGAAGTAAGAAGAGGTCCAAGCTAAAAGTGTAGGAGACTATCTCAAGAGAATCCAAAGCTAAAAGATTTCCAGTTAAACAAAGAAGAAGAAAAATCATTTCCACTATATTTAATTCTTTTAATTTAAAATGTTAATGAATGTGCCTATACTAGCTAGCAACTGCAAAAGAAAATAACTACAAAATTAGTGGGAAAATTAAGAAGAAGAAAAAATCCTCAGGAAACTCTCTGTTCTTGCCACCAGGGACTCACACGTGCCACGTCACGTGGTGGACCCATCGGTGCACGACCGCGACAGCACTGCCTCACCGCCGTCGTCGTGCTCCTCGCACGCCGCCACAGCGCGCTCGAGCACGCCAACCACCTCGCTCATGGTGGGCCGGTCGCGCCCGGATGGCCGCACGCAGTCGGAGGCCAGGTACCCGACGTAGGCGACGGCCTCCATCTCCCCCGGCGTCGGCAGCGGGAGCCGCGCGTCAAGCACCCGGTGCACGCGGTCCGCCTCGATGTGCGGCACGGTGACGTCCACGACGTTCTTGGGCGTGCCGCTCCCCTCGAACCGCTGGATCACCTTGCACCCGGAGAGCAGCTCCAGCAGCACCACCCCGAAGCTGTACACGTCGCTCTTGTCCGTCAGGTGCTGCAGCCGGTAGTACTCCGGGTCCATGTACCCCACCGTGCCGGCCGTCATGCACGGCTCGTCGTCGTCGCTGCCGTCGGCATTGCATCCGTCGCCGCCGCTCAGGTCGTTGATGAGCAGCGAGAGGCCGAAGTCGGAGACCTTGGCCGTCCAGGCGTCGTCGAGGAGGATGTTGGGGGACTTGATGTCGCGGTGGATGATGGGCGGCACGGCGTAGGTGTGCATGTACTCGATGCCGCGCGCGGCGCCCAGCGCGAGGCGGAGGCGCGCCGGCCACGACGCGAGCGGCAGGGAGAGCGGCGCGGGCCGCTTGTGGAGGTGGTCGTGGAGGGTGCCGTTGGGCATGTACTCGTACACGAGGATGCGCTCGCCGCCGTCGGCGCAGAAGCCGAGGAGGCGGACGAGGTTCTTGTGGTTCACGCGGGAGAGGAGCGACAGCTCGGAGACGAATGCCACCTCGTGGTTGTTGGCGCGTCGCGCCGCCACGGAGGAGGACGCCGCGCCGGGGTCGCGGCGCTCCGCGCGCTTGATGGCGACCTCGCGCCCGTCGGGAAGGGACGCGCGGTACACGACGCCGAAGCTGCCGGAGCCGATGCGGTGGGACGGAGAGAAGCCGTCCGTGACGGCCCGGAGCGCCACCAGCGGGAACTGCTCCACCGTCGTGTTCGAGCCCTTGGAGAGCAGCGCGCTGAGCCGGCGCTCCACGCGCGGCGCCGGACCAATCGGCTCGGCGTGGATGCGTCCGGGGTCCTGAGAGACGGCGCTCCGTCGCCGGCGAAGGCAGTAGACCGCCACCACCGCGGCGATGGCGGCAAGCACTCCCGAGCCGATTCCGGCACTGACCAACGCGATCGTGAGGTCGCTCGGCCGCCGCTTCAACCTCGTGTGAGAGCTCGCCGACGAGTTCGAAGTAGGAGGCGTCAACACCATCAGCTGCGGACTGTAGGCGCAGGGGTAGCAGACGGCTGCGTATCCTGCGCCGCCGCCACAGAGAGGCGCGGAGCCCGACCAGACGCCGCACGTGCACGACGTCAACGGCGCGCAGGGGCCCGGCAGCACGCGGTCGAACACTCTGCTCACCCCGCCCGCGGCTTCGGCCGACACGCCGGGGCCCCAGCACACGAGCGAGTAGTCGGACATGAGCACCCCGCACACCACCTTCCCCCTGGCCTCCAGCGCGACGAACTGCTGCTGCGCCACTGCCCGCGGCGGCGCCGCCTCCTCCGGCGGCCAGCACGCGACGGTCCAGTTCCCCCACAGCACGCACGTGATCGCGTCGCCCACCGCCAGCGACGACACCGAGCGCCCCACTACCGTCGGCGACGGCGACGCGGCCGCCACCGCCGCGGCCTCACCCCAGCACACCACCTCGCCGCTATCCGCCTTCACCGCGCACGCGTGCCGCTCTCCCGCGGCGAGCATGGCGTGGCTCCCCTTCGGCTCCCGCCTCACGGCTTTCCGGCCGCCGAGACACTTCACCTCGCCGGAGCCCTTCGCCAGCCCGCACACGAACCCGCCGCCCACAGCAACGGCCGAGAACCGCAGGCTCTTTGGGAACGTGCCGGACGACCACCTCCAGCACTGTATCCTCTCGTCCACGAGCCCGCACACGTACTCTCCGCCGCCGGACACCGCGGACAGCGCCTTGCCCCAGTACACCCGCTTGGACGGCTCCTCGCTGTCTTTCAGGTCCCACCACCGCAAGGCCATCGGAGGGGAAACAGTCGGTCCGGCACAGCAGAGGTACCCATCTCCGGAGACGACGGCGGAGAACGGCGTGCTGCCACCGCCGGCGCCGCCGTAAGAGTAGTTGCGGGGCTCGGCGGAGCGGTTGGAGACGCTGGCGCAGGAGATCTGGTAGTCCGTCTCGTTCCCGCAGGGGACGAGCGCGCATGCGAGGTTGTGCGGGGAGGTGGTAGCGTTGGCGGTGCTGACGGCGGCGATGGCGATGGTGGGGAGCGGGAAGGAGGAGGAGGCGAGGAGGAACGGTGGGAAGAGGGCGACGAGAGCGAGGAGGCTTAGGAGGTGGCGGCGGGGTGGAGGTGGAGGTGGAGACATTGGGTTGGGAGAGAGGCTAGAGGAGGAGAAGAGGGAGAGGGGGTTGTGTAGACCATGGTGGCGCGAGGAAGGAGAATGGAAAGGAGAACGGGGGAAGGAGGGAAGCAAGGAGGTTTAAAGGTTGGTGCCTCCCCTTTTTTTCCCTTTGATTGGAATTTCCTTTTCTTTGGGTTTCTTAGGATTAGCGAGTGATGTGGGCCCCTCTAAAATGAAGATTTTTTTTTTCGTTGGACATTAATTTTGTGACTATTTTCTTTTACAGAGTATAGACACAAATGTTAACATTCATTCACCAAGCACCCTGCACCCTTTTGAGTGGAACACGTTCACGTCTTATCCATAGGAGAACAACATTTGTGAGACAAGTTAAGCCACTAGATCCTGAAATTGACAATATGTGTTTCATCATCGATGAACATGTCAATTATCGCCGAAAGAATTTGTGCTATTTAATTTATTCTTAGAATAAATCGAGTAAAATGTGAGCATCCACGGGAAGCAAATACTTGGGTGATCTGATTCCAGCATGAGGAATCTAACTAGTTCAGTTTTGTTCAGTTCACATGTGACTATTATTTTTGTCAGACTATATATGTGCACTTATTATTGCCGTAGAAAATGTGTCTTTTGCCATTGTTCACATCCCATTGCATTGCACCGCTAGGTGCAACACATATCACTCGAATTTTCCAAATTAGGGAATGTGCGTCATATATAGACAACATTTGTTGATCCATGTTGGATGTAGATAAACGAGAACATGACCTATACAATGTATATTGTCTAGAGTGATATTGTCGTAGTTTGTATCTTGCTTTGTAGCTAAAGAGAGATACAAATTGGATCTCACATAGTAGTGTGTCCACTTTAATCGCGCTATTAGGGGCTTATTTGGCGTGAATCGCAAATCAACTTCAACAATGATACTCTATTAGTCTATTTGGTGCGAGTGGATTGCCACCAAAATATAGATGTTGTTCCGTGTAGATCTATAGGTTAAAAGAGAGGCAAATTTGTTGCCAAACGAAACCTCACCATTGTTATATAAGAAAAGCGCATTTAGACAGCATGCTCACACACCACACGGTAGTCTGTCCCTGGGGCATATATAGCTAAAAAATAGTGACGTGATAAATATGCACAAGGAGCTGTTTGTATATTAGGAGCATTTTTTAGATTTGCACTACTGACCCCCGATCGAAAGGATATGATGTACTTCTCAATCTCAATTAATATTCCTTTGTGCCTTTTGCGGATAGATGGCGGTTAAGTGGGCTTCTTTTTAGTTTTCTCAAATAGCAAGGGATTCTTAGTCTAATTGAGATATTTTTTCAAGAGTTATCTTTTATTCGGCTGGTCTAGTCCCGACTTGTTTCAGCTTGTTTCAGTTTATTCTCTCTCATAGAACGCTATTGAATCGACCGAAACCGGCCGAAATAAGGTCGAAATGTGACCAGCCAAACAAGCAACTTAAACCCCTCTAGCGCACCCAAGAAAATTTATGAAGAACAACAACCCTTGGCTATTTAAAAAACAGGAAGTGTAACTAAGAAATGACGCAACAGGAACAATATACTCCTAGCTAATCAGGAAGAAGATGCGAATGCAGCAACTTTATGGCAGGTACTAGCTAGTAGTAGTATATTTCTCTTCGAACTGTTGCAGGTCATATCCTGTCGTATGCTTAAATTAAAACACTGTGACTGATGAGATAATAATACACATGCATGCCTATGGACTCTTGGAGCTAGCAATTTATATGCACAAATAACGTAATGTGTAGCTCCAATAAGGTGTGTCATCATTAAATCTGACTTGCTTCTCACATCATATCCAAATTACTTTCAATATTTTTTGAATGAATAAATGCACACTGGGTGTACATGGTTTGTTTGCAAACCAAAACATATACTCCCTCCATACTTAAAAATGAAATCATTTTGGACAGCGACACGGTCCCAAAAGCATAACTTTGACTACTTATTTTTTATAAAGATATTTATCAAAAAGTGATATATGTAAATTTTTTGTGAAAGTATTTTTCAAGATAAATCTATACATATGGTTTTCATATTTCCAAACTCAACAACTTAAAAGTTATTCATGATTTATATTCCCAACGTTTGACCCAAGCCTTGACTAAAACGACTTCATTTTTTAGTATGGAGGGAGTAGACAGTTTTGTTGCCGGTGACACCCTAAAATTTACCTCTTTTAAAATAGGATTAAAATGATTTATTTTGATATTTATGTGCTCATGAAATATAGGAAAATAAAATTTTATTAAATTAAAATTCATCATAAGGAGTAGCAGCATGGATGTGCATACATGCCGGTGCATTTGATCTATTGCAATGAGTGGTTGAATACAAAATTCAAAATGAATTCAAAATGCTTTTGAAAATGAATTTGAATATGGCTTTGAAATAAAAGAAAAAAAAATTGAAAATAAAAGAATTTAAAAAGTTGTAAAATTTATTTTTGGAAAACTTACCAAAATTTCTCATTTTTATTTGAATTGAAAAGTGTATTTTAAACCATATTCAAATTCGATTTGGTTTATATTTGAAATTGGTTTTGAAATGAGAAAACAAAAAGCAAAATGGAAAAGCTGCTCTCTCTATCTCCCTCCTCTCTTTTGGCTCAGTCGGCCTGCTTCTTTCCCCTCTGGCCCAATCCAGCCCGGCCTCTCTCCTCCCGCTCAGCTCTTCCCCGCACAGGCCCAGTGGCAGGCCCATGCCACAGCCGCAGCCAGCTCAGCGGCAGCCGCGCCCGCGTCTTCCCTCTCTCTCTCTGGCAACTCGCCCTCTCTCCTACTAACGCTGACCAGTGGACCCGCTCTGTCAGAACCATCTCCCACCTTCAGCCGTAAGCGACGCGGACTCCTCCGTCGTGGCCGTGTCCGTATTCTCCCCGTTTCCTCTCAGTGGCGTGCGTCCCACGCCACGAGGCCCTTAAATAGCGAGCCCCGGCATTGATACGCCCTCGCCAAGCCCTAATTCGAGTCGCCACGCTGCCTGGAACCCTAGCATCGCGCCGTCGAACCCTAAATCGCTGCCACCGTAATCAATCACCGCCACCGCTGCCCTTCCGTCGCCGTGACCGCTTTTCCCGAGCTGCGCGTGAAGGTAAGGAGAACTTCGATAACTTATTTGACCCCTCTCTCGCTCTTTGTGCCGCTTAGGAGCCCTGCTTCAACTGATACCTCCATCGAGTTTGTGAGCTTGAGATCTATCTCCACATGCTATCCGTTGAAGCAACCATGCCCGGAATCGCCGTTTTGGTGAACTGTGACGAGGGCCCGACCATGGAACCGCTGCCGAGGTCACTGTTCCAGCAGGCAGTTTCCCCTCTCCCTTCCTCCTTCTAATCTTAGCCGTCCGTTTTAGATCCAAAGCCCCAGATTAGCCAATAACCCTTCGCGTGGCTTAATTGCATAAGAGGCCCTCGGATTTTTAATATAGAACCCGCTGTCCCTGCACTTTTGCTAAAGAGCCCCTGTAATTTTCTATATCCGAACCTGCAGTCCAAAGCGTATTCCTCAAAATACGTTTTCTTCTTTTGAAAACGTAATTTCTTCGGTTAGATCCAAAATATGCTTTCATCTATTTACAGTTTTGCCACTATTTTTGCTAGGCCATAACTTCTTTGTTTTAACTCGATTTGATCCGTTCAAGATGCGTTAGATTCGTAATTACGTAATTTACATGTTCATCCTACTGTTAAATATATTTTTAAACTTTTGAAATTTGAGGTTAGATTTAATCTATTATTTTATTAAAGAAAATCTTATTTAATTCATAACTTCTTCGTTATAGCTTTGATTAGAGTGTTTTTCGCGTCTGTGTGTTCGTAGCAAGACGTAGATTCGTTTTATAAACTTTTCATCTTGATTTTATATTTGGTGTACTGCTCTAATTTAGATCTATTGTTTGCTTCGTGTATGATTGCATGGATTCTTGTGTGGTGCTTTATGATCATGTCTAGTCGGTGAGCTATACGTGGTGAATCCAGAAGCAATCCTTTAAAGGTTTGGACTAGAAGAAGGATCTGAATTTTAAGGCAAGTATAGCATGGGATTTTTCTTGTTGTCCTATTCATCTTTAATCATGTAATTTATGTTGTATGTGTCTACCTTGATTACCACTAAGGATTTCCTAGTACTTTGTATCTTATACCTTGATTCCTAAGGGTTATTGTATTGGGTAGTATAATGCTAGTGCTCAATTAAAGCTATGATCTTGTAACTTGACTAATGGTATATGTAGTAAACACTAAAAGATGTTTTTAGCAACATGGAACAAGGGGCTAGAGCATTGGGATATTTTTATGGTGCTCTAGATTCCTCTCCCTAAGGACTTATCTATAAGCGAACATTCGGGACTTACAGTACAACTATGAGGGCTACATGGCTTTGGCTTTAGCTCAGTATGAGGATCTTTTCTAGCTTGTTAATGGTTACCTTTATGGCGCAAGAGGGACTCCGTTAGGTATGATCTCGGCCTACCAAGAGGGTGCACTTTGGTTTCTTGGTATTTTGTTAGTCACTCTTTGGAGGAGGTTCATGCTTATTGATGGGGAAAACTTAACGGCCCTAACTTGTTAGATGAACCTTTGAAAAGCTTCATAGTGAACCCTGCCGACTTTTCTTAGTAGTGGGTCAAGAGGTTGGTCGTCTCGGACGAAAGAATAAATCATGACTCACAGTGAAAGTGTACAACCTCTGTAGAGTGTAAAACTAGTATATCAGCCGTGCTCACGGTCACGAGCGGCCTTGGACCCTTACGGAATAGATGATCATTAATGGTTAATGATGATGATACTGATGATAAAGATGCTCACTAATGATTACTGTTTATGCTATTCATTATTTATGTTTACCTGATCATATGTTTATATGGGCTTGTGATAAACTTGTTGCTACTCAATTGCTAAAATCATGACTCATTAAAAGATAATCGCATTTAAACCAGTGTCAGCCTTTTGAGCCTCGTGAACCCCATGATATATTTGTTGAGTACGACATGTACTTACACTTGCTTTACTTTTTAAATCTTTGAAAAATCCTGGATGGGTATCAGATTGCTAGAGTTTGGAGGAATTAGGCTTGTGATCAACCAGTCAGTTGTCCCTGTGGAATTGAAGTCTTCACTCAAAGTTCGGAGTTGTCTTTCGTCTGTTTGCTATCTAAGGTTATATTCTTTATACTAAGTACATTATATATTGAGTATTGTCTATTAATATTACCCTTATTTGTACCTATATGTGAGATTTGATTTACTGAGCTCACATCTAGTGTGTATCTGGTTTTGTTCTTAAAACCGGGTGCTACATTGCCCTTGTGCTAGAGACATTAATATTTTCATGCCATTGTATTATGTGCTGATTTGATTATTTAACTCATATTTAACAAAGGACCAATAACTTGCATCTCAATGAGACAGAGATCGATTTAATTATTTATAGGTGGCTGCTAATACTAGCTTGTTATCATTTTGTTTAAAAAAAGCGTTTTGTTATCATTTTGACCTAATATCCACAATTAGTTATTCAGATTAATTAGTGCCATTTAACCTCAAGTGCTGCTCCGAGAATAGAACTTCTTCGCTGCATGTATATGTGTCGTCTTGCATGCATAAGCATATGATCTTGCACGGCTTCCGTTCCTCTGACTGCGAATTATCCGAAGGGAGAGGGAGAGGAAGACAAGAGCTCCCTCTCCTCTGGGTAACGTGTGTAATATATAATGTAAGGGTACACATTTGTTTCACGTGGCGGCATCGTATTTCTTCCCTTTCCTGTTAAGTGTGAGGAGACGATATCAATCAATTGTGCTAGTCTCATTTGAGGAAATCAAAGCAAAAGCTGGAGAACTTGTTTTCAAAGAATATGAGAGCATGCGAAGAAATAAAAGGTTGTCCAAAGTAAAAAGGGGGTGTTTTTCCATATCTAGAAACAACTTCTTGAAAAGACTAAATTGATTTTTTTATAACTAACTATAAATTGATTAAATATTAGTTCCTCTGTCTCTGAATAAATAGATTCCTACAGTTGTCTTAAGTCAAATTTTTTGAACTTTAACCGAATTTCTAGAAAAAAAAACGTTAAGATTATTCATGGCATTAAATTGGTATAATTAGATTTACTATAGAATATATTTTTATAAGGTGCTCATTTTATGACATAGATGTTATTAATTTTTTCTATAAAGTTAGTCTGGTACGGATTCTAAGAATTGATTTATTTAGGGAGAGAGGGAGTATTTGGTTGTGAATAGTGAGTTGTGAGCCAGATCGATCCTCATCATGTCCTCGAGGTGTCAACAGCATGTGCTTGCGCAGACTGCTGAAACTGAAACAGCTAAGAATAAAAATAAGCTAGATTATCACTAATTGCTAGCTGAATTAGCAGTGTGTCCGGACAGCGGAGTGTCCCAATGGAGACTTCCATGTGTGCTATTCTCGTCCAAGAACACACATCATTCGCCGTACCAAACAAAGACTGACAGGGGACAGTTTTGGTGTGTTGTGTTCACTACTCGAGCCGGAGACCGGAAAAGCCACAGGCGTTTCGAAGACCCTGAGAGTCCTGACCAAAGAACCGGCCGGAACATGATCACTGGTCAGTCCGGAGCTGTTTTCAGCTTGCTTGAGGTCCGTGTCCGTCCAAATGGGGAAGATCTGAGATTGAAAACGTTCCGGGGCTGTTTTCAGCTTGCTTCAGGTCCGTGTCCGTCCAAATGGGGAAGATCTGAGATTGAAAACGTTGCGGCACATCAGACAAGCTTCATGTTTGCTTCTCTTATAATTCGTCTTTTTTAGCTTATTTTTGTAGCTGAAACAGTATTTTTCTCTCAGTATTTTGACTCGTTTTTTCAGCGAAGCGAACGACGCCGGTCGCCCTACGCACTGTGTCCTCTCGATTCCACACGCCGCAGGCGCGCAGAACGGAGAACGCACCAGCCACTCGTTCCGATCAAAATCCGTCGAAAAATCTGATGAGTTGTCGGTGACGGCCTGCGGGTGGTGAAAGTATACTAGTACATGCTGCTGGTCAGACCGAAGCGTTCTTGGTTTACTGGTCGCTGGTGGTCACTCACACTCACCAGC
Source organism: Miscanthus lutarioriparius (assembly GCA_904845875.1). NCBI lineage: Eukaryota > Viridiplantae > Streptophyta > Magnoliopsida > Poales > Poaceae > Miscanthus > Miscanthus lutarioriparius. The sequence goes on along the minus strand of CAJGYO010000011.1, from coordinate 36,512,455 downwards.
GGAGACACTTTCATGTGGATGTGGTGGCATCCAAGAAGAAGAAGCTACTTGACCTAACCTGCAAATCGCCAATTGGCATGCATGACACAGGGGGTTAGCATGTCAAATTGTCAATCGTATTCCATCTTCGTCTTCCCACTTGTACTAGTTCACAACAACCTTCTTCTTCTTTTCTCTCCATCATTTGCCGTTGAGTTGTCTACATCCTGCTTTCACCTGTTCGCCTAGCCGAATAGTGTCGTTTATATGTTGACATGAAGAGTCAGTGAAGGGAGAGAGAGACTGAAACATACATAAGAAGAAAAAACTAAACCAATCTATGAGGAACTAGCTAGACTGCTTTTGCATTCGTATTAAGAAGAAATGGGTACCCAAATTAACTTCGACGATGGGAGGAGTTCAACTTGGATGGTCCAGACGTACGGCCATACCGACTGAGATTCAGACATTATTGTACTGGCATTTGTTTGTTCAGCATTTCATTTATGTGCTGGTGTGAGTACGCACAGTCATCAGTGTGTAATACTCTGAACACCAGGACCAGGTACTGCATAGACAACTTTTCCATGGTGTTTAATTTCCAGTTTACGCCATGGCTGCTGATTTATATTTTTCTACATATGTGAACGGGGGTCGCAAATGGAGCGGCACTTTTCGCCTGCGGCCTGTTTTACCTGGTCATTGTTTTTACGAGAAGATTCCTAAGAACGGTAGCAAAGTGGCATAGTCGCACTTTCACGAAAAGTTATCCGGCTGAAAATGTGTGATGTGGATCATGTTCAAACTTGAGAGGTATCTGACTCATAATTGCACTGTTCGAATATTTAGACAAAGTCTATGCCCTTTATATCACCCTAATGATCGAACTTTACAAAGTTCCAGATACTTTCTCTGATTTTTACATCCTCCCCCCCCATCAGGTCTCGAAGTTCAGAATCTTAATTAGTACGCGTCAGGAAATGGATGGACAAATAGGTATGCTCTCGTCTTTGTGACTTTGTCTCAAAATATAGCGTCATGCATGTTTCTTGCATTTTCGTTGTGAGTTTCCTATGAACACTACTATCTCGTGTCTTTAACTAGAAGTTGAATTATTGTTAAGACATCCATCTCACCGCTGGACCTTGTGTGGCTTAACATATTCGTCAAACTTGTTCGCTTGAACTTATCAGCCGGCTTATCAGTTAGAATCTGCAGCCTTTTTCTCTCACAATAAATCAGTTTGAGCCAACTTTAATACCAACCGAACAGACTATAAAATTCGCCGTACGTGTTTGGGGTTCACCACAAGTAGCCGCTATTGAATTTGGAAGTTTGAACTTTTTTTTTGGAATAATTTTTGGCAGCGACTTGTCAATGCGACAAAGCAGTCAGCAATCAAACTTCCAGTGCACCTTTTCTTATAAGAAAAAGTCCATTTTTGGCCCTTCAACTATGGTTGTAGTTTGTTTCTGTCCTCTAACTCCAAAACCAGACACGCGCAGTCCCTTAACTCTCAAAACCGTTTAAAATTGGCCCTCGTGCCCATTCGACTGCGGTTTCCGCACAGTAAATCCGCCACACGACCCCGTCTGTCAGGCCTTTCCCTCTCACCGCCAGGTTGGGACCACCTGTCATCCCCCTCCCTCTCTTCGCGGGCCCTGCCGGTCAGGCCTTTCCCAACCTCCCTCTCGGCCACGGACCCCGCGCAGCACCCCCATCTTGAGGTCGAACTCCAGCAGGTTGTTCTCCATGTGGTGGCATCCGACGACCACCGCCGGAGAGTCCGGCACCGCGTACGCCGCCACGGTCCCTGCCCCCATCTCCACGAAGGCGAAGCACAGCGTCTGTGGGACAACCTCATGCATCGCGCTCAGGCTGGTGAACGTCGAGTTCTTCCCGTCGGCCAGCATTAGGTCGACGGCCACGGGCAGGGAGCCGGTCCACATCCCCATCTGGTTCATCATGGTCAGGTTGAAGCAGCGCTCCAGCGGCTTGGGCGCCTGAGAAACGCGCGGGAGGCCGGCCGTGGCCGCGTCGAATGCCGTGAGCACCGCGCGGTAGATGTCCGGGCGCAGCGCCGTGTAGGGCGTCACCGTGCTCAGCGCGACGCCGCCCTAGCCCTGGCTGGAGAGGGCGAGGGCGCCGTCCGGCAAGGCCACACGCGCGCCGTTCACGGCAATGCCCGCGTCGTCCATGTAGTAGGCGTTGTTCCTCGGGTTCCGGAGGAGGCGGGTGCGGCTCAGGTGGTCGGTCACCGTCTCGACGTCGTCGTCCGAGCCCGGGATGTGGACGGGCCCGCCGCCGAAGATGGCCACGTGCGGGAGGCAGAGCGCGAACTTGTTGGACACCTTGAGCCCCGCCGCGACCTGCGACGGCAGCGAGAGCGGCGACCGCGACAGTCCCGCCACGCCGGAGTACAGGTTTTCCCCCGGGCTGCACGCCCCTGCGCCTGGAAGAGGTTGGGGAACGATGAGGAGGGGAGCTCATCTGGCGCGCACGACGCCACGGCGCGGAACGACACCGGGTACAGTGGGCGCCGCCCGTCCGTGGCGTTCGCCGACAGCCACTCCCAGGTGAGCCCGCCGCTGCCGCACTTGCCGTTGACGGGGTTGTAGGGGTAGGCTGTGCAGTTGCAGCTGGGCTCCGGGGACCTCGGCCTGCCGCCGTCGACGTAGGGGCAGTTGGGCGGGTGGTTCCTGTTGGCGACGCGGCACGTGCCAGAGCTGCAGGGGATGGCCTGTTCTTTCTCTTCTTGCCCCATGCACGGCCACCACAGGAGCGGGCCGGCGAGGTCGAGGACGAGCGGGTTTGGATCGTAGTTCCTGACGCTGATGAGGTAGAGGCCGGTGGAGTGGTCCTGGCTGACGCGTGCGACGACGGGCAGGGGCTTAGACCTCGCAACTGCGCTCTGCATGGTGAGCGGCGATAGGAGCAGCCAAGGACGCGACCATGGCGACGGGAGTTGCAGAGGCGGCGGCCGCACGCGCACTTGCATAGCTTGGCTGTAGCGGAGGCGGCCTTGTCATCGGCGGCGGCGAGCAATAACGCGAAACAGCGCGGCGGAGACGGACGACGCGCCGCCGCGGGAGGTGAGCACGCAGAGGCGAAGGCAGCAGCAGACAAAGACGCAGGCGAAAGCAACGAAAGCGTGGCACCCATGGCGGCGCAGCAGCGAGTGGCGAAGGGTGTCGGCGCCGACGCAGCGAAAGCAAGCGAAGCATGGCATCGCGCGGCTTGGCAGCAGCGGCGCGAAGGGACGCTGGCTGCGTGGGGCGAGCAATGAAAGCCATGGCGCGCGATAGGGAGCAGCGACCATGGCGCGAGTAGCAGCAGCAGCCGCCATGGCTAGCGCTGCCTGTGCTAGCCGCCGTGGTGTCAACGACGTGTGGCGGGGAGGTTGGGGAAAGGCCTGACCGGCGGGGCCCGCGAAGAGAGGGAGGGGGATGACAGGTGGTCCCAACCTAGCGGTGAGAGGGAAATGCCTGATAGGCGGGGTCGTGGCGGATTTACTGTGCGAAAACCGCAGTCGAATGGGCGCGATGATCAATTTTGAACGGTTTTGAGAGTTAAGGAACTGCGCGTGTCTGGTTTTAAAGTTAGAGAGCTAGAAGCAAACTACAACCATAATTAAAGGGCCAAAAAATAGATTTTTTCCTTTCTTATATACATCTAGCCGATAATCATTACCAGAATCCCGGCCGTCTCAAAGTAACTAAGAAATCGCTAGTAGTAGTAGTAGTACTATCATAGTACGGCGGCAAGAGTTGGTAGTTCTTTCTTTTCTTTTTTCTTTTTTTTTAGAGAGAGAGAGAGAGGAAGAGTTGGTAGTTCTTGACGTACGGGTAACAAAAGCAAACGTGTATGCATTGTTTCTGTATATAGAACCAAATGTTGTGATAAAATAGTTTGAAGCTAGAAGGTTCTTGGAGAAACGACTCAGCGAGAGAAGACCTCGTTGATTTAACCTCTTTCTTCTATAGCTGTTCTTAAATGGCACATATTCCGAGAAGAACCGATGGCTGTGACAAAACACAAAACAAGTAAGGTACTGTTATTTTAAGGTTTCCTATAAGACACCTTGGGTGTTGTATTGGCTTCTAATACTACATCTTTGTTTTTGGTTCTCCTATCTCCATATTAAGTAATATACTCCCTTCGTTCCGAATTATAAGATATTTTAGTTTTTTTTTAGATACGTAGCTTTTGCTATGTAATTAGATATATATATACTATGTCTAAATACGTAGTAAAAGCAATAATGTATCTAAAAAAGACAAAAGTTCTTATAATTTAAAATCTGATGGTTCTACAGTAGATTTCTTTTAAAGTTATATCATATCTAGTTAGAAAATATACCAAAAAATCATTGTACTTCTAAAATAACTTAACTATAGACCTGTTATAAATGATTGTAGCTAGAAATAAAAACAAAAGTCAACTTTGTTTTCATCTTCATCCTTACTACTTACTTCCTCCGTTTTTTCTTGAAATGCCCGAGTTTTTTCAACACTTTGATTCAAGTATCAAGCAACTAGAAGGATTCTCGAAGTCTTCCCAGAATGGAGTAGCATGCATGCTCATAATTTTGGGCGCTAGGAGGCCAAAAGAATACTTTGTTGTTGGGTAGAGAACCCTTGTTTTTATTTTATACATCTTGCAATGGTAGGATCCGTGATAGTCAAACTAACTCAAACTTGAGCAAGTTTATATTAAATCGTAATAAGATTTATGTCTCCAAACAAATTTATTATGAAAATATATTTGATAACTAATTTAACGTGTATCATTAATGTCAGTACTTTTTTATATAAATTTAGTTCAAGTTTAAGCTATTTGACTTCTCAAAAAGTGAGAATTGCATTCTTTTATGGACGGAGGGAGTACACTATTGTTTTCCACGCAAGCAGCAAAATTTGACACTGTTATTTCATAGCATGGTTAATTTTGTCTTTCAAAAAAAAGAAAAAAAGAATAACTGTTTGCTCGTTAAAATGGATGACCTTTTAAGGTTATATTGCCACTACCATTCGTCTCCGTAGTTCCTCCTAGGCTTGTTTAGATTGTAAATTTTTGCAACCTAAACACTGTAGCACGTTTCGTTTGTATTTGACGATCATGGACTAACTAGGCTTAAAAGATTCGTCTCGTAATTTACAACCAAACTGTATAATTAGTTATTTTTTTTACCTACATTTAATGTTCCATGCATGCGTCCAAAAATTGATGTGATGGAGAGAGAGTGAAAAAACTTGGAATTTAAAGGTGATGTAAACAAGGCCCTAGCAAAACGTTGAATGGCCGAACTAACAAGAAGTCTTCCGTCACCTGCCGCACTGTTGAACAGGATGTACGGACTACGGAGTAGTAGTTGCAAGAAGACAGCAACGTTGTCGACGATTCTACCTTTGACCACTGTCGTCAGAGCTGTATTACAGCTGTATTTGCAGTTTTTGCAGATGGGTCGATGACGTTCTTGCGGTAGATTTCATCCACAGCGTAACCGCATCTGTTTTTCCTGAGAGCAAAAATAATTACTGCTACTACTGCAAGACTGGACGGATGAGTCATGAGTGGCAGCAGAACGAAGACAGCAGCGTTGTCGACGATTCTACCTTTGACCACTGTCGTCAGAGCTGTATTACAGCTGTATTTGCAGTTTTTCCAGATGGGTCGATGACGTTCTTGCGGTAGATTTCATCCACAGCCTAACCGCATCTGTTTTTCCTGAGAGCAAAAATAATAACTGCTACTACTGCAAGACTGGACGGATGAGTCATGAGTGGCAGCAGAACGGATCGATCAGCAATGCCTGTCGTATCGTTGAACGTTGACGCCTGCTGACTTGGAGGGCAGGAACCCGAGCACTGGCACAGTGACACCACACCGGACATGTTGGCTTGCTTATAATTCGTATTTTTCATCTTATTTTTTCAACGAGAACAGTATTTTTCTCTTCAGCGAAGCGAACAGGGCCTGCCGAGCTCGATAGCCTGGCTTGGAGGTTAACCCCGCAACTAGCGCGACCGTCGCCCTGCGCGGGCTCCAACAGGTGGTGTTCGTGTTAGACATGGTCCACTTGGACCTCCGATCCCATGGAATAGGCCGCCGCGGGATCCATCCTTCACCTCCTCATGCAGTCATGCTACTCGGCGACGCGGGTTTCGTTTTCCTCCGAGAAGCGAAGCGCGCTGATGTGCTGCAGTGCTGCCTCGACGGCGTCGTGTGCGCCTGGGGCTAGGCCGGGTCAAAAACGTCGATCGGAATCCTCAACCGCTCGCTGCGTTGGATTCCGACTCTGGAATCTGGACAGGATCAGCAGCGCACGCGGCTTCTCTCTGTCTGACGCCGACGTATCAGCGCGTGACCACGGTCGTGGATGTGCACCGCGCTGACGCATCCGCGCCGGGGAACAGGTTGGCGACCCCGGCGCGTGCTCTCTTTGCACGTACGCACGGGTGGGGTGGGGTCGTGGGGCCATGTGGTGGTAGCGAGTTCCGCCCCGTTTGTTTAGGGTTTTTTTATAAATCATAGCTGAAAGTACTATTGATTGATTTAGTGTGAGAGAAAAATATTATTCGTTAACTAAAAAAGTACGACTTATAAGCTAAACCAGTCCAAGCGGACAGATGTTGTTGGCAGCGTCTGAGCGAGGTGGTAACCGCAACCGCGTGGACGTGGTGGAACTGGAATACTGGACTTGGCGGTGAGCGAGGTCCTGGTCGGTCAGCATATCATACCGGTCGCCTGTCCGGGGGGCGGGGTCTGAAAAATGTTGCTCCCCAGCGCAGCGCTCATGTTGACGAATCACATTGCCCTGCCACCCGATGAGATGGTCAGGAAATGCCGAAACAGATTACTTGCATTGCCATTGCCATTGTGTCTCTGATATTTTACACATTGATAGCAATTATATATCAAGAAGGGGGCAGGCCTGGTGCAGTGGTCAGACTGTCTCACAGAGTCAACAGGTCGTAAATTCGAAGCAGCCTCTCAGCAGATTTACGGAGAAAGGCTTGCCTCGGTTTTTTCCTTCCTCAGACCCCACTCATGTGGAAGCCTCTAGCACTCGGTCTGCCCTTTTTATAGCAATTATTATATCAAAATTGATCTCATACGAATCACCTCTGCTGCACCTTACACATCCTACGCGATAAACCATGCAACGTCAAAGCGCAGACAGTCAGACTGGCTGCCGATGCAATGTAAATAAAAACCTTTGACCCTGCTACGCTCACTAGCCTGACTTTATGAAGTAGGGGGGTCATACTCATGGCTAAACCAAAGGCCGCTACATCACACGATGTACATAGGCAACTCAAAGGACCTTGACACAGAGAGGATATATCTGGAGCGTCATGACCCACAGCAGGTGTTCCCTTTCTTGACACATGGAAACCGCAGCAGTCCTCCAGACAGGAGATGGATGTGCCGACAAAAATCAGAACTGCAATCCCGCGACGAAGATCAGCTAGCCGTTAATTTGGGGGAAGATTTGTGATATCTTCATGAAAACGTCCATGACCTAAAAGCAGAGACAATCGTGTTAGAAAGCTAAACAGGGTGGCACTCCCAGTCCCGTCTATGTTCATAAACTGACTGAGAGCAAGAGGGGTCTACAAATAGAAATACCTCCTTGTCGTTTTGGTATTTTACAATGTTAAGAGGGTTCTGCGAGCACTGCATCAAGCTGGCACCATGTCAGAAGACTCAAATGACAAAGCAGTATAATAGATGAGTTTCTGCAGGGTCTTACGTCCATGATGGCTGTCTGTATTTTTGGATTCTGGAATGCAACAGCTACATCTGGGTTTGCCATTATTTTTGATACCACTTCCTCAGGAGTCATGCCAACTTGCGCTGTACAAGCAATCAAATGATTTAGGAGTTCATATCTCATCTAAGCAAAACTGCTTTGATGGATAACCAATGGAACAAATTTGCACTAAACAGTTCTTTGATAAACAATAAAAAAATGATACCACAGAAGCACAGATTCTTAACTTAAATAACTTAACTGTTACCCTTGCCTTGCAAACACTAGAAGCATGTGCTGACTATGCTAGGTTTTAGCATAAGAAAGTACCATGGGTATTCTAAGAACACCAGATTCTCAAATCACAATATGCTAGCTTGTAGCAGCCTCACATCAGAGGAACATATTTGAAGCAAAGAATGACAACAACCATAATGAATCGCAGGCAGGAACAAATGTATTACATAGCACGGGGAATTTTGCGGAATTCATGTGTTCCAAACAAAACCCAAGTTATGTAGATAGCATTCAATTCACTCACCAAACTGCTGCCGCACTTCTGGACTGCTAAGGTCAAAGTTCTTTAGGTGATCAACCATGCGGTTATCCCATTGATCAGGAGAGGCACCCATGTTATTTCTGTCAATAGGTAGCAGCATCAGTAAAAAAATCAGGGAAGATTTTTGCGCTACAATAAAGACAAGGATTTCTGCTAAAAAGTTAGTGTTAAACATTCAGGTATCGATACTTGTTAGCTCAACTGCATACAGTGTCCAGTTGCCATGATAAGTTGATAATCAATTGGTCCATGAGACCATGAGTCTGGGTGTAAGTTCTTTGCTAAGACCACATCAGTTGGCATTGCCCAGAGGATACCGATACCAGGCATCATCCCAAATGCTTCTACCGTCCCATGGCATCATTATTCAAGATTTATATGGCATGTACTAATGATAGGCTTGGTCAATAATCAAACTACTAATGCCATGGTTCATCTTAATTCTAAAACGATAAGTTAAATAAAACATTGAAATATCCAAGTTAAAACGTAAAGTTAAAATATAAAAGGTGAGAAATCAAAACAGAAAGCCGATGCCTATACGAAAGCAGGGTGCAAATAGATTTAATACTTACAGCATATCCTGTAGTTGTTGCCGGTACATTGGATTCTGCAGCATCCCTGGAAAATAATATTAACACAAATCAGTACTTAAAATGGAAAATAAACTCTGGATATGTGGTATTGATTATCTAAATAAGTGATCAGGATTCACGGGCATACACTTGAACGAATCTGGGTTCCTCATCTCTTCAGGCAAGTAGCTGCAACACGTGAAGAAATCAGCAACACTTTTTCAGTTTACTTGGAACAAAAGGAGATTTCCTGTTTCTTAATATTCCTTCACAAGAATTAGTAACTTCAGAATTACTAAAATTGATTTTGCAGGCTGTCCATTACATGGGAGGCCTTAGCGCAAGAGACATTACCACCACATTCCAAACACATAACAGGCAAAAATTGGAGCACTTATAAGATACAAATCCCTCGATTAAAAGTGACGTTTTGGAAATCGAGATGGTCTCCAAACACAACTTTAACTAGTACTTTTTTATTACAGGATATTTGTAATGTATTGAAACTAGATTTTTAGACAAATCTACTATATCACTTTCAAATACTAATTCAACACATAAAAAAGATTTTTTAACCGAAGTTTAAAATAGTTAGTGTTATCCTAAATGGTAAACGGTAAACAGTCAGGCTAAACTGCCACTTAAACGGGCAAAATGGCTGTTTCAACGGGCTAAACAACCGATTAAATGGAAACGGCGTACCACCATTTAGTGTTTAAACAGTGCGTAAATGGGCTAAACGGTCGTTTAGGTAAACAGTAAAAATAGTTGACTTCAACAGTCCCACTATTTATTTGTGACTTGAGGGAATATTACGTAATCCATTTTACTATTCATTACTTGGGAGACCTTGCTCTATGGTTCTTCCATCCCTAACACCTGACAGGCAAAGAATAGGTACACTGAAAAATGTCTAGGCCATTCCATCTTTATGTTAAACCATGGAGTTCCTCCAAAGCAGGACTAACTTCACACGAAATAAAGCAAGAAACTGGCTGTTAGTCTGCAGACGTCATGTTTCTCAAACTAGCCAAATTCAGGATTGAGTTATTGGTCTAGTAAATCAAAGGTATTTTTTTCTAATATTGATCACTTAATTATCCTCATCATTCAGCAAAAGAACACAGGAACATAACCTACACACAGCACAGATGAGTATCACCAACGTGCAAAAGTGCTGACATCCTGACAGTAACAAACTCCCTCTGTACCTTTTTATGTGTCACTATGGTATCCGTGTTGGTTAAGCTTTCTTAAGTTTGACTAGCTTTGTAGAAAACATTAGCAACTTATTATGAAAATAGATTCAACGATCTATCTAATGATACTAATTATGTACCATAAAAATTAATATTTTCTTGTATATATATTTCATCAAAGTTGAGTATGTTTGACTTCTCGTGAAGTGAGAACGACAGTTAAAAAGGGGCGGAGGGAGTATGGTTAAGCCAAGCTGGCGTCTTAGGTGCTTTCTAATACAGAGCATTTCTCTTATTGCACAAGCGATCAAGCATACTGTGTAAAAAAATATTTTGTGCATATATCAAAAGTGGCATGGCATGGATATTTGGCATTCAGAGCAATTAACTGACAATCAACAATATTCACCAAGCTATTACAATTAACAATAAAATAAACCTAAATCTTGGGAAGCAGAAGCGCTTCTGTTTTCAATAGAATAACTGCAAAGACAGCGAAGTTAGGTGGCACTTACGGATACACCATCTTCTGCACAGCTGGATCTTCCATCATTTTTTCAATTGTCTCAATGGATAGCATAGGTCCCGAGTTACCTATAACAGAATCAGTTGAGGAATCTATTCTGGTCAACCAGGAAAACTAGATAAAAGGTACACTACCAAATCATTTTATAAGAAAGATGCTGAGATACAAATAGAGATCCGCAATATGTATGTTCAATCACTTACTAGATTCAGTTGGCCCACGAGCAGCATCTTCATTCGGCTTAAAAGTCGCTCCATTTGTGGGAACCTTCGAGAATTACAGAAATTAAAGTATTAAATAAATACGGTGGATTTTGCAGGAAGCTTATTAGTATTACCCTGCTTTGTAACATAACTTACTTTTTCCTCAGTATCCTCCTTACTTTCACTGTCTGTACTATCATGTTTTACATCTACCGTCTCCAATGAAGATTGGAGGTTCTTTTGCTGCAACTCTTCGGGAGAAACATCAACAAATGCTGCATACATTTAATTATGGTCGTCAGAATGAGCAGCAGATATATGAAGCAAATGAAGATCAACATTAAGAAAAGCCGCATCACCAATGAGTAGCGTGTTTTCATTTATTAGTATAAATGCACAACAATGGTAACTTACAAATTGAGCATGCCACTGCACTCTAAAAGTCCCAACCTTCCATTCAAGGATAGTTAAAGAAAGAAAATCTACAAGCCTAAATGCCATACCAAATTTCTTTGAAGGTTCCGGAGTTTCAGTCACATCCACCTCTTTCGATGTTCCAGCGGCTGTAGCTGAGACATCAACAGTTAACACCTGTGGGGAGGTATCTTTCTTTGGTTCCAAGTACGGAAAACTGCTTGGTGCAGTAGGAGATGCCTGTGGTGGCATGCTAAATGGGAAAGGCGAGTTGGAGCCAAATGAGTTTGGTGGTGCCTGGGTCATCATTGACTTAAATGCTTGTTCCATGGCATATCTCTGCAACAGATTTAGCAACAAGTGAAAAAAAGGGGTAAGCAAATAGATCACGCACAACCAAATTCAAAGATGCAACACAAACTGAAAAGGCAACAACAAATGGGTACGAGGGCCAAACCTAGTGAGATATGAAGTGGGGCGTACAGCGTACAATTTTGATAGGAATTGCAGCAATAGTGATAGTATGGAAGTTAAAGATATAATACAGGATGCAGAAACTAAGTTTCTAATCAGACTACAACACCCCCCAACCAAAACCACACACACACACCACCTTCATATGCTATGTTTGAAACTAATAAAACAATAGTCCCTCTGGTCATAAGTAACACTTTGAGCAAAATCGGGTCATAAACTAAGGTAGAGTCTAATGGTAGAGCTGCATGAAAATGTGACTGTCCTATAGCTCTTTCGAGAGTGTAGACAAATGCCTTTTCCCTCTCTGAACCTGTCTGTAAGGTGGTAACCCAGCACAATTCTGTTGCTTTCAATAAAGCAGGGCAAAAGTGTTATCAGCCCAAAATCCAGTCAAATTTTTAAAATTTTGGCGTTCAATAGTTTTCAAAATATTTAGTTAAGAAACATAAAAATCATGTGTAAATATGTCTTGAAATGTACTTTCATAATCTCATACTTAACAGATATTATAACTATATTCTAATGACCGTCAATAGTTTTCAAAATGTTTAATTGAGAAACATAAAAGTCATGTGTGTGTAAATTTATCTTGAAACATACTTTCATAGTATCATACTTATTAGATATCGTAACTGTAGTCTATTAAAAAAACGCTGGTCAAAATTCAAATAGATCAGAGGCAAAAACCTCAGAAATGGACTGATAAAGTACAGAGATAATGGAAGAGTAAGCAAGCATAGCACAGAAAGGCTAACACAAAGAACTCCTGCTGATTCATGTCCAACCATCAACAGACAGCCATAGGGTAACTATTAGGAGTAACCATGCGCTTGATGGGGATACATACCGTTTGGCAACATAAAAAGCAGAGAATAGCTGTGAGCTCACCTTTACCATGGAAGAGACCTGATACATCAAACCACCAAGTATTTAAGTTACAAGTGAACATATACATAAAAGCATGGTATAGCATTAAAGACAATGGGATTCGCACCGTGGTAAACGCCACAGACAATGCTACACCAACTCCAATCCAGAAAACAGGTGAACCACTGCAGAGATTATATGCTAAGTAACTAAGTTATCATGCAAAGGTAAAGTTGATAACAGCATACACAGAAAAACGAGGGGGGAAACTCACAAGTATGATGATGGTGGAGGCATGGAAGGCAGGGTACTGGTTCCAGTAGACATATTCTCATTGCCAGTCGAAGATGACATGCTTGCAAAGCCTTTTGCTCTCGATCCATCAAAAACTGATGTAATGAACGTTTTTATTTAATTATACAGAATAAAATAGGTACTACTACACAATAGAAATGGGAACAACCCACGCTGACAAGTGACAAAACATTCTCAACTCTACTCATCAGCTGCTTTATTATAGTACTAAAAAGCGAATGGATAAGCTGACCATTCCCTGCTCGGTTCTCAACTACAACTTGTAATTTTGTCAGCTACAAATTCAGATGAATTATGGAAACATCAGACCGGGGATGCAGAGAGCAACCTCGAGCTACACACTCAGTTCCACAGACAGAGGCGGCAAGGATTGGGTCGAGATAGATAAATGAACAAAACGTAACAGTCATAGCAATTCAGAGGCAAGCCTGGGCCCGCTTAACGCCTAGTCAACAGTGCGCCCTCGCTCGCAGGAAACTGAGCAGCGCGCAATCAGGAAGGGGAAAAAGCATCAGAAGAGGGAGGCAGGTCCCCTCACCGTGCCCGGATCCGCGAGGAGCCGCCGCGGCGGCGACGAAGAGCCTGGGACTCGGCCCTTTCCGCGCGGCACCGCTGGTGGACGCCGGCGGCGGCGGCGGCGGCGATACGGAGCCGGGCAGCCTCCGGAAGCGGGCAGCGGAGGAGAGTAGCGGGAGCCGTGGGGACACGGAGCAGGAGGAGGCGAGGACGAGGCTCTCCATGCCGTCGGGCCGGGCCGCGCTGCGCGGAGGCACTGAGGTCTCTGTCTCCCTATCGCTTGCTTGCTCGCGCTAGGGTTTTTGCTCGCGTGGCGCCGTGGCGGCGAGGCTTCGTTTTAGTCGCGCGGTGAGATATCGACTCGGGGAGGGAAGGAGGGACGGAGAGTGTTTTGGGATGGGATGACGATTGACGACGAAACCAAAGCCCCCCTCTCGGCTCTCGCTGTGGACTGTGGAGGTGGGGCCCACCCGATGTTTTTTTAGAGTGGTGCTGAAACAGTAGCAACTATCACACTGTTTTCTATTTAATTGGCTGTTTATTATCCTGTTTAAACACTACATAGTGGGACACTGTTTCCATTTAATTGTCTGTTTATCCCGTTTAAGACTTGTTTAGATGTCCATGTATTTACCTCAATCCATATTTGTTGAGATATATTAGAGTGAAAACTAAACTAATTTACATTCCAATCCACCTCAACACATGTGGAATGATGTGAATACGTGGACATCCAAACAAGGACTTAAACGGTCATTTTGCCCGTTGAAACAACCATTTGTCCAAATAATGTCTAAACAAGTTAACCGGCTTGTTTCTGGTTGGTTTCTGGGCTGATAAGCCCGGCTGGTGCCGGTTTGTTGTGAGAGAAAAACTGTTAGAGTACGTCAGGGGCCTATTGGGCCTGGGTTGGCTATATAGCTCATTAGTGTTAGGGTTAATTAGAGATAAGTGTCGCTTACTTAAGGGCCAAGTAAGTCTTGCTTATGAGTCAAGTAAACCTCTCTATATAAGGACAGAGATGTATCGATCTAATCAAGCAAGAATTAAGAAGAAAATCCCTTCCCTCTTGCTCGGCCATGGGCAAGGCCCCCGGTCGGCCTCCAGCCACATCCTCGCAGCCTAGGCGTGAACAGTACCCACGGTACTGTAGCACGTGGGTACTGTAGCCCATCCGCCGCCGCCTCTCTCTTAGCTCTCTCTCTCTTAATTCTAGCAACCACATAACAATCGGGTATCAGAGATCTCTGGTTCGATCATGTCCAACCCTCTACCGAGTTCTTTCCACCCGCCGCCACCGCACACCCACCCGCCGCCCCCAGCGTCTTCGTCGGCGCTGCTACCCCACACAGCAGGCACGCCGGCATTGGGCGCGTTGGCGTCCTCACGGGTGATTGCGCCCTCTGCCCCGGCGCCGTCCGCCCTCGTCCTCATCCCGGAGCAGATGACGGCCGCAATCCTGGAATTAGGACAGGCCGTGGCGGGCATCAGGGCCTTCCTCGCCTCGCACTATGGCTGGCCAGGCTATGGGACGACGGTCGTCTTCATAACCGGTGCCCATCAGATCCAGTCACGGGCGAGAAGTTGCAGCAGATCGAGCAGCTGATGGACATCGCGATGACGTCGGCAGAGAAGATGCTTACCCGCCAGTGTCGGCCGCTGCGCGTGCGGCGCTTGCAGTCGCTACTGCGCGTGCCTCCTAGCACGTCGGCGGGTGCGGGAGATGCACGATCTGCAGCTGATTCAGCCCTGCACCCCTTCGTAGCTCCTCCACGTTGCGCTTCGCTACGCGAAGGACCTCGATCTCGTCCGCTGCGTCGGGGATCTCGGGCATGCGGTTTCCCCTAAGGGCGACGGGCATGCTATTTTCCCTGCGGGCGGCGGTTGGGGAGGCGCATCCCTCCACCTCATTCTCCATCAAAAGCCCTCCGCTCTTCTGCATGCGGTGCAGAGACTGCCACCGTCTCTGGGGGAGAAGCGTGGGGTCACAAATGAGCCCACCACCACTTGCCGTCGCATGGTGTTGCTGCTATTGCGACCACTTCCAGGTGGCCATACACATGTACCCCTTTCGTCTAGATGGTGTCCATGGGATCCAAGAGGCTGTACACATGCAGGTTTGGCGTGCGGATAGTGTCCACCTTATGTTCAGGAGTCAAAAATAAAGAGTCCAAATCCATTTCAGGTTGAGAATAATAAAATAAGCCAATATGTAAAAGGCTTTGTTTTTAGGTGTTAGGAGTCGAGTCAGCGTTATAAGTTCGTTAGGTTGCAGCTCGAGGACGAGCTGCATGTCCAGGTGGGGTGTAGTGTTAGAGTACGTTAGAGGCCTATTGGGCCTGGGTTGGCTATATAGCCCATTAGTGTTAAGGTTAATTAGAAATACAGGTCGCTTACTTAAGGGTCAAGTAAGCCTTGCTTGGGAGTCAAGTAAACCTCTCTATATAAGGAGAGGAGATGTATTGATCTAATCAAGCAAGAATTAAGAAGGAAATCCCTTCCCTTTTGCTCGGCCGTGAGCAAGGCCCCCGACCACCCTCCAGCCTCATCCTCGCAGCCCTAGCCTTGAACAGTACCCACGGTACTGTAGCTCGCGGGTACTGTAGCCCACCCGCCGCCGCCTCTCCCTCAGCTCTCTCCCTCTCAATCCTAGCAACCACATAAAAAAAATTATCGGCTGACTGTTAAGCCCTGGCTGAAACCAATAGGCAAACAGGCTAAACGACTGTTTAGCGTTTAGGATAACACTGACAACCATATATCGCTATGTTGCCGAAAGACTCAAGTTAGGGTAGACAAACAAATTCATCTGTCCCGTGTTTAGGGACAACCAGGGCACTAGGCTAATCACTGCTCCTTCATCCCAAATTACAAATTGTTTTAAGTTTTATTTATGACACCAACTTAATATTACTACATACGTACATCATGAGACATATTTATAATGTACATGCTTACATGGTGTCATAGATGTTACTGATTTTCTATAAAATTGGTTAAAATTAAAATAATTCAATGATTCTTTGGAAGTAGGAATTTATTTATTTTTGGGTAGAGAAAGTACTACCCTTTTTGTGGCCGTGGCAAATTAGTACTCCATTCGCTCTTAGTTGGTTTTGGTTTTATTATATGTCATTATACCTAGATATAGGTTATATTTAAGTGTTATAGCAAAAATTATGTATCTAAAAGAACTATCTATGGGACAAAAAGAATACTATCGATTTTTAGCTTAACATAGTCGCAATATTAAATCGTAATATAAAAGTAGTTAATAAAAGTCAAAACATGTCACCTCTGGAACCAGACTCCTCGTGACCACAAGGATTAGTTACCAAATGTTTTTTAACATAGGATCCTCATTTTGAATCCTATTCCTACTGAGGGTGCCATCCTTACGGCACTTAACCTGAAGGAAAGGAAAAACAAAAGAAATCCATGTTCTTTCTATAACAATTTATCTTAATCAAGAACAAGAATTGCTCTGCTTCTCTTAATCATGGTGTTTCGGTTCAATTTTAAAAGTTGTTTCTAAGGAAATTTCATAAAGTTGCCAGTCTCATAAAGGCTTTGTTGTATTAGTAGCTCCAAGCGGGAAATTGAACTACAAAAACAAGAGCATGTTTTATGAGCGACAAGACGCATCGCCGAGGCACACATAGATGCATCATAGTCTTAATCAGTTGATGAGTCGAAGATAGGATGAGATCTAGCTTGACAAGTTCGAAATCCATAAAAGGCTTGCCTGTGTGGCAGAATCGTCCGAAATAACACACCTTCAGGAGACGCTCGTCTTCCATCAAACACTAAGCATCCCGAAAGTTGGCTACATCGGACGGTTCCGTCGAGCACACCCCAAGGGAGAACTCGAACCATTCACGTTTTTTCTCCAGGATTCAATAATGAGAACGAGTTTACAATACTTAGTCCATTTCATGCAACAAGAGTTCTTAGAAATACATTATTACAATACCAAGTTCAGAGTGCGGAATTTAACAGCGGAATTAAATTAAACATCTAACGATAAGAAAAAAGAATCCGTTTGTGCCCACCAGAAGAATCCTCCACACAACAGCCATTCCTCAAGTTGCACCTTGAAAGGTCCTTGTTTGGTTTTGATAATTGAGTGACAATCTAGGTGGACTAATTATGTTTACGTGAGATACATAGGTGATTAGTCCACAGGTACATGTGTGTGAGCAGCATATGTCATGAAGGTGAAAAATGGCTTGGAGATGTTGCAAAGCTCACACATGTGATGATGAAGGAGCTTATTACACGTGAGACATGACATTGAGTCATGTGATCAAGGTAGAGAAGATCAAGACAAGACTTGGCTTGATGGACCGGTTGCAAGCGTGAAGGGCAAGTCGGAGGCTTTGGAGTGATGGACCGCGTGGCGGTGAAACTTAAGCAAGACTTGGCGTCGATGGACAATGGCAACGGTGAAGAGCAAGTGAAGTCAAGATCGATGAACCAATATGATCACGTGATGATATGAAGTGGATCATATCATTGTTGATCGTATTGGTGCATGTGTTGCATCGACGTTGGAGGAGATGGAATGGAATGCGCAAGGCAAAGGTATAACCTAGGGCATTTCATTTCACCGGTCATAAGTGTGTAGAGAAGTTTATGACCGGGTTTAGGATAGATGGCCGTACTATCAAGAGGAGCAAACTTGTTTGCATATCGGTCATCTAAGTGCCACTCGAGTGATCTAACTTTGCATCGTCGCTAGGATTGAGTGGCGTGGCAAGATGAGTGGCTAACCCTTTGGGAAATGATTGTGAAAAGCTAACACACATACTCATGGTGGTATACACTTGGTGGTGTTGGCACATTTACAAAGGAGGTGGTGTTGGCACATTCGGCGCTTTCGGGAAAATGGAATGCCTATTTTCTATTGCGACGGATGCAAATTCTTGTGGTTGGCACATTGAAGCAAGGGTGAAGAAGTTAGAAGTAAAAACGAGTTGATCGCGAAGACGCTGGCGTCGGTCTACTGACCGGACGCTGGGTCTGAAAGCACTGGACCCTGGCAGCGTGTGTCCGGTCAAACTGACGGGTCTGCGCAGTGCCGAGGGTATTGCACCGGACGCTGATCTGTGTCCGGTCAAGGTGGACCGGACGCGTTCGGTCGAAGAAATACGCCTCGGGGACCTTACTGGAAACGACCGGACGCTGGGGTTGCTGCGTCCGGTCAGTTCATGCTGGAGCGTCCGGTCGACAGATGACCGTTGAGATCCAGTGAACAACGTTTGAAGGAGGGGACACGTGGCGTGCATCGCACGACCGGACGCTGAGGTCCAGCGTCCGGTCGATCGGACCGGAGCATCCGGTTGTCCCGACTTTTGCCCAGTGAAGGGGTAACGGCTAGTTTAGCCCTTGGGGCTATAAATAGAAGTGGCCCTCGGCCATGGCGAGCGCAGAGCACCTAAGGGGACTTAGTGTCCATGCTTGTGAGTGCTTGGGAGCCCTCCATCACATATATATTTGATAGTGATCATTCGATTGTGTGAGTGAGCGATTCTAGTGCGATTGCATCGTGAGTGAAAGCATCTAGGCCCCTAGTTGGATTTCGGTGATTAATGTCAATACAAGATTACTATGACTAACGTGTGTTTTGCAGAGGCAACTAAGTTAGGTCATGGTAATGGAGATCGATTGGGCAATCGAGGTTGTCATGCCCCTACGATGGAAATCGTTTCGGTTTTCAAAGGATGGACGACAAGGTTAAGGATAACTAGTTCTAAGTGTCGATTGGAGTTGGAGAGACATTTAGAGTAGTTTAGGACTTTGTTTTTCCTTTGGCCGTACTATAAAGGGGGGTATGAACGGGTAGCTTGACCTAGTTGAGTCTAGTGAGTTAGGTGTGGTGCACACTTGTTAAAACTAGCTCTAGGTAGCTCCTATGAATGCCTAAGATCCTTTGGAGCAAACTTCATTCACATATGTTCGAAAGTTAGAAGTGAATGGAGGGTCAAACACTGACCGGACGCTGGCTCCGGTGTGACCGGACGCTGGCCGCAGGGTCCGGTCAGTTCGTTTGACTGAGGTGGTTAAGTCTGTTGTGACCGGACGCTGGAAGGTCGTGTGACCGGACGCTGAGGGCTAGCGTCCGGTCGACTCCAGTAAGGGTCCAGACTTGGAAAAGAGTGACCGGACGCGTCCGGTCAATATGACCGGACCCTGAGTATCCAGCGTCCGGTCGTTTCTGATAAGCATCAAGAAGCGGCCGGACGCGTCCCGGTCGGTATCGATCGACCACTGTCGTCGTCCGGTCATCACTTGAATCTTTGGTTCGCTGGTTGAACTGACCGGAGCGTCCGGTCATCACGATCGAGCGTCCGGTCGTCGCCAGAAAGCTCATAACGGTTAGTTTTTCAGTTGCCTTATAAATAGAAGCTCCACTCGTGAGTGGAGGTAACTTTGCTCATTCCAAATTTGAGAAACACGTTTGTGAGTGCCAAGAAGAGCAAGGTCCTAGAGAGGTGTTTGTGATTTGAGAATCCAAGAGAGTAGCCTCACTAGCAAATCAAGAGTAGCAAAGTGTGCATCCATCTTCTCATTAGGCTTGGCGTGGTCAAGTGAGAGTTCGTGCTTGTTACTCTTGGTGATCGCCATCACCTAGACGGCTTGGTGGTGATTGGGAGTTTGGTGTTCACCCGGCATGAGCTTGTGGGTGACCCAACTCAAGTTGTGAGCGGCTTTGGGTGATTCGCCATGACGGAGTGTCGAAGAATCAACCCATAGAGAGCACTTGATCCTTGCGCGGATCAAGGGGGGAGCTACATCCTTGCGCTGGTGCTCCAACGAGGACTAGTGGAGAGTGGCGACTCTTGATACCTCGGCAAAACATCGCCGCGTTCCTTTCTCTCCCTATTTACTTTGAGCAATTCAATACTTGTTTTACATCCATAGAATTGCTTGCTTGAGTAAGGTTGGAACATAGGTGGTGAGTTTAGATTTGTGCTTTAGTTTGATAGAAACACTTTTCTAGGCACAAGGGGTTAATTGGGCTATCCAGTAGGATTTGTTTATTGCAAGAGAATTTTGAATTAGCCCAATTCACCCCCCCCTCTTGGGCATCTTGATCCTTTCAATTGGTATCGAGCCTCGTGCTCACGTTTTTAAGCTTAATCGCTTAGAGCAAGATGTCTCACGGGATGGACCTCCTCCTATCTTTGAGGGAGATGATTTTCCATATTGGAAAATCCGCATGGAGGCATACTTAGAAGCTCTAGATGTTGGAATTCTTAGAGAGCCGCCTCTCAAGGGTTCCCCGCACCTAGGAATGCCGCACAACTTCAAGGCGATGAAGTAAATTATGAAAATGGAATGCAAAGGCTCGCAACACCATTTTTAGAGGCCTTTGCAAAGAGGTGTTCAATCGTGTAAGGAACCACAAAGACGCCCATGCTCTATGGTCGGACGTTTGTGCGCTCCATGAGGGAACCAAGAGTGAGCGTGAGGAACGCTATCATCTTGTGATTAAAAAGCTAAATTCTTTTGAGATGTTTCCCAAAGAAAGTGCTAATGAGATGTATTCTCGATTAAATGTTCTTGTAGAGGAAGTCAATGGGCTTGGACTTACTCAAATGTCACCATCCGACGTTGTGAGAAGAATCTTGAGTGTCCTCCCCATTGACAAATATGGGCACTTGTGACCGTGCTACATCAAGGTGATCTTTCCCGCCGCTACACCGACACAAATCTTGGGAAAGATCAATGCTCATGAGATGTACATGCACATCACACCACAAGATGGCTCATCCTCTACAAAGAAGAAAGAGAAGGACTTAGCATTCAAAGCTAGCCAAGACAAGGGCAAAGCAAAACTTGAGTATGAGAGCTCAAGTGATGAAGATGATGAAGAAAGCCTTGCCCTCATGGTGAAGAAGACCACCAAGATGCTAAAAAGGCTAAATAAGAGTGGCATCAAGTTTGATGGCAAGAAGAAGAAGTTCTTCACAAGCTCAAGAAGAAAGCCAATCTCCGAGATGGATTGCTACAATTGTGGCGAGCTTGGCCATCTAGCTCATCAATGCACAAAGCCCAAGAAAGACAAGTTCAAGAACAAGGGCAAGAAAGATGATTCAAGTGATGAAGATGAAAAGAAGAAGAACAAGCCATACAAGAAGAGAGATGGCAAAAAGAGGGACTTCTACAAGAAGAAGAAGAGTGGCAAGGCCTACATTGTCGGTGATTGGCTCACGGACATTGATTCATCAAGTGGATCATCCGATGATGATAGTGACGATGAAAAAGTGGCCGCCATTGCTATTGATATTGCATCTTCACGCCACCATCGCCATCATCATCCTCTACACACCTATGCCTTATGGCCAAAGGTGAACATAAGGTAACTAAGAGTGATGATAGTAGTGATGATGAACATGCTAGTGATGATGATAGTGATAGCGATGATGATGACTCACCTACATATGATGATCTTGTCAAAATACTAAGAAAATATACTAAGATCATTAGAAAAAGTAGGGCTACAAATGAAAAACTTGATGCTAAAAATGATTCACTCTTAGCTAAGTGTGATACATTAGAAAAGGCTAATGATGAGCTCAAAGAAACAAATGATTCTATATCATCCAAACTCAAGGAGCTCAAATCTTCTAAGAAAGAGCTTAAAGATAAAAATGATAAACTTGAGAGTGGGTGCACAATGAGCTTATCACTAGTCACAATAAGCTAAAAGATGAATATACAACTCTAAAGATCAATTATGATACTCTTATTATTGCACAAGAATTCTTACCAAATGAGCCACATGATGCTACTAACCATGTTGTTAAGATTGATATAGCTACCTCATGTGATGATTTAATTGATGAGAGCATTGAGCATGGATCTAGTAGCAAGGGCAAGCAAGTGGTTGAGTGCAATAACTATGATGAGTTTGTCAAGCTCAAGAGTGACAATGAGAAGCTCATGAAAGATCTTGAAGAAATGAAAAGTCACAACACCATTGTGCTAGAAACTCTTGATCATGACAAAGAGGTGATCCTTGAGAATGAGAAGCTAAAAGAAGAAATCAAGAAACTCAAGGAGGAGAAGAACAATGATATTCTCAAGGAAGAGAACAAGAAGCTCAAGATGGAGAAAGAGCATCTCAAAGTGGGATTGAGCAAGTTTGCTAGAGGCAAGCATCTCCAAAGTGAGCTACTCATGAATACAAATCATGAAGATGGATAGAAGTGGCATTGGATATATGGCAAGTGTAGAGAAGAAAAAGGCTCAAGCTCAACACCAACAATCAAAGCCAAAGCCAAAGCCAAAGAGATGTTTTGAGTGTGGACAAGAAGGCCACTTTGCTCATGAGTGTCAAACTCCACCACCACAACCCTTGCCCAAGCATGCTAGACCCTTTGCTTTCAATGCTCACTACATGCTTAGAAAAGATTCAAGTGGAAAGATGAAAGTCATGTTCTTAGGTCCCCCCAACAAGAGTAGACCTAAGAAAATTTGGGTGGCTAAGTCACTTGTTGAGAAGGTGAAGGGCCCTCAACAAGCTTGGATTCCTAAAGCTTGAATCTCTTGTGTGTAGGTGAACTACAAGACCGGTGGAAGTCATTGGGTTATTGATAGTGGTTGCACTCAACACATGACCGGTGATCCACGTATGTTCACCTCACTAGATGAAGAGGTAGATGGACAAGAGAAAATAACATTTGGAGATAATTCAAAGGGCAAGGTCAAAGGATTGGGCAAAGTGGCAATATCAAATGATCATTCCATCTCCAATGTGCTCTATGTTGCTTCATTGAGTTTCAACTTGCTATCCGTTGGACAATTGTGTGATCTTGGCTTCCAATGCTTGTTCACGAGAAGGAGGTGGTTGTATCTAAGGTAGATGACAATCAAGTGATATTCAATGGATTTAGATACAACAACTTATATCTAGTTGACTTCACCTCCGAAGATGCAAACTTGAAGACTTGCCTATTCACCAAAACAACACTTGGGTGGCTATGGCATAGAAGACTTGCTCATGTTGGGATGAGCTCACTCAAGAAGCTTATGAAGAATGATTTGGTGAGAGGGTTGAAGGATGTGAAGTTTGAGAAGGACAAGCTTTGTAGTGCATGTCAAGCCCGGCAAGCAAGTTGCAAACACTCATCCAACCAAAGCTTTCATGTCAACCACGAGTGCTAGAACTCCTACACATGGATTTATTTGGACCAACAACATACAAGAGTTTGGGAGGAAATCTCTATTGTCTTGTGATTGTGGATGACTATTCAAGATATACATGGGTGTTCTTCCTTCATGACAAATCCGAAGTTGCATCTTGTTTCAAGAAGTTTGCCAAGAGAGCTCAAAATGAATTTGAAGTGAAGCTCAAGAGGATAAGAAGTGACAATGGCAAAGAGTTTGACAACACAAACATAGAAGCTTATTGTGATGAAGTTGGAATCAAACATGAAGTCTCCATAACCTATACTCCTCAACAAAATGGTGTAGTTGAGAGGAAGAACCGAACTTTGATCACTCTTGCAAGAACAATGCTAGATGAGTACAACACTCCCGAAGCTCTATGGGGAAGGAAGCAATCAACACCGCATGTTATGCATCCAACCGCCTATTTCTTCAAAAAGTTCCTTGTCAAGACACCATATGAGTTGCTCAATGGGAAGAAGCCGGACGTCTCCTTCTTTAGGGTGTTTGGTTGCAAGTGCTACATCTACAAGAAGCGACAACACCTAGGGAAGTTTCAAAGGCGTTGTGATATAGGTTTTCTTGTTGGTTACTCATTGAAGTCCAAAGCATATAGAGTATTTAATCATGCCACCGGCTTGGTTGAAGAAACATATGATGTGGAATTTGATGAATCTAACGGCTCCCAAGGAGCACATGAGAATCTTGATGATGTAGGTGATGAACCATTGAGGGAGGCTATGAAGAATATTCCGGTGGGAGACATCAAGCCAAAAGATGATGAAGATGATGTACAAGTCATTAATCAACCCTCTTCATCAAATGTACCACAAGATGGTGAAAAAGTTGGGAGAGTAGAAAATGAAGATACTCATATCTCCCATGAGCAAATGGTGGTACAAGCACAAGATGTTGATGCTCCACAACCTCCTCCTCAAGTGGTCAATAGAAGAAATACACCTCTCCTACAAGATCATCCACAAGATCTCATCATAGGGGAGTCCAACAAAGGGGTGATGACTAGATCTCAAAAACTTACTTCATTTGTTGCTCATCACTCTTTTGTCTCTTGCTATGAGCCTACCAAGGTAGAAGATGCTCTTAAAGATCCGGATTGGATCAATGCCATGCATGAAGAGTTGAACAACTTCACTCGCAATGAAGTTTGGAATCTTGAAGAGCGACCAAAAGATGCAAGAGTCATTGGAACAAAGTGGGTGTTCCGCAACAAGCAAGATGATCAAGGTGTTGTTGTGAGGAACAAGGCAAGACTAGTTGCAAAGGGGTTCTCTCAAGTTGAAGGTTTAGATTTTGGAGAAACCTTTGCACCAAGTTGCAAGATTAGAAGCCATCCGTATCCTCCTTGCATATGCATCACATCATGAAATGAAACTATATCAAATGGATGTAAAAAGTGCATTCTTAAATGGCTTTATTAATGAACTAGTCTATGTTGATCAACCTCCCGGGTTTGAAGACCCTAGATATCCTAATCATGTTTATAGGTTGTCCAAGGCACTATATGGGCTTAAGCAAGCCCCAAGAGCTTAGTATGAGCGCCTTGGGATTTCCTTATTGAGAAGGGCTTCACCATTGGGAAGGTCGACACCACACTATTCACCAAGAAGCTTGATGGGCATATCTTCATTTGTCAAGTATATGTTGATGATATCATCTTTGGATCATCAAATGAAGACTCATGCAAAGAATTTGGTGAATTGATGTCTAAGGAGTTCGAGATGTCAATGATTGGTGAGCTTACATTCTTTCTTGGTTTTCAAGTCAAGCAAATGAAAGAAGGCATCTTCATCTCTCAAGAGAAATACACAAAAGATCTTCTCAAGAGATTCAAGATGGATGAATGTAAGCCAATCAAGACCCCAATGCCTACAAATGGACATCTCGACCTAGATGAGGGAGGTAACTCGGTTGATCAAACTCTCTACCGTTCTATGATTGGTAGCTTGTTATATTTAACCGCATCTAGGCCCGACATCATGTTTAGTGTGTGTATGTGTGCTAGATTTCAAGTTTGTCCTAAGGAAACACACTTAATTGCCGTAAAAAGAATCCTTAGGTATCTTAAGCACACACCAAGCATTGGCCTTTGGTATCCCAAAGGAGCTTTATTTGAATTAATTGGCTATTCGATTCGGACTATGCCGGATGCAAAGTTGATAGAAAGAGCACATCCGGAGGGTGCCATTTGCTTGGTAGATCACTTGTGTCTTGGTCCTCCAAGAAACAAAATAGTGTGGCCTTGTCCACCGCCAAGCGGAATACATTGTCATTGGTGCTTGTTGTGCACAAATATTATACATGAAACAAACTTTACTAGACTATGGAGTAGTTCTAGAGAAAGTACCTCTTTGTGTGACAATGAAAGTGCGGTAAAACTTGCAAATAATCCGGTTCAACACTCTCGCACCAAGCATATAGATATCCGCCATCACTTTCTAAGAGATCATGTAGCTAAAAATGATATATCACTAGAAGGTGTAAGATCCAGAAGATCAATTAGCGGATATCTTCACTAAACCACTAGATGAGGCTACATTTTGTAGATTATGAACGAGCTCAATGTACTTGATTTTAGTAACTTCACCAAAAATTGAGCTTGTGTTGTCCCTTGCATTCATTGTAATATACAACATGTTTAATTTGTGGCAATGCAAATAGGGCTTGTCTAACATGGTTAAGATAACCGCCCGAAGAGCGTGTGAAGAAGCTTAACCTTGGATCAAACTTGACAAGCAACTAGATTTACTTACAAACATTACACATGCATGAATGTTGTTTTGTCGTTTTGTTCCATTTGCCCTCTTGTTGCCTATTTTCTTAAAAAGAATTATAGCCTAAGGCAAAATACTTTGAAAAATATGAGGGTTTGAGAGAGGTCACTCACATCAGTCCCAATTGGTGTTTATTTGGATCTTATTCAAGTTGGGACTTGATTGGGAACACAGTGGCGTAGGAAGGAAGGTTGAAGATTTTCTTGGAAAAGGTGCACGGACGTTGCTGCCCACCGACGTCTGTCGGCGTCCGGTCGATTCTGAGAGGTGAACTGATGTTGAAGGAGTGACCGGACGCTGCGTATATCGGCGTCCGGTCGAGAAAAGGGTTCAGCGTCCGGTCAATGGAGGAAGGTCAAGTTGTTTTCGACCGGACCACACTGCGTCCGGTCATGGACCACCGGCCGCGTCCGGTCGCGATTCGGAGGATTTGGACCTCTCTGGAATCGACCGGACGCTGGTGGTAGCGTCCGGTCGCTACCACCGAGGCGTCCGGTCAATGGATCTCGCGTGACTTCAAGTCTCTTTTCCCGTTTCCTTTTTACATCACGTTCTTGGGGATTACTTAACCCGCGTCCTCGCGCCTTGACCTAACCAAAGCGCCTCCGTTGAACCCTAGCCCGAGCCGCCGCGCAGATCTCCGCCAGTAGCCACTGCTTGCCGGTCACCAGCGTCTGCGCCGTCGTGCCTCGCCTTCGCAGCCTCCCGAGCCCGCGGCCGAGCCTCGCGCCCGGCCTAGCAGCGCCACCGAGCCCCGCGCTTGTCGCGCCACCACCACCGCCCGTCGCGACCAGCGCCGCCGAAGCCGGCCCTGCCTTGCCTCTGCTCAGTGCCTCGCCGGCCTCCTCGCGCCCTAGCTCGTTGCTTCATCGTTGCCGAGGCTGCCAATCTTCGCCGCTATTGCCCTATCCTCCCATTGTTTGGTAAGACGAACTTTCACGTTTTCAATCTTGATCTCCAAGCGTGACCTAGATCAAATTCTAAATGCACCGATTTCCAATTGCATTCAGGGCATTTGACCTAACCCTAGCCGGTTCCGAGATCCCCCACGTAACATCTTATCTATTCTCGGATTGCTGATCGTCAGGTAGAAAGCCACTCGATTCAAATTCGCATCTCCATTGCTTTCTCTATTAGGATTTCGCATCTATTAGATATATGGTATTTATTTGTATATCCATCTATTCTATAAATGCGGTGAAGTCGGTTCCGTTGTGTTTCGTCTGGCGGTTGGCATCAATCAACTTCGAGCCAAGCTTCATGAGTAAGGATCGAGCCAAGCCTCGAAAGCGGCGATTTGTGATTGATCTTCATCAGCGATAGTTCACCATCTTGTCAGTTCAGATGGCTCGCACCAAGAATGTTGGTGGTGACCCAGGTGATGATGATCGGAGGCCCCCGCCTCGCCAGCCAGCCGGATCCAAAGGCAAGTCAACCAAGCGGTGACATCCAAGAAGCGTAAGTACCCGACAGCCGAGACGGCGAGAGCAAAGAATATATTGCTGAGGGCCATGACCCGTGCCGAGAGAGGTGGTACCCCGCAATGAGTTGTCATTGCAGATCGGCCGATTTCACCCTTGCAATGAGCTGCGATTGAGGAGGTTGAGCGTCGTCATGGTAGTCCAAATTGGGATCGCCACGTTTGCGAGACGACGGGTCGCCATTGAGGAGGGTCCGTCAAAGACAATGAGCCAGCCCCACCAAGAGAGCCTCGGCCAGCCCAGGAGACTCGGGAGAGTCAGGAGACCGAGCGGCACCTCGGCCTCGCCCGCTCGAGTCGTACTCAATCTTCTGCGATTCCACCAAAGGGCGATTTGCGGCGTAGGTTCACGCCCTCGCCTGCACCACGTGGTCCGCCTCCAGTGGTTCACCTCGACTTGAGGGCCGCTACAGCCAGGCAGGTTCAGCAGCTGCGGTTTGTCGAGTTTGAGGTTTGGTTTCCTCCGAGGAGGGATGAGAGAGCAGCTGAGGGGTTCTACACGCCACTGCATGAGGATTTCTACAATGCATATCTTAACAGTGGGGCAGTGTTCAGATCACAGAGGGTCTGCCAGATAGAGTCCATTGTGGCAGCAGCCGGAGAGAGCATTCGGCAACACTTGTCATATTTGCCAGGAGTGTCAGATCTGATTGGACGGACGGGGATATATGTACCATCTTGGGTCCGTCAGTTTTATGCCTCGCTCTACATTGATCCTCATCACAGATACATTCACTTTGCTTTCAACGGCAAAGACCACAGAGTGACCAAAGTGGCGAGCTGGGGAGATCTCGAGACTACGAGAGCACTGTAAAGATGCATGAGGTTTGCTATGGTCGTGAGGACCTCCCAGGCGTCCTCATGGAGGGTTGGTGCCCCCCTGAGACTTAGTGCGGCATTGCTTCAAGGAGCCGTTTGGTGAGGGGTCGGCGGGGAACCCCAAAGTGACTTGACTCCTACAAATGAGGATTCTAGAGGCCATCATCGGGGAGGACACTGCTCCCGTGTTGGGATCTGAGAGAGGGCCTAACTCGCCTGACTCTGGGCTTCAATGCCATCATGCGAGATGGCAGTGTTTGACATCCGGGACCTCCTTACATCGGGAGATGGAGGATACTATAGTGAGGGATTCAAGGGTCGCAGCGGCTTCCCTATGCTCACTTGGATCACCTTCCTCATCCGTAGAGTTGTGATGGATAAGCCCCTGGCATGATGGATGAGTATCAAAGGTGCCACTCTGAGTTCCCCAGCTACACAACCTCTCACAATGGATCGGACATACCACTCCTCGGGCACCCGGTCGGCCTAGCCGTCGTCCCGACGTGCGAGTCCGCAGCTCGGCAGGAGGATGAGATCATCGGAGGATTGCAAACCACGGAGGAGGAGGAGCTAGAGGCACAAAGCAGGAGGAGTGAGTGAGTGAAGTCTGATGGCAGCTCGGCGGCGACTACCGGCCCTATACCTCGAGATGCCTCCACGCAGACACGGCGATGAGAGGCGGTAGCTCTAGTTACGCTCCACCGGCTCCACAGGCATGCACCCGCTCTCATAGCTATTCTTGAGCGGATGCAGCAGATCGAACCACAGCGAGCACGAGAGCATTTGCCAACCCTTCTGATTTGAGCTCGTCACAGACGAGTTCCAGCGTCGTCAGCAGAAAGCTCCCAAAGACCGGTGATTACTTATTATGCGAAGAAGAGCTCATGGG
Organism: Miscanthus lutarioriparius; assembly: GCA_904845875.1. NCBI lineage: Eukaryota > Viridiplantae > Streptophyta > Magnoliopsida > Poales > Poaceae > Miscanthus > Miscanthus lutarioriparius. Next base: position 36,482,913 of record CAJGYO010000011.1, on the reverse strand, counting down.
ATTCATGCAAAGCATGTAGTAGCGGCTATTGGGGTCCCCATCGCCACAGCCGCCGCCTCTGGTTGCACTGACCTCCTACCACCGGACGACTCGGTGAGACAGCCCATCGGGCTTCAGAGTCGAGGGACAGCCTCCGATTGATTCACTTCTCCTCCTATACAGTGTCCCGATGGTTAGCTTCACTGGTGTAGCCCATGATTCTCTCCTTATCACACGGGTTTCTCACAGGCAGTCTTCCTCCCTATTTGTGCCCGAGTCGCCGGTCTCCGAGGAGTCTTGGAGCATCATTCAATGAGTTGACCGGCATGCCTACTCCGTCTCACATGCATCTTGCCGGTCCGTCTCTCACAAGCAGCTCCAAACTATCGTGACTACTCGAAGCTCCCTCGTCTGTCGCCTCGTCCGGATCCCACGACGGACATACTTGCAAAGCATCACAGCAAGCACCAGCCCAGCTCGAGACCAGACCGCTTCAATGACACTTCCCGCCTGGAGGTCGGTCATCGATTCGAGCTCGTGGTCGGATGATGATGGCGCCCAGTTCCATCTTGCTCCACGTACCTCAGTTACTTGACTCGTCCGCTGCAGCCCCGCTAACCGACCGACCCTTAGGTTTTGGTGTTTGACGCCAAAGGGGAGAGGGTTTTGAGTATGTAGACTCGGGGAGCGAGCTTTAGGGGAGCTAGTTATCTAGTATTAGCTTTTTATATACATTTGGAGTTTTATTTGTGTGATACACTATTACTTATGCATTCGTGTGTTTACTTTCATGCATACTATTATATATATGTGATAGTGCTATCTACGTTGATTGTGATATTTGACATGTGTGACTTCTACTTTGCATTTTCTATATGTCATATCACTTGTGTTATGCTCATTTGCTTTTGCTTCCGCGTTTATACTTCGAAGCAAATGAGCTTTGTTAATTGTACTCATGCTTAATTCATATCCTTTGAGTACATTGTGTTGGCTTGGGTCATATAAGCTTGACTAACTCTTTTGTTCTTATTGACAAAAGCTTATATGAACCAAGCCCGTCAAAAAAAAAAAAAAACCTCACTCCATAACATACTGAGGTGGTATTGTCATCAATCACCAAAAGGGGGAGATTGAAAGCATCTAGGCCCCTAGTTGGATTTCGTGATTAATGTCAATACAAGATTACTATGACTAACGTGTGTTTTGCAGAGGCAACTAAGTTAGGTCATGGTAATGGAGATCGATTGGGCAATCGAGGTTGTCATGCCCTCACGATGGAAATCGTTTGGTTTTCAAAGGATGGACGACAAGGTTAAGGATAACTAGTTCTAAGTGTCGATTGGAGTTGGAGAGACATTTAGAGTAGTTTAGGACTTTGTTTTTCCTTTGGCCGTACTATAAAGGGGGGGTATGAGCGGTAGCTTGACCTAGTTGAGTCTAGTGAGTTAGGTGTGGTGCACACTTGTTAAAACTAGCTCTAGGTAGCTCCTATGAATGCCTAAGATCCTTTGGAGCAAACTTCATTCACATATGTTCGAAAGTTAGAAGTGAATGGAGGGTCAAACACGACCGGACACTGCTTTCGGTGTGACCGGAGACGGCCGCAGGTCCGTCAGATTCGTTTGACCGAGGTGGTTAAGTCTGTTCACAGACCGGACGCCTGGAAGGTCGTGGTGACCGGACGGCCGAGGGCTAGCGTCCCGCCGACGACTCGAAGGGTCCAGACTTTGAAAAGAGTGACCGGACGCGTCCGGTCAATATGACCGGACCTCGAGTATCCGGCGTCCGGTCGTTCTGATATAAAGCATCAAGAGCGGCCGGACGCGTCCCGGCCGGTACCGATCGGACCTCGTCGTCCGGTCATCACTTGAATCTTTGGTTCGAAGGTTGAACTGACCGGAGCGTCCGGTCATCACGATCGGAGCGTCCGGTCGTCCGCTGAAGCTCATAACGGTTAGTTTTTCAGTCGCCTTATAAATAGAAGCTCCACTCGTGAGTGGAGGTAACTTTGCTCATTCAACAACATGAGAAACACGTTTGTGAGTGCCAAGAAGAGCAAGGTCCTAGAGAGGTGTTTGTGATTTGAGAATCCAAGAGAGTAGCCTCACTAGCAAATCAAGAGTAGCAAAGTGTGCATCCATCTTCTCATTAGGCCCGGCGTGGTCAAGTGAGAGTTCGTGCTTGTTACTCTTGGTGATCGCCATCACCTAGACGGCTTGGTGGTGATTGGGAGTTTGGTGTTCACCGGCGGAGCTTGTGGGTGACCCAACTCAAGTTGTGAGCGGCTTTGGGTGATTTCGCCGCGACGGAGTGTCGAAGAATCAACCCATAGAGAGCACTTGATCCTTGCGCGGATCAAGGGGGAGCTACATCCTTGCGCGGGTGCTCCAACGAGGACTAGTGGAGAGTGGCGACTCTTGATACCTCGGCAAAACATCATCGCTGCGTTCCTTTCTCTCCCTATTTACTTTGAGCAATTCAATACTTGTTTTACATCCATAGAATTGCTTGCTTGAGTAAGGTTGGAACATAGGTGGTGAGTTCGTTGTGCTTTAGTTTGATAGAAACACTTTTCTAGGCACAAGGGGTTAATTGGGCTATCCGTAGGATTTGTTTATTGCAAGAGAATTTCGAATTAGCCCAATTCACCCCCCCTCTTGGGCATCTTGATCCTTTCAGTGAGGTTGCATCGAGTGGCACTAGGTGATCGAGTTGCAAGCCGGTGGTGCTTGTTACTCTTGGAGGTTGCCACCTCCTAGACGGCTTGGTGGTGGTCTCTGTCGAAGCCCGCAAAAAGCTTGTGCGGCGCTCCGGAGAAGTGCTTGTGAGGGGCATTGTGCTCGCCCCGCGGGAGCCATGAAGAGCAACTCTAGTAAAATATGTCATTGAGCTACCCTCATTCAAGGGGTAGGTTCTTGCGGTGCCCGACGTGCGGGCTTAGCGGGTGATGCTAATTAGCCGCCGAACCACCAAGTGAGCGGTCGACACAACGGGGACTAGCGTGTTGGCAAACACGTGAACCTCGGGAGAAAAATCATCATGTCAACCTTGTTCCTCCCGTTGGTTTGCATCCCCATTACACAAGCTTGCATTTACTTTCATATATATTAAGCTTGTGTAGTTGCTCTTGTAATTAGATAGCTTGTGTAGCTTGCTAATTACCTTCTTGCTTGTGTAGCATAGAAGTAGCTCCCTTGCGTGGCTAATTTGGTTTTAGTAACCTTGTTAGTCACATTGCTTAGTTTGTGTAGCTAAGTACTTGCGCTCTCTAATTAAGCATTGGTTGCCTTTGTTATTGAGCATTGCTAGTGAGCATAGTTAGCTTTGTGCTTTTGGTTACTAGCATGTGTAGGAGCTCTCTTATTGCTTAAAATACTAGTGGCATAGGTTTGTGTAACCTTGCTCTTAAAATTATTTAGGAGAGCTCTAGCTAGCCCGACACCTTTGTTGCATAATTGGTGTCTTAGCAAGGTGCTAGTGAACATATATAGAGGAGTGTAGTCTTGGTTAGACCGATTGTTTTAATTCCGCATTTGTATCGGTTAGCCGACGCGATTAATTTTAGAAAAGACTATTCACCCCTCCTCTAGTCCGCCATCTCGACCCTTTCACACCTGCAACAGGGATAAAATAAACCCTGAGTACACAATGTACTCGCAAGACTTACCCAACTAGTGGGAATAATTTCTTGACTCCAAAGGATATGATAGGCTTTATGGTTTGCTGGGTTTCCTTTTTGTAAAAAACATTACTAGTAGTGAATCCTTATGTATATTTTATTAGTAGTCATGATTAGTTTATTAGCTAACCATTCTATGTAAGCACATGTTCTACTTTCAAGTAAGAGTTGAACAATCAGATCTATTTCACCATCTTTCATCTTCCAGTTCTTACTACGGTGCTAGATCGTAGACAAGTCGTGCCGTATTACACAGCGATTCAAGAACCAATGTAGCCCAGTTGGGTACCTCAAAACACACGCCCCGCTTATACCCCAGGCACAAGCAGGACAAACCCACCACTCTCCTATCAAGGGGTCCAGGTCCCCGTCCAAACTTGGACTCTAAGCTCTAATGACTAAGCTAGCTCTAATGACTAAGATACTAAGCTAACTATCATCTTCATCAAGTAAAGTGTTGGGTTCAACTAACAAACACCTAGCTTTACAAATGAAGGATATATCTTTATTTCTACTAATGATTTAATATATATTTGAAACAAATAACATTTAACTACCCTTATGTTAAGTCTATTCTAAAGCTACAAAAATTACAGTGAGCACATAATAATACCATAAAGCTACTGTAAAATTTTCAAAGCTACATCTATCACCATATTACCACAAAAATTCCTACAATATTTAACCTAATAATATTAAGCACTCTCAAATGATTTAATAGTTCATGGTATCAACAAATATATATATATGAACTAAATACACCAACAGATATAGCATAAATTTAGGAACTAACAAAATTAGTTTCACAATTTTTGGATACCTACATGATTTTATATGATTTACCAAAGTTCAGCTCAGAATTAAAATAAAAATCTATTTCTATTCTCCACGAAAAATATAAACTCAATTTCGCCCAACGCGGCCCACGCGGCGCAACGCACGTGCGCAAGCGCGTGGCGGCCCGCAGGTGAGGCGTGGCCCATGCGCGGAGGCAGCCTGCGGCGAGGAAGCCCGCGCGCACCGGCACTCTTGTAAAGACGCCCCTGGACTATGAGCAAAACAACCTGCAGTCCACGTTACTATTTCTATAGACAGTGACTTTGCAACGAAACCTTCAGATCTTTCTCCTCTTTACAACGGCAAGGCCTCCGGCCATCCCCGCTCACCTCGGCGCGATGAGCGGTGGCACTGGCGCTTACGCCGGCCATACGGGACACTCGCTGACCTATCTACGAGGCCGACACTCACCTAGGGTTCAACGCGAGACGATGGGAGGCGGTTGCACGAGCCGGGACGCTGTAGAGGGACCTCTCCACGACGGCGGGCACCCTACGACAATGGCGACAGTGTTCAGATGAACTGCAGCAACAACAAGGCAGTAGGGGTAGCAGGTGAGGAACGACCACTCACCAATAACCTTACCGAGAAGCCGGCTCGGCCGGAGATGACCTGAGCAAGGCTGGCCACATGCGCGCTGCGAAGTGAACGACGGACCGCAAAGGCACGGCCACGTTAGCGACAAGGCGACGACACTAGAGCTGCGACTAGCGTGCGCACGATGAAGAGAGAGCCAAGGTGAGCTAGTGGTGTAGAGGAATTGGCGCGGGGCAAATTGGTTGAGACTGGCCATGACACGGGCGACGACGGGCCTTAACGGCACGGCGACGGCAAAGCTCCAAAATTGGAGCTCGGTGTGACACGAGTCAAGGCGGGGTGGGGTCGGCTGGAGAGGGGGCGTGAAGGCGGAGACGCGAGCACGAGGAATTGATGAGAGGTGCTCGCTCTCTGGCTTCACCGCGACGCGACCCGACGGCGGCGGAAAGCAGAAGGAGAGAGAGACGGGCGCGGTAGTGGGTTTGGCTCGTCCACGCCTTGGCGGGACGTGGCCGACCAGACTTAGGGCGGCGTCTGCGCACCCGCTACACGACACTGCGACCAAAATACATGCGCGCGGGGGCAGGTGGGGGCGCGGCATGCGCGGCTGCAGCGCCATTAAGGCGAGACGACGGCGCGGGGTAGCCCACGTGCGAACTAGGACAAGGCAAGCGGCAACAGCACAGCGTCGTAGTGGTGTCGGTAGCAGAAGTGTCGCGACGCGAGAAGCGTCGGCAATACGGACACGATGGCGAGTTGATGGCACCGGCAGCGGCACGTGCGGGGCAGTCGGCAGCAGCAGCAGCGGCTCCGCGCGGCGGGGCCAGCGGCAGCCGAGACCTGGTCAGGCCAGAGGTGGCCACAGCCGGCCACGCGCGGCAGCGTGCGCACGCACACGCGCGACCAACGCGACGACACCGAGCGCCTGAGCGCGGTGATCGCGGCCAACCAGTCTAAAACCATGACACGCACGAATTTTAAAGTCTTCAACGCGACCAGACGGTTGCTCCTAAAGCTAAACCGTCTTCACCATGCTCAAGATGGCACATGAGACTACCAAATCGAGCTATAACACTACACCACCCTTGAACCCAATCTCTCATAATAAATTGTTAAACATAGCAATGTCTAGCAGTCGGCAGACTTGAAAATTTCTTAGTTTTAGAGCTGAATTTGATTTCCATTTGCGATTTCTAAGGTAGTGGAAATATTAGCTAGTAATATCATTTTTCGACCGCAAGTATTTTATTGTCATCTACAAAGTTTGTACTTTCAAATTTATTAAGGTGACACATATATGTTATATAGCATTTTTGCTTAATAAAAATTAATTTTCAACCTTAAGCGATATAACATGACTATTGATTAAATTTTCGTTTTGCATTTTAGTTGATCATTTCAAGTCACAGAAATTGATCTACACACTTTATCACATACATTAACACATAAACATGATGCTCATGACATATTTTGGTAAATGATTTACGGTGGTGTTATAGCTTGGCTATCCACCAACCCACTCCAATACCTCTCAACCCATGTCGATTGGTCTGTCGTGTGTAGCCAAACAAACCCTAAATGGATAACAATTAGCAATCATTCTATGACCAGTATTTTGTTAAACATGGGATGATATAACTATATAAGGGTCACTCTCATTGTTGTGCCACATAGAATTATCAATTCTGATGATAAGAAAGATGAAATGAATTTCTCCTAGATTGAACCTTGTAAACACTGTTTTCAAGTTTTTTGTGTTAGAATTAAATGCAATGAGTACTATTTTCAAGTTTATGCATCAGAATTAAATGCAATTAGTAGTATTCTCTTCGCTTTAATTTGCATTATATTGTATTAGATTTTTCCTAAGTCAAACACTTGTATCTTTGACCATCAGTTTTTTTAAATATAGTTTCATGACATAGTAAGATTTATTCAATATGAAAAATAATTTCATAATACATATTTTATATGTCGTAAATATAAGGATTTTTTGAAATTGATGTTGAAAAATAATAACATTTGACTTAGGACAAACCTAATGTAACATTTAAAAAAGAACAGAGTATATGAAAAGAACAGAGGAAGTATACGTGAAACACAAAAACGAGACTATTAACTGTACAAGGTTGTTTCACCTATGCATCAAATACTATTTATTGATATGACATACTCCGTTAAGATTGATATGACATACTCTCTCCATATAAAAAATGAAGTCATTTTGACAAAGACTCGGGTTAAATATTGAGAATATAAATCATGAATAACTTTTAAGTCGTTGAGTTTGAAAATGTGAAAACCATATGTATATATTTAACTTGAAAAATATTTTCATAAAAAATTACATATATCACTTTTTGATAAATATCTTTATAAAAATAAGTAGTCCAAGTTATGCTTTGAAAACCGTGTCGCTATACAAAATGACTTTTTTTTTTAGTATGGAGGGAGTACTCCGTTAAGATTGGCTTGAAGAAATAATAGATCTACAAATAACCTTTTGAGGTCACTTCATTAAATGCAGTAACTTCCATAAACTCTACCAGCCTGAGTCCTGATTTTTCAAACTAGTTGACGAGTCAAAACACCAATTTTACTCGCAGAAAATGGCACGTCAAGGGGTCATTTTACAACATAGATATCCTCATATGCATCATCTACAAATAAAATGCTTTTCAAGGTGCAAGGAAGTTATCAAATAACATCTTTACACAATCCTATTAAATAAAATATGAAATTATGCCTCAAGGATCGGTAAACTTTTCTGCCTTGTACTTCACAATTGCTGCTCCTTTGATTTCTTTCGGGCCAGTGCTCGCGCTCTAGCAGCAGCAAGTGCATCATCACCTCTCTTGTAGTGATCATCAGTAACCTTTGCTGGCTGAGTGTTTTGTGGGGTCTCTTTAGCATTTGATGGAACATCAGCAGCATTTTTCTCAGTAGATGCAGCAGCTGTTGAATCCCTCGTTCGACTTGCCGAGGGTTCTTCCATACTCTTAGTCCCCTCCGATCCTACACTGGTTTCTCTTCTACGCTTTGGAGAAGGTTCAGAGGCTTCAGCACCAAGACTACTAGTATTTGTGTCATCCAGTTTATTGTCCGACTTTTGAGGGTCAGCACATTTTGTGTTACCATGTGTCCGTGCACCAAAAGCAACATTCCTCTCAAGCCCAAAGTAAAAATCACTCAAGTCTTTCTTTTTAGTAACCTAGAAAAGACAGATGGAAAAAAAAATTAGCCAACAGACTATGGCTGAAAAACGGTTATGCAGTTCCTTTTGGTAGGCAATCTGATTTGCAGATGAACATGAGGAAAACCAGCATTTCTGTCAATAATATTGTGAACAGGGAAGGCATGACAGACAAATGACAAATTGCTAAGAGGCATTTACAGTTAGCAGATCATATTTTGCAGAAACAAAAGGGCGTACCCAGTGCAGAGAGCTCCCGCTCTGTGCAGGGTCTAGGGAAGGGTGTCAGTGGCAAGCCTTACCCTCGCTTATGCAATGCGAGGAGACCGCGACTCGAACCCGGGACCTTCCGGTCACAGGAGGTAAGACTCTACCGCTTGCACCATTGCAGAAACAAATTAAATCATTTGCTAGAAATAAATATAGTCCTGAAGTAAGGGATAAGCTAAAAGGCCAGTAAGGCATCAGAATTCATAGGCACCAAAATCCCTTCATTCATAGTCTGTTGCCACAAAGGTGGCACGTAGCCACATGTAAAAACAACTTAATTCAAACTAGAAACTTGATGATATATCATAAAACACAAATCTCAACAGGATGCAGTAGCCACCCAATTTACACGTAATTCAGCAAGGTGAACTAGACGTGGAAATAAGTAGAATATATCCATATCTTTGAATAAAGTACAGAGGTAAAAATGCAGCCTGAAAGAAACATAAAGAAGTAATTCAAATAGGAACTCATGAATACAAAAATGCAGGTACAGAGGATAACAGCAAACAAATGAATAAAACTTACATCTTCCTTTTCTTCTCGAAGCTGCCTCATTCTCTCTTCTTCAAGCCACTTTTGTTGCTCCTCAAGTTTCTTCCTGTAGGCAGATGTTACAAATTTATCCTTGTCCCCAAAGAGGTGGTCCTCCTTGCTTCTCTCTTTCTGAAGCTTCCTCTCGTATATTATATCCTGTTCTCGTTTGCGTAGCTCTGCTTTTTCCTTAAGTTGTGCAATATACTTTGACTGTTCAAAGGAGATGCATTGTATTAAAAAATGAAATATCAAACAAGAATAAAACTCAGAACTAGTGGCACAAGTCAGAAAGAACAAGGAAAATATCATGTTAGCATATGGAATGTTGAACCAAGAACCACTTTGGAAAAGCTTCCACTCAAATACAGGTCAGTAATCAGTTGCATCCAATATAGCATGCAGGATTCCAAAAAGCACTATTAAGTGTGCGCTAAAGCGCGCTGAAGCGCTACGCGGGGGGTCACTGCGTCGCTTTGGGCCATAAGCGCTCCCTAAGTGGCACGGGTGCGCACTGAAGCCGCTTAGGCGGAGAAAAGCGCCGCGGAAGCACTGCTCAGCGAGCCAGCAACCGGGCGGGACCGTGGGAGGCAGCGCGGGAGATGGATTGCATGCGCAAACGACCCAGGTAAAGACTGTGCAGAAGCTCGATTTGGTCGCGTGGGAGCTCGATTTGGTCGTGCAGGAGTTCGATTCGGACGCACAGGAGAGGAGGGGATAAAAGCAGAAGAAAGCGGAGGACGGAGGTGAAGACCCGCGCCGCTGCCAGAGGAGGTCGAGCTTGTCGGTCTTCCCCAAGTCCAGCACCCGCGTCCTCGTCTTCTTGCTGTACACCCGCATCCATCCCCGAGGCCTGAGCTACCCCATCTCCTGCATCTCGTGGTGGCCGCCCCCATCTCCGATGCCTGTCCTCTCGATTCTCTTCCCCACGTTCGGCAAGGTGAGATCCTCTGCTTGACTTCTTCACTGTCTGCTCCTCTCTCCTCTGCTTCTCCACTCTGGTTCTCCCTTTCCTTCTCCTTCTCCTTCTCCTTCCTCCCTCCTTTGAATCCTAATGTGTGCTACACTGCTACTGCTATGCTAGGTGCCATATAGGTGTGCGCATGTGCAGTCTTGGATTGCAAGATTAGTTTATGCCTAATTCCCTCCCTACGTCTGCATGTTATATTCTGCTTGTGTTGTACAGAAGTACAGATTGTTAGGTTGTTTGTGTTGTACAGAACTACAGATTAGTGATTAGTTAGTCTATGCCTAATTCCTTTGCTTCTCGTCCTTGTAGAGATTACTAGAATACTAATTAAGTAATTATAGGATGAGGTTGCTGGGACACAAGCAGAAGCAGAACCCCAGTCAGCAACAGAGGAAAGTTTACCTCTTAAGAGGAAGTCAGATGACGTAGGATGGGAATATGGGTATCTATGCGATCCTACCAATCTTAACAAGGTGAAGTGCAAGTTGTGTAAACATGAGAGTGTGGGGGGGATTTTTCATCTCAAGCAACATATAACAGGTGTTGGGAAATCTGTGGTTGAATGCCACAAGAGCACAGAAGAAGATAAAGCAAAGTGTAAGAAAGCATTAGATGCAGCATCAAATAAGAGGAAAGAAAAGGCTATTCGTGAGCTCAATCTTAGAGAAGAAATAGGCTAACTACAGCCCACCCAAACGCTCTTGTCTTCATACAATTCAATTCCAAACTCATGAGCAAGAGACAACAGATAGTCAAAGAAGATTAGTGATGGTCTCTTATCCAATGATGTCATGCAAGCTCAAGGTTTCATGTTTGATGGTGGAGATGAGTTTGCAACAGTTGTCTATCAGGATGATGATGAAGAAGAAGAAATGCCTGGTACAGAGATACATTGGACTGTTATTGGAGAAGCAATGGGAGCAAGTGAAGAACTTGAGCTGCAGTTCAAGAATAAGAGAGCTCTATGCAGAAGAGGAATTTGATTCTGAAGAAGAGGAATTTGACAATGAGGATGACATGGATGAAGATGAATGAGTCAGCTGGAATGATGGCATCTTTTGTTATGTTTATCCATGCAACGGGAAATCTGCATTGCCATCATTGATGTTTTATCAATTTATCATTTGCATTGTACTGTCATGATCTCATGAATGGGCTGTAATGGTATCTTTTAATTCGGAAGTAAGTAGGACCTTAAACTATGGTTTATGAACTTCATATGGAATGTTATGTTCTTATGAACTAAGTAGTAGTGTAGTACTGTTACTCCATTGTTCTTGCCATTGCTATTCAGCTTATCTGTTTATCAATCACCATGTATATTTTATGAACCTAATCGATGTTAAAGCTTGTGCAAAATTCAAAAATCAGGTATCTATAGGACATGCTAATTTTCGAACACCCGCATCAATAAACATTCAACAAAAGCAAACAGCCTTTTGCCAAAAAAAAAAATGGAATTAGATCAATACAAATAGGAGATTTTCAGCTAGTTCTACAATCCCTATTTAGCCCTCAATTAAAAATTCATCTCACAAACAAGGAAACTCTCAAGCTAAGCACCAAGGCAAACCTCCTCCACATAACAGCAACGTCTTATGCTCCTTTTCCTTCCCAACAAACAAGTAAAACACGACAAGCTCCACTTCAAGCACTAAGAATCAGGATGCAAGACTAAGCTAGCAACTAGTCTTCTTCATTAAAAAGTACTCGTAACTAACTAGTAACTATACTCAGTCATATCGCGGTGAGCATAAATGAAGCAAATAAAACAACTCTCAAAGGCAGGATGGAGGAATTACCTCGCGGACGACCTTATCCTGCATCTTAGGACGGGCTTCCTTCTCTTTCATTTCGTCGTACAGCTCGTCGTAGGCGTACACCGAGGGATCCTCCTCCAAGGCCTTCTTCTGCTGCTCCTCTACCTGTGAGCGCGCAACAACACCATCCGGACAAAGGGGGAAGACAGAAAAAATAATTATCTAATGTGTTAGCATGAAATCGGTGGAGAAGCGTACGCGCGAGCCGGTGGGTGGAGCAGGTTACCTTCTGGAGGGCGCGCTTCTTGGCCGCCTGGCGGAGGATTTCTTTCTCCACGTCGTCGTCGTCATCGTCGGCGAAGGCCGCCAGGGGCCGCGCCGGAGGCGGCGGCGCGCGTGACGACGAGGACGATGGCAGCTTCGTGCGGATCTGCAGTCCGTACCTCTGCATCGCGGCGGCGACGGCGGCGACCTGCCGATCTGATCGGTTCCGAGACGGGACAAACCCTAGGCAAACCGGGGCGGGTTAGGCCCCGTTTGGTAGCGATTCTGGAACCGCTTCACGCGCAGCTTCGCGTCTCCGCCTACCAAACGGGGTCGGAGGTCTCCGCTCCTCGCAGCTCCGCCCGGAAATCGCGCTCTCTACAGCCAGGAGAGTCCGCGGGAGCTAAAAAAACCGGCTTCCCCCAACTCCTTCGTCCAGGCGCGTGGGGCCTCCCAAAAATGCCCCGGCTCCGTGCGAGTGCAAGGCTGGACGACGGTCGAAGGGCGGGCACCGGAGCTCGGAGTCGGTGGCAGGGGCGCGGATGGCGGCGTCGGGGCTCGGGGGCGGGCTCCGTCAGCGACCAGGCCTCCCCTGCTTCGTCTGCTGCTGCGAAGGATGATGGCGCGTCAGAAGCTGAGGCATCGTCCGCGCCCAGGCCCAGGAGAGCCAGACGGTCCAATAGCCGCATTACAGGCCCACAGTGGATCGACTGATTATCTTTTACTTTAAGAGTTTTCCTTAAAAAAAACTTTTACTTTAGAGTTATATTTAAAAAAACTTTAGAGTCATAAATACACTAGCGGCCCTCAAACTTGTAAGGGTGCGTCATATAGATCTACCACGACTTTTAAAATACATGTCTAGGTCTTCAAACTTATTAAGTGGTGCACAGCAGGTCCATGCCAACTACGTAGGCATTTCTTACTGTTGTGGCATGCTAGCATGGCAATGTATTTTTACATTTAACCATTCAATTTTTTCCCTTGAGAGATATATACCATGGCGGTGACGGTGCACTGTAGAAGTGACCTTGTGTAGCAGCAAGGAAAGGAGCAGCAGAAAAGAGAGGAATGAGAAGGAAGGTCTATTTTCATAAGGAAAAATAAACGTGAAGATCAAAAACAAATATATGCATACCACGCTGGCATGCCACATCAGCAGAATGCCCGTGCGGCTGGCATAACTCTTTACTTTTATATGTACTGTATTGAGGAGCGTAGAGAAGACATGTAAAATCTAAACTAAAAAACTCATATTCGAACAGGCCAGAGTGTCGTCCTTGCGTCTCTCTCCGTGTGCTTCTCTTCTTCTTCTTCTTCCTTAAGCTTGTCTCCTCACAATCGGTATCAGTTTCTCATTTTGATCCTGGATCCCACTTCTTCCCACAACTATTTCACTTTGATTCCCAAGCGGCGCATGGCGCGATGGATCTCAATCGGGACATTTAACTTTTTGCCATCCTTACACAGGCACCTACACATTTGTCATCGCAAAACAGTAACCCTCCTAATTTTTTACCATTTTTGTTGATGTGGTATGCCACGCAGTCAGCCAGTGTGGCAGCGCCTCTCCTCCCGCTGCTGCTTCTCTCTCCCTCCACTCGCTGACATGTGGGCCCCACCAGTCAGGTTCATCTTCAACCTCTGGCCACCGGAGAAACTATCCCCATAGTGCAGAGGTCTTCATGCAATAAATGTGAATCTTTTTTCACTCTCTCTCTTATCCCTCCGATGCTCTTTCCTATGTTCTCTGCCAACCGAACCAAAGCGTGGCGGACGCGGCCGATGCGGGCTGGGCCGGGGCGCGGCGGTGCGACCGCCGTGGGCAAGCGGGGCCGGCTCGGACGACCGGTGCCGGTGCAAGCGGGCGGGCGCGATGGCGCGTCCGAGTGCGAGCGAGCAGGGCCGGCGCGGGCGCGGTGGCGCGGCCGACGTGGACAGGCCAGGGCGGGCGGGCACGGCAGCGCGGCCAACGTGGCCGAGTGCGAGCGTGGCCGAGTGCGGGCGTGGCGGCGCTTCCGCCGTGGGCGAGCGGGGACGGCTCGGGAGAGCGGTGCCGGTGTTGGCGGGCGAGCGCGACGGCGCGTTCGAGCGCGGGAGAGCAGGGCCGGCGTGGGCGTGGTGACGCGACGAGCAGAGCCGGTGTGGGCGGCCACGACGTGGGCGAGCGGGGCTGGTGCGGGGCATCCTGGAAACCGGTGGTTTCTTCCCAACGGCCAGAGGTTGAAGATGAACCTGACTGGTGGGGCCCACATGTCAGCAAGTGGAGGGAGAGAGAAGGAGCAGCGGGAGGAGAGGCGCTGCCGCGCTGGCTGACTGCGTGGCATGCCACATCAGCAAAAATGGTTAAAAATTAGGAGTGTTACTGTTTACGATGACAAATGTGTAGATGCCCGTGTAAAAATAGCAAACAAAGGAGTGCCATTTGTAAGGATGGCAAAAAGTTAAATGTCCCATCTTAATTGGAAGCTCATACTCGACGCTCACCACTTTGACGACCATGACACTAAGTGGGAGCGTCGATTGGCTGACCTTGAGTCTACGTGCCTCGTCCACGAGACACTCATCGACGAGCGCATCGCCAAACTCAGTGGCATCCCGAAGGAATGTCTTACTACCCTTCGAGTCCGATCTCAGGGTAGCGCGCTTAGACAGGGATAACATTCCATAAGGCTGGTCGTCTTTCCCAAAGGGAAGAACTCCCTTATCTCTGGCTTAAGTCTTCCCACGTCGATTTTGCCACCACCATCAAAAAGCGCCCGACGGATCTTGAATCGCGCGTGGAACACATCAACGCGGAGCGTGACGATCGCGTCACTGTGCTGGAAGCCACCGTCACCGACTTGGGTCCCTGTCGTCCCGATACGGAGGCCATCGTCAATGACCTCAACTCAAGGCGTCTCACCACACGAATCATTGGGACCGCACGCTGCTCGACGCCTCCGTAGACAAATCCATATTTTAAAACACTCCGTAGACAGATCCATATTTTAACTTTAAATGACGGAGTGCACATAAGAACAGATACCATCAACCATTAAAGCCAGGCAACATCACCACTTTTAAGTTTTGAAACAGTAAGCACCTTTGATTCTGTACAGCATTTCATCCCTAACACGACAGAACCCCCGGGTCATCTGGTGGAACATGACAGCAAAGCACACACCAGGCGCCAAAACAACTCCACACGTCACATCCCATTTAGTCAGAACCACCAAAATGAGATGCCACTTTTACACTCTAGGTAACCTTTCTGCTGCCGCGAACCCACGATTGCACCAGTCAAAACACGGGGTCTCATAATCTAGTAACTAAATTCACCTTTATTTAGCAAACCAGGTAGTCTGATAAGTGATAACTCTTATATCTCTTTGTAAATACGCTGCACCTCTAACCTGTAAACAGCAATCAGAACCAGACCTCTTCTTTCTCTGGAGATATTTACATCCATCTCTGACGAATTGCTGAGGGGGTGTGTAGCCTCCAGGGGTCTTGGAAATATGTGACCACTGTCACGAGGTAGTGAGGTACTGATGCCAACCTAATCTCCATCCATTGCTCCAGAAATATCAACCTTGGGCCCAAATCAAATCTTGCCCAAAGTTGCCGAGAGCTACCTACATGCCGGGTTATGTTACTTCACTATTTCTGTGAATCAAATCAGCAAGCTCTCTTTTCAGCTATAGCTGAGACTTCGATTGACAAATCTGAGATTGCACTTCATGGCAGCATTTGACCATTGGACATTTTGTTAACATACTTCACAGGATCAACAGCTAACAAAGAAGAATGCGCTGCAGAATCCAAGACTTCCTCCACGACTTGCAATACCTGTTTTGATGGGAGTATCTGCAAAAGAGTTAGCGAGTTAGCAGGAAACTGGTGTACAGATTCCAGATATTTCAAGACCACTTATGGAAATAACACATTCATAACAATGTTGAAAGAATGGGTAAATTCTTCCATGAAGTTTCACCACAGGTTCACTTTCTTCCCTAAGGTTCTAAATGGTTCAGCCAAGTCCCACAAAGTTGTCTTTGGCTCAATCAGGTCACCTAGCTAATGTGGAGCACCAAGTGTGCACCTAGTCATCAGCTGTGAGTGGCCTAGGTGTCAATATGTGTGAAATCTCTCATTAGCCCCATATCGGGGAATAATGCAGTCTAAAAGAATAGATTTAAACTGGTAATCTGGTATGCAGGAGCAAGAGCAATTTAGCGAGTTGTGTCATCTAACAAGAACAAAATCTGTACAAATAATGTCACCTAGTTACCACATATCAGAGGATAAAGTGGAAAGTAAATATTAGATTCAAAACTGGTAGAATGCATGGAACAAGAACAACTTTGTAAGTCGTATGATCTAACAGGAATCATTTTACTATGTGGTAGCATGTATGCAGAGACCATCCTAACATCGTGCTAATGGGTGCACACATGTGCCATTCCATGTTAGCCTGGGGACTATATTGAGCCAACAATGAAACTTGCAGCAAATGGACCTTTGAGAAGGGACTTCAGGGATGGATTTGGCTATTCCACCAGCAATGTTCCACAAAAAAATATAAGAAGCAGAATGTACAACTGATGGCGCTGGCAAGGATCATTGTAGTGTTATAGCTATCCAAAGAAGGGCTTGACGACAATGAATAAACTAGAGTAGCACAGCATACCGTCAATCAATGAACAAACTCACGAGCCTGAACTTGACTTCTGAACCCATACTTGTCTCTGCACATGGCATTCATGGTATTAAATTTGGATGAAAAATTTTGAACATAAATCAAAGATCCCTGAAATCAGCGATGGTACAAGAAATAAAATTATACTCGACCAACCCAGGATGAACTAAGTGGCTTTTTAATTAATAAATATGAACACAAATTCTCCTCGATAAGGACTTGAACTTGGGTGGTTTGAGTACGCCCTTGACCAACTAAAAAGGGGGGCAGACCCAGTGCCGGAGGCTCCCACATGAGTGGGGTCTAGGGAAGGGAAAAACCGAGGCAAGCCTTTCCCCCGCAAAATCTGCGGAGAGGCTGCTTCGAACCCGCAACTTGGTGACTCAGTGAGACAGCTCTCACCACTGCACTAGGCCTGCCCTTCACGCCCTTGACCAACTGGTGGGAAAATAAGAAATTACAAAATAATCACACCTCATGAGCACCATAGCTAGCAGAGCCCCTCTTTGAATTCTTTCCATCAGACACGCTAGCAGATATCTCGGTTTCCTTTGGAGCACGTGGGGGACCACGACGGTTGGCATGCCTATGTCCTGGATTAAAAACTGCGTCATGAAACTGATCTAGAAAAGGTACACATTTTATTTTTGCATACAAACCATTTTCAACAGGAACACCACGGCTACCACCATGACCCCTTGTGTCTGTCTTTCTGTCTCCATGACCTGCGTTAAGTTCAAGTTAAGAGACTCCAGGCATCGCCAACGGTGAAATCATTTCAGCAAATTACATACCATCTGCTAGTTGCGAGACATTATCTCCAGAATGTGACTGCATTTGAGGGAAATCTGACGACGAGGCATGTGAACCACCCCCCGATGTAGATTTGTCATAGCGGCGAGGTGCCCATACACCACGATCGGGTCTATCTCTGTTTCTGGCATGCCTTTCAACCTTCTCACCAATTGGAGCAGATCCGTGGAGATGACTAGTCTTCTCATCAAAATGGCTTCTCTCAGCATTTTCAACTACCTGATCTTTCACAATGGTACGAGGGTTCAGAGCCCGTGGTAGCCGCTTATCCTTCTCAGTATTAAACACGTGAGCTTCCTGCTCATGTTGAGATGGATTTGAACTGCGGACTTCCTTGTTTGAAAGTATAGTTTTAATAATTCTTCCACTGGCTTCAGGTCGCTGGTCTAGTCTAGAACTCGATGGTGGTACATTCTTCACAGGGGTTGATGACTGCTGAGTTGCTCCATCAGGTGTCTGTGGTAAAAATTGATCAAACATAGGTCCATAATAATAAAACTGCAAAAATATCAACTTACGTTAGAATCAACCCTTCCTCTTCCTTTCAAAATGACAATTTTGCCCCTTTTAGCCTCAGCAGCCTGACCAGATCCAGTTGTTCCCCCACTTGTGGCATCTACAAAACAAAAAGATTATTAACATAGAAAAACGCACCACTCAGAGAACGTGTAATAAGCTGAAAAATTGGACGAGCAGCCATAAACATGACAGAGACGAGCAAATTAGCTTCCCTTTCTCGAAAAGAAACAGACCATGTTCAGGAAAAATAAATTGTATGAAAAGAGAACACATCCTTATCTAGAATTAGAGAAGTAGCGTAACATTAGGAAACGTAAATGATGTCACCAAATACAAAAGGCAGTTATCATTCCCATAATTGGACTGAATCGGTAGTACCAAAAGTGTAACCTCTTTACATAGTATACTGCAACACGCCAGCAACCCAATAAAAAAGGGGCAGACCCAGTGCCGGAGGCTCCCACATGAGTGGGGTCTGGGGAAGGGATAAACCGAGACAAGCCTTTCCCCCGCAAAATCTGTGGAGAGGCTGCTTCAAACCCACGACCTGGTAACTCAGTGAGACAGCTCTCACCACTGCACCAGGCCTGCCCTTCAAAAAGCAACCCAATCAAAAAGCAAAAATCCTCCATGTGGCATGTTAAAGGATGATTTTAGCGTTGCACTGGCTCTTAACAAACACTACCTATTTCTGCTAATTTTAGAAATATGTTAACTTCTGAAGCATTTTTTTCTCTAAATGGTAAAGGCTCACATATATAGACAATTTCACCATGCAGCAACGCAAAGCAACATCAATAATGCCCTTAATCGGTGCTGCTAAACTCGGAATCTGAGATACCATTCCCATATATAGTGCCTTGGGTGAAATTGCAATACAAGGGATCACAAACAGTGAGGCTGGACAAAAAACTCGTTGAGCTGGATCGGTTGCTCGTGTAAAAGATGCTCCGATTGAACTCATTTTTCTTTTATTAAAAATAAAATAAAAATGTGTTGATTTTGAGTGACGTTTGACTTTGGCTCAGCTCGTTAAGCTCGGTCTGAAGTTGGGTCTCCAATAATTCAGGAGATCATGGTAAATAAGATTATGACAATATCGAAGAAAGCTAAAAAAACTGCAGTTGGCTCATTATCCACCCTCAACAGACAGCGTGCAATAGTCCATACATCACAAGATACAACATTTAGCAGCACTATAGGCAGCACTATAGGCAAGGTTAGGTACTAGCAAAAAAAATCGTCAGTAATACCTGGTAACATTAGACATACTGGGAGAGATAGTTAAAAAAGCAAAAGTACTACAATTAGCAATTTCTTGATTTGGTACAAGCATACCACCTGAATTTCCAGCAGCAGTTTTTTCTCTCTGTGTATGCTCCTCTCTCTTTGGCACCATGATATAGGTTGGCTTCTCCTTAGTACTGTCTCGTACAACATACTGCTCGAGAAAATAAAAAAAGGCAGCAAGATTATGAACCTCAGGTCACAATTTATTTCACATAACAAAAGGAGGGTAGCATTTGTTGTTTAGTCTCAACAGCTAGTCATTATCAGAACAACAAACTATGGAACTTTAAGCTTCTAGCAGATCAGTAGGTCTTGTTACAAAATAGAAAATAACGACACAAATAGTTCAAATTTCAAATTAACTAAAGGTTTGGTGGTGCCTCAATTGAATATCATGGAAACATACATGCATAGGACTATAGGAGTTGAATTAAAAATAACTATGCAACTATCACCTAAAAGGAACCAATTTTAGTGAGTTCATTTAAAGTATATAATTATACAAGGAGCACATTATGCACAGAAACCAGAGATATAGAAATAAGAGCAATTGTGCTATTTTTCATAAATACAGTAAACCGTAAACCGTAAGCATAGTACATCAGGGACCATCTGATGAATGAGGAAAAACATAATGATGAGTTAGTACCATACGGAACGAATCTTACTGAACAAAGGAATATTGCCAACATAGGCACCCATGTGAAGGTACACCCGTTATGTCAAAGAAATTATAAACTGAGAATAGAAAGTTTTATCAGAAAAAAACAGAAAGCTCCAAATAAAGCATGCTACCGTGGAGGATCTGCGCTTCTCAGAAGACCTTTTAGGACTGGAACTGCTAGTTACGACACCTGCAACTTTTCTGCTAAGTCTACTTCCAGGTCTCTGCAATTTAAGAAAACAGTAGCTAGTTAACAAGTTGATAAAGAATAGCCCTATGTTATCAGTTGAGGAATAAATGTACCTGAGCCATATTCTTAGCTGCCCTTTGCTGGCGGACATACATCATAAGAGGTGTCACAACAGGTGCCTCCTTTCCAGCAGCTGACAAAAATAACCAAATGTGACAACCCCATTTTATGCTTGGCATATTTGGAAAGACGCGTCGATATAGCAAATACTTCCTCCATTCCAAATTATAAGATGTTTTGGCTTTTCTAGATACATTGTTTTTAGTGTGTATCTAGACATAGTGTATATCTAAGTGCACAGCAAAAGCTATGTATCTAGCAAAGCCAAAATGTCTTATATTTTGGAATGGAGGGAGTACTATTATGAATAGAAAGTAATGATGGCATATTCTACCTGCCCTTTCAGCTTCTTTCCTTTCAAGCTGAATTTCAGCACTAGGCAGATGCTCAGTAGGCTTTGAAATAAGCTCAAGAAACTCCAAGTACTCTGGATCTAGTAATTCCAAAACAACAAAATCCAAGTTTAGGAAAATGGTAATATGATAGAACGATACAATTGGGCAAAGAATTAGGTAAAGTGATTGCCTAAGACCTTTCATAATAGTTCCTTCACGGCCATCCTTCTTGATATTTGACTTGGGAACCTGTTGTGATGGTGCATATTCCACGAAAGCTTTAAATTGAGCACCTGACAGAACCATACGCAACATCCATGAGACCCAATTTACACAGCAGAGCATAAATGACACTCCCCCAAAAAAATCTACAAACACACGTGGTCTACAGTTGCCAAAAAAAGCACCAAATTTAATACACTGGTAAGTAGTTTATTTCTGTTTCAGCATAACAATATAACACTGTACAAGAAATATTATCAAGCCAACATATGCTGTTCTTGCTTCCAGCCACCACCATTAGCACTGACCTAAGTTGGATCAACAAGCACAATAACGTCAAGGACAAGATTAATGTCAGTATGTCATCGTTCATGTGCTAGCAATGCTGCAACCTTATGTAAGTACATCCAATTCAATTTCAAAATTTCCTTCATACCGAATTTTCACTAGTGTGTTTCTCTTGGATCTCTTCTTCCACACTCACCAAGGGAAAACAGAATCCTATACACCAACAGGTCAAGTAGACAGTGTTCTAGAAAGCTAACTATAACTAGACCCAATCAATAGGAAGCTAACTATAACTAGACCCAATCATATACAACTTTCAGTATAATGGTTATGTAAACGATCAAGCATCAAGATTTAACATCAATTTGTGTTTGTGACGCCACATAGAAGATGATAAGGCGTGCACCCATGATAAATTTAGATCGCAGGAGTTGTGAACAATGAATGGGTATGTCACTTAAGGACAAATAGTTTTTGATATTAAAAAAATTGAATAGTCAGTGCTTGTAACTGATGGAGTTGGCACAATATGATCAAATTAAAATGTATATAAGGTGCACATCCTGAATATAGATTATCATGGACAAAATTCAACAAGATGAAGAAAATACCCTTTTCATTCACAAATACGTGCCCACTGAAGACCTCAGCAAACTCAACAACATCCTCTGGGCGCTTGAAATTAAGGTAAAGTCGAGAATACCTATGATTCTTTTGGCTGGATAAAAAGGGAGAAAGAAGAATGTCACCATCATTTAGCTTCAAAATTAAGCAAAGAAGCAAATTGCTATATACGAAGTAAACAGTCCCCAACCAAGATCAGGAAGAAAAAATATATTGATCATGGGGGACGTGTTACTGACAGAAAACTTGACTGTAACTTATTGTTATTAATAAATAAAAGGAAATATATTGCATAACACATTGTGAAAACAAGGAGATGGAAGTGCCAAAACAGATCAATATAAGCACTAATCAATTGGATAGGCAAATCAGTAAAAAACATGAATCGCTCAAGAAGAAATTCCTACCAAATTCTTCTAATGTAGATACAAGTCCCTGTAACATTAAACTAATATATAAAACGGCCAGAGGAAATCACTAACCAGTAATCAATTACTGCAAAGCAAAGAAAGTTGAATATGAAAAGGTAGTTCTAAACTTCAGCTGGATTTAATTCTTCTCAGCAACTTTCTCTATATAATGAGTCCAGAAGCAACAAAGATAGAATGAAAAAATGAACCTGCCCTAACCAATGATTTTAGCCCTTTTAAACTCTATCAAAAGCACAGGTAGGTCAGATACAGATTGTGCGATGCAATCAACAGAGAGAAACAGCTAAGAAGGCAACTTAGTTCTAAATTCTGACTAACATTTCAGTAGCAATCAATGCTAAGGCAAATAAAGTTAAACTTTGAACAGACCTTAACTATAATTCAGATACCTCAGAAACTCTCCTAGGCTATTGCAAGCCAGAGAAAATAATTAGGTCACCACAATCAGAGAAAAGTAAATTTCGACAACTCAGTAACTAATCTCACGGCTCTACCTCCATAATACACTGATGAGCAGGCTAATTGCTTGCGAGAAGAGTACACTAGAACTAGCAAACGGAACGTAATCAGAGACATCGCAATAATAGCTTCCTACCATGGTTCATAGGCTAAACAGGATAGTACCACAAGTCCTAATTACGGACCTACTCCCACCCACAGCAACGCCACAAGCACTGGAAACGCAGAGAGCGCGGACCTGGTATTGCCCGGGCGGAAGCACGCCCAGTCGTACCGCCCAGCGAAGCGCGCGTCGACCTGGTCCAGGACGGCCTGCTGCGCGATCGCCGGCGGCAGCCGCCGGAGCACCACCTTCGTGCGGTGCGCCGGGTCCTTCATGTGCGCTCGCGCCGCCGACGCCACCACGAATCCCACTCGCGTCGCAAATCGCCGCGAACACCCCCCACCGCGACACCGTCTCAAACCCTAGGGCCGGGTCACATCGAGGGGAGGCGGGGCAGACGCCAGCGAGATCTGGGGAACGAAGGGGGAGGACGGGGGAGGTGGCTAGGGTTTGGAGCCGAGTGGGGATTTGTCTCTCGCTCCTGCTTCCCTTCCCTTCCCTTCACCGTCGCGTCGTCGCGTGCAATTTTTCTTTTTCTTCCGCTTTGGTATCGAATAGGGTTTGGGGGTTTTGGGGATGGGGATGGGGATGGGGATGGGAAATTGGAAACTGCCGCAGACTGGGGTACGGGGGTAGAGGAGGAGACGTGGGGGAAAAGGAGAAATTTCAATATTTAACCCCGGGTTCACACGCCTCTCAGTATTTGAGATCTAATTCGCAAGCCTTTCAATATTTAATCATGTGAACGTGAATTATTTCAATCTAAGGGATTACGAATGATTTCTATCATTTCTTATTTCTAGTTGCCTCTTTACACTGTTTAGGACATGGGAATTGACGATACTACCCTCCACTCTTATCATGTGACCTAGATGCTCGCCTAGCGCCTCGGTTCCCTCGGTGCTTTTCTCCCGACATCGTCTCGGCCGCCTTGGTCTTTGTCTTCGTCAGGCATATGGCCGGTGCTTGATGTGAATTTTTTTGGCTAAGCTAACATCGTGTTAGTACGGGCTCGATGCATGTTAGTAGTAGTATTAGCTTAATCTAAATCCACCTAGCTAGACATGTGTGATAACCACTTCGCGTATATGGTATATGTTGGCATGCATGACCGGATTGAGCTGCTGCAGCAGACATCATGCACAAGAATCGGTGGTGGTCGGCCTTGCGCTCCCGGCCACGATCGATCGTGTTATGTGGCGTATCCACCCGTCCGTCTGGTGGCGGCCACCGGATCGAGGGCGGCGGATCCCAACCTTGATGGCCACCACATGTGCATGCGTGGCGGAGTGATGGAGGTGGAGGGCGATCGCGACGACTAGAACTAGTATCTGATGACGACATCAACCGGTGTTGGTTGGTGGGGGGGGCGGTGACGGGGTCGGCCGTGGCCACGGAGGAGGAAGAGGCGACGGCTAGTCGAGCAATGTGACCGCTTGTCGCGCTTCCCAGCGGAGGGGGGCTGAGCATGCGGAGAGGTGAACTCGACCAGGCGGCCCGGCACAAGTGGCGACCACCGAAAGAAAAAGCGGGTCAAAGCGGAGGTGTCCACGAGCCTCGCTCCTCCGTCTTGATCGCGATCACGATGAAGGAATGCGAACGGTTGATAAGGATGCATGGGTAGTTTTGTCATTTCCCATGTCGTGAGGAGTGAGAAGAGATATTTAGAAATAGAAAAAAGAGAAAATCTGAGAAATCCCTTGGATCGAAAGAATTCACATGCGCATGGTCAAATATTGAAAGGCTTACGAATTGGATGTCAAATACTGAGATGCGTGCAAACTCAGGGTTAAATATTAAAATTTCTCTGGGAAAGCGGGAGACGAGGAGAGAGCGAAAGGTCGTAAAAAGCGAAGGAATTCAAAGAAGCCGGCCTTCGCTGAAATTTGGCTTATACTGATTTGTTGTGAGAGAAAAATACTGTTCTTTTGCTAAAAAATACTGTTGAGCGAACAGGGCCACGAAAAGCGGAGGAAACTTGAATGGAAGCTGAAAAAATCAGAAATTTGTGGAAATCCTCTATTTTTATTTATTATTATTTTATCAATAAAATATGTTCGTGTGTTATAAGAGACCTAACTTAAGCTCTGTTTGGTAGAGCTTCTCCACCCCGTTTCAAGAGCCATTGGGAGCCATTTTTCGCCTAGCAGAGTAAAATGAAACAACTTCACTAATGAAGCCCCTTAAAATCTGCACTTGCATAGGTATAGGCTGAGATTGGAGAAAAAAATAGCTTCAATAGGCTTCACCTCTCTAGGTGGACCCCAACATGGATGAAATCTCAGTTTGCCCCTAGTTGACGTGCACGGGTGCAGGGGTGCTCGACCGTTGGGACACGAAGCGCAGGCACGATCGTAGGGGCACGCCAGCCCTGCCGTGGCCGCCGGGGCACACCGGGGCGGTCGTGGCCGTTGAGGATGCTCCTAGCCCGAGAGGCGCATGGCCACCGAGTGCAGCCACCATGGCGCGCAACCACTCGGGCTCCACGCGCGCAGGGGTGCTCTTGAACTTGCGTGTCTCTGTGGAGGACGAGCCCAGGTCCTTGGCCATGCGTCTGATGGTCGCGTCGATGACCTTGATGTGGCTGCCCTTGAAGCTCTCCTGCTCGTCGACCAGGACATCATAGCAGTAGACCACGTGGATGCGCTCCACGACGTTGCTTCTTCCTTTTGAGCTGCTTTTGAATTCAGAATTGTAGATTTTCTTGATAGTACATTGAACCTGAGCAATGAACTTGTTGCCACTGTCTTCTCTTCTATTTTTTCCTTGACCAATCTCACATCTCTTTTTCTCCATCTATTTATTATGTATTTTTCTGGTATCCTGCTTACTTCCTTTTCTATCATTATTTTCAAGATGTGTGAGCAGAGGATGCCGTCTTTGTTAAATTTGGCGCAGATGCAATTGAATTCTCCTTCCCCTTGACTGAGGTCGGTAAGCACTATGTATCTTCTTATCCTTTGTTGCTTCTGAACCTGGTTACTTCTTTGCCACACTTCAAACACTTTGCCTTCTTGAATTTCCTTGTAAGTCATTGTTGATGTAGCTTTGAGTTGTACCTAAAACTTTTTGTATATGTTCCTGGTGTACAACTCTTGTGCTTGTCTCTCAAATGTGTAGCCAAACAGTAGTTCCTTCGGCCTTTTCTGGGCGCTGTAGTGGTCTTCTAGATTCTCTGCTCTGTCTATTGTGTCTATTATGCGTTGGTACTCTGCCAAGAAGCTGATAATATTGTAGGTCAGCCCCACATTCTCCTTGAATCTTGCATTCGTAGCCTCACTCCTTGATGTGGTCTGGATGAAAGGTAAGAAATCATTTTTGTAGTAATCTAGGATGAATCTTTCCCTTGTCTCCCACATCCTCGTGAAGTACTTATTGTTCTGTAGCTGTCTTTCCACAATCATCTTCCCCCACAAGTACTCAAATTCCTCTTCTGTCAAACTATTGTTCACCATGACTTCAAATTCTTCATAGAGGCCATCTTTGGCTGCAAATATTTTGATATTCTTCAAGTAGCATTTTGTTTTGATGTGAAACAAGCAGTTTTTGTGCCTTGTATCTATGAACACCTCCTGAATAGCTGCTTTCATCGCTTTTATCCTGGTCTGTTATGATAGTTTTAGGGTGTTTGCCTCCCATTGTGTCGGTGCAGAAAGTGACCAACACGTAAATATTTGTAGTTTTACTGTACGTTGTGATCGGATGTGGCCTAACACTCAATGACACAGGGTTTATACTAGTTCAGGTAACGTGCCCTATGTTCAGCTTGAGTTGGTCGGTGACTTTATTCCTGAGCTCATGTGCTCAAAGTTTGCTGTGGGGTTACAAACGAGAGAGAGTAAGATGGAGGTGCAAGAGGTCCGGTCGGACTCTGGTCTGAAGGGCCGAGAGTGATGGGAGCTCCTACGTGTGCTAAGTGTTTAAGCGTGTGCTCAAGGTTTGAACCTAGTGGTTCTGTTGTTGTGAGTGATTGAACTGATCCTCTCCTCCCCTGTTGGGAGAGAGCACATCCTCTTTTATAGATGAAGGGGATGGCCTTATAAGTGAGAGAGGCAGAGTATACGTATGCTAAGTCTTGTTGCTCACGCCATCGGGTACAAGATGATTATAGGTGCCCATAACACTGTTAACATCAGATGCATGTGGGAGGTTGTATCGTCTTCTTCTGGTATAGCAGATGTCGGTGCCTGCCATACCGTTGATGCCCAGAGGCATGTGGGGGTGTCGATGCGGGACCCACGGGATACCCCACAAGGAAGAGAGAAGATCTAGTCTAACTAGGATTCTTTTCATGTAATCTTAGTAGTAGTATTATTCTATAATCCTACTAGGAACTCTCATTGTAAATCGACTAGGACTCCAGCCTCCTGACTATATAAAGGAGAGCGGGGTTCCTGGAGACAGACAGTTGACAATCAATCCAACGCAAAGGCTAACGTCAACTGGACATAGGGCTATTACTCGATCACGGTCGAGGGCCCAAACCAGGATAAATCGACTGTCTCTTGCGTTTACCGTCGAGTTCTACATACGCTGAAGCCCGAACAAACTGCCCCGGGTACCCCCGTGGCAGGCTATCGGTGGTAAAACATCAACAGATGGCGCGCCAGGTAGGGGCTTTCGGCAAATTTGCATCCGAGAGCTCGACGGACCTCGACAACATGATCTTCTCGACGGGATCAACCTTCATCTTCGGTTCATGGATCTGCGAGGCAGGCGACGATGGCAAGCTCCAAAGCCATCTCCTCAAAGATTCGGATCACCATGAAGACCTTTCTATTTCGACGACTACGACAGATCAACTCGCCGAAAGATTCGCGTAGCTCGTGATGTCCGATCCAACTCAGATTTCACGGCTTTGCGCATCCGACTCAAACTCAGGCTCCGCATCCGAGATGGAGTCTTACCCGAGTTGTTTCGAGAAACCAAGTTCTTTTCCGGTAGGGTTCTAGAACGTGGCCTTGGCCTATCAAGGATTCAACTCAGAAAACATTCAGAGTTCTCTTGAGAGTAGTCCGAGTTCTTTTCCGGTGGGGCTCCAGAACGCGCCCTCGGCCTATCAAGAATACAACTCGGAGTACACTCAGAGTCCTTTCAAGAAGTCAGGTCCTTTTCCGTTCGGACTCCACAACATGGCGAAATCTTATCAGGCACGGACCGAAGGATCCCTCGATCCGGTGCTTAGAATGCCACTGAAAGGAGCTCAGGAAGGTCTCGTGCTAACTATAACATCTCAAGACTGCATCGTCCACTGGCCAGGTTCTGTTCCTGAGGATAGCGGTACCCGACTAGTCGGCACGACGACAACAACAATTCTACCCTACCAAGAAGGAGACTCGATCTGCGACCTTGAAGCCTCTACTAAAGTTATCAACAACTCTGACAGTGTGGAAACCAACGTCGATAACAGAACAATTCACGCATGAGAAGTATTCATGGTTCACCGTCCTCGATCACCATTGGTCCCCCTAGAAGCACCCGACATCAGGTCATCAGATGAATCTGAGTCCAACATATCACCCTTTATCCAGGGGCACGATGGTGAGACCGAGAATCAGAAGCAAGCCAGAGAAAGAAGAAACAAATTGAAATAAGGACGCCAATGCCATGCTAGGCAGCGCAAGGAAGCATGGATCAGATATGAGTCAGATCTGGTCGAGTACAATAGAAGAAAATCAGAACAAGAAGTCAAAGAAAGACGCGCGGCAAATACACCCTACAATAGGATCCGAGAAGCACTAGAAGAACTTGAAGCAACATTGCATCCCAGCGAAAAATAGGAACAGCTCCGGGACCTTCTCCGGTCAGCAGCCCTAAGGACGCACGATGGAAGGACCCGCTCAAGACTACCTGCCAGGTCAACATCTCATAGGAAGGAAGATCAAAATCAAAGGAAGTCCGCTTTCGAGAGACTTGGACCAAGTGTAAGTCACAACAGAGAAAGTAGAAGGGACCATAGTCAAAACTACCGAGTCGAACAACCAAGAAAGATCAGAAGCGAAGCACCCATTCAGACAGCCCCGTCAGAACTACTCTCACCAAAACAACAGTTGGCTAGAAGAAGGTGCTGAATCAGAATACAAAGAAGCCAGAACACACGATAGATTCCCCTGTTTTGCAAACAGACTTGCTTCAATACGACTACCTCACAAGTTTAAGCCGTCCAACCACTCTAAATATGAGGGCAAGACCGAACCAAGGCAGTGGCTCAGGATTTACTCGCAGTCGATTGAACTAGCCGGAGGAGACGACAATATTAAGACCTTGTTCTTTCCCATGGCCCTAGAAACCATACCCCTCCAATGGTTCGACAAATTGAATCCAGGGTCAATCAGAAATTGGGAGGACTTGCAAAGAGTTTTCTGTGAAAATTTCGTGGGTACCATTACGCACCCCATCACCCACGCAGAATTAAAAGGACTCAAGCGGAAAGGGGGCGAAAGTCTCAGAAATTACTATCGACGATTTGGTGAACTACGTGCTCAAGTATATGACATCACCGAACAAGAAGTAATCGAAGCTTTCTCTCACGGAATCATGGCTAAGTGGCAATTTCAGGACTTCTGCAAAGAAAACCCGAGAAACAATGAAGAATTCAGATGCACAGTAGAAAAGATGATTACTGTAGAGGAGAAGACACGAGAAAGGTTCCCGGATAGAAACAACCGAGACAACCCAGACAAGCAAAATCATCGAAACAACAGACATCAGGAAAGAAAACGTGGACCAGACAACACCGTAGCGGTGTCTGACAAATCAAGGAAGTTTTCCAAACCCAGAAGGTATGACGACATTGAAAACATGCATTGCATCTGGCACCCTAAAGGAAATCACACCATCGGAAATTGCTACACCTTCAATGATCAATACATAAGAAAAGATAGTAAGGGAAACACTAAAGAAGATAATCAGAAGAAAGATGAAGACAACCACGAAGACAAGGGATTCCAAAAATCCAGGGGGATAGTAGCAGTGATCTTCGTCGGGGCCCCAGATTCCAAAAGCAAACATCAAGAAAAGCTAGCTCTACGAACCATCATGGCAGCAGAACTAGCTACTCCAAGATATCTCAATTGGTCACAGTATCCAATCCAGTTCTCAAGAGAAGACCAATGGACTAGCATAGGAAACGTAGTCCATTACCCACTGGTTCTAGACCCAACTATCACCGGTATGACTGTCACAAAAGTACTAATTGATGGAGGAGCCGGACTCAACATCATTTTTTCAAAAATGCTAAGGAAGATGGGACTACAATTCGCCGGGATGATTACACCAACAAGCAACCCTTTTTATGGGATAGTACCCGGCAAGGCAGCCATGCCACTTGGACAAATCACTCTACCGGTTACTTTTGGAACTCCCTCAAACTACCGTACAGAGTTCATCAAGTTTGAAGTTGCAGACTTCGATTCATCATATCACGCAATCCTCGGGCGCCCAGCACTAGCAAAATTCATGGCGATATCGCATTACCCGTACCTATTGCTTAAGATGCCAGGGCCTAACGGTGTCCTTTCCCTTCGAGGTGACTTGAAGCGCGCTTTTGACTGCGATGTTCAGGCAATCCAAATTGCAGCCAAAGCACAAGCCGCCAATGGTAGAAAAGAAATAGCCACTATTGCCGCAGAAATGAACTCAGAAGAACTAGAGATACCGGCTAAAGAGCCCAGCATCCTCGCAATACCAAAAGAAGCCGACGTCAAGCAAATCGACCTGGGCACCGGTGATCCCTCCAAAATGGCAACCATCAGCGCCCACCTCTCGGCAAAATAGGAACTCGCTCTCACCAACTTTCTTTAGGACAACAAAGATATCTTCGCTTAGAAGCCGGCCGACATGCCAGGTGTCCCAAGAGAGTTGGCTGAGCACAGAATCGATATCAATGAAGGCTCCAAGCTTGTGAAGCAACGGTTACGACGATTCTCACTCGACAAGAAGGCAACAATTAAAAAAGAAATCACAAAGCTAATGGCAGCCAGATTCATCAGAGAAATCCTTCATCCAGATTGGCTAGCAAACCCAGTTCTAGTACAAAAAAAGAATACGGATGAGTGGCGCATGTGCGTCGACTACACAGATCTCAACAAACACTGCCCGAAAGATCCATTCGGGCTACCACGCATTGATTAGATAGTTGATTCAACAGCAGGATCTGCCCTATTATCCTTTCTTGATTGCTATTCAGGATATCACCAGATCGCATTAAAGGAACAAGACCAGAGCAAGACATCTTTCATCACTCCGTTCGGTGCCTACTGCTACAAGACCATGTCGTTTGGACTCAAGAATGCTGGTGCCACTTACCAAAGAGCTATCCAAGCGTGCCTTGGTGAACAAATCAGCGAAAACGTAGAGGCATACGTGAATGATGTAGTAGTAAAAACAAAGAACCCAGACACACTAATTGAAGACTTAAAACAAACCTTCGAAAACCTGAAAATGTGGAGGTGGAAATTGAACCCAAACAAGTGTGTATTCGGAGTTCCTTCAGGATAACTACTCGGATTCTTGGTCAGTCATCGTGGAATCAAAGCCAACACCAAGCAAATTCGAGCCATAACAGAGATGGGCCCTCCTCGAAGTGTCAAAGATGTGCAGAAACTAACAGGCTGCATGGTGGCCCTCAATCGTTTCATATCAAGACTCGGCGAAAAAGGGTTACCTTTCTTTAAACTACTAAAGAAGATAGACAAGTTCGAGTGGACAGAAGAAGCCAATGAAGCTTTCAAAAAACTTAAGGCATACCTCACCTCCTCGCCCATTCTCACACCTCCAAAGAAATACGAAGACATGATGCTGTACATTGCGGCAACTTCTACTGTGATCAGCACAACGATAGTCGTAGAAAGAGAAGAAGAAAGGCACGCATATAAAGTACAACGCCCGTATACTACATCAGCGAAGTACTGTCAGAATCAAAAATCCGGTACCCGCACGTGCAAAAACTACTCTACGCCCTTCTGATCACTTCACGCAAGCTTCGCCACTATTTTAAAAGCCACAAGATTACCATGGTGACAGATTTCTCACTCGAAGACATCCTTCACAATAGAGACGCAACAGGACGCATATCTAAGTGGGCAGTTGAACTTGGTGCTCTCAATATCGATTTCACCCCACGGAAGGCAATTAAATCTCAAGCCCTTGTCGATTTTGTTGCCAAGTGGACAGAAATTCAACAACCTATGTCAAATACCATCCTTGACCATTAGAAGATGTACTTTGATGGATCACTCAAGCTAGGCGGAGCCAGTGCAGGTGTTCTCTTCATTTCTCCAGACGGAAAACAACTCAAGTATGTCCTTCAGATATTATGGCAAGCTACAAACAATGAAGTAGAATACGAAGCCCTCATCCACGGGCTCCGAGTAGCAATTGCCCTCGGAATCAAACGATTGCTTGTATACAGCGATTTGGCAGTATTCATCAACCAAGTCAACAAAGATTGGGACTACACTAAAGAAAACATGGGTGCTTACTATGCTGAAATACGAAAACTCAAAAAACATTTTCAAGGATTAGAAATTCTACATGTCCTGTGCGACTCTAATATTGCAGCAGACGTCCTCGCCAAGCTCGAATCGGATAGGGCGAAGGTCCCACCTGGCGTATTCATAGAGGAGTTATCAGCTCCCTCTATCAAACAACCGGTGAGATAACCCCTGAACTCCCAGCTAAAGGCACCCATATTCTGGTAATCAACACCTCATGGACCCAGGTTTTTATTGATTATATCAAAGAGAATAAGTTGCCAACAGATAAAGAGGAGGCTACCAGAGTTGTTCGTAGAAGCAAGAACTACGTCCTAGTAGGGGACAAGATGTACAGAAGAGCCGCAATATTAGGAGTACTCCTAAAATGTGTCTTGTTTGAAAAAGGCAAAGAGATCTTAGACAAAATACACTCAGGTTGCTGTGGAAATCATGCCGCTTCAAGAACACTTGTAGGCAAAGCATTTCGCACCAGATTCTACTGGCCAACCGCTTTGAAAGACGTAGAAGAACTCGTCAGAAAATGCAAAGGTTGTCAAATGTTCACAAGACAAGCTCATGTACCAGCTCACAATCTCATCTGCATCCCACCCGCTTGGCCTTTCTCCTGCTGGGGGCTAGATCAAGTAGGACCTCTCAAGAAAGCAATGGGCGGTTTCGAGTACATCTTTGTAGCAATTGACAAGTTCACCAAGTGGATTGAATACAAACCACTCGCAAAATACAGCGTAGCCAAAGCAGTCAAGTTCATCCAAGACATTATGCACCTCTTTGGCATGCCCAATCGAATCATCACAGATTTGGGTTCCCTTCACACTCTGTAATTCCAAAGTTAAGCAGGATTACGGGCTTCGGCATAGATTACGCATCAGTCGCACATCCAGAAGCCAATGGATAGGTAGAAAGGGCTAATGGACTCATACTAGCCGGATTAAAACCAAGATTGTATGAAGAACTAGTGGACTACGGATCCAAATGGATTGAAGAATTACCCAAAGTAGTATGGGGGCTACGAACTCAAATAAGCAGAGCCACTGGATACTCACCTTTCTTCCTAGTTTATGGATCAGAAGCCGTACTACCTGCCGACTTGATCTGAACGTCACCAAGGATAGAACAATATGACGAAGGAGAAGCAAAATACATCCGAAGATTAGAACTCGACAATACAGAAGAAGTCAGAGTAAACGCTACCCTTCAATCAGCCAGATACCTCCAAGGTTTAAGACGCCACTACAACAAGAATACCCAGCCTCGATCATTCCAAATCGGATACCTAGTACTAAGAAGAATACAAAAAACTGACGGACGCCATAAACTACTCAGTCCATGGGAAGGTCCTTTTATTGTCACAAAAGTCACCGGACCAGGCATGTACAAGTTGATAACCGAAGATGGAAAAGAAGTCAACAATACATGGCACATCAGCCAACTAAGAAGATTCTACGCATGAAAACAACTCAAGGAAGAATATATATACAAGCCACAAGAGATCAACGTTTGATGTTCCTCAACAACATATGTCTTATTATAGCTTCCCCCCCAGTTGTTTTCACTAAGCATATCAACGTTCATGATCAATAAAGATGGTGTTCCTCGACAACATATGTCTTATTATGGCTTATGTCTTATTATGGCTTCCCCCCAGTTGTTTTCACTAAGCATATCAACGTTCATGATCAATAAAGATGGTGTTTCCTCGACAACATATGTCTTATTATGGCTTATGTCTTATTATGGCTTTCCCCCAGTTGTTTTCACTAAGCATACTGGCCGAGAGTAAAAGAGCTGAAAAGATGCTTGAGCCCGCCGATGAGGGTAGCTAATATGCTAACACCCGAACCAAAAAAGCAAAATGACTGAAATTATGCCTAAGCATACCGGCCGAGAGCAAAAGAGCTAAAAAGATGCTTGAGCCCGCCGATGAGGGTAGCTAATAAGCTAACACCCGAACCAAAAAGCAAAATGGCTGAAATTATGCTGAGCATACCGGCCGATAGTAAAAGAGCTAAAAAAGGTGCTTGAGCCCACCGATGAGGGTAGCTAATAAGCTAACACCCAAACCAAAAAGCAAAATGGCTGAAATTATGCCTGAGCATACCGACCGAGAGCAAAAGAGCTGAAAAGATGCTTGAGCCGCCGATGAGGGTAGCTAATAAGCTAACACCCGAACCAAAAAGCAAAATGGCTGAAACTAAGCCTGAGCATACCGGCCGTGAACAAAAAGGCTGAAAAAATGCTTGAGCCTACCGATGATTGTAGCTGATAAGCCAACACATGAACCGATCCCAAGATGTTGTTACAACCAGGGAAAGGGCCAGATGCTGGCCACATCTCGAGTTAAGCAAAAAAGCTAAATAGAAGAAGCTGAAGATACTTGAGATCGCTGGTCCTAAGTCTTTTCAGTACTAACAAGAACAAAAAGGTTGTCAAGACAAAGATCTACTTACCCCGAGTTGTTTACACGGCGTAGACGAAAGCCATACAAGCACTCGGCAAATCAAGAAAGTTTGTCAACACAACAATCTATATATACCGCGTTGATTACACGGCGTAGATAAAAGCCATACAAACGCTCGACCTATCAAGGAACGATCCTACAACGGATGAAACAACACGACCACCATAAACTGTGGATGCGCACCACGACCAACAGACAACTACTCGAAAAAAATTCTGATCACTTGGACAACTCATTTAAAGAATAAACAAGGCGAAGACATCCAGGCAAAGAAGACATCAACAAAAATAAAGAATCTTCATTCAAGAAAGAAGTATAATATCCTATTACGGAGGCTGGAGTATAAAGGTCAATTACATCAAGCATCATCATCAGGAGAAGAAATATCAATATTAAGATTATCCACAATCCTCCTGGCTAAATCTTCGACCTCAGGCTCCATGTTTTCAATGGCATCCAGATATTCTTGACTCTCGGCTTCCTCTGCAATCTTGGACAAAGGGACCTCCGGAGCAAGAACCCGGACCTGGGCAAGAACATTTCTGGTACATAGTTGGGTGCACCTCTTCACGAACTCCTGGAAATGGGTCAGAACTTTGGGAATAAACTGAGCCTAAGATTGACCATCATCTGTTGGAGTCCGGAGAAGGTCGGCTACTGATCGAAATGATTTCCACAAAGCATTCTAGTTCTCAGTAGCCGTCGTCAACTTACCAGTCAAAACTTCAACAGTTTTTTGGGCCTGCACAAGATTCCTGTAGCTCCACGCCTAATCAACTTAGCAAGCGCGAGTTCTTCTTCAGCACGAGTAATTACCTCCTCAACCCTGTTGTGATTATTGCGAACAAGTATCTTCATTTCCTCAATACCCTTTGAGAGCTTCTGCTTTTCAACTTTGAGAGCTAGACCAGGCACCAAAAAACAAGTCATCAAAAAGGGAAATTTGAATACAAAAGGAAACAAAAAAGAACCCGCAATACCATTGCACTCTTTCTTCATGGCCTCCACATTCTTCAAGGCCTCCTGGACAGCAGCATCCCTCCGCTCTTCTGCCTCAACCACCCAGGCACGGAGAGTCTATTCCTCCCTCTGGTGCGTTTGATGCTCGGTCTCCATCTCGGCCCGACAGAGGTCAAGCTCTATTTTTAGGGCACTAACCTCAGAAGACAACTTTTTCTCGGTTTTAGACGAGAAAAAGAAGCCGGTATGATCCCGAGAAAAAGACTGAACAAAAAAAGAGAGAGAAAAACAAGACATAAGAATAGAAGAAAGACGAACATCCAAAGAAAGAACTTCAGAAAAACTTACCTGGAGTTTTTCCCCAAAAGAACTCGCAAAGGTTCCCCAGGCAGCGGTCAGCTCTGACAACCGATGAGTGGCATCGAATTGTTGCAACACATCATCATCCAAACGCTGACCACTAGTACCAAGAGGAGCAGAGGGAGAAGCCGACTGATGCAAAGAAGGCAAGACCAGGGCCGTATCCTAGGAAGCCCCGGCTACCTCCTCAGATGGATCCACCGCCATGGCCACGGTCGCCCCCGGAGTCAGCAAATCCGCAGCAGTGTGATCACCAGGGAACCCTGTCTCCCTCACAGCCGCCTCGCCGACCGTACATTCCGGGTCTTGAGACTCAGTACACAGGAGCGCACCAGAGGATTGACAAGAGGTCGACAGAAGGTTAAGGGAAGGCGAGGGTCTGCAAGATGATAAGGAAACTCGACGATAAGAATATGAATCAGAAAAAAGGAAAACAGAAGCAAAGATACATAACCAGGATTCACTCACTTAGCTATCTTCTTCTTCATAAAATCCCCAAGACGAACGGAAGATCTTAGAGGGGGAACTATAGCAGCAAAAATATCACTACCACTCTACGACAGGAGTGGCATGGTCAGTACCGGAGCCCCAGAAGAACTCGAGCTCGACGACCGCTTACTACAAGAGAACAAGGCCAAAGTCAGAAGAAAAAGAGGTGTTCAACAATAGAAAAACAAAAAACAACTCACCGATGCATGACAAGGGCCGCATCATCATCCTCATCTTCCTCACCCTCAAACAAGGCAATCACGGCGCCATCTGAAAAAGGAGAAAAGTACTCGGTTAAAGGCACAAACAAACAACAAAAAGACAAAGCACATTAATATGCTCACCTAGGAGCATGCTACCTATAACTTGAGTACCTGGACGAGTACTCGACTAGCGAGGCTTCTTGGTAGCAGACAAACCAGAAGAAGAACAATCCGCTCGCCCCCTTTTTCCGACACTACGAGGAGCTCGAGGAACTGGACGAGGAACATACTCTACATATGCGTCAAGGATTGAGGAAGAAACACCAGGAAACATTGTGGTGGTTTGAAACTTACTGGTTAAAGATGCCCCAGCAAGACTCTCCCCAGTCTCCACCATGGCAGGGCGGTCATCAAGGGGGATCAGATCAACGAAGTTACGCCCCAATTCCTATAAAAGAGTAAAACAACCAGACGAGAAAGATTAAGCAAAAGTGGAGACAGTAAAGGAAATACAAAAAATAACCGCATACGAAAAAAAACAACTCACAGCAGGCGGCGGCTTGTTAACACAATACTCAGGGACAGCAAGCGGGACGACGCTTACTCCTTTCAACATCTTCTGAAGGCGCTCGAGCACCTCCTCATCAGTCAACTCAAGGGCA
Source organism: Miscanthus lutarioriparius (assembly GCA_904845875.1). Taxonomy (NCBI): domain Eukaryota; kingdom Viridiplantae; phylum Streptophyta; class Magnoliopsida; order Poales; family Poaceae; genus Miscanthus; species Miscanthus lutarioriparius. The sequence continues at coordinate 36,445,519 of CAJGYO010000011.1, read as the reverse complement.
GGGACCATACGAGAAGGATCCTCCGCCCCAGAGTACTCAAAACCATAATTCTCTCACTCCTTCAGAGGTTGAACACGGCGGCGAAGAAAACTAGAAACGATCTCGAAGCCGATCAAGCCTTGCTGTTTCAGAGTACATATCCTCTCAAGAAATGGCTTGATCGCCTGGAGCTCATCCATCGTCTGGGGGTTCTTTTCCCATCGGTCATTAACCACGGGACCAGAACCAGAATGAACAGCAAGAGGAGGAATCATATTGGTGGCATAAAACCAGTCGGCACGCCAATCCCTCACAGAATCAACGAAGTCATAATCAAAGAATTTACTCTTACAACCCTGATGAAACTAAATCCTGCAGCCACCAAGAACATGGGTGTCATCGCTGCGAGGAAGGGACTTTAGACGGAAGAAATCACGAAAGAGAGAAAGAGAAGGAGGAATTCCAAGAAAAGTTTCACAAAGATGAACAAAAACAGAAAGATGAAGGACAGCATTAGGAGCAAGATGGTTCAAGCTAATCCCAAAATAACTGAGAAATCGATGAAGAAAAGCAGAAGCAGGAAGGCAGAGTCCAGCACGGATAAAGGAGACAAAAAGAACAATCTCACCAGGACCTAGAGTTGGGACCCGATGCTGGCCTAGAGCTTTCCAATCAGCAAATTCCTTGCCCTGGATCAAACCATCACTGACAAGCTCGCGCAACTGATCCTCAGTTGTAGTCAGAGCTGGCCAGATCTTCTAAGCAGCCCTTATGGCCATGAATTCTTGATTTTCAATCACAGAAAGCGATGCCTCCTCGTCTACAAAGGTTGCCTGGGACTTGCTCGCTGATTTCTTCCTGCCCATATACTAGCGAAAGCAATAAAGCACTAAGAAACAATGCTGCCCAGACGGCTGTGCTCAACAACGGCGACGGCGGAGTTTTGAAGACTAGGGTTTCAGGGCAAAAGCAGGGCAGCAAAGGAAAAGAAGAAGAAAGGCCTTTAAATAGATTTTACAACAATAAAAACACGGCCCACAAGGCCCGTTTAAACACTGCATGAGAACGCAACGATCCATTTCTCACCACAACTGACACAGCTGAAAAGACGGATGGCACACTTCTTCACAACGGTACAGTTCAACGGGCAGATTTCAGACTTATCCATCCAGCCCCACGATAGAGTTATCATATTGCTACAAAAAGAACTCATCAACCATGAAGAAACAAAGGGTGACCTCACAAGGAACACAAGAACCCAGTTCTTATAGAAAGAACTCGGGAATCTCATAAACAACCAGGACATCAGCAGAAAAAAGAAAAACAACTCAGAAGACAAGATTATTTCCATTACAAATACAAGATTACACATCTTACAAGACCCAACGAATTTAGTACTACGACAAGCAAGGTAGCAAAAAGGAACCCGGACACAACTAGGCTCTGGAATGACTACGTGTTCCAAATTGTTACTCAGTAGAACAAACCGCACTCGGCTACACTGTTTTCTTCAAAGGACGAACATAGTACATCCAAGGCGGAAATCTGTAGCACGGCGGGACAACATGGACCAGGGGCCAAGTCCGATGTGATGCACGGATCAGGTGTTGATCTGCACCGGACAGTCGCAAGGCAGGCGAGGAGGATCAACCCAGAACTGTTGGATAAAGGAACGTATCCCACATCACAAGACTTCCTCCAACTACCGCCACGTACTTCCCAGTACAATGCCGCTGCGAGATTAGTCTACCTCTAATCCCTATCACAAGACTTCCTTCAGCTACGATAAGATATACAAGAACTACAAAATACGCCTAGGGCTGCTCTACTTCACAAACTATCATATTCATGACTACAGAGATTTCAGACCACGCAACAAAATGCTCGATGAATAAAAACAACACACCAGGAGGGTATTTATAGACCAAAGAAGTGGTGCACATAGACCGGGAGCACCAACGGAACAAACCTAACAAAGGACACAGTCAAAAGACAGAATTCAATGAAAGAGGACTCAAGCGTGAAGGAACAGTACTCAAGAACGAGCATATTCGGAAGAATATACCAACACTGTACAACTCGTGAACAAACAACATTTACACTCAACCACCACCATACAACTACATCTGACAACAGCAGACTACCAGAGAATATGCCAAGATCCTATATCCGAGTTCTTTTTGAATAAAAGAACCCAGATATATGCTCGGGGGCTGCAACAGGAGAGATTTTCAGTTCTTTGAACAACTCAGATTCAAGACCCTCCAACTCTTTGTTCCAAATAGTAAGAGGCTCGGGGGCTACACTCAGTGAGTGCATTTTTTCTTCAAAAAAGCCCACATCACTCAGAAGACTTCTTCAAGACAAGAGTTTTCAAACAACATAAGATTCAAGACCCTCCAACTTGTTATTCTAAATAGCAAGAGGCTCGGGGGCTACACTCAGTGAGTGCACTTTTTTCTCTGAAAAAGCGCACATCACCAAGAAGACTTCTTCAAGACAGACCAATTCAGGGCCTCAAGACAAAAAAACCCGAACCGAGCTATATCTGAGTTCTTTTTAATAAAGAACCCGGGTATATGCTCGAGAGCCCTTTGACGAAGAATCAGAGCAATTTCAAGACAAGACCCTCTAGCTCCTTGTTCCAAATAGCAAGAGGCTCGAGGGCTGCACACGGATGGGAGTACTTTTTTCAAAAAAAAGGTACACACCAACCGAAGGTCTCACTAAGCACTACATGGTTTCGCTCAAGAAAGCACTCGGACGACACTTGTTCCTACTCGGCAAGACCTGAAGGAACAAGGCGAGGCTTCCAGAACTCAACCATGAAGTGCTCAGGGGCTTGTCGATGCGGGACCCATGGGATACCCCACAAGGAAGAGAGAAGATCTAGTCTAACTAGGATTCTTTCCATGTAATCTTAGTAGTAGTATTATTCTGTAATCCTACTAGGAACTCTCATTGTAAACCGCCTAGGACTCCGACCTCCTGACTATATAAAGGGGGGTGGGGTTCCTGGAGATGGATAGTTGACAATCAATCCAATGCAAAGGCTAACGCCAACTGGACGTAGGGCTATTACTCGATCATGGTCGAGGGCCTGAACTAGGATAAATCGACTATCTCTTGCGTTTACCGTCGAGTTTTGCATACGCTGAAGCCCGAACAAACTGCCCCGAGTACCCCCGTGGCAGGCTATCGGTGGTAAAACATCGACAGGGGGGTTTTACCGTGTTCGCCTGGTATGGGAGTGTTGAGGGCGCCCACAACGCTATAGGGCAAATGTCGGCGCCCACAACACTGCTTGGGTTCTGACATGCCTGGAAGGTTGCAGGGCACCCTTCTAACATGTCCTATCGATACTGTGGGTGTACAGGGTACGGTCCTCGGTATTGCGGTTGACTTGAGTGTCCTGTTGTACCTGCTCCACCCGTTACCTGGTCCTCACCGGGCGGTCATCCCCAGTCGGTTGGTCCCAGTCGGCTCCGACTGCGCCAGTCGGAGAGGAGCTGTAAGCATAGGTTCGGGGCATCCCCGGTCGAAGAGGCGGGTTGGAGTCGGAAGTGGCGTCGTTCCTCCTTGGCCAGGCCTTCCGATCAGAGAGGCGGGCTAGAGTCAGAAGTGAGGCCTTTCGGTCGAAGAGGCAGGCCGAAGTCGGAAGCGAGGCCTTCCGATTGGAGAGGTGGGCTGGAGTCAGAGGCGAGTGAGTGCCGCTCCTCCTTAGCCAGGCCTTTTGGTCAGAAACTGGATCGCCCTTTTGGCCCATAGTTAGGTTTTTGGGCCGGCCCAGGAATTACGCGTCGTTCGCAACATCGTCTGCTGGGCCGAGCCTTTGTTTGGGAAGCCGATCCATGAGGGACCTCGGGTTTATGAACCCGACACATTGATTCTAGGAATGTTTCAAACACCCATTTGAAAATTTCTATAGTTTCATCATGTAGGAAAGCACATCCAAAGATACAAGTTTGTGCATGTCCAGTGATACCTGAAAGCTCTAGTTTGGTTTTGGTTAATTGATAAAACTTTAAGTGCTAACCTAGTTTATCAAAGTGATTATAAGATAGGTAGCACTATTCCAAGTGGTGAAGCAAATAAAGATCATAACATGATGATGGTGATTCCATGGTGATGATCAAGTGCTTAGACTTGGAAAAGGAGAAAGGAAAACAAAAGGCTCAAGGCAAAGGTATAAGTGGTAGGAGCCTTTTTGTTTCGGTGATCAATACACGTAGCGAGTGTGATCACATTTAGGTTCGATAGTCGTACTATTAAGATGGGTGAAACTCGTATCTAAATGCGGTTATCAAATTGCCACTAGATGCTCTAACTCATTGCATATGCATTTAGGATCTAGTGGGGTGCTAACACCCTTGAAAATGTTTGTGAAAATATGCTAACACACATGCACAAAGGTGATACACATTGTGTGTTAGCACTTGGGAGCAAGGGTTTGAAACTCCACCGGTGGAGTGTCCGCCCATAGAGTGCGGATAGTCCAACGGTGCCATCGGCGCCCTGTACAGAAAAAGACAGGGTTTCACAGAGTGCACCGGACGCTGGTCACGCAGTGACCGAACGCTAGGGTCCTACATCCGGTCAGTAGCAGCAATGAGCGTGCAGTCTTGGTCTTTTGACCAAACACAGGCGAAAGTGTGACCAGACGCTCAGGGCCTGTGTCCGATTAGTGCTGACGTATGCTGATGTGGCAGCGCACAGAGGAGACAGTGAGTGACCGGACGCGTCCAGTCATGAATGGAACCTTACTGGAAACGACCGGACGCTGGGGTCCTACGTTCGGTCACTTCGAAGCAGTGCGTCTGGTCACAACTTAAATGTTCTGATGACCGTTAAGATCGGACGATCAACGTTTGAAGCAGGGTCCACGTGGCACGCATCACGCGACCGGACACTAAGGAGCCAATGGCTCTATTTTGTGAGGGCTTCTATTTAAGCCCCATGGCCGGCTCAAGCTCACTCTCTTGGCCATTTGCATTGACATAGCAACCTTGTGAGCTTAGCCAAAGCCCTCCTACTCATCTCCATCATTGATCCATCATCTTTATGAGATTGGAAGAGAATCCAAGTGCATTGCTTGAGTGATTGCATCTAGAGGTACTTGGTATTCGTGTTTTGCTACGGGATTCACTTGTTTCTCTTGGTGGTTGCCGCCACCTAAATGGCTTGGAGCAGCGAGGATCATCGAGCAGAGGTTGGTGATTGTCTCCAGCTTTGATCGCGGTGATTGTGAGGTGTCTTGTGCCTTCCCCGGCATAGCGCCGAAAGGTAACTCTAGTGGATTGCTTGTGTCATTGAGTTACCTCACTTATGGGTAGGTTCTTGTGGTGTCCAATTGTGTGGACGAGGTTCATGGAACACCTCTTAGCCACTGAACCACCAAGTGTTGATCGACACAACGGGGACTAGCGTGCCAGCAAGCACATGAACCTCGGGTGAAAAATTGGTTGTCTCTTGCCCTTTGATATTCTCCCGATGATTGATTTAGTATTCATCTTATGATTGGTTCACTCCTCTACACGATGGTATAATCACCCCACTCACTCATTTATATTCTTGCAAACTAGTTGTAGCAAGCTCTTTAGTGTAGCTAGAATTGAGAGCTTGCTTTGTAGTTTAAGTTCATCTAGTAGAGCTCTTTAGGATAACAAGTGTGAGAGCTCTTAGTGAGTAGTGACATAGCAAATTGTGTGTTTAGTGATCATAGCAACTAGAATTGTTGGATAGGTGGCTTGCAACCCTTGTAGAGTTTGAGCAAGTTTGCATTTCGCTATTTGTTATACTAATCAAATTGCTCTAGTTGGTTTGTAGATTTTTAAATAGGCTATTCACCCCTCCTCTAGCCATATTAGGACCTTTTAATACCCACAAAGGTTGCAAATGACAGCCTATATTTGTTTGTCATGTATGTTGTGTCAAAGCTGACATAGTCTATGTATTCTGCGTAATATTTCAGTGTGGGCGATATAACCCCTGGTATCCATAAGACAGGACATGGGCCGTACCATCAGAGGTGGCCCAGCCCACAAGATCAAGGCGTGCATGGCACTGGTCGACGTGCACCGCAAGATATTGTATAGTACCAAATAGGATACTTTCCTTGTAACCCTACCCCTCCAGAGTATATAAGGAGAGGCAGGGGTCCCCTAGTCGACATTGACATACATCTCATATCCAATACAATACACCAAAGACACAGGACGTAGGATATTACGTCAATCAGATGGCCCAAACCTGTCTAAATCCCTATCTCTACGCCTTGTGTCACCATCTGATTCCTGATCACGCGCACGTCCACCGATCAATCTACCTTCGTGGGATACCGCTTGGAGGACCGTCGAACATCTTTTGTCGACAGTTGGCGCCCACCATGGGGCTCGTGCGCGCTGATCCCTGGCGAACCAGATGGCGTAACTCAGGATCAACATCCTTCATGGCAACTTGGCGGATCGCGTCGACATCCTTCAACAACCACGAGGCACGTCCTCATACGCGGATGGACACCCCAAGCTCCGACTATGTCCGTCCTACTCCAACATGAGATCAACTTTGTTCTAGCCATGAAGCGAGCTACTAAGCGAGCTGCCCGCGTCATCGACCAGATAACGCCACACGCCATCGACCAGACGTTATGTCTAAAGCTAAGTCATGCTTTAATATTTTTCTAAATATTCTCCAATCTTCGAATATCACCATAATGTTTCTCCGAGCTGTTTTCTCTCCAAATGATTTTTCGAACCCCCGAGCAGTCATGTTGATGCTTGGATGTCCCCGGAGATGGCCCTGTCTCTGACTCCTCCCTACACATGCACGAGCATCTTCCCTGTGCATTATGGGTGGTCGATAGCGGCTCCTTAGCGACGCTTTGTTCTTCCTACATGCACACGGGTTCCACGCTCCACGTTATGGTTAACAGGCTAGCTAGGGCTGGAGACTCAGCTACACACTAACTAGTCGAGCGGTTTATATTAAATATAAATACATATTCAAGTGTTCACATCAACTGATCGTCGAGCTGCATACGCTATTTCATCACCATTACTGATTCTTCTCCGGAGTTCATATATTTTACATCATGTGCTAACCCGTTCTACATATTTGTATTACAGGATCATTGTCCAGGTGGTCAGACCACCTGGTGCTCGAACTTCTCCACCGATCAACTGGTCGAACCGCTAGGTTCATGGACTTCATTGTCGACCAGTTGATCGGACTGTTCATCGGTCGCTTCTACTCAATGCTCAATTCACCACCGACCAGTTGACCAAACTGTTCGTCGCTCGTGCTCGGAGATCGCCAGCTATGCCGGGGACTTATTGGTGCTTGGACATCGCCAGCTACGCCGAGAACTCATCGGTGCTCGGACGTCGCCAGCTACGCTAGGGACTCATCGGTGCTTTAACATCGCCAGCTACGTCGGGGACTCCTCGGTGCTGCTCGGACATCGCCAGCTACGCCGAGGACTCCTCGGTGCTCGAACATCGCCAGCTACATCGGGGACTCATCGGTGCTCGGACATCGCCAGCTACGCTAGGGACTCCTCGGTGCTTGGACATCGCCAGCTACACCGGGGACTCCTCGGTGGTTGGATTCTTCGTGCAAGCATCGTCAGCTAAGCTAAGGACTCCTTTGCTGGTCGGATCTTGCTATGTCTCATCGGTGTGCTATCGAGCTGCTCCAAGTTGTTTGGATCAGGGTGTTGATCTTGGGCAGCACGTCTGGGTCTTGATACGCGCATGTCAGATGACGTCGGCAAGGTTTTAGACTTCTTTTCTTTGACCCTGCTACAAGATTCATTCTTTATCTTCTAGCAGGCTCGGGGACTAAGTGGCTACACTTCACCTGGCGGTGAATGTACTGCCTATTTCTTGATTTACTCTCCTTATTGACGGAGTCTAAGTGGCTACACTTCTCCTAAGTGGAAGAATTTTTACATTTTGAACTTTAGCTCCTTACATCCTTATGGTAGGCCTTACTTGGGATACACTACTCGACGACGGTTCACACTGCTCGACGATGGTTCACAACTGCTCGGCAACTCATCACGGTGGTCGGGCCATGAGTCTAACTGCTTGGCTTTGTTCGCACCTGCTCGGACAAGCTCAAGATGGCGTTGCACAACGGATACAAGGCACTCGGGGACTAGCTATGGGGGATATGACCCCCGGTATCCATAAGACAGGACATGGGCCGCACCATCAGAGGTGGCCCAGCCCACAAGATCAAGGCGTGCACGGCACTGGTCGACGTGCACCGCAAGATATTGTATAGTACCAAATAGGATACTTTCCTTGTAACCCTACCCCTCTAGAATATATAAGGAGAGGCAGGGGTCCCCTAGTCGACATTGACATACATCTCATATCCAATACAATACACCAAAGACATAGGACGTAGGGTATTACGTTGATCAGACGCCCCGAACCTGTCTAAATCGCTGTCTCTACGTCTTGTGTCACCATCTGGTTCCTGATCACACGCACCTCCACCAATCAATCTACCTTCGTGGGATACCCCTCGAAGGACTGCCAAGCATCTTTTGTCGACATTCAGTGACAATCCATCTCTCCAAAAACTATTTTTTTACTTTGTTCTCCTCATCTAATTCAAACTTGTAAAAGAAGCTAGGATCATCAGCTTTCCTGATTCTGAAGTTGTCAAAGACCTTAGTCATATCTGATCCTCTGACCTCTCTGTTTATTTTTGTTCTAAAGTTGCTAACGTCCTTCTTCTTCACCGGAAGTGTTGTGGCTCCTCCTTTGAGATAGGACAGTATAGAAATCATCTTTCTTGTTGGAATATTGTTATCATTCAAGGTCCTTATGAGTGCCTTCTCCATATCCGTCATATACTTGTGTCCACTAAACTGCTAGTCTCTGTGCCCTAGTTGCAGCTCATGGTTGTGATCCAAATCAAGTCTAATAATCCTCCAAACTCCATTTTCTTCTTTGACAACGATAACACACTGGCAGTCTGTTTTCATTACTACATTTGTTTGTCTTTTTGGTCCCTTCTTTTTTCCAATATCCTTGTCCACTACCACCTCCTGCTGGTCTACTGTCTTTGGTTGTTCTTGTTTTCCATACTTGTTACACTTGATTGTGACTTTGGTAACTTCATTGTTCCTTTTCTTGCTTGCAGTTTTGAAGACATGCTACGGCTGTTTCAAAACCAGCAAGGTATGCATAGAAGTTGAAAAAGTGTTGAGCATCATCTTTGGTTTTAAATTCCATCCCTAACAGTGGAGTGTACAAGCTATTGATATCTGTGTTGTTTCCTTCAGAAGCTGACATCTGCTCTCTACTGATAAATTCATCAATCTCTTGTTCAGTGAGTTCTTGGCTTCCATTTATGTCTGCTCTGTCTATTTCTTCAGCTGGCATGCTCTGTACTGATGTTGTCATTGTTGAATCTTCTATGGCACTTGTTGGTTCTTGTATCTCTTGAATTTCCATGTTTCTGAAGATGTCATTCTGCTATTGTTCTTCTTCAGGCTCTGATAAGTATTCTTCATCCCAGTCCCTAAGTTGGTAGTCCTAAAACTTATTCATATTTTTGTATCATATTTGAATTTGTTAATACATATATGTTCTACGACTTCATGTCTTTAGAGTCTTACCTCAAATTCTGTAGTTGAGTAATTGAATTCTTTGTTTCTTTCAGGGCTGCTGTTCATGTTGTCGAGAGCCATCCGCAAAACATATTGGTAGGAATAAAGGCAAGTTTTCTGATGGTTTGTTGTGCTTAGTCAACTTTTTTTGGCATTCTTTACCTGTTTCCCTATTTGCTTTCTAGATAAGACAGTCATCCCCTGTGCAACAGTCTGATATTTGTGTCTGTCCTTGTAGATTTTCCTACATAATAAATAATAATAGCATTTTTTGTTAAATAGAAATAAGTACATTTGTCTTTTGAGTATTATTATTCAACTTTTTGCATCTATATAATTAGTTTTTTACCTAAAAAAGCTATGGACCAAGCAGCATACTTGTATACAACCCCTGCTGTCGGGGACCAATACCAGGATACCCGAAGAGGAGGAGCTAATGACCATCAACATTGATTCGTCCGAGCAGTCAAGAGCATGACTATAGCTCCAACCGACCCCTAGGTGCACAAACTCTGCCTCGCCCGACCCCTGAGGGTTGGCTCCACCTCACCCAACATCGAGGCCGCAGGCTCCGCCTCATCCGACCCCTAAGGGTTGACTCCACCTCGCCCGACACTGAGGCCGTGGGCTCCGCCTCACCCAACCCCTGGGGGTTGGCTCTACCTCGCCCGACACCGAGGCCATGGGCTTCGCCTTGCCTGACCCCTGGGGGTGGGCTCCATCTTGCCTGACCCCTGAGGGTTGGCTCCGCCTCGCCCAACACCGAGGCCATGAGCTCCGCCTCACTTGACCCCCGAGGGTGGCTCCACCTCGCCCGACACCGAGGCCACAGGCTCCGCCTCGCCCGACCCCCGAGGGTGGCTCTGCCTCACCCGACCCCTGAGGTTGGCTCTGCCTCGCTCGACAATGAGGCCATGGGCTTTGCCTCACCCCGACCCCTGGGGGTTGACTCTGCCTCGCCCGACACCGAGGCCACGGGCTCCATCTCGCCCGACGGACACCCATACCGCCATCGACCACTCCAGGCCCAAGCGTATGGGCCTAGGTCAAAGCTCTGACACTAGGGAGGTGACCAGCATGCCTCGATAAAACCGATGGCCATGACGGGCCATACCTAAGTACTCACATTAGCAACAGCGTCGGGCAAACCGATGCTGTTCTGCCTAACCGTCGTACGAACACTGACGGGCGCGTCAGTTCACCACGATGTCCGCCAGGACAAAGTGGAGCGCCATGATCGGCAGATGACGTCTGCATATGTCACCAGTGATGGATAGAGCCACGACATGAAGCTGTCCCTGTTGACGTCTACAGGGTCGGCGGGATCTACATAGAGGAGAAGAAGGATCCGACGATCTTGGGGGACTTCTTTTCCTTTCGATTCTCCTTTTTTCCCTCCGCTGTAACCCCTGCTTTCCCTTGGCCTATAAAAGGGAAAGCAGGGCATCCGATTAGAGGCATCGAACGAAGCATCGGACCAACGATCGAAACACATCATACCGATTCGGACTCAAACCCCGAACCGATTAAAGCACACAACCGAGCAGCGACCGAGCCCTCAGCACCCGTTCACCCTTTTCCATCAGAGACTTGGGACCTATCCCTCTCTCGACCGTTTATCACCCCTGCTATGAACTTTCAGTGCTAGTAACACGAGTAGCAGCAATGAACTGGACGTAAGGACATTCTGCCCGAACCAGTATAAACCTCATGTCCTCTTAGCACACCATCCGGGCCAGATGCGCAATATTAGAAATTTACTAGTCGGTGGCAAATCAAAATACCGATAGTTGGCATGCTAGATAGGGGCCTTTTGCGCGTCTCGACATCCACACCAGGCCTCAGAAGGCTAGTCACACCTCGAGTTGGGTCCTGGGCGCGCACTTGCGCTTCAGGGACCTGGACTTCACCATCATGACGGAGGGAGAGTTGGCAATGGCTCCTGTTGTTGTCCGACCTCTCTACTCCACCGGCCTCAACTCAATCACCGAGACGCTTGAGGAGTTGTAGCTACAAGCACTGGGGGCCTACATCCCTAGAAGCGACCAACTCCTCGACTTCAACTATGAGAGGTTAGAGAGCCAGCTCGGCGCCTTCCTAGGACCTCGACCGTCCTGGGAGGACCTGTGCCACCTCACCTTCTTGTTCACTAATGTTATGGCGTAGCTTGCTAGGAGAGAGTCTTTCTCCCTAGAATACCTCATCTGGAGCGCCCGATAGCGCTCCCGATCGGTCTCCACAACGCCGCAGAGATCGATGACCACCCTATGGTGCAACACACGCTTCCATCCCCCACGAACGACGAGTTCGTGGGGATGACTGAATATGTTGCGGAGTCTTTCCATGACCTCCTTGCTGGAGAATCAAAGTCGCCCTCCAGCTCTGACTCTAGCAGGGGAGTCTTCACCCCTCTCATGAGTTTTTCATGGCAGGTACCCTCAAGGGACATGTTGAAAGCATCCATGAAGAGGAAGAAAGCCCGACAAATGACCTCAACAACATGGTCAAGGGGGACACAGGGGCCCCACCCCTCCTGCGGGTGGAGCAGTTGAAGGCTCGACACCTTGAGCTCGAGGAAGCATGACTCCAACTCGAGTAGGAACATGCAAAGCTCGATCGGGAGATCAAGCGTCACAGAGACGGTGGGCGCGTGCACGCCATGGCTCACGACGTGAATCGAAGAATCATCGTGGACGATGAAGCCCTCCCACACTTTGCCTGGGCAAGCCAGAACATCACTGCTATGGCGGCCTTGCTCCGTGGGCTTCTAGGGCCTACAAGACCCAAGGATCGATGGGCCCACATTGAGATTCGCACGCTGCTCGAGCGTGCGGTGGCACAGCAGGCCGAGAGCTCACTATCTCAGCGACATGAGCTCGATGCTAGCCAGCGCATGCCCTTAGAGCAACCCAACAAGGACATGTCAGTCCACCAGGGAGCACAAGGCGGTAGGCAGCGCATCGCGGTCCTGGTGCACGAGCGTCTCGACCGCAACCATGACGCACACGACACCCTCGATGCCTGCAGACGTACCCGCCACAATTCGAGAGAGGGAGCTAGCCATGGCTATCACCCTCATCGTGGCGGATGCTATGATAGCAGTGAGGACCAAAGCTTAAGCCCCGGCCTGCCGAGGCCTCAGGCCTTTGGCCGACACATCCTCAACGCTGCCTTCCCGCCAAGGTACCGACCACCAACCAACATCCTGGAATACTCTAGGGAAATGAACCCCGGACTATGGCTTGAGGATTATCGGCTTGCCTGCCAAGCCAATGGAACTGATAATGATGATTTCATTATCCACAACCTTCCATTATTATTGGCCGATTCAGCGCGAACATGGTTGGAACACCTTCCACCCAACAGAATCCAAAGTTGGGTAGACCTAAAAGAGATCTTCGTGGGGAACTTCAAGGGCATGTACAAGCGCCCTAGGAACCCATGGGATCTCAAGAACTACTAACAGAAGGCTAGAGAAACCCTTCGTGGGTACATGCAATGCTTCTCCCGGCAGTGCAATGAGCTACCTAACATCGCCGATGCCAACGTTATAGAAGCTTTCCTGTTTGGGACCACCTATGAGTCCCTGGTTCACAAGCTAGGACATAAGGGCCCACGAACCACCAAGGAGCTCCTCAACATCGCCATTAGCCACGCCTCTGGCAAGGAGGTGGTTGGAGCGATCTTCGACCATCTAAAAGGCAAGGCGAAGCAAGACGAGGACGTCGGCGAAGGCACCTCCAACTATCCCGTCAAGGAGAAGAACAAGCAGCGGCGTGAGGGCTCACTCGTGGCCACCGCCGACCACAAGGGGGTCGGAAGCCCACGAAGGGCACCCCGAACCACTTCGAGAAGCTACTCGAGGGGCCATGCTCGAACCATGCCTTCCCTGTCAAGCACCTGTACAAGGACTGCAACCTCATGAAGTGGTTCTTGTCCAGAGGCTCTAACAAAGGGGAGCATGAGAAGGACCCTGACCCAACCGCAGATGACACCGAGGGGAAGGATAGTGGCATTCTAACACCAGATGGCTGCCTCATGATCTTTGAAGGGTTAGCACCCTATGACTCCAAGCGCTATTAGAAGCTTGTGTGCCATGAGGTCTATATAGCCGAGCCAACCGCACCTACCTTCCTCCGGTGGTCAGAGTCCGCTATAACCTTTGATCGGACCGACCATCCAAAGAGTGTTCCACAACCAGGGAGGTATCCACTTGTGGTCAACCCAATCATTGGCGCAAAGCAGCTCTCTAAGGTACTGATGGATGGAGGCAGCGGCCTCAACATCATGTACGCCGAGACGCTCGATGCCATGAGCATCGGCCGATCCCGCATCCGATCGACAGAAGCACCTTTCCCATGCATCGTGCCTGGAAAGCAGGCCATACCACTTGGGAAGATCGACCTGCCCATCACCTTCGAGAATCCATCCAATTATAGGATGGAGACCCTCATGTTCGAGGTGGTTGGGTTCCATGGAACCTACCATGCCATCCTAGGATGTTGATGCTACGTGAAGTTCATGGCTGTCCCCAACTACACCTACCTGAAGTTGAAGATGCCGGGCCCAGGTGGGGTCATCACCATCAGCACCTCATTTCAGCGCGCCTATGAGTGCGAGGTCGAGTGCTGCGATCACGCCATAGCAATTGTCGCCTCCATAGAGCTCGCGGCCATCAGGAAGGAAGTCACCGAAGAAGCACCCGACCACTAACGGTCGGCCGGGTCTTTCAAGCTAGTGGAGGGCGCTAAGGAGATCCTCATAGACCCTAGTAGCTCCAAAAGCAAAGTGGTGCATGTTGGCACCGTACTTTCCTCTGAATAGGAAAGCGCGCTCGTTGACTTGCTCTGCGCCAACAAAGACATCTTTGCGTGGAAACCCTCGGACATGCCAGACATTCCAAGGGAAGTCGCTAAGCATTTCTTGAAGATCAAACCAGGCTCCAAGCCGGTGAAGCAGCACCTACGTCGCTTCGATGAGGGGAAACGCAGAGCCATCGGTGAGGAAGTCACGAAGCTTTTGGTGGCCAGGTTCATCAAGGAAGTGTACCACCCTGAGTGGTTAGCCAATCCCGTTCTTGTATGAAAGAAGAGTGGAAAATGGAGAATATGTGTTGACTACACGAGTCTCAACAAAGCGTGTCTAAAGGATCCATTTCCTTTGCCACGCATAGACCAAGTAGTCGACTATACCTCAGGGTGTGAAACCCTTTGCTTCCTTAATGCGTACTCTAGGTACCATCAAATCGTGATGAAAGAGTCTGACCAGCTCGTGACATCTTTCATCACCCCCTTTGGATTGTTCTGCTACGTCACAATGCCATTCGGTCTGAAGAACGCTGGGGCTACGTACTAGCGTTGTATGCTCAAATGTTTTGGAGACCTCATCGGGAGAACCATTGAGGCCTTCGTAGCCGACCTTGAGCTGACCTTCACAAAACTCTGAGCAAATGGCATTAAGCTCAACCCCGAGAAGTGCGTTTTTGGGGTCCCGAGGGGTATGCTGCTCGATTTCATCATCTCCGAGCATGGCATCGAAGCCAACCCAGAGATGATCTTAGCCATCACAAGGATGGGCCCGATTCAGAACATAAAGGGGGTACAACGAGTTATAGGGTGCCTCACCGTGCTTGGCTGTTTCATCTCGCACCTCAACGAACAAGGTCTCCCCCTTTATCGACTTCTAAAGAAGCCCGACAGCTTCAAATGGACGTCCGAGGCCCAGGAGGCACTTGACATGGTCAAGAAGCTTCTAACGAAGGCCCCGATCCTGGTTCCTCCGACCGATGGAGAATCCCTTCTACTCTACATTACGGCCACCACGCAAGTGGTTAGCGCCGCTGTGGCAGAACCTCCTAAATTATAGGACCCACATACATTTGTCACTGTCCAAAGACCTTTGACAACAATGCATATGTTCCTGGTAACTTAAGAAGTCTGTCGGGTGTCCTCGGGGAACCCCGAATCATCCACGATTTCCGAGCAGGATCACGTTACAGAGTCATTGTAGTATTACAATAGTTTATTCAAATAGACACATCAGAGTAAAAGTAGCGGAAGACTTACAATAACATAGTTTACAAACCATTTGTTTCAAACCGTACAACTAAGTTCGATATTAATACAAACCAAAGTAGTGGAGCAGCATTATAATATAATACAAAACACACAATGAGGCTGCCCTGCCCAAGGGCCACACAATTACTTCTCAACGTCATCACAAGGTACAACTGTCATGCAGCACGATCCAAAACAGATCTGCTCATGAGGCTCACCTACAACAAGGGTCAACGAACCCTGAGTACAAAAGTACTCAACAAGACTTAACCGAAATAAGAACTGATAACTCAGGAATGCAGGCTCAGGGATTCAAGGTATGGTTTTAGCAATAATCAAAGTTATTTTGCGTAAAAGCTCTTTGACAAAATTCTTTGTTTCAACAGTTTAAACTTCATAAAATCATATACAAAGATGACACGATCCGTAATGAGATCATGAAACTTCATATCCAACACCTTCATCAACCATTCTCAAGTTCCAGTTAGTAATTACTATGATGATGAACAGTGAGTTGAGTCTCCATAACCGAGGAGCAATGACGATTCGAACCGATTATAAACCCAGCTGGGGATTCCAGACCACATGACATATGCAGGTCCCTGACCTACATATACCAACATATTCTCAGATCCTCTAAAACAAGAACGAGTCCGCGCCACCCGAGAATACAGTACTCCACCAATCCAGCCCATTGCCACGTGGGTACACGCTATTCCCGCCATCTCTCCACTCCCAGTGCACGAGTAGCCATTCTCGTAATAGAATTGCCAAGTTCAAGCTTACGGAGTATGTGGTTAGTACTACAAATTCTCACCTCATGCAATTCAACAACGGACGTGCCTTAATCGACACAAAGGAAAGATCCCGCCACAAGACCTCCATGTCTTGTGGCTCACACACACCGAGTCCGCCTGGGGTCTAGATTTATTACTCCACATTCCCATATCACATGCTAACATAATTAACCAATGTTCCATTTAAAACTTGCGGTGGCGGTGTAGTCACCGACTTCATCGTTTCTACGCATAGCTAAGCAAAACTAGGCATATACGAGTTCAAAGCGGTAATATGGTAAATATGGAATAACAAGGGTGGTAATGCACCAATTAGGCTCTTACTTAACTCTTAATCACTTAATGCAAGAACGGAAAGCAAAAGCGAAATTAATTTGTAAAACACAAGGTAGGGTTGTATGCATCGGGGCTTGCCTTCGTTGACGGAAAAGTCCGGCCTCGCGACGCTTCACAAGTCTTCGATCCGACCTCAACAGACAGATCAACCTCCTCTGCAACTTGATTAACTACCACGTGTTCACCTTCGTTTACTACACGTAGTAACATTGCCATGTTTAACATGATGCGGAATATGAAACATGATGCTTGATGATGGATGCAAAAATTAATAAATTGGATACAATTTTCCTTCGCAGTACAGTTACAAACCAAACTAACCAAACCATATTCGTAACTGATGTGACCACGCCAGCACCGATCACTTTGGTGAACTCTCCGACCACTGCGGTGAACTATCCGACCACTACGGTGAACTATCCGACCACTACGGTGAACTATCCGACCACTACGGTGAACTATCCGACCACTACGGTGAACTATGCGGAGCAAAGATTGTCGGTGAGGGAGAACCGGCGACTGCAGTGATCAAAATGAGTAAACAACAACTGACTAAGTACTACAGCATCGAAACGAAGCCATAAGTACACTGATTACAGACAACGGCTCACCGAAGGGCTCTGGCCACGATGACACGCCCGCAGCGGTGAAGTTGCTGACCTCGAGGAAGAAAGACGTGGACAACGAGTTCTCGGCAATTTTAGGCGACCAATGTTAGTTGGCTGGATTCACAAGGAAAAGACGGAACTAGGATGACCTTTACCGAGATGGCAACAGCGCTGGGGAGATGATGCGAGCTTGTTGGAGCGATGACAACGGTGGTGGTGAAAACAAAGGAAGAAGAAAAACGACGATGACGATGTCTTGGTACTTATAGTGCGGCGCAGAAGCTCAAGGACGCCACGATGGAGCCGTTTTCGTGCCAGCGCGACATCAAGGACGGCCACGACGCGCCTGGAACGCCGAAGAAGGTCCGACGGCAATGTAGCTTAGGCGGTGTACACTGTTCACAGAAATTACAAAATTGCCATACGCCAAAATTCATAAATTACTCTCAAATTTTCATAACAACTCAAAAATCTCCAAAAACAAAAGTTGTTCAAAATCGAAAGTTCTACAACTTTGCTTCTATAACCATCTCCTAATTCAGTTTAGATTTTGAAATGAACTTTTGAATTTGAATAGGGAAATTTAACGAATTACGCCTTTTTGAATTACTCAAAATTTTTCTAAACAACTTGAAAAACTCCAAAAACAAACTTTGCATAACTTGCCAAGCTCTACACTTTTGCTTTTGGGATCAACCCCAAATTATGCTTAGATTTTGAAATGGATTTTCAGGGTAGGATTTAAATGCTGAAACGCGGGGTTTTCTCGAAAAATTCAAAATCCAAACAAACTTTGAACTAGAGTCAACCAATACAATTCAACACATACCACATGAATATAAACTTGTTTTAGTGTATGCATCTCAAAGTTTTCACCAAATGCCAAATGCTTTGCAATGCATATGATGACATGTCAGGTTTTAGTATTTTAAACACCTGAGGTGTTACAGCCGCCCTAGTAGTAGAGCGAGAAGAAGAGGGGCACGCCCACAAAGTACAGTGCCCCGTGTACTTCATTAGCGAGGTCCTATCCTATTCTAAGACCCGCTACCCCCAAATCTAGAAGCTCCTGTACGTCGTCCACATCACCAAGAGGAACCTGCGCCACTACTTTGAGTCACATCTGGTAATGGTCATGACGTCCTTTCCCCTCGGCGAGGTCATCCAAAACCATGATGCTGCGGGAAGAATCGTGAAGTGGGAACTCGAGCTGATGGGTCAAGGCATTGTGTATGCCTCCCGAACGGCCATCAAGTCCTAGGTGTTATGCTGATTTTGTTGCAGAATGGACCGAGGTCCAAATGCTGCCAGCGGTCATCGACCAAGAATACTGGGCGATGTACTTTGATGGATCGCTGATGAAGAAAGGTGCCGACGTAGGGCTAGTCTTCATTTTGCCCCTTAGGGTACGTGTGAGGTACATAGTTTGCATCCATTTCCCCTCCAACAATGTGGCCGAATATGAGGCACTCATCAACGGTCTATGCATCGCCATCGAGCTTGGTATCCGGCGCCTCGACGTCTGGGGCGACTCCCAGCTAGTCATCGACCAAGTCATGAAGGAGTCGAGCTGCCACAGCGCCAAGATGGCTACATACTACCAAGAAGTCTACTAGTTGGAGGACAAGTTTGACGGCCTTGAGCTCAACCACATTCCAAGGCGTCTCAACGAGGTGGCCAACGCGCTGGCGAAGGCAGCGTCTGGCCGAGAGCTGGTGCCGATAGGCGTCTTCGTCGACAATCAACACAAACCCTCGGCCTGCTATGAGGAACCGAAACAAGCCGATGATGGGCCACCCACCCTGGGCTCAGGGGCTAACCAACCGTTGGCTCCATCCATCCCTGAAGCCATGGAGCTCGAAGAGGACCCAGCGATAGAGCTTGACCCTCTGGTCGACTAGAGGACGCTCTACCTCGACTACCTCCTCCGTGAGGCACTGTCGACGAACAAGACGGTGGCCCGATGGCTCGCGTGTCGTGCCAAGTCCTTTTGTTTTGTTGAGGGCAAACTCTACAAGCGAAGCCACATCAGGATCCTACAGCGCTGCATCCCCATCGAACAGGGGAAGTGTTTGCTGAGCGATATCCACGGTGGGGTCTACGGTCACCATGCCACGCCTAGAACCCTAGTTAGAAATGCACTCTAACAAGGCTTCTACTGGCCAACTGTAGTAGACGACACTGAGCAGATTGTGTGCACCTATGAAGGGTGTTACTACTATGCTCAGTAGGCGAACCTACCGGCCCAAGCACTTCATACGATCCCCATCACATGGCTGTTCATGGTCTGGGGGCTCGATCTGGTCGGACCCCTCAAAAGGGCACCCAGGGGCTAACCCACTTGCTTGTCACCATAGACAAGTTTACAAAGTGGATAGAGGCTTGGCCGATCTCCGCGATCAAGTCCAAGCAAGCCATGCTGTTCTTCCTCGACATCGTCCATCGCTTCAGAGTCCCGAACTCTATCATCACGGACAATGGCACGTAGTTCACCAAAAAAAAGTTCCTCCAATTCTGCGATGAATACCACATCCGAGTCGATTGGGCTGTCGTGGCGCACCCCCGCACGAATGGGTAGGTCGAGCGCGCTAACGGCATGGTCCTACAAGGCCTCAAGCCTAGGATCTTCAATCGGTTGAACAAGATTGGTGGACGATGGGTCGCGGAGCTTCCCACGGTGCTCTAGAGCCTAAGAACGACCCCCAACCAGGCCACCGGCTACACGCCATTCTTCATGGTCTATGGTTCCAAGGCTGTCCTTTTGACCAACCTCGATTATGGAGCGCCAAGGGTCAGGGCATATGACAAACAGGGAGCCAAGGCATCCCTCGAGGATGCCATGGACTAGCTAGATGAAGCGCACAACGTTGCCCTCCTCCGCTCGGCCAAGTACCAGCAAGCGTTGCGATGGTACCACAGCCGTCGAGTGCGGGGTCGGGCCTTCAACGTTGGAGTCCTAGTCCTCCGCCTCGTCTAGAGGAGCAAGGACTGCCACAAGCTCTCCCCGCCATGGGAGGGACCATACATCATCACAGAGGTGCTCCGGCCAGGCGCTTACGAGCTCAAGACCATCGACGGCGAGGTCGTCGCCAATGCCTGGAATATCGAGCAGCTATGTCGCTTTTACCCTTAATAAATGCACATTTTCTCTTATCAGTTTTGCTATCAAACTCCCTGACCTTTAGTGACACCTGACCCCAGCAATGGCAAAAGGTCGTGCCTTGCTCGGGGGCTAATAAGAGCATATCTATCCAATAGAAAGTCTCTACGTCTGACCCAGAAGCAAAGTTTGTGGAAACAAACACTGAGTAAAACTGGTCGAACTACGAGAAACCTATGCCTCGGTGGCTACGGCGCCTTTGCTCACCAGCATGATCAGAGTTTTTTTTCCGCACCCCGGGCTTTTCGGCCTTAGCCAGGGAAAGAGTCGGTACGCATTTAAGAGTCTATCTACCTAGCGAACATCCTCTGAGCCCGACCCCCTCTCACGTTAAGACCTAGGAGCTAGGGTTACAGGAACAAGCTCTGAGTATTACTGGTCGGACTGCGAGAGACCTATGCCTCGGTGGCTATGATGCCTTTGCTCACCAGCGTGATCAAAATTTGCTCACCTGCACCCCAAGCTTTATGACCTTAATGACGGAAAGGGTCGAAATGCACTATCCTTTTTATACAAAAGGGGGAGAAGGGCTAAAAACTATTTGGCCATAACGAAATCTAAGAGCTTGTCCATTTATTACGAGTTCATCGCCTAGCTTATCTGCCTAACTAAGTTTTCGGGCAGGATGTTCTCATCCCATCCCCGTAGGTAAATCCTGTCCTAGCAGGTAACACAAGTCGATCAGATGGCTTGGCCGCTGCCAAGAGACAGGTAGGGAGCAGTAGGATGTCCCATGCGGGCTATGCCAACCCCATCACGAACAATGGACACAGATTCCACTCGAACATATCTGGTAAGAGCTTCCTGAACCCATCATTCGAGCCATTGAGGTAAGTCCTGTGCTAGTGGGCCACCCAAATCGATCGAATGATTTGGGCCACTACCGAGAGACGGGTCACCCTTACTTTACACGCACTAATTTTGCTATCGAGCCCCCAACCCCAGTAGCGGCAAGGGGCTGGGTCTCGCTCGGGGAGATGCCAGCGGGCCACCCAAGCCAATCGAATGGCTCGGGCATCTGCCAGGAGGCAGGTTAAGGAGCAGTGGAATGCCACATGAGGGCTATGCCGACCCTATCAGCGAATGACGGACCTAGATTCCACTCGGACGTGACCGTTAGCGAGCTCACCGAGCGTGACACTCGAGCCATCAAGGCAAGTGTCGTAAGCTCAGCCTCTCCAGTTGAAGAAACCGAGGATGGGGTGACACATGAAATATGGCTGACCCCTACCGACCCCCACAGGGCTCAGGGGCTCGAGCCGCCCGACCCGAACTCGAGAATCCAATTGACCAGGGTTCGAAGGCCAGCCCACGAAGGGCTCGAGGCCACCTCACATCGAACAGAGCCAGGGGAGAAAATGCAGATGAGCCCTAGTGGCCTTTGCCCGACCCGCTTAGAAGCAGACAGGGTCATCTCAACCTTCTCGTTCAATCCTAACCTCGAGCCGAGCCCACGGAATCCCCATTAAGGGGAGACCATCGGGCCACCTGAGTCGCCCTCCAGAATGGCTTGAGCATCTACCAGGAGGCGGGTTAAGGAGCAGTGGAAGGCCACATGAGGGCTATGCCGACCCAGTCACAAACGACGGACCCCGATTCCACTCGAACATGCCCATTAGCGAGCTCACCGAGCGCGTCACTCGAGCCATCGAGGCAAGTGACGTTAGCTCAACCCCTTCGGTCGTGGAAACCACGAATGGGGCGACGATCACAAAGATGAGCCGACCCTTGACCGCACCCCTACTATGGGCGGGGGCTCAAGGAAAGTTGGACTAGCAAGGAGACTGAACACACGGTTGTAGAACGATGGCTCAGATCCTAGGGAGGGGGTACGTGCGAAAACAAGAGACGCTTTCTCCTACTAATTTCACTGTCCTCTCCCCGACCTTTAGTGACACCCGTCCCCAACAATGCAAGGGGTCGGATCTCACTCAAGGGTTGATAAGGGTATAAATACACCCTTTCTGAAACAGTCGCCGCGCCCGACCTCTTCCTCATGTTAAACCTAGTGGCAAGATCTGCAGAAACGAACAACTAAGCAAGGCTGGTCGGACTGCAAGAAACCTATGCCCCAGCGGCTACGTCACTCTTGCTTACCAGCGTGATTAGAGTTTCCCTTCTACACCTCGAGCCCTATGGTCTTAACAAACGAAAGGGTCGGAACACACAAAACCCTTTTCACACATAAAAAGGGAGGACAAACAAATTCGACCAAACGGAACAAAATGATAAGTTTGTTCGGATAATATAGAGGGGTCAGAGCTTGTCCGCTTGTTACATAAATGATTGCTTGGCCTATCTAGCTAACTAACCCCTCTAGGGGAAAACTATGCTCTCTATTCTGTCTGCTAGGTCCTACGAAAGGGGAGCCACCGTCGTCTCCATCTCCTCCAGCTCATGGGCTTCATAGCCAGGCATGAAGCCGTGGCTTATCGCCTCCAGGTCGATCATGTCCCCGTAATGAGAACGAGCAATCGTGAAGGATTGGTTGACCCCGGCGCGAAGCGCATTCCTCTCGAGCTAGTGCACCTGAGCTATGATCTCAATGGCACAGGCTGCAAGCGAGCTGGCCCCCTCCGATCGCACCACCTCAAGGTCATCGCAGACCACTCCGAGGGCGGCTCTCAGGATACCAAGCTCGTCGCTCTATGCCTAAAGATTCTTCCGCACCTCGGCGAGGTCCATGACCAGCCTGGCAGAGATGCTCTCAGCCTCTAGCTTCTAGGTCGTTGCATTTCTGAGCTCAGTCTAGAGGGAGCCGACCTTCTACTACGCATCATTGTGCTCTTGGCAGGCCTGGTCATGCTCTCGGAGGGCTTGATCATGCACCTCGTGAGCCGCGCCATGCTCTGAGCGGAGCCTCTCCGTGGTTTGGAGTAGCTCATCCTGCTCGTTGCGCAGCCGGGCGATCGCCGTGGCATCCAGACTCGCCCTCTTCTCTAGGGCCGCGAACTTCTCCTCGGCCCCCAGCTTCAGCTTCCATTCCTTCTCAACCTCGGCCAGAAGGTCGAGGATCCGTTGGCGGGTCTCGGCGTCCTTTTAGAGCAGCTCATCCTGCTCCTTCCTGACCTTGGTGACCTCCTCCTCGTCCCTCCATGATCTCACCGATAGGGCCTTGAATGCCCTCTTGGCCTCGTCAGCATGCCGACAGGCCTCGGCCACCCATGACCGAAGACTGTCTGCCTCCTCACCGAGGGGAGTTAGCTCAGCCACCCTCTACTAGACGGCAACAAGCTGAGCGGTCACCTCCCCACATAACCGCACCTCCTTGACAAGGCGGTCCCAGGTTTCCTTCTACTCACAAAGGAAACGAGACTTCCCCCGGCTACGAGCGATAATGGACTGAAATGAGACAATGGTCAGAACACAAAAATATATAGAGAAAGAAAAGGGCGAGAAGCAGGGTCAAGCGAATACCCGGCTAGAGGGAACGACAACATCGTGCAAGGCACCTCGGGCATGGTCTAGCGCTTCGAGCATGGACACGCCCCCACATCAAGGCTCTCCCGCTCTATGCTCTCCATGGCATCATTGAGAGTGAAGAGCATCAACATCGGATCCTCTGGACTTGCCCACCAAAGCAGGGGCTTGCCCCACGTAGGCGAGTCATTGTCCACAGACGTCAGGGCCAGGGATGGCTCCCCACCGGCTTCGATTGCCGCCGACCCTTCTCGCCGTGACGTCCCTGCCAGGACACTCCCTCCAGCGATGGAAGGGGTCAGCGGTATGGATGCTGACTCCTCTCCTAGCACCACAACCTCTGGGGACCCCTTGGCTGTGTCTCCCTCCATCCAGCCCATGCCAGACGCCGTCACCTAGGCCGCCTATGGTGTGGGTTGCATTGGTTCCTCAAGCGCCACCATGATAGCGCCCGGCTATGACCCGCCTGTCACGGCCACCACCACCTCCGCCTACATTGGCGGGGTCCTAACCGGCTGCATTGTGCCCACCACGGTCGGTGCCATGAGCGCGGTCGGTAGTCCCGTCCATCCCATCATCAGCAGCGGTTTTGCCGCCATTGCCGGCTATTCCATGACCTCTGAAGGCGTCCCCTGAGCCCTCGCGTCCGCTCATCCCGCTAAGGGCACGGGCACCACCGTGGCCGGCACCTAACCGATCGGTGACACAGTCACATTGGCACCACTACCGCCTAAAATGGGAGCGACGCCAGCCGACGACTGCCGCCTCGCTTGAAGGGCAAGGCTCTTCTTTAGTGCCAGTGCCAAAGGATTGCGCTACCTCCCGATGCTGCAAGAGACGAAAAGCATAAATTACGATGAAATCCAACCAAAATAGGAAAAAACAGAGGAGCTGATGACTCACCTCAGGGCCATAGGGCGGTGGATATGTTTGGGGGGGTGAACCCCCCAACCTCTGCTTTGTCTCATTCCGGGCGAGGCTATTTTGAGCCCGCCCCCTGCTCCTGGGTGGAGGGCCTCGCTCCCCTTAGATCTTGGGGCACGACGACAGAGCCACCCGCCTCCGCTGGCACCTTGGGCACGGTGGCAGAGCTGCCCGCCCCTGTTGGCACCTA
Source organism: Miscanthus lutarioriparius (assembly GCA_904845875.1). Classification (NCBI taxonomy): domain Eukaryota; kingdom Viridiplantae; phylum Streptophyta; class Magnoliopsida; order Poales; family Poaceae; genus Miscanthus; species Miscanthus lutarioriparius. The sequence goes on along the minus strand of CAJGYO010000011.1, from coordinate 36,420,424 downwards.
GAGCAGGCCGATGGTACGGCCTGTCTTCGCTGGCTCCCCGGACGTGCCCTCCCCTTTGTGGAACAGGAAGGGTCCCGACCCCTGTAAGGACGAATTGATACCTGTCAGCACATCCTCGTTCTCTAGGTCGTCCCACTCGATGTCGTCGACTACCTTGTCGTCGTCTCCATTATCTTCATCACCGTCGCTATTAGTGTCCCCCTTCACTCCTACGCCTGCAACTTCCACTGCTTCTTCTTCCTCTTGTCCTCCTTCACCTTCCTCAGCCGCTCGCCCTCGGCTTGACTCGCCGCCCTCAAGGACGAGTCCCTCGACAACTACACTGGGTGATCCATGAAGATGAGGTCCCTTGGCTGGCCCCGTCCCTCTCAAAGTCAGTATTAAAGGGTCAGGAAATCAATTGGAGAGGAGGTATGAGGAGGGGAAACTTACGAAGATGGCATGGCTTGGTTTTGGCCGCATCGGAGGATGTCCTGGCACCGGGTAGACAAAATTGATGGGGGCGCCTGCATCATCCCATGAGGGCTCCATGGCCTCCTTGATGCGTTGCACGATCTTGGAGTTTGGGAGCGCCCCCTCGGTGAGCGCCGTTCCGTCGAACGACGCCTCAGGCGCCATCGCGTACAGCGGGAGCGCGCGCATCATCAACGGTGCCACCCTCCTTGCGTGGTAGGCCCCGATGATGCCCAACCCCTTTAGGCCGCTCTCCTTCAAGATGTGGATGGCGGCGATGTGGTCCCGGATCTTCTTCTTGTCCTTCTCCTGGACACCCCACTTCCTCTATGACTCTGGGGCCTCTTCGATCAGGCGCTCGGTGAACTCTGGTAGAGGGGCGGTGGCGTCGTTTCTTGAGGTAGAACCACTGCAAATGTCACCCCATGTTGGACGTTGATAGCCGCATCGGTGGGTACTCGCCGACCCGGTTGTTCTAGAGTTGGATGTCGGCGCACCCCATCGGCATATGCAGCTCCTACATGCCGCTCTTCTCCCTCTTCTTCTGGAGGGTGACGGCGAAGAAGTGCCTCCATAGATCAAAGTGGGGGCTGATCCCCAGGAATCTCTCGCACAGGGCGATGAACGTCGCCATGTGCTGGATCCCGTTGGGATTGAGGTGCTACAGCTCGATCTTGTAGTAGTGCAGTAGCCCTCGAAGAAATCTATGGGCGGGGGTCATGAACCCATGCTCACGGAAGTGGGAAAACAACACCACATAGCCATCGGGCGATGATGACAGATCCTCCTCGCTAGGCAGTAGCCACTCCTCAGCCGAGGTTCACGCACAGACATGACCGCGATGGATGAGACCTTCCATGCACTGGAAGGTGATGTCAGAGCGGCACCACGGATCCATTGGAGGTGGGGGCGGACGGATGCAGGCTCGACGGCGGCGGAGATGCAGAGACGGGGAACCCTAGGCGATTGGTGGTGGCCGTCGTGGTTGAGGAGGCAAGGATGCAAGGTATGGAACCCGGGGGGTGAACCCTTTGGTTTTATAGGGCCGATGGGTGCGAGGAAACCTACCGCCCGCCTGGATCTCCACGCCTGCCATGATCAGCCACAATGTCTCACCGTGGGAAGTGCGCACGCAATCTCTATCCGTTCCCTCAGAAAACTCGTCAGACGTTTCGACTCTCCAAACGGGCCACGACTCATCACAAGAGGAATACGAATAAAAATCACCTCTACGACCCGCCTAGGCCTAGGAGTTCGAAGGTTGGCCCATCGATGGGTTCGACAACCGCTCTGAGCACCCTTAGAGTAAGGGACGGAAAGGGATGGGCCCACAAGCGGCTAGTACCCAGGCGCACGAGCGCCACGGGCATCCCAGCCCACGATCGAGTCTCGGCTGGGTACGATCCATGGTTTTCCCTGAGGAAAGGCAGAGAGCCCTCGGGACCGGTCGAATGGACCCAAGAACTATATGGATTAACCGCTGAGAATCTAAAGTCGGTCACCAAGCTGACCCTAGCCGGATCCCCATGAATGGGATACCGGGACCCCACTCAAACTAGCCAGCTAACAACTCACTGAGCACCACGGCTCGTCCATAGATGAAAGTCAGGGCATGGCTCACCCCTCTGGTTGCAGAAACCATGGACTGGGTGATAATCATAGAGGCAAGTCGACCTTCGATCGGACCCCCGCTACGCGCGGGGGCTCGAGGAAAGTTGGACTCGCAAGGAGATCGGACGCGCGGTCACAGAACGATAGACCCCCGTGGGGGTCAAAAGTTAGGAAAGACCTTTTCCAGCCCACCAAAGTCTCATGGCCATACCCGCGAAGGGTTCGACCTCGACGGGAGGGAATCGCCGTCCTCGGGACATGTCGTGGGCAACAAAAGAAGGCCAAGGCCCTCAGAGTCCTCCAGTTCGAAAAACCTTTGAAGGAGGATTCTACTCCTCTACAGGCTCGGGGGCTACTGTCAGGGACCAATACCAGGGTACCCGAAGAGGAGGAGCTAATAACCATCAATATTGATTCGTCCGAGCAGTCAAGAGCGTGACTACAGCTCCAACCGACCTCCAGGTGCGCAAACTCCGCCTCGCCCGACCCCTGAGGGTTAGCTCCGCCTCGCCCGACATCGAGGTCGTAGGCTTCACCTCGTCTGACCCCTGAGGGTTGGCTCCGCCTCACCCGACACTGAGGCCATGGGCTCCTCCTTGCCCGACCCCTGGGGGTTGGCTCTGCCTCGCCCGACACTGAGGCCAAGGGCTCCGCCTCGCCCGACCCCTAGGGGTTGGCTCTGTCTCACCTGACCCCTGAGGGTTGGCTCCGTCTCGCCCGACACCGAGGCCACGGGCTCCGCCTCGCCCGACCCCCGAGGGTGGCTCCGCCTTGCCTGACCCCTGAGGGTTGGCTCCGCCTCGCCCGACCCCTGGGGGTTGGCTCTACCTCGCCCGACACCGCGGGCTCCGTCTCGCCCGACAGAGATCCATACCGCCACCGACCACTCCAGGTCTAGGCGTATGGGCCTGGGTCAAAGCTCTGACACCGGGGAGGTGACCGGCACGCCCCGATATAACCCGTGGCCATGACAGGCTATACCTGAGGACTCACATCAGCAACAGCGTCGAGTGAACCGGTGCAGTTCTGCCTAACCCTCCTACGAACACTGACGGGCGCGTCAGTTCACCACGATGTCTGATAGGACGAAGTGGAGCGCCGTGACCGGCAGACGATGCCTGCACATGCCGCCAGTGACGGACAGGGCCGTGACGTGAAGCTGTCCTTGTTGACGTCTACAAGGTCGGCGGGACCCGCATAGAAGAGAAGGACCCAATGATCTTGGAGGACTTCTTCTCCTTCGGATTCTCCTTTTTTTTCCTCCACTGTAACCCCTGCTTTCCCTTGGCCTATAAAAGGGAAAGTAGGGCGTCCCATTAGGGGCATCGAACGAAGCATCGGACCAACGATCGAAACACATCATACCGATTGGGACTCGAACCCCAAACCGATTAGAGCACACAAGCACACAGCCGAGCAGCGACCGAGCTCTTGGCACCCGTTCACCCTTTCCATTAGAGACTTGGGACCTGTCCCTCTCTCGACCGTTTGTAACCCCTACTATGAACTTTTAGTACTAGTAACACGAGTAGCAGCAACGAACTAGACATAGGGACATTCTGCCCCTACTAGTATAAACCTCGTGTCCTCTTAGCACACCATCTGGGCCAGACGCGTAATATTAGAAATTTACTAGTCGGTGGCAACTCGAAACACCGACACCTGCATTTCTTGAGAAAACTGAAAACATGTTCAAATGTTATTAGAAAAAGAATACACTGACTTTTTTCAGTTGCGTAGCACATGCAAGTTAATAATTTTTTTCGGAAGTGTAAATATGTTTACCGAGTACATTTCTTCTTGGGAGTTTCTGATTTGCTCCATTAGCAGCCCTATCAAGCTCTCCTATGAGTTTTTTTCTATCAGATTTCATAGTTTTGTGGTATCAGGTTTTTGTAAACAATGTGTAAGGAAAATGGACCCTTGGCCCATTTACTTTGCATTTTGGTGTTTGATGACCAACACAACCAAGTTGGACTAATAAATTTGTAAGTGTTTGTTTTGTAGTCCAATAGGGTGCAAGACGTGACTTGGACGAAGGCGACATGAGGATGATGATGATGAACAAGAATCAAATGATGATGATCAATCTTCCTCCTCCACCTCCGACCTTGATGAAGAATCAATCAAATTAATCAACAAGGTGGAGAAGATGATCCAAAGGCTCAATGTCAAGGGTGTGCCCATCCAAATTCAAGATCTCATTTTCACCAATAAAAGAAATGAGCAAAGAAAGAGAGGATGCTACGGATGCGGCGAGATGGGGCACTTTGTGGAAGTTTGTCCAAACAAGCCCACATCCAAGACAAAGAAGAAGGCGTGCAAAAACAAAGCCCTCACAACAATAAGGTCATGGGATGATTCTTCAAGTGAAGAAGAAAACCATCATAAGAGGCGAGGTCATAAGCACTCATCATCAAGCTCTTCTCGTGCGTGCCTTATGGCACGAGGTAACAAAAGCTCATCCTCTAGTGAGAGTGATAGTGATGATGATTTGCCTTCTTACAATACAATTGTGCAACAAAATCTTAAATATGCTAAAGTTTGCACTAGTCAACAAAAGAAGCTCAAAACTTTAAAAGAAGAGCTAGGTAGTTCACAAGAAGCATACAAGAATTTGCTTAAACAATAGTAAGACAAGCTATATGCCGTGCTCTTAAGCAATTTTAAACCATGTAGGTTTGCTCCAAGGGTTAAGAATGAAACCGAGCAAGTCTACCATATGATATACCTAGTGTATGCATGACAAAAGATATAAGAATTCAAATGCAAACATAGGCATGAAGACTAACTAGATGCTTTGATACCACTTGTAGGACACGTGGACGCCTAAGAGGGGGGGTGAATTAGGCAACTTAAAAAAAACTAACTCTAAACTATGGCCTCTTTTTCTAACCCTAGCAAAACCTATGTAATAGACAAGCTATCTAGATGTGCAACTATGGTTTTGCTAGTGTGTTGCTATCTCTACCGCAAACGTAGTAAAGTAATCAATGTAAATGCGGAAGCTAAAGAGCAAGGTAGAGATATGCAAACTCCCATCGACGACTCCGGTATTTTTACCGAGGTATCGAGAAGCGCGCAAGCTTCCCCCTAGTCCTCGTTGGAGCCCCTCGCAAGGAATCCCTCGCAAGGGCCAAGCTCCCGGTCGGGTAACTCCGTGGATAGCCTCGGGTCTTCCCCACGCGCAAGTGGGTCTCCGATGTGCCTCTCGGCAAGCCTCTCCCGGATGCTCCCCGCCGTCTTCACTATCAAGCTTTCGGCCGAAACGCCGTGGGCCTTGTTCCCTTTGGTACACGGTGGCGGCCGCACCACAAACGCGGTTGGTGCGATCTCGCAAGACTTCAAGCCCCTCCGATGTACAACTCTTGTGCTCGCAAGCACGGGGTGGCAAGAGGTATGCAAACCTCACTAAACACTAGGCATACACCTAGAGCAAGCGCATAAGCGGTGGTCTAATCAACTTAAGTACTTCGCAAAGCACCTACGCTAATCACCTGATGAAAACACTAAGCACTTAGCAAGTGAAGATCACTAAAATGGTGTATCAACACCCTTGGTATGTTTCCTCAGCTCCACTCTACTCAAATGGCCGGTTGGGGGTTGTATTTATAAGCCCCACTGAGAAAGTAGCCGTTGGGGTCAAACTCCCGCAAAACTGCTACTGACCGGACGCTGAATCATCCTGACCGGACGCGTCCGGTCGTCCCGACCGTTGCAGCCACGAACTACCGATCGGACGCTGCCAGCGTCCGGTCGCCTGCCACCGGACGCGTCCGGTCGTAGTTTCGCGCGCCTGGAACCTCTCTGTACTCGATCGGACGCTGCGTGCCTGCGTCCGGTCGGTTGCCGCCAGCGTCCGGTCCTTGCGTCCGGTCGCCTGTCTGCCGAGCCATCGGTCCAGTGTCCGGTCGCGCTTCCAGCGTCCGGTCCAGCGTCCGATTGCCTCTGCAAGCTCGTTTCTTCACGATCTTGCGTACGGCTTGGTTCCTATCTTCATGCTTGGACTTTGCTTGACATCTTGGGTCTTTTCTTGTGCTTCTAAGGTCTTGCTTGAGGTGTTGATCATCAGATCATCATGTCTCATTCGTCCAAGTCACGTCTTGCACCCTATTGGACTACAAAACAAACACTTACAAATTTATTAGTCCAACTTGGTTGTGTTGGTCATCAAACACCAAAATCCAAAGTAAATGGGCCAAGGGTCCATTTTTCTTACAATCTCCCCCTTTTTGGTGATTGATGACAACACGACCAAAACAAGCAAATGATAAAAATTTTAAATTTTAAAAATTATCTACTTGCTAGGATGCAATGCAAAGGGCAAGGTTATATGATACTAATTGATAGATACCAATTAAAACTTTACTCAAAAGCATGTCTTGCCCTTGCAAATGTCCTCATGTGATATTATGGATTAAAGCCGATCTTTCTAAAAAAATTCTCCCATTACATAGACTAATCCATAATTCACTTTCCTCCCTTTCTCGGACCATTACCACTTGTAGACATCAACTTGATGCTTGCCTTTGGTCCTTCAAATTCTCCCCCTTTGGCATCAAACACTAAAAAGGAAGACATTAGTAGCACAAGGGAGGGTCAAATTTCTTGATCCTTTGTGTATAGAGAGAAATGGATTACAAAATTTGACTCTCACATTATATAGACTAAGCTCCCCCTAAATATATGCATACATATGGTAGAAAGCAAAGCATATGCATATTTAGCAATTTTTTTGCACAAGAGAGTTTAATCTATATAATGCATGGAGAAAGCATATAAATATGAAATGAAATCAACATGATGATGCCAATTGAAGAACGATGCTTCTCTTCGGGGACTCCATTTTCCTTGCAATGAGACTACTACACACATGATAAACTTAAAAAAAAAGGTGTTAGTCTCAAAGCGTCCATCTTGTAGATGATCCTCCCCCTAAATTTGTGCATGGAGACATGGAATACTTGTAGTACTCATGCACAATTGATTTTGGAGTCAAAATACCACTTGAAAGATGATATTTGGGAGAAAATTATCTACAATTTGGACTTTGGCACATATTAGACAAACAATAGTAAGACAAGCTATGTGCCGTGCTCTTAAGCAATTTTAAACCAAGAAGGTTTGGATCCCGAAAGGGAAGTAAGAAGTCCGTCGGACCTCGGGGAATTTGGAGACTTGGCAAAGTATGGGTGCATTTCATGGGGTGCATCATGATGGACAAAATCATTGCCAAGTGGGTTAGTGAATACTATGGACCCAAATTCCCCTTCCCATGTTAGGTTACTAGTTTCAATTTACTTCAATTGATATTAGATTTAAAATTTTCCAGCTGCAACGGTCGGGACGACCGGACGCGTCCGGTCAAGACGATTCAGCGTCCGGTCAGTAGCAGTTTTGCGGGAGTTCGACCCCAACGGCTACTTTCTCAGTGGGGCTTATAAATACAACCCCCAACCGGCCATTTGAGTAGAGTGGAGCTGAGGAAACATACCAAGGGTGTTGATACACCATTTTAGTGATCTTCACTTGCTAAGTGCTTAGTGTTTTCATCAGGTGATTAGCGTAGGTGCTTTGCGAAGTACTTAAGTTGATTAGACCACCGCTTATGCGCTTGCTCTAGGTGTATGCCTAGTGTTTAGTGAGGTTTGCATACCTCTTGCCACCCCGTGCTTGCGAGCACAAGAGTTGTACATCGGAGGGGCTTGAAGTCTTGCGAGATCGCACCAACCGCGTTTGTGGTGCGGCCGCCACCGTGTACCAAAGGGAACAAGGCCCACGGCGTTTCGGCCGAAAGCTTGATAGTGAAGACGGCGGGGAGCATCCGGGAGAGGCTTGCCGAGAGGCACATCGGAGACCCACTTGCGCGTGGGGAAGACCCGAGGCTATCCACGGAGTTACCCGACCGGGAGCTTGGCCCTTGCGAGGGATTCCTTGCGAGGGGCTCCAACGAGGACTAGGGAGAAGCTTACGCGCTTCTCGATACCTCGGTAAAAATACCGGAGTCGTCGATGGGAGTTTGCATATCTCTACCTTGCTCTTTAGCTTCCGCATTTACATTGATTACTTTACTACGTTTGCGGTAGAGATAGCAACACACTAGCAAAACCATAGTTGCACATCTAGATAGCTTGTCTATTACATAGGTTTTAATAGGGTTAGAAAAAGAGGCCATAGTTTAGAGTTAGTTTTTTTTAAGTTGCCTAATTCACCCCCCCTCTTAGGCGTCCACGTGTCCTACACAATGAATCAACAATTTTGTTTCACATACCTTGCTGCTGCTATGCCATTGAAATAGGTTTGCACTGCATTGTCCCTTTTCAGTTCTTTCATTGTTTGAACTTCCCCCATGTGTTGATGTCCCTTCATCTATCTGTAAACAGTACATGATCAAGATTTACAAAACTTGCTGTTATCTTATTTTTTTTATTTTTCATTTTGTCATACCTGGAAGTTGTACAACACCCAAACTCGTCCTGCCATTGGTTCATTGGAGGCCTTGAAGTTGTTGCTGCATTTGGATTGTTTGCAAGGTAGGGCAATTGTACCTGTTTTTTTTTTCAAATTTTGTCTTTGATATATGAATTTCATACAGTGTTTAAGTTTTAGTATGAAGTATTGAATTTTTCTTTTGCAAATTTTTATGTTCTAGAAGTTACCTGCAGTTGATTTTCTTGTAGTGATGTTGCTGTAGACTTGTCCTTGCATGTATCCCCCACTCCATCCTGCATGCAAAATGTAGTAAAAAGTTAGTCAGTATTGAAATTTTTGCCCAACTTATGTTCTATTATGTGCAGATGGCAATGCAGGGCTTCAATATGAAAAGTGTGGGAATGTTGAAGAGCGACGACCTCCTTTTTTCTGCGTCCCTAGGTGGCCCAATTATCTTCTCTCAGGCAAGTATAATCTTTTTCCTTTAGCACAGCCGATCAGGACTTACTGGATTTCACGAGTGGTAAATCAGTTTTCTATTATTTTATTTTTCCTCTCACTGTTTGTCTGCATCAGGAGGGTGTGCAAGTTGGGCTGTGTGTCGGACCTTTGTGCTATTGGAAACTTAATTCTAAATCATGCATGCCCCTGTCTACCTTATGTTTCTGTACTTACCTACTTGTGGACTGAAAAAACCATTATGTAGCATATGATCTGAGTACATGTCTGGAAAGGAACCATAGAAAATTAATGAACAATGCTAATTATTTTGACTGAACTGAAGACCAAAGCTAATTATGTATTGCCAGTATGATTGGGGTTGTGTTGGCCGTGTTGTTTTTATATTAATATTTTGTTTCTATGCATTGACATAATAGGATTGCAGGATCTTGCTAATTGCACAGCAGTTGATTTTCAGAAACTAGGAGATATTAGGTAGCAGCTTGTACTATCTGCATGCTGTACTTTTCTATTTCAGAACCAATAATGGCTTAGCTTGTTATAGACGCCTTTGTAGGGCGTCAGTATAGGCGCCGTCCAGGCCCAGCCGTGGCTAAGGGGCTGCCTAATTAAGTTAGGAGAGGAAAGGGAGGATATTTAGGTAATCTATATTTAGGAAATCTATTTAGGTTTGTTAGGAGTGCACCTGTTATATAAAGGGCACTAGAGATTGTAATAGATCTTATCGAAGAAGGAATAAACCTCCCAAGGTGGGCGGGTTACCTTCGACGGTGGCTGCGAGCGCTTCAGCCGCTGCCGCCGGCGAATCTTCCGCTGCACCGCTTCCTCGTTATCCCTTGCGCTCTAATTTTCAATCCAGCCTTCTTCTTCATTCACCTCTGCGATCTCCTCACCATTCCTGTCCACGCCGTAACAATTTGGTATCAGAGACCCTCACGGGTGCATCGATCACCATGTCCGGCACCTACGATCCTGCGGCCATGGATGCCAAATTGGATCGCATCTTGGGTCAGCTCACCATCATCACCAATCGCCTCAACTCCCATGATCAGCGGATGGCGCGCATCATGTCAGGCAAGGTCGATGCTGGCAAGGGCGTTGCCACGGAGGATGTTGCGGGTGCCGGGGATGACATCCACGCCGGCAGAGACAACAACCGCGACGGCGGTGATGCTCATGACGACGACGCGGATCCGAACCGCGCCTGGGAGGAGTTCAGTGCGCGGACTCTGCGCGACCGCGAGCGTTTCTACCGTCGCGTCGATCGCGACTCTGTCGCCAGCTATGGACGCGACTACGGCCGCGACGGGCGCGACTATGGCCGTGCCAGGGACTTCGAGCGCGGGCCTTTCACACGTGACCGTGGAGGCTACGACCGTGACCGCGGTCGCGATTTCTGTGGCTTCGACCGAGATAGAGGCGGCCGGGAGTTTGACCGCGGCTTCGACTGGGACAGGGGCGGCTACGAGTTCGATCGCGGAGGTCGTGATTACCGCTTCTTCGACCACGGCGGCCGTCAACAAGGCAACATCGAAGGCCGTCGGGAGCCTCATCGACCACCCAAAATTCCATTTCCCAATTTCAATGGAGAGGCGGATCCGTTGAATTGGCTCAATAAGTGTGACAACTACTTCCGCGGGCATCGCGTGCCAGAGGACGAGAAGGTGTGGATGGCGTCATTGCATCTGGATGGCATTGCTGCTGAGTGGTATTATCAGATGGAGCGTGACTTTGGGAAGGTCTCTTGGCCACGCTTCGTCGAGTTCGTCAACCTTCGCTTCGGGCCACCCATCCGCACCAACTCTGTTGGCGAGATCAAGGCCTTAGTCCGCACGGGCACTGTGGAGGAGTACTCACGGCGCTTCCTCCTCACGCTGCGACAACCTCTCCACGTGGACGACCATTGATCTATACACCGGTGGCTTGGGGGCCGCCGTCGGCCGATGATGTGGAGATGCAAGACCGTCAATCTGCGGAAGAGCCATGAGTTTAGCGGGCCTATGAACAGCGCCAAGAGCAGGCTCTCATCGTTAATAGCTCGGCACCAATGAAGTCATCCACTCGTCGCGCTTGGCTTCGACCGGCCTTACCAGGTTCTCTTCTTGATCTCAGAGGATGGCAAGCCTGAAGGGACTCATTCTCGTTTTCGTCGTCTGACCCCGGCCAAGATGCAAGAGAAGCGGTAGAACGGGTAGTGCTACTTCTATCCAGAACCGTATTCCAAGGATCACAAGTGTGCGGCAAAGGGCGTCTTCCTCATGGAGCTTGAGGAAGGCGAGGAGGGCCCGCTCGGCGATGACATCTCTAACTTGGAGATCTCCCTGCACGCATTGACTGACCTCAGCCATGCCATCTCTATGATGTTACAGGTGATGATCGCCGGTGTTCCATTCAAAGCTTTGGTTGATACCGGCAGTACGCACACCTTCATCCATACGGAGGTGGCCGCTCGCCTGGGCCTGCCAGTCTCGTCACGTGATGGGCTGTCTGTGTTGGTTGCAAATGGTGATCGTGTCCGCAGCCCCGGCGTATGCCTTGCCACGGAGGTTATAATCTACGAGGAACCCTTCTCCATCGACTGTGTCGCCCTCGACTTGGGCGGCTTTGACTTGGTTCTCGGTGTTCAATGGCTGCGTTCTTTGGGACCCATCGTTTGGGACTTCGTCGCCCTCTCGATGGCTTTTTGGTACTGAGGGCGTGCTCACAGGTGGAATGGTCTGGGCAGCAAGTCGTTGGCTACCCATGCTATCGCTGATCCCCGAACAATATTGGAAGAGCTACTGCTGTCCTATGCCGACATCTTCGAGGAGCCGCGTGGGCTGCCTCCAAGCCGACGCCATGATCACCGTATTCACCTCATTCCTGGTTCTTCACCAGTGGCTGTGAGGCCCTACTGCTACCCACATCTCCTCAAGGACGAGATTGAACGACAGTGCGATGATATGTTGCAGCAAGGGATCATCCGGGAGTCGACTTCGCCGTTCTCCTCTCCGGTACTCCTCGTTCGCAAGCAAGATGGCAGTTGGCGCTTCTGCGTCGACTTTCGTGCTCTTAATGACAGCACCATTAAAGACAAGTTTCCTATTCCTGTGGTTGATGAACTCCTTGATGAGTTGAAGGGGGCTCGTTTCTTCACCAAGATCGATCTTCGTAGCGGATATCATCAGGTGCGCATGCACCCGGATGACATTGTCAAGACCGCGTTCCGGACGCATCGCGGTCATTTTGAGTTCCTCGTCATGCCCTTCGGTCTCACCAACGCACCTGCCACCTTCCAAGCACTTATGAATGATATTTTGAAGTCGTATATCTGTCGTTTCGTGCTTGTATTTTTTGATGACATTATGATCTTCAGTTCGACATGGGCAGAGCATTTGCAGCATGTGCGGACTGTACTGCAGCAAATGCGCGTTCATCATCTATTTGCTAAGCGCTCCAAATGTTTCTTTGGTGAACTCTCCGTCAGCTACCTTGGACACATCATTTTGGCTGCGGGAGTTGCTATGGATCCTGCGAAGATTGAAGCGGTGGAGGCTTGGCCGCGACCGATGACAACTCGCGCCCTTCGCGGGTTTCTCGGCCTAACAGGATATTATCGGAAGTTTATCGCAGGCTATGGTGGTGTGGCTGCGCCCCTCACGACGCTTCTCAAGCGTGAGGCTTTTTCCTGGACACCGACAGCAGAGGAGGCCTTCTTGGCGCTCAAGAAGGCGTTGACGTCCGCTCCTCTACTTCAATTGCCCGATTTCAACAAGCGCTTCATTGTTGACTGTGACGCATCAAGCGCTGGTTTTGGTGCAGTCCTCCATCAAGGAGATGGTGCGGTGGCCTTCTTCAACCGAGCGGTGGCGCCTCATCATGCCAAGCTTCTGGCTTATGAGCGGGAGTTGATTGGTCTCGTCAAGGCAGTTCGTCATTGGCGGCCTTATCTCTGGGGACGTGCCTTTACTGTGAGGACGGATCATTGGAGCCTCAAGTTTATTCTCGATCAGCGCCTAACGACGATATCGCGGCACACTTGGGTTACTAAGTTATTCGGATATGATCTCTCAGTTGAGTACAGACCAGGGAAGCTCAACATAGTGGCGGACGCATTATCACGCCGTGATATAGATTCCAGTGCTATGGCTGCATGTGCACTTTTCGGGCCTTCGTTCGCCATATATGATGTCCTACGCGCTGAAATTCAGCGCGACTCTCAAGCTCAGGAACTATAGGCGCAGATCATTGCTGGTACAGCACCTGACGGTTGGACAATGGTGGACGGTCTGCTGTTGTACCAAGGATGTCCTTTCGTTCCTGATGAGTCACTGCTCTGGCCGCAGCTCTTGCGTGACGCCCACACTGCCGGTCATGAAGGCTCACAGAAAACTCTCCACAAACTGCGTGCATCCTTCTACAACCGACGTGCGCATCGGCTGGTTCGAGACTTTGTCAAAGGCTGCGATGTTTGTTAGTGCAATAAAACTGAACACCTACATCCCACTGGTCTTCTTCAGCCCCTTCCTGTTCCGGAACATGTGTGGAGCGACATCGCTATGGACTTTGTTGAGGGCTTTCTGCGTGTGGGTGGCAAGTCCGTGATTCTTACTGTGGTTGATCGTTTTTCCAAGATGGCACATTTCATCGCTCTAAGTCATCCCTACTCAGCTAGCTCCGTCGCTCGTGCCTTCTTCGATAACATTGTGCGGCTGCATGGATTTCCATGTTCTATTGTGAGTGATCGGGATACTGTTTTCACAAGCAATTTTTGGGAGGAGCTTTTCAAGCTGGCTGGTGTGACTTTACTACGCAGTTCTGCTTTTCATCCACAGACAGATGGGCAATCTGAGGTCACTAATCGTATCATAGTTATGTACTTGCGTTGTTTAGTGGGGGATCGGCCTCGTTCTTGGTTGCAGTGGTTTCCTTGGGCAGAATTCTGTTATAATACTTCCTACCAATCTGCTCTTCGCGCTACACCGTTTGAGGTGGTGTATGGCCGGTCTCCACCATCGATGGTTTCCTATCTTCCTAGGTTGGCACGGGTGGCTGCTGTTGATCGTCAGCTCCGTGACCGTGACAAGTTCCTGTTGGACATTCGTGATCGTTTGGTATTGGCTCAGGATACTATGCGGGAGATCCATGACAAGAGGCGCCGGTTTCTGGAGTTTGTTGTAGGTGATTGGGTGCTGCTCCGCCTTCATCACCACACAGCTGTTGGTATTACTTTGGCGGCCTCCTCCAAGTTAGGGCCGCGGTTCTTTGGACCCTATCAGATTGTTGAGCGCGTGGGCGCCGTGGCTTATCGTCTGCGTCTTCCGCCGAAGGCTCGTATTCATGATGTCTTTCATGTGGCGTTGCTGAAAAAGTATGAAGGCTATCCTCCAGAAGCCATTGTTCCTCTTCCATCCATGCTTCATGGACGTGTAATTCCTACTCCGGCTGCAGTGGTGTGTGCTCGCTTGAATCGGGGTCGCTGGCAACTTCTTGTTCATTGGGAAGGGCGGACTACGACAGATTCTACTTGGGAAGATATTGATGACTTCAAGGATCGATATCCAGCATTTCAGCTCGCGGACGAGCTGTTTGTTGGGGAGGAGGGAAATGTTATAGACGCCTTTGTAGGGCGTCAGTATAGGCGCCGTCCAGGCCCAGCCGTGGCTAAGGGGCTTCCTAATTAAGTTAGGAGAGGAAAGGGAGGATATTTAGGTAATCTATATTTAGGAAATCTATTTAGGTTTGTTAGGAGTGCACCTGTTATATAAAGGGCACTAGAGATTGTAATAGATCTTATCGAAGAAGGAATAAACCTCCCAAGGTGGGCGGGTTACCTTCGACGGTGGCTGCGAGCGCTTCAGCTGCTGCCGCCGGCGAATCTTCCGCTGCACCGCTTGCTCGTTATCCCTTGCGCTCTAATTTTCAATCCAGCCTTCTTCTTCATTCACCTCTGCGATCTCCTCACCGTTCCCGTCCACACCGTAACATAGCTGCATACCCCTTCACTGTTTCTGCAAATACTGACAGTGGCCAAAAGATCAGTTTTTGCTTGGATAGATTTTTTGCATTTTTCTCTTTGCTTTGCAGAAGGTCACTGTAGATCATCTCGACAATCAGTGATAGCAGGATCATGTATGAGCATATCAGATTGTGGCTGAAATCTGGCTTCAATTGGATTTGATTTGATCAGTTTGTATTTTCTCTTGCACTCAAGCTGTTGTCTTAAGTATTTGTCAGTTGACTAGAAAATTAATTCATTTCTTTTGTTCTAAAGTGCTTGTCAGTTTTTTTGCCAGACAACTTTTGCCAATATGCTAGGACTTAAGCATTATGCTAGCTCTAGCTCAGTATTCTGAATATAAAGAAGTGAAGTCGAACATACTGAAACTAAAATTTACAATAGCTAGTGTCCTAGTGAGGTCTTATCTATTGGAATAACAACTGATGATCTATAACAGCAGTAGCAACGTTGTTCCTGTTGCTGTGTACTTGAAATTGATGGCTAAACAATGTTAATTTCTTTAGGCGATGTATGATGAGCGTAGCTTCTGTTTTTTTTTTTTTTGTGATTCAGAGATTGGTAATTTGTATGTTAACTGAGCAGCTGACACAGAGAGATTTTTAGTGCTGTAAGGGGAAATAACAATGGAGGAAATCATGGTGAGTACTGTTTTTTTGTGGAGTGATGATTCCCCTCCTGCGCTAGCTGGCCACTCTACTAGAGAAGGAATACATGCTACTAATTATTTTACTACTGCATGCCGATCTATTGGAAAATGCGAATTAACTCACTACTGCATGCTTTTGATTACTGGGGACACAAATTAATTTACATCATAAATGATATATTCACTGCAGTGATGGAGAATCAGTATGGCAGTCGTATTGGGAAGTGCTGTGCCGTGGGTGATTTGCAAGGAGTAGGATGCACCTGATCGTAGATGTTGTTACTTTGTTGCACTGTAGATCCAGATCTGCTCCCTTTATCCATCTGTAGATCTCGATCTTCCTTATTTTCCTCTCTTTCTATGCTTCTTGTAGTGCACAGAGGTAAGTCATCACCCGTCTCATTTTTTTTCTTCAATTCAGATCTGTTTTTTTATTCTCTTTTTACTTGGTGAATAAGTTGATGGTTTTTTTATATGGGCTTTCTGTTTCTTTGATTCCCGATTTTCAATTTTGGGACTCTTTGCCTTTTTGTTGTTGGGCCTTGTATTTTTTTACTTGTACAACAGCGAATGACAGAAGCTGTTAGATGTTGATCCTGTGGTTTATAAATCGGTTGTTTCATTGGTTTGGAACAATCGTTTTTCTGTTTTTGTTTTTCCGGTTGTTTTGGGTCTTTGAAACAACCGGTTGCTAGTGAGCCCAAAAACAACCGAATGGTCAGTAGACACATTATTTTTTTTGGGTAAACTAGTTTTTGAAAGTCATTCATCCAGCAAATATATTTAGAAGTCGTTTCTAGAAAGTGGGGTAAACTAGTTTTTGAAAGTAACTTTGTCATCTGACTTACGATCTAACTTTGTTGAGTATTTGGTTGAGATTCTCTGAAAGTTGCATGCCAATCTCACGTCTTGGATGCCTATGGTTGGACGGAGTTGTCTGGGTCAAGCAATTTTTCCTCGGAGCTCCAACCAAACATGCTCTTGATATCTACTCCCTCCATTCTAAATTAGAAGAGCATCTTTAAAAATCTTTCTAAAATTTACTATCTAAATCATCATTTAGTGAGTCATTTGAGTAAAAATCATTTTTTACCCTTCAATGCTTTTCTATATCTTCCTCCACACTTTAGAGTCATACTCGTTCTCTATCTTTGGCTAGAGAGAAATCCGAAATAGATGATGTCTATATTTGGAGAGCCAATTAAAGAGACCGTTAAAGAGCATTTTTCATCGAAATCTCTATTCCTATAAATTAGGAAGGATAAAAGAGTCTCTCAAAGTTGCTTTAAATCATTCTAGTGTTTCAATATGCATAGATTTTATTAAGTATCTAGACATAGACTATATCAAAGTGCATAGAAAAAGCATTGTACGTAGAAAAGCTATAACGATATATCATTTGAAATGGAGGAAGTAGCATCTAAGTTGTAGCATTTGTTTTTAAGGAACTTTGTATTTTACTTGAGCACGTATGCTAGAAAATTACATTACAAAATACTACTTTCTAAACCATAAATTTATGCTATTCTTTCTAGATTTTTGGAAGCCATTTTCAATCAAATTGTTTAACCCAAAATTCAAATATAGCATTTTAAAAAGAAATTTTAATTTAAAACTAGAAAAATTATTATTCTAGATCAAGAAAAATTGATCTTGATTAATTTAGTGGTACTTGAAAAAATACATATTTGTTTATTGATTTCAGCAGGTCCTTCGTTTAAAGTCAACAAGAGAACACCTAGTGGAAGTGTGAAACAACGAGACACAGTCTAAATATTGTTTTCCAGAAGAATGAGCTCTAAATATTGTTTACCTAGTCTCGGTGGGAGTTTCATCAGAGTTTCATTTGCATTTAATAAACTGCCATATAAGTGCTTTTGATGATGTGTGGCAACATTTTTAAGAAGAGAGAGAGAAAAAAATAAGTTTTATGGAGATGAAACTCTCTTGGCATGATTACTAACTCTCTGTGAGTCATAAAATTAAATATATATGAAAGCATAGAATCAAACTTTCCATTGAGAGTGAATCTTTCATTTCATTCTATATGACATGGCAGTCTTGGAAACAACGCTACAGAACTCCTCATTGAGACTGGCCTAACAAGAAACCATGTCTACACGGGAACTAAAACATGAAGAGCTGTGATATGTAGATGAAGAAGAGAAGATATGTGATTGGACAAAAGATTATTTTGTAGAAACTATCCATTGAAAACATGGTTTGTATGTGTGATGTCTATATAAATTAATAGACACATAAACTATATGTAGTTTCTAGCATTGTCAAACCAAGTTATTACATATGACTACTGACGTACTCCCTCTGTCCCAAAGAACTTAATGTTCTAGTTTTGTCCTAAGTCAAATTATCTAAAGATTAACTGAATTTATACACTAGAATACTAATGTTTATATTGCCAAATAAGTATCATTAGATTCACCATGTAATATATTTTTCTATAGATCTAGTCCAATTTAAAATAGTTTGACTTAGGACAAAACTAAACAAATTTTTGGATGGAGGAAGTAGCTACATAGGAGTATTACTATTATAGAAATAACCATCACAATAGGTTCATAACCCTTCTTCAAAACCTGTTTTTTGTTCTAGGTATAAATATGTGGTTCGAAACCTATTTTTGTTCTAGGTATAAACATGTGTTTCAAAACTAACGAGTCTTTCTTAGACTTACTCTCTAATCTTCACAATTTAGAGAGTCATTTGAATACAAATCGTTCTCTATATATTTTCATAATCTAACAACTTTTCTATATTTTGTACACACTCTACAGAGTTAACCTCGCTCTGCATCTTTAGCTAGCGAGAAATTTAAAATAGAAGATGACAATATTTGAAGATCTAATTTAAAAAGTTATCGAAGGACATTTTTCACTAAAATCTCTATTCCTATTTGAAAGGACCGAGGATGCCGCCTAGAGGGGGGGGGGGTGAATAGGCGTTTCTAAAAATTCAACCCTTTAAAATGCGGAAACAATTTAGAAATTCCAAATCAGAGAAATAAACCCCTCACGAGACAACCACAGAGTACACAAGGTTAGAAATGAGAATAAATAAAATCAGGGGTGAAATACTGGACACGTCCGGTATTCACGAGCTGGGCAATTCAGCCCCCGAAATGCTCCTTTTGATTCCTTCTTGCTTCCAAGTTGCATGTGCTAACTAGCAACCTGTGGACAATCTCAAGTAATACAAATAGATCACAAATACCAAATGTAAAGGGACATCGAGACACGGTATTTGTTTTACCGAAGTTCGGACTTCGTCGAGTCCTACTCTCCATTGAGGGGGCTGCGAGCGACCCAACGAAAATCAGCTCTAGAGGACCACGAAGGTCACCCTAGCCGGAGTCTTTTCCAACTCTTTTTCCTCCTTCCACTAGTTGATCACTTCCCTTGCGGCGGTGGAATCAAACCGTTACAAACTTCCTGAGGCACACCACAATCTCTTGGGTGCTCTCCAGCGACGCCTAGCCGTCTAGGACCGAAGAGTCCAAGAGTAACAAATGCAAATCACGAGATCGATAAATATGCACAAGTGCTCAAGGGTGGCTTGCTCTCAATTTTGAATCTCACACAACCCACAAGATGGATTTTATAAATTGGATCAATCACTCACTAAGATAGGGTTGGAGAGTGTTTTCAAGGCTCAAAAACGTGTATAGAAGTCAGCAGAATCAGCAGCCTCCAAAGGTGGAGGCTTGGGGTATTTATAGATCCCACTCAAAAACTAGCCATTATATAGCCGTTGGGAATACTGGACACTTCCGGCATCACATCCGATATTGCCCGTACAGCCCCAACGGTCACTAAGTCAGTGGCGCTGCGAGGCGTCGGAACTCCCGATAATTGTCGGGACTTCTGGCCCCCAGAACTCCCGACAATTGTCAGAACTCCCGACGAGTCAAACCGAGAACACCTGAGAAGGTTGTTGTGGCCAGGCCGATACCCTGCCGACCACAGCAAACTGAGTTGATTCCTTTCAAATCAAATGCCATAGCTTTCGATCTTCGACAAGTGAGGGTGTCAATCATGTTAACTTTGATTTTCTCCTTGAGCAAAGCCATCTTGAGCATGTGACTTGATTCCAACCAACAAATGTGAGTTGACTTCAAATGTATCAAGTCACTTCAATAATTCATCCAAGATTTGATCCTCCACATCAATATGACCATCATGGTTTGATTAGTACCTCGACTAAATGCAAGTACTTCCTTCTTCACCCTATCTAGGTTTCTTAGTCGCCAAGCCATCACTTGCCCTTTACCTTTGCTTAGTACCTCGAAGCCTTTTCCTTGCTATCTTCACCATCTCAAGCCATCAAGTCACACCTTGTGTTGAATCATACATTAAGTTCAATTGTAATTGTCTTTCAATGTAGCAAGCTTTAGAATGTGAGACCATTCCATATGCAATCCCTCATGTCTCTTTAATCAAAATCATCAATGTGCTTGCTTTCACATTATTCATAGAAATCCCACAATGAGTAAACCTTGCATGAATATCTTTTGCATTGTTGTCTTGTGTTTGAACTAGATTGTTTATACAACAACACATCATTTTGGCTTTCATCAAGTACCTGTGAGATAACCCATTTCCCGTCCAACACTTAGCACATAGGTTAGACCTTTAATCACATTGTCATTCAATCATCTAAAACCCACTAAAGGGCTTGATGCACTTTCACTATCGATAAGGAAAGATATAAAGATTCTCTTGGAGTTACTCTAAAGGATGCCACAATCGGTCGAAGAATCAAGAGTGAAAGTGATTAGACCTTCTTCATATTATATATATATAAACTGATTTGTGAGACTTGGTTCTTATTAAGAACAAGGAGTAGTTTCCTTTCACCCGTGGATTGGAATACATTCTCCATCTCTATCTTAAATATTCTCATTCAGAGATATTTGAATTTGTTCTTTGTCTAACCAATGTAAGATATGACAATTTTAAGTCATTTTCTCTAGTAAGAAATATTCATGAATTTTTGCTCTAAATCAGACGAAGTGCAAATTGAGTCAGGGTGGCAATGAAATAAACTAAGTACACGACACCCAATAAAGGTTAGGAAATAATCTCAATTTATAAATACCAGAAGAGCCAGCCTCACCACATTATATGATAAATTGGTCTACATGCTCTAGTGTGCTTCTATTATCATTACCACTAAATCTGTTAAAATTCAGCATTTTAAATTCTTTGTAGATAAGCAATATACTCATAACTATCAAAACGAGGTCTTCAATACGAGGGATTCTTGACTTTAAGATCTATACCAAGATTGACCCGAAGACTTTAATCATCTCTTCTCAAAATTCTCATGACCCATATATACTCTTCTGCCCTAGCTAAACTGAATGGAAGATGACTGAGGATATACAACTATTTTGAGCGATACTTATAGTAGGTTTTGTGGCGCTAAATGTTTGATGCCAAGTTTGGCTCTGTAATATGCAAGAAATATGGCACAACCCAAACCTTGAGGAGGTGGCATACAATTACTAATCTCATTATTTTGGTTAGACTAGGGCCTGTTTGATACCAAGGGCTAGTTGTTAGCTAGCTAAAAATTAGTCAAAATTAGCCATAGTGCATCCAACACATGAGGGTTAATAGGTAGACTAATTTTTTAGTCAAGCCTTCAACTAGTTGTTAGCTAGCCAACTAGCTAGCTAGCCAATGCCAGCTAATTTGAACCAATTTTTAGCCCAACTTATAAGTAGCTCTAGCTCATCCAAACAGACTCTAGAGGCAACTAAAACAAGAAGCTTGGTAGCTATAAGTTTAGGATAAGATTGATATGGAACTAACTCCCTGAACCTGGACAGTTAGTTTACAAAAAACTCAATTTCTCTAATAAGGAAGACTACGTAAGCTATGCTTGCCCGGCTTAAGACTTTACTCCAAGTGCTATCCTTATGTCTGACACTGGCAAATCCTTTTGATTTTGTAGTACTCCATCGTTGCCAAATTATAAGACGTTTTGACCGTTTCAAATTATAAGACATTTTAACTTTTCTGTATATATTGCTTTTACTATGTATGTAGACATAGTGTATATATAAATGCATAGCAAAAACAACAAACTGCCTTCACCAACATCTAAAAAGGCGCCCCCCACGTCGTCCCCGTGGCGACTCGGGGGGCCTCCCGCCGCCGCCGTCCAGGGTCCCTCGCTCGGGGCCGCCCCTTCGGCCGCCGCTGCTGCCCCCTCCGGTGTGTGGCGGCAGCGGCCCACGATGGAACTGCTCAAAAAGGCAGCTGCCACACCTTCTTCCTCCTCTCTCCCACCCTCTCCTCCTCTCCCCTCGCCCTCCCCAACCCCACGCCTCAGCTGATGGAGCTCCTAGGCTGGCGGCCGTCTGATCTGTCTGCTTGGCCGCCGGATTTGACTGCTTGGCTGTCGGATCTGCCTGCTTCGACTCCGGTCCTTCCATGTGGCGCCATTGGGGGCCGCGCCGCTGGGGTGTGGTCCTTCTGCAGGAGGGGCCGGCTCGCAATTCCATGTGGATGGCGATGCTGGCGGGCCGGATCTGAGCCCTCCGTGGTCGGATCTTGCGACGACCCGTGAAATGGCGTCCACCTTCTTCCTTCCGGCGGCTAGGGTGAACTACGGGGCGGCTCCGGTGGCACGGGTGGGCGACGCGGCCTGATCTCGCGCCTGCGGCTGTGAGGCTGGCGATGCACCTCAGGCCCGGCCTTGGCGAGCATTGTCAGGTGTCAGGTCCACGGCTTCCCTGTCTCGTTGGGCTTCAGCTGGGGACTAGCACCGGTGGGTGCTGGGCACGGGCGCAGCCGCGACAGCAGTGATCGGCGGTCTGCGGCCGTGGTGGCTTGAGTGGCCAGCATCCCCTTCCGTCTACGATCGAACAGTTTCTGGGTGAAAGCCCTACCCAGCTTTTTGCTATGGGCTGGCGGCGTTGGCGTGGCCTGCATCATCTACCTTCTTGCGCTTCTCCCAACATTGTTGGCATCTGCGGATGTCTTTACCTTCTTGAAGGCTTTGTTGGAGCACCTCTGCTGCCGTCTCGCTCCTCCCGCTGGAGTGCCTCCTTGCTGTGCTGTGCCTGATTGTGCTTCATGCTACTCTTCGCTTTGGTTTGTCCAGTAGTTGGTTGGTGTTGGCGCAGTTGATTGCTTCTCTGTAGCGGATGCTTTGTCGCTATCTCTCTTCTTGGACGGATGCTTTGCCGTCATGTTGCTCGGGCGGTTGCCTTGCCACCGGTGTGGCTTCGGTCTCCGCCCTCAGGCAGAGACTTTGCTGCGGTGAGCATGATGGCCCCCCATCAGCAGATGCTTTGCCACTTTTATGGTCGTCGTCTCTGGCGGATGCTTTGCCGCCGTGCTACAGTTCCGGCGGATGCTTTGTCGTCGTGGTCTCTTCTCTAGCGGATGCTTTTGCCGCTGATTGTCGCATTGGCGCCCTTGGCGGATGCTTTGCCGTCAAGGTTGATTGGTCCTTCCCCGGGCGGATGCTCTGCCGCCAAAGCTGTTGGAAGCTTGCCTCGTCGCCTCTGCGGTTTCACTACACTACTGACTACCAATGTGTTGTATTCATGTATTAGGCTCAGTAGGTTGGGGTTTTGAGGTGGAGGGTGTTCTCCCCCCTTGTGTTTTCTTGTTGTTTGTTTGTGCCTGTGGGATTTCGTTGGTAATCCAAGGATTACTTGCGAATTCTATGTATCGTCTTTGTAATATTTGGTTACCTTTCCTCTTAATGAAAAGCAGGCTGAACACCCGATCGTGAAAAAAGCATAGCAAAAACTAGTATCTAGAAAAGCTAAAATGTTTTATAATTTAGATTGGAGGGAGTAGGATAAAAGGGTTTCGTTTCTGAACTTGTTCTGGAACTGGTATCCCCAATGTGTGTGACCTGTAAACCATTTGTTTTCAATACAAGAAGAGACTTTCTCCTTAAAAAAAGAGTACACCTAAAGATGCAAAATTATATTTTGAGTTAAGTTGAGCAGTCTTTAAAATAGCATCATCCATCTCCAATTCATTTGATAGCTTGCAGTTGCTGACATGCCTCAGCTTCAGCTTGGATAACAAAGGTAATATGCTGCAAGTATCCTGCATCTCATGCCAAAGCTTCTCCCTGTTGATGACGGATCACAAAACCCCAACAGTCCATCTTTGTATTTGCAGCCATCCACATTGATCTTCAGATAACTTTCTCTTGGACGCACTCAGCAATTCAAAGCTTGACCAACATGCATTGATGTTTTTCCAAAAAATGCAAAGGAATCAGCAATGTACCTTTGAATTTGAAAGCAAACATGGCCATGGGATTTTAGACTTCCTCCCGCATTGACTTCATTCCTTTCTGACCATAACACCCAAAGAGTAGTGAGGAGCTTGTTTGTTAGAGCTGTACTCCCTCATTCTAAGCTCTAGCTCCTTGATTCTCTGGCGGAGTGATTCTGGTTTGTTCTGGTGGGAAAGCATGATGAGAAGCAGGTATTAATTGATTTTAGAGTGATTCTAATGAAAACTGAATAGAGAGCAGTAAAGACCAGATATTTTTAGGTCCAGTAGGCAAGTGATTCTGGTGTGCTCCTCACTAGAATCTACGTGGATTTTTATTATTTGGCACGTGGTAGTGATCTCATAGAGAATTTGCTTCAATGAGCATCGGCCCTTTAATTTGGATATCATGCGGCCAACTCCATATAAACAAGAGAACTTCTCTTGACGAAGATAAGGGCCGCAAGGGATATTCTTTTATCTTTTCATAGCAATTCATCTCCCACTAAAAAACTCAATTTGTTACCACTCCTGATGGAAAGTGATTGGTGGTAGTTATCTAAACTCTTATTTTCTATCTTATCAAAATTCTCACTCCCACAAAATAAAAAAAAAAATAAACTCGTAGCTCCAAACTTTGGTTTCCCTCCCCCCTAATTACTCGCATCCGAAGTAAAAGAACATGGGTGGGCCATATACAGAGGTCCAGTACCGTACTGACCGAATTGTAGTGCAGAAAACACGAAACGGCACTTCGGCGCTGCCCGCCGATGTCCCACCTCCTCGTCTTATTCCACCTCTTGAATTTACTAGTGATTTGTGCGCACCCATGCGCGCGAGTCACTGGCCGTGCTTGTATCTGGACAATGGAGCAGCACTGATAGATAGTAAACACGATATGCATTTGCCTCCACCTTTTAGGTAACAGGTAGTCCAGCAATGCATTCTAAGACAGCTGCCAACATGTGTCAAAATAGCACATATATATTACATGAGACACAAAGAGTGTTCAAATAGCACTTAGTCTTACACGAGGCAGGCCTACACTAGCACATTAGATGTCTATAAGCAGTACATATATTTTACATAGAACAGTCTCTGTAGCAGCACCAATCGCTGAACATGGCAGCTCAGAGGTAACTTTTTTATATACATATACTACTAAAAGATTCTTTTGTTCCATAAGAGGTCTTATGTGAAATCGGCTAAGACACATGATGCTGGAGCCGTGCAAACATGGGGCAAAGTTCCTTTTTTCCATAGGCAATTTGATATGTTTAGATGGGCACAACTGTTCTGTGGGCTAGGCCGGCTGGCTGTGGTGTCTTGAGCAAAAGAACATGCGGTTGCCTATATGCTGCAAGTCGGCAGTAGTAGGATTAGTCTCAACACACTTCTGGACTGGAGACACTTCCACATAGAACAATCGTCTACCGGTGGATATCTAGAATTAGGAAGCAAAGATTTGTAAGTACTTAGGTACTCGCTCTGTCGAGAAATAGAAAAACTAAGCAAATCTAGACCAAATTTATAGGAGTACTAATATGTACCGGATCAAAGATGTGAATTATGAAAATATATTTCATACTATATCCAATGATATTAATTTGATATCATAAATATTATTCTTCCTATAATTTTGGTCAAAGTTAACAAAGTTTGACTTACTACAAACTTGGATCCCTTATATTTCACGGCCGAGGGAGTATATAAAGCTTGGCTAAATATGAAGAAGAGATATTTACCTGATTTAGTTTCGTTCCGGAGGAGTGGCCTCCTTGGTGCCCATCCTGTTGTCACTAAGCTTTTTGTCCATCTGGTTTGCTTTGCCACTAAGATGTGTTCGACCAATTAGAATGCAATAACCGAATAGCTTGAACAACATTAAGAAGGGGAGATATAAACAACAAAAGGTACCTCGTTGCAATACACCGGAGGGTATCATCTTTTCTGGCTGGTAGAGCATTCCTTGGTCCTGGTCTTCTTAGATGTACATTCCACATCATCGTCACAAATAAATGTGGAGAGAAATAATAAGCAATAGGCATGCTAACTGTCAAGAAAAATATGGATGATGCATGAGCAATGATTAGCTTGGAAGGGAAAACTGTCATTTAGATGAAAGCGAGGTGCATGGAACTCATTAGAAACCTCTATCTAACCGAAGACAGAGTGTTATCAAATCTGATCAGATGCAAATACAAGCAATCCCTAATCTTAAAATGCTACATTCAGAAACAGAAAGAGAGCTTGATTCATTCAAATTTCAGAGTAGTCCTACCCAAAAACATCAGAGTCATAATGACTGGACTTGGACCAAATGTTGGTGAACACCAATCATAAATTTAGAGCGGATGGTGTAAGTTTTTTTTGTGCCAGTGTGGACCTTTTGGCCGAACCCTGGCCAATGTACTGCTTAACGTGATATATCACATTTCTTAGCAAAAACAAAGAAGCCAATGTAATAAACTATTTCAGATCTTGACACTACATGAGCAATGTTCTAAAATTTCTTTTTTTTTTCTTCATGTCAACAAGACCATCAACCCGCAGTATTAATGTTTTTCCCTAAAGTCATAGGAATTAGAAGTTGAAAGAAGTAAGGAAATCACATTTACCTTATGTGTTTGTGTCTTCCTTGCCTGCACTCATGTGAAAGGAGTATATTTTTCTCATGGTCTGCAACTCTACAATTAAGCCATTATTCATAAGTTCAGGATAAAAATGATTGGCATAAAAATAGCCAAATCCTGATGAGGCAGCCAAACTTGGTTGCATATTCTACATCCATACAAAAACCAATGTAATTAACCATTTTAGATCTTATCATTCCTACCTACTTCATTTAGTACAGAATGTTTACTCTCATGTGGAAACAAAAGATATAAAATTGTTCTATAATCCACACGAACATCCTACCTTCCATCTAGAAACTGGTCTTGCAAACTGCTCTCTGTTTGTCCCAGAGATGGAGCAATCGTGCTAACCTGATGCAAGATCATGGGCCTGCTGGCGAACTCCACCAACCGCTTAGACACGCTGAGCGACAGTGGTCTTCCGGCGGATGCCAAAGCCTTTGACAACAATGAGGCCTTCATGGTTGCAGCAGTCCTCCTCCCAACCCGGCCCCCCACCCTGTGAAAAATGCAGCAAGCCCGAGAAACAGTGAGATCCTTGACCTGATCTGATCCAGAAACTTAGGCCCCAGAACATAGAATTAGTAGTTAGGGAATTGGCCCATTATTTATGGTATACAATTTGTTCCCACGAGATGAAGCCAGCTATCATTGCATTAGCATGATCCAGTAAACCACAAACTATAGGTTGCAGGGGAGCCACTAAAGTGGAAACCAAGAACCAGCTATTTGTGCAGAGATAACACCCATAATCAGTAAAATAGCATTGTCTGACATCCAAATTGTGATAGAACCATACATATGTAAATAAACTCAAAGCAACAAATGAATGCGCAGGCACTGAAGTGAACATCTAAGAGCGAACAACCAAAAGCTTACTAAATCAGCGATCATGGAGGCTACCTTTGTCCGTGACACATGGAAATAGTCTAGCAATTCACAGGGTATGCTTTTAATCCTGTAAAAGGTAAAATAGCATTGTGAAATATATATATTGAGTAGAGCTCTATATGAATAGGCAAATAACGAAATATACCGAATAAAGCTCTATATGGATAGACAAATAATGCATACTTGGTTCTACTCTATTTTGGGACCAGTTTACAAAAAAATCTAAGCACATGTCACCTGAGACTCTGAAACAGAAAAAGAAACTGAACTGCACACATATAAATTTATTCTGGGACTTGACTACAACCTGTAGGGAGAAGGGGGCAACACAACATTAAAAGGCTAAATTGGATGGAGGCGGCACTAAAGCTAGAATTTTCTTGGTTCTACTGATGACTCTCTTTTCATCTTGTCATGTTTATGTCCATGCACCAATTGGATATGAAACAGGACCCGAGGCTGACACTATAGCCATCTAGTTTTTTTAGCTGTCTCTTTACCTTGCTGTAGCGGAGGCATTTTTCTTAGTAGCTACCAAGCAACAAAGCTACCTGCATCGCAGCAAAGTAATCAGCCTATTACAAACCATACAAGATCTAAAATTGAATGGAACTATATACACTGTCCAAAAAACAACAACAACAACAACAACAACAAAGCCTTTAAGTCCCAAACAAGTTGGGGTAGGCTAGAGTTGAAAACCAGCAGAAGCAATCAAGGTTCAGGCACGTGAATAGCTGTCTTCCAAGCACTCCTATCTAAGGCACGTGAATAGCTGTCTTCCATACATTGTCCAAAAAGGTAATGTAAATCTATTGATCAAACCTAAGGAAATTCTAGATTGCTGAAATGTCAAGGACATGGAGAAGCCTACATGGATAAATGAAATTTCCTTCCGCCTCCATGCTCCATCCCTTTACTTTGAACATTAACAACAGCCATTATCAGTTTACAAAACTGTGAGCCATACAAAGGAATCGTGGTGAGAATGAAATCCATTGGGAGTTAGTCCAAAGAAAAAAGAAAGAAGCACACACATAAATACCTTGCTAACATAAATGCTTTATATCATTCATCCATCTAAATTTCGGCAGTACTGTCCGAGCTACTAAGCACCTTCTTCCTTGTCAATGCCTAAGTGGAAGCAAAAAACAAACATGAAATTACATATCTTGAACTCGGCTTCTGCAACACAATTTTTCTAGCTTCTGCAACACTATCTGCACAGCCCACAGGTAAACCCGTTGGACATCCATCCAGCCATAACATCAGTACAGGGCAAATAGGATGAAGAGCAAGATTCACTTGACAGGAGTCCGCTGCAGTTGAAAAATCTCACCTTGATGACGGATCCGAACACGCAGCCCATGGATCTGGCCAAGTATCCGCCGGAGCAGACGCAGCACGAGAAGCAGCCGGGGCCATGGTTGGGCCACCGCGCCGGAACCCGCCTGCGGTGGGTTGCCGCACCGGGGGGTGCCCTACCGAAGGGCACCCTCATCGGGGACTCCGCGCAGGACGCCCTCGGCGTGGCGGCTCGTGCTGAGCCCCTCGCGACGCTGCTCGTGCCGGGGCAGCCGCGCTTGGGCCCCTGGGTTTCTCCACCAAATAATGCAGGCATTCCGTGTTTCTCCTCTAGTTTCATCTTCCTTCCTGTAAGTAAAATCTCTTCTTGTTGCCACTCTCGTCCCAGCAATTGTAATCGATGAATCCTTTTTAGCATGCGCTGATATGGTGTTGACGTGTTGTCTGTCTCAATCGCCAGGTGCTGGGCTAACCGGCTAGGTGAACCTTCAGTTTCAGCCTAACCATGGGCGGCGGCGGCGGCGACGGTGTGCTGTGCTGCCCTTGCCCCACCACCTCTGACGTTACTATCCTCGTTCTCGTGGGAAAAGTTGGGTCCGAGAAGAGCGTCATGGCTAACAGCATCCTGGGATTCAACGCGTTCGCATCCGAGTACTCCTACACCAGCGTCACCGCAACGCCATGATCGCTTGTCCGTACTTTTCAGCTTGTTTTTTTAGCCGGAACAGTGTTTTTCTCTCACAACTAATCAGTCGGAACAGTGTTTTTGTTTTTTTTTCAACGTGCCTTGGTAATGTAGCGCCGCGCACCGTGCAAGTTATCGACACACCTGGTAACATCTATGATCTATCAGATATCATCTTCAATAGCCTTACACTTCTGGTACTCCTAAGCCGGACTACAACCATAACAAAACAAAACAAAATTTTAGAGTTCAAGGGTGGCCCCCGGCCTTTATATTGCAAAGACCAAACCGTTAAGCTCCTTACAACATTCAAAGTTCAAAAAACTCCAACAGAACCTCAGAAGGCCTCAACAGGCAAACAACCGCCCAGAAACCAGAACTAACTACTGACGTCATTACATCCCCAAGCTTCCGCAAGACTCGCAACACTAATCCAGTTTCTTTCAGGAGCCAACCTTTCCAGATCAACTTCATTTGTCAGCAGAGCTTTAACTTCATCAACTGTATTGATCTTCCAGCCGTTCCCAGATTGATATAAGATGCGATCCCATTCATCATTCACCTGACCAAGCCAGGTAGTCGATGAGGTCTTGTGGCGAAGCTTTTCAGTTTGTCCAGGTGATCTAGAAATTCTGGGACTTTCTCCTTCGGACACAGAGAACTCCAATTTTGCAGCATTGCTGTTACCTTCACTATCAGCACTCGCACATCTACCTAGAGTGTTCCCTGAAAACACAAGCTGTTTCTTAGTTTCCAAAGCCCCCATAGGGCAGCAGCACAAAAAATATTTTCCACTATGAATTTCCTATTACTAATCCACATAGTCCCAACAGAAACAAAAATCTGTGCCAACTTGTCTATTTAAGATCTCAGAAAGAATTGACCAAAGCTGTTTAGCTACTACACAGTTAAAAAATAAGTGATTGACAGTTTCAGCCTCTGAACAAAACAAACAAGTAGGATCCTTGATTTTCTTCCTAATACTCAAATTATCCCTAGTCAGAACCTTGTTTTTAGATAACAACCACAGGAAGAAATGGACTCTAGGTGGGACCTTCAATGCCCAAACAGCAGGAACAAACACAGGAGAAATACCCCTAAAATTAATGACTTTATATAAGGACTATGAAGAGTATACACCATGAGAATTGAACTGCCATATTAGTGAATCTTCCTCATCAGTAAATCTAATAGTAGAAGCTAACTGGACCACTTCTAACCAAAGATCGTATAATCTACCATCGACACATCTTCTAAAAGTGCATTTTAAATCAAAACCATCCCACGGGGATGCAACCGTAGCATCCTTCTCATTAATTAACACGTAGATCTCCCAATATTGAACAACTAGACTAGAAGTACCTAACCAATTATCTTCCCTAAACTTGCACTTCTTACCATTTCCTATATGCCATCTATATCCCATTTTTGCTACAGAAGCAACTCTCATCAAACCTTTAAAGAACTCAGAGGCTCCAGAGGAGGAGCTATGAAAGATGTTAGGTCTATCAGTATTGTACTTGAAGTCTAAAAATTGTCTCCACATCTTATCACCATCTAGATTATACCTTTTAACCCAAGAAGCTAAGAGACAAATTTAAATCTCTCAAGTTTGGAACACCTAGGCCTCCGTACTCTTTCATCATACTGACACTCTCCCAGTTGGCCAAATGAAATTTACGGGATGTGGGGCTATCATCCCATAAGCAATTACCAAGATGAGAGTGTATAACTCTAATGGCCCACTTAGGAAATTTAATAAACGAGAGTAAGTATACAGGAATACTAGCTAAACAAGACTTAATGAGAACTAGTTTCCCTGCATAGGACAACAACCTACCTCTCCAACCAGCCATTTTCTTCAACATTTTATCAACTAGAGGCTGAATGTCCTCCCTACTAAGCTTCTCATAATGCAAAGGGACCCCTAAATATTTGATAGGTAAGGTACCAACCGGACAGGAGAACAAATGAGCAAGATTATGAACTACTTTAGGTTCAACATTCATCGAAATTAACTCACTTTTATGAAAATTGATCCTCATACCAGACAACTGCTCAAACCAGATGAGGATACTTTTTAGGTTCCTAGTGTATTCCTTCTCAATTCTAGAAAAAAAGAATGGTGTCATCTGCATACTACAGAGACACAATACCGCCTACCCTAAAGTTTTCAGCTATCCCTTTAATGATACCTTTCTCAGCCCCTTCTGGAGCATTTTTGTAAGAACATCACCTACTAGATTAAAAAGCAAGGGAGAGATATGATCACCCTGCCTTAACCCTTTCCTAGGTTTGAAAAAACTACTTTCTTCACCATTAAGGTTGACTCCCACAGAGCCTCCAATGACTAAATGTCTAATCCAAACAATCCAAGTGTTACTAAAACCTCTAGTCCTAAGGATTTCAAACAAAAAATCACAAGAAACTTTGCCGTATGCCTTCTCATAGTCTAATTTCAGGATTAAACCAGGATCACCTGATTTATTAAGACTATGTACTAATTCATGAGCAATCACAACACTCTCTAAAATATATCTACCTTGAATAAAGGCACTTTGTTGAGGAGAAATTAATCTATTCATAATCTTTTCTAATCTAAGAGTTAATACTTTGGAAAACACCTTAAAACTACAGTTAATGAGACTGATAGGTCTAAAAATTTTCATGGATCTAGCTTCATCTACCTTAGGGATGAGGGAAATCATAGCAAAGTTAAGTCTTTTCAAATCAAGATTCCCTCTATGAAAATCATTGAACATATCAACTAAATCAGTCTTAATCAAATCCCAAAATTTATGATAAAACATAAATGAGAGCCCATCAGGCACAGGTGCACCATTAGCATAGCAACTCCAAACCGCTTCCTTAATTTCTCCTTCTGAGAAGGGAGCAGTTAGTAACTCATTCTCACTATTACTCACTAAATCCTCATGTCTCCAAAAGTCTTGACCTAAAGAGATAGGGGGTTTGTCCTCTCTTCTAAACAAATGTTTGTATAAATTTAAAGCAATGTCCATCATCCCCTTCTGGTCCTCAACTAGACCATTAGGGCCTTCCGGAACCTCTATCCTCTTCTTTCTACTTCTCTGATTAGCTACAACATAAAAATATGTTGTATTCCTATCCCCTTCTAGGATATTTCTGTCTCTAGATCTCTGCCTCGCCTTAATCTCTTCTAAAGCCCAAATCTTCTCTAATTCCTTAGAAACAAAGTCCATTCTATCCCTCTTCGTCTCAGATAAAATCCTAGAATCTAACTCGGCTTCCAAGTCATTATACTCCAAAGTAAGCTCATTTTTATATTTATTCAGCCTAGCTACTTCATTCAAAGCCCAATCCCTAACAAACCTACGAAGAGTCCTAATTTTAAATTGCTATTTATCTAAACTATTAGCCAGATTACAAGGAGTGTTCCAGGATTTCTTGACAATATTAGAAAAACCATCCCGGTAAAGCCACCACTTTTCGAATCTAAAACATTTCTTGCCAAAGAAAACATTAGAACCAGTATCCAAGACCAGTGAGTTATGATCACTAGAAAATCTATCTAGACATCTAACAGATGCTAAAAATTCTATCTATTTTGGCCATAACCAAATTATCTTGGTTATTAGTCCAAGTGTATTTTCTATTAGATGCACTGAGTTCCAGTAGAGCCCACTTATGCGCCCAATCATTAAAAGCATCAGCCCATCTATAATTAATCCTAGCATTATTTTTGTTAGAAGCAAATCTAATCAGATTAAAATCACCACCTAGGATAACAGGCCCCTGCCAGGACTCCATAATAGAATGTAATTCCTTTATGAAAGATTCCTTCCCCTCATCATAAGGAGAACCATAAACTACTACTAATTTCCAGCTAAAATCTGTCTTTTTATCCTGCAACATAATGCTAATAGAGAAATCTAAAGTAGAAATTAAAGTAGCCGAAAACTTATCACTATTACTTCCAACCAGGATGCCCCCAGCAGACTTTTTAGCAGGAAGATAGAACCACTCAAAAGGCATATTACCAGTAAGAGATCTAAGATAGCTAGGAGTAAAAGACTCCCTCTTAGTTTCCATGATCCCTACAAAATCAGCTCTTGTGCTCCTAATCCTATTAACTAAAGCAGGTAACCTTCCTATTTTGCCCAAACCTCTTACATTCCAAAAGAGACCTATCATTTGTTCTTCTTGCTTTTCTTCCTATTAACTACTTTAGACCAAGCTTTTTCAATCTCAGCCTCTAAAATATTCAAGTCCTTATCTTCATAAAACTTCCCATCAGGAGTTGTGGGATCTGAGTCCCTAGCATTTTTTTCAGAAGAACTGTGACAACTAGAACCAATAGTCCTACTGCCAACAAAAAAATTTCCATTTCCTACGGAATGACTACAACCTACATGACCATAATCATTACTCTGTTGACTTCCATCAAAAGTCATCATACCCTTTGAATATACTTTAACAGGGCAATCTACCTTACTACAAGCTGCATTAAAACTATTATTTCTTTCTATCTCTAATTCCAGAACTTGATCAACTACTTTTTGCTTAGACAGTTCCTCAACTGGAACATCTATATCAATACTAGCA
Source organism: Miscanthus lutarioriparius (assembly GCA_904845875.1). Taxonomy (NCBI): domain Eukaryota; kingdom Viridiplantae; phylum Streptophyta; class Magnoliopsida; order Poales; family Poaceae; genus Miscanthus; species Miscanthus lutarioriparius. The sequence continues at coordinate 36,386,448 of CAJGYO010000011.1, read as the reverse complement.
GCTATATCTAACAAAGAAGAAGAAATTTGTTTTGAAACTTTTTTACCTTTCTCAAATTCCAGGTTCTTCTTCTTTTTTAAAGCTTGAGCGTTTTCCAGCATATTCATCCCATCTAGAGAAACTCGTTTACTCTTCCTTTCTAGTTGCACAGGACCCCATCTCCTCTTCCTTGGTTTTGACTTAGCCACCCCACCATCTTTTCCTTGATTCATAGCTCCAAGGGCAATATCAATATGTGGAATATCAGAACTATCGGCATTACCCTCCGTACTCATTTGATTCAATAAAGTCTGATCTGGCTGATCCCTTGCTATCAGCGTACCCATAGAGCCACTCAGAAGGCAAATTTAGACTCTCTTCTTCTGGTTCAAAAGTTTCACCAACATCCTCTATCCAAGCTTCCTCTCTATCCCCAATTTCCATAGCCTTAAGGAGACTGATGCATGAAGATTCCATCGCCTCTCTATTAACATCATTATATAGCATTTCCATAGCAAAGAGCTGACTAAGATCCCTTACTGTCTTACTCCACTCGGCATAGACTGCTTAGGTTGCTTATCTAGAGACTCATCTACTTTTTTTTCCTTGGTTTGTAGAATCAGAAGGCTTGTCGTTTTTAGGACTGGTAGGACCAGCCTCCTTCTCCTTCTCTTCATCTGATAGCAGGTCATCCTCATCCAGATCAGTATCACCGTCACCACCATCTCCACCATCATCTCCATCTTTCCCAGTCTTCTCAGATATCTGCTCAAAGCCTTCTGTCTTAAAACTGATCACAAAGAGCTCATCCTGCATTCCAAAAAATTGTGGTGTTGTTTCATTTGAACAACTTTGTGTAGGACTATGTAATATGAACGTCACAACAGAAGATGCCCGTAAGGCTTTGTTTGGATGCACATGTATCCATCTCAATTCACATGTGCTGAAGTGGATTGGAGTGAAATTAAACTAAGTTTTATTCCATTCCACTTCAACACATGTGGATTGAAGTGAATACACATGCATCTAAACAAGGTCTAAGGAGATTGCCAAGTGCATGGATATGTCCAGGGATGGCATACACGCCATGCTCATGGTGTTTTCAGCGGCTTCTAGGTTTACACATGAAGATGCAGGCACAATCCAGTCAATCAAAATGTTTTTCGGTGAAAGGATTGTTGACCACATGATACTAGTTTTTACATATGGGGATCAAGTAGGGTAGAGGGTCTGGAGTAGGATGTTAACTGACAAGGATGCAAAATATCTGCAGGTCCATCCTCCTCTATCCAGATTTACTTTATTTATAAGTGTTCTCTCAAATAAATATATGTCATTATGTTTAAATCATCAAGTCCTCATTTGTGTTTTGGTTTAAATTTGTATGCTATTTTTCCACAGGAGACGATACGGGTATGTGGAGGTAGAGTCCTCTTTGACAACAAGTCCAGTGATGAGATGCAGCAACACAAACAACTATCAGAACTGTTTGATGCAGTGGACTCTTTGACAACACGCAATGGAGGGAAACCATTCTCTAACCAGATGTTTGCTCAGATTCAGGTGGATAAATCTTTGTGTACTACTTTTTAGTTTTTTCCCTGTTCTCGTTTTTTTTGGTCTTCAACCAACTCATTATTTTTTCTATTTCAACTTGCCGGAAATGAATGTCAGAAAAGAAGAGGAGGAACATTCAGCCGAGGACAAATTGAAATCACAGAAAAAGATATATGACGGATATATTATGCAGATCGCAAATATGGTAATATATACACTATGCACAGTTTCAATCCATAAACACAAATCAGATGATCTAATATGTGGCAGAACCGCCTAATCCAATGCCTCCCAGGGGTACTTGTCTTATGTTGGACACTAAGTACTCAAGAAAGGACACCAAATTATGTAGTTCCGTCGAGCACACCCCAAGAGAGAACCCGAAAATCCATATTTTTTCATCAGGATCACTTGATATAATAAAGCTTACATTACTATTAACCATTTCTTACCTCACTTTTAATACGACATCAGAGTTATGAATAGTTTAATTTAACAGCGGAATATAAACCTGTGATCAGAGTTTCAGCGGAATTAAATACATATTCATGACATGAGGAAGCATCGATATATAAACTATAACAACAGATTATAAAACTTTTATTTATAAAAACATTTAGTGAGAATTATAGATAAATCTATGATCGCAGCGTAAAGGAATCCTTTCTGAGCCCACCAGGAGAAATCCACACACAAGAGTCAGCTCTAGCATCCGTCTGTCACCTGCAACAGGGGAAAATAAAACCCTGAGTACTCAATTGTACTCAGCAAGACTTACCCGACAGGAGAAAAGAAAAGATTCCAAGGATATGCAAGACTATCTGGCTTGTGGGTTTATTGCATCTGCAGGAAGTATTACTAAGCGTGCGTCCTTATATTCAATTTTATTAGCAGCCAACATTAGTTCATTAACTAACCATTCTATGTAAGCATATGTGCTACTTTCAAGCAGGTGGTAAGCAATCAGAATCATTTTATCATATTTTATCTTCCAGTTCTTACTACGTTGCTAGACTGTAGACAATTCGTACTGGATCGTCCGGCGATTCGCGAATCAATGTGCCTAGCTAGGTACCTTGAAACACACGCCCCGCTTGTACCTCAGGCACAAGCAAGACCAACCCACTATCCTCCTGTCACGGGGTTCAGGTCCCCGTCCAAACTTGGACTCTAAGCCCCCGCTCCTGAGTCCCGGACTCAGTGCGGTGCTTGGACCTCCACCCAAAAACCACCATGAAAGTCGGTCCGAAAAGAGCCAGAACCCATGTCAAAAGAGTAACAAGTCTTTCCATGCCCATACACAAGTATGTGTTCAGGATAATAAGTCTGTGACCTGCCTAAAACCTAATGTAACGGCCGGTCCTTAACCGACACAGACAGGGAAACAGTGTAACCAAGCTATTCCCCGTTGGTCACAGGACACAACCTCTTATACCCACCAATACCCAAACCATATCCCTGTCCGGTCTCATTTATCATTCATATATATATATTCCAAGTGATAATAATATAGTAACAACAATAATATATTTCCTATCTGTCGTGAGTGACAGACAATCACTCGACTTCTACTAGAGTCTTGTAGCATAGCAATCTACACGATCCTGTCATACTAGTAAGACTCATAGGATAAAGATATATATATGCAAGTGGGTTTCATTCAACTCCTGAAAACTTAATGCACAAATATAATTTAAAGTGCAGAAAAGTAGGGGTTATGCACCGGGGCTTGTCTGGGTAACATATAATCAAAAGTTAGTATTCCATCTTTGTGTCCTGATCCCTGGCACTATCTTTTCAGCTACTCCGTTTGATACCATCAATCCACCGTCGTTCCTATTATAATATATATTGATGCAAATGTAGAGATGGCGCAATCAATCAAAAGGCAACAACAATTCTTAAAATACAAGTGCATAAACCAAGCTAACAAGCTAACTCCTATGACTATTATATTAGCTAAGTATTGACCTCACTAAACAAGCATCATTTTCATCAACAAGTATTAATTCTTACCAAATCAAGTCTCTTTTTGATTTATTAATGATTTAATATACTCGAAACTAGGGCACATTAACTACTCTAGTAAACTAATTATTATTGGGCTACAAAAATTACAGATAACACCTTATAACACTTCTAACCTACTGTAAAATTTTTAGAGCTAACACTATCACCGATTTATCACGGAAATTCCTACAAGTTTATGTCTTAACGATATTAAGCATGTTAAAATAATTAGAGAAATCCTAAAAACATACAGAGCATGTGCGAACAAAATACCCTATCAGATAGATCATGATTTTAGAAACTTAACAAAATTGGTTTGGCATTTTTGTGATTTTTCTACACTTTTTGGCGAAATTACGAAGTTTCTGCAATAAGAAAAAGGGAAAAGGGTTGCACTGGGTTCGCCCTCGGCCCAGCGCGAAACGCGTGCATGTGGCCCAGTGGAGGCCAGCGGCCCACGTGGATGCGCGGCCCAGGCGGGGGCGGGGCGTGCGTGCGGCCACAGGTCGTGGCCCACGGCGCGGCGAGTGTGGCCCAACAAGCCGGCCCCTAAGCTTTCCTCAAATCAACTCGCAGTACTTTAGGCACTATGCATCACTATTCATATGAGTCACAGTTTTCACACCTAGCCCCCCGGAAAAGCTTCTATTTACACTTTCTCACCTTCTCTCCCTCCTCAAAAACAAAGCACGGGCAGGGGAACCGGCTGGCGGCCGAATCCGACCATGAGGTCGGCGAGGCGGCATCACAGCTTGCTCGCTGCCGGGCGCACCCGCTGGTGGACGTGGCTCGGCCAGAGCTGGAGCGTGGAGCCCCGACCACGTGCGTCGGCGCTCGGGAGGGGCGGCTCTGCGGTGAGGGCACGTCGGCGACGAGGTGGTGGTGCGGGGGTGGGACAGGGAGGCGCGCAGGCCACGATAGGACCCGGGCCTGGCCACGGCGCGGACCTAGGCGGGGCACGACACGGCGGTGGAGCGGCGTGGGGCAACGCGGGGTGCTATGGCCGACGAGGGTCGACGGAGAGACACACCAGGGACTTCGCGGCGGGCAGAGCGCGGTGAGGAAGCCGTCACCGGTGGGCCTCCGCCCGGGGCGGATCGTGGAGGCGGAGCCCCACGGCGGGCATCAACAGCAGGGGTGGCCCGGCGCGGACGACGGCGGAGGAGGCGTCTGGGAGGGGCAGGGCTGTGGAGCAGCAGGTGTAGCGTGGGGCCGTGGGGCTCACGCGCGCTGGCGCGCTCTCGCGAGGGCCGGACGACGGGCGAGCGTGAGGCACGGCGCGGCGATGGGGGGCGTGGCCACGGGGTGCCTCGAAGCTCGAGCGGATGCTCAACTGGAAGTGGGAAGAGGGGAGCAGAGGCTTGGGATAGGTGGAGGGGGTGCCAAAGGTGCTCACCAGCAACTGAATCGAGCTGTGGCTGGCTACGTGTGGAGATCGACGATGCTCTCTCCTTTAGTGCGAAGAACAGGGGAACTCGATTAGGGGAGGAAGGAGGTGAGCAGCGTCACGGGATGGCTTGGCGGCTCGGCAAGGCAGAGGGCAGGGGCAAGGGCAGTACGCGGCAGCAGTAGCTCGGGTAGGTGGAATGAACGGCCGAGAGCGAGCGGGGCGAGGTAGTTGAGGTGAGCGGCTGAGATCGCTCGCTACAGATGCCGGTTCACGAACAGAGCGCCCACGCCACGGTTCACAGCGCGTTCTAATGAACTTAGGCAAAAAATTTCCGAGATCTTCGTGACACTCAACACGACTATAACCTACACCATTCTCGAGTGCTCACCTTGGTGCAAATCACTAAATAAAAACATGGCACTAGTGTTTAACTAAATTTTCAGAAATCAATTGCCAAAATGGCATTGTCTACTATTATTTCATACTTAAAAGAATTCTAGGTTTCAGTCAGAGCTAACATTCCCTAGCACTTTTTGTTGAATTTTTAAACAATCAAAACTTTACCAAACTTCACCAACGACCATTTCACGGCATAGCACACTCTTTATACCAAACAATAGAACCAAAACATCAGGGCGTTATTTCACTATTTTGCATTTAAAAATCGCCAAAAAGTGTACTTTCAACACAACTTCAAATTTTATTTAAGTACCAATTATAAGTTATATTTTATTTTTGTTTATAAAAATTATTTTTCGTGCCAAACAAGTAAACTGCTTCTCGTATTTTCTTGTTAAGATTTCATTAGCGCATTTAAGTAAGTAACTCACTATATTACTAGATCTATTTCTCCGACCGTAATCTCAGTGCTTAGCGAGCTCATAACACCAGAGTGTTACATTATATAACTAAGTTGTAGAACTCAGGTTTAACTATGATTCCTTGCTTGAAAATTTTGTCAATCGTGTATGAATGTGTACAAAAAAAATGTCTAGCTCTCTCTGGTCCTACATAGGTAAAATTTGCTCATTCATTTTTGGGAAATATCGTGGCAGATGGTCGTCGAGTTTTCGTCAGTCCTCTGTCACCTCAGTAGATGATGATTAATTAACTTAGCACCGGCAAAGGCAATTTATCAGTTCGTCCAATCACAAAAGGGCTGAAATTCTGCATATAATAACAGTTGCAACAACAAGAAAGTGCAAATAGATACTAGGAACAACTGAAAATTCTCCTTTGTAAGATTGTCATAGGAATCGAAAGAAAAAAAAATTGCTAGTATACACCAAAATCCTCTGCTTTGTACTCCCTCTAGCTAGTTGCATTTTAGCGTCGTTTCTCATGAATTTTATATGTTTCCATGTTTTTTATTATTTTAACATTTTAGGATCCTCCTTATTCAATCCCCCGGGACACAAAAGAGCAAAAATTTGGACTTCAAACAATCTCCAAGGCCAAACTTTAACTAATATTATTACTATGATAGATTAGCAAAACAGCCATAGTAAAATTATATGATTATGAAACTATTTCTTGGGACAAATATAATCATCTCACTGAACACAAAAAGAGTTGATATGGTCGAAGTTTGTACATATAATCAAAATGTCACTCTTTTAAGACCGGATGGAATACTTGCAGTCTCTCGAATTTTGCTTTTATACATTCGGAAGGCCTCTGAGTTAAGTTGATTCATTTTTTTAGCTAGAAATTCGTTTGTTCTACTTCTCTTCAATCATAATAACTTCCCCAAAGAAGGTTTTCGTGTGTATACTCCACAAGCCTAACCACGAGGCCTATCGGTGCTTCAAGTAGGATTGAGTTATTTATTCGCGAATTGCTGTGTCAAGGCAGGACAACTGACTAGTTGAGTTGAAAAGGGCATGTTGGTTCAAAGCCTTCAAACTTCCGTTGATGGTCAAAATCAGGAGCAAGCAACTAATTGATGACTGGAGTCTAGAAGATGGCAACTCTTGGGAAAAAGGGAAGAAATTCCTAGTAACTGATATCGATAATGATACGCCACAGACGTCTGTCCGGACAGACCGACCCACCCGCGCGGCTCACTTGCGCTGTGCACCGCGCGCCTAAACCCGCGTCACCCGTCCATGTCGTGCCCCCGCCCCACTCCGCATTCGCTGCTGCCGCCCCACTCCGCCTCGTTGTCTCCCTCCCGTCGCACGAGCAGCCTACTCCCACCTGTCCCGCGCGCCTCTTGCCCGGCTGAGCCAAGGCCAGTGCTAGTGGTGCTGACGATGGTGGTGCTCGTGCGCCGCCGCTCGCCGCCGACTCCCACCCCAACGCCTAGAATCGACCGGCCCCAACCTTTCCTATGTTGCAAAAACGCATGTTCGAAGTGTTTCACATGTTTCAGAGGTATGTTTCAGCTGTTTTATATGGATGTTGCAATGGTAGTTTTTAGATGTTGCACATGTTGCAAATGTTATACACGTATGTTGCAAGTGTTTTATCTGGAAGTTGCATATGTTGCAATGGCTATGTTGCAAATGTATGTTCTAAATGTTTCATCTGTTTCATATGTATGTTGCAATTGTTTCATCTAAATGTTGCAAAAATAGATCTGGATGTAGAGTTGTTGAGCGAGGAAGAGAGAGCTAGCGCGGGAGCCATGGCGGCGTCAATGTGGGGAGGAGGCGCAGGCCGCGCAGCGCCGGTGTGGAAGAGGCGGGGGAGTCAACCGAGCGGCGTGGAAGAGGTGGGCGTGAAGCGGTGTGGAAGAGGCGGGCGAGGTGCCGGTGTGAAAGAGATGGGGCGAGTCATCCTGGCGACGTGGGCAGCGGAGCGAAAGGGAGCGGTTCGAATGAGGGGTGCAGGAAGTGGAGTTGGCATGAGCGGCGCGCAAATCCGAGAGACCAGGGTGGAGCAGGCGCGGGCTTCTGGACGCGCGCAACGTCCGAACGCTAGTCTTTCCGGACCGATAAGGTAGCCGGTATTGATTTGATTGCATTATTTTCTCCATATATATTTAACAGTAAATGTTAGGGCAATGAACAAGAGAATGTACCTTTATATATCTTCTTGGAAGAGATCCATCTCTCTCTTAATTAACCGAGTATTACAGCCTTTTGAGTGTCCTTTATTAAAAGGTCCATTACGTCAGACCGGCCCTTGCTGAAAATGCCGTTACGCAGCCGATCCGCCTGTAGCTGTAGGCGGTAGGCTGCACCCCTATAGTCCCCTACGTACTCTGGCTTGTCTTCTTCCAGAGACCAGAGGCCTTCTTCCACCCACCGACGACTGGGCCAGCCGCCGCTGCCGCCCTACTTCGCCACCTTTGCCGGCGACGAACACCACCAGGTATGCCCTCCCCTTGGTCTTCCCTTCCTGCTGTGCGAAGCCGTGCGCCTAAACCTTAGCGTAATCCGTAGGTACGCCGTACGCCCTCCCTTGGTCTTCCCTTCCTGATTTACGAAACCGTGCGCCCAAAGCCCCAAACCCTGACATACCATTTGTATTCGGATCTGAATCTAATTCAAGTGTATATGCATGTATTATGCCTACTAAATTCGGTTGCTTTGCAAAAGTTGTCGGGTGTGCATGTGTACACCCATGTCCTTTACTGGGTCCGCACCGTACTACTCTGAGGAAAAACTGACACTTCTGTGCTTTCCCTGGGAGGACTGTGGTCTGTTCCTCCAAGAATTTGTGTAAAAGGGTGGTAGTTCAGAATTTTCTTTGTACTGGAGAAGCTCAATACTGCCTTGCAGATCTGAATTGGCTGATGGCGATGAGTAAATCGTTTCTGATTTTGCATACTTATCATGTCTTTGACCTCTTGATGTATTGGTACAGTGTATTGCTCCCTCTATTCCAAATTATTATGAGATATTTTTATTTTTCTAGATATACATAGCTTTTCCTATGCACTTCACTATGTCCATATAGTAAAAGCAATGTATCTAGAAAAGTTAAAACGTTTTATAAATTGGAATTGAGGGAGTACATTTTAATTCAACTTTAAGAAATCCTGGAATTGTCTTGTGATGGCTAATTGACTAGTTAGAAAAGAACTAGTGTAGAATGATACTTTGGTTCTGCCTTGTCTTGCTCGGGCTGGAGAAATTTTTGACGTTTTACATCTGGACGTGTTTTCGCTGTAGTTAATTTTAGATATCCTGTCTGGAAGACACAGGGAGACATAATGGGACCTATAACTACTGATGAATGGGCAGTGTGCTTAGCTGGTTTGGTAATTATAAACCTACCTTAGGTGGTGTTTGGTTGTCCCTCCTAAATTTTAGTCGCTGTCCTATCGAATGTTTGGACATGTCCATGGAGTATTAAATATAGACTAATTACGAAACTAATTGCATAGTTTGTGACTAATTTGCGAGACGAATCTTTTAAGCCTAATTAGTCCATGATTTGACAATGTGGTGCTACAGTAAACATGTGCTAATGACGGATTAATTAGGCTTAAAAAATCATCTCGTGGAGTACTGATGGATTATGTAATTTGTTTTTTTATTAGTATCCAAACATTCCATACAACATCCTTCCGACACACCTCCTAAATTTTAGTTACTGGATCCAAACACCACCTTAGTCGGTTCTTGTGATGATTGGTGTGCTGTGTATGCTAGACCTATTTATGCTGTGAGTGATTTTTTTCTAAGGTTGATATATGGCAGATGCTTTCCCCGGATAAATCCTTGTTGAAACTTGTGAACTGCAAATGCCACAATTCTAGATCTGAGAGCACCTGATCCAGATTGATATATGGATTATGCTCTTCTTTTGCATGTCAGCATGTATCAGACATCCCAAATATTTAGGGGGTTTCAGTCCTAGTTTTTTCGGAAATGTTACAACATGTTCGCTTGCTCGTAAACGATCGTAAATTTTCAGCCGGGAACAGTGTTTTTCTCTCACACCAAACCAGCCAGCAGTAAATAATCCACGATACGATACGGCCTCCCGACCAGGCTGTTAATGTGAATCCTGCTGTAGAGTATTCAGCATAGTTTGGGATGCTTGAGTACCTTTTTGTCCTTGCTAATTCTTCTCCCACAAGAATGATAACTACCCTAACAACTGTTGGATGCTTTTACATGTTTATATATCATAAATCATAGTCCTCCAGAAAGTTGACTAAAGTACCTGACTACCTGTTGATCTCCTCTGTATAGCAACCTGAAATTCCTGCATTTGGGGATTGGGAAACCACAGGAAACGCCCCTTACACACAAAAGTTTGAGGATGCGCGGAAGAATTAGAAAACAGGAATTCCTGCACAACCAAATGATCCAAGGAGGAACCCGGAACATCCTCGCAAGTCGCCTTTGCATCCAACGGCCTATAAAACCGATCCTCAAGACCAAGGTCCAAGGAACCCACCACGTCAACCGAGACCTGAAGCTGACCACCAACGACACTCCGACTGGCCTACTCGCCGTGAGCCTGCACCACGAAGACATGCAAATCCTCAGAGAGAACAAGGGAGTAATGCTGGGGCACCAAGAAGCTCCTAGAGAACAGCTGCTGGGTCTGCTTCACCAATGCAGGCAAACAATCAATCAAAGCCGAAGCACAGGTCGACCGGAATGCAGACTCCGGAGAGGAACGCATCTTCAGAGGGGCATGGACAGCATACACCTGGAAGGAGCAGGATGAAGCCAGGTGGCCATGAGGTAATAATACCTTACTATCCTGGAAGGAGCAGAATAATATTTCAATGAATATGGGAAAGAAATGCCTTTAGAGTAACAAAATGATACCCCGCGCATTGCTGCCGAAATTATATTGCATTATATATAAGAATAATTTATGGATGGAGAATTGATAATACCATCTAGCAATAACACCAGTATATTATCGTAAGATCCGAAGGATAAATTCGGATAAACAATGGATCATAGTTTTAATACGACAAAGAATAATAGGACAATATTTTGTTGCAGAAAAAGGGGCATCTCTAAAAATCGTCTCTACATTAGTGTGATATGTTGGCTAAACCGAATTGGCACATGGAATGAAGAACCGATGCGTAGGCTTTGGACTCCAGCTTGTAATATAAGGAAACTAATTTACAAACACACCCAAATACGGCAGCTTGATTCTCCGTTTGTTTGTATGAATAATGGACTCCACTGGCCGGGCCCGGAGCAGTTCATATGTGACAGGAGGGAGAGAGAATTCAAATTACTCCGTAAAAAATACTACGAAACACCGCAGGGAGAGAGAATCCAATAGCATGGTCTTGACACTGATACATGTATCAGTCTGTTCGGTTGGCTGGTTCGTTTCGTTGTTGGTTCGTGAAAAAGTACTGCTGGCTAATTTGTGTGAGAGAAAAATATTGTTCCGGCTGAAAATTTACGATCGTTTACGACAAGCCACAGCCAAATGAACGGGCTGACGATGGCTGCTGGCTGTGAGCTTGTATATGTTCACACGTTGGCAAGAGAAATATGTGTTCAAAGTCTAACCGTTAACATGCTGTCCGCACCTACCGGAATTTTTATTTTACAAAACAATCCATTCTCTATTCCACTGCTCGGGTATTTGGATCCAGGGATTAAAGTTTAGGAGGTGTCCTATCCGGTATTTAGATACTAATTAGAAGGACTAAACATGAGCCTAACTAGGCTTAATAGATTCGTCTCGTAAATTAGTCTCAATCTGTGCAATTAGTTTTGTAATTAGTCTATGTTTAATACTCTAAATTAGTGTCAAAACATCCGATGTGACAGGGATTAAAGTTTAGGAGGTGTCACATCGGGTATTCGGATACTAATTAGAATGACTAAACATGAGTCTAATTAGGCTTAGATTCGTCTTATAAATTAGTCTTAATTTATATAATTAGTTTTATAATTAATTTATATTTAGGCCCCATTTGGCAGGGCTTCACTTCACTAGTGAAGCTATTTTTTTTTTTGCTTCAGCTCCACGAACAGTTCCACCGGTGGAGCTGAAGCGGTTTTGGTAAACCGTTTGGCAAAATGGCTTCCCTGTGAGAGCATGTTTTTAAGGGCCTGGAGGAGGAGCCCGGAGAAACCACTTTTTTTGGCTCCATCCCACCCAAAATTATTGTGAGAGCATGTTTTTAGGGGCTTCACCAGTGAAACTATTTCACTTTACCCCTGTTTGACAGAAAACGGCTTCAAACGGCTCCTAAAGCTGATAAAGAAGCCTTACCAAACAAGACCTTAATTTAATACTTCAAATTAATATCAATCATCCAACGTGACGTGAACTACTCTCCAGGAGAGGGAACCAAACACCTCGACGCCCGCAGTCTTATCTTCCACCGATGGCACCGCACGCCTGCGAGGCTGAAACACTGTGGTCTTTACCCGCATGCGCCTGCACCGCTGTTCTTAAAACCAGAAGCCTAGAAACCTCACGCGCCACCACCATCTTCTCTCCCTCCCGGTTGGCATCACGCTGCTCCGATTTTGGGCCATCGTCGATTGGATCTGGCGTGCTCCGCTACGGGAGACGCAAAATTCCTCGAGTGTCGCTGGCTTCCCCGAATGCCAAAAATCGAGTACTCGGAAAAGAGAATCTTCTCCAAGTGTTGCACTCGGGAAAGAGAGGCTTTCCCGAGTGCCGCGGAGATCCTGACACTCGGTAAAGAGCAGCACTCGGCAAAGGCTCTCTTCCCTGAGTGCAACACTCGGAAGATCGGCACTCGGCAAAGAAACATGTTACTTGACGGTCCACCCCGTCAACGCCGTTAAAACTTAAAAAAAATCTTCCCCGAGTGCCTTCCCTGACACTCGGGGAAGGCGGCCTCTTCCCCGAGTGCCCTTCCCCGAGTGCCTTTTTGTTTTTTGTTGTTTTTTTTTCCTTATTTTTTTTGTGAGGCCTTCCCACATTATTTAAAACTCCCTGTTCAAATTTAGGATAATTTTGCATACTTCAAATTTGAACTGCAGGTGCATGAAATAATGGAATTTGATGATTCAAAAAATGATATTCATGATATTTGGTGTATGTTGAGGCCGTATCCAGGAACTCACATGAAATGTCGAGCATTTTGTTGACGTAACATGACGAGGTACTTGCGGGAAAAGTGTATTTAAATCATTTTGGGTCTCAAATTTTGGTTTGAACTTGTCATTTTTTAAAATTTCAAATTTGAAAGGTTAAAATTTTGTCAAATGGCAAGATGACCAAAATAAAAGTTGTAGATCTTGATGAGTTGAACAACTTTTGTATTCATCACTTTTACATCTGAAATCATTTAGGGTTTTAAAATTTAGTTGGAATTTGTTAAATTTCAAATTTTAAAATGTGTAAAACATTGTCACATCCAAGTTTGATCAAACTTAAATGCTGAATCATGATTTTAGAAATTTTTAGAAAAAAAACCATCACATTTTGAGTTAGTATGAGAGAGAACAATTAGTTACAAAGTTCACCCACAGATTAAAAAAAATCACACTGTTCTAGATGATCCTTACATAATCATAGTGAAAAAAAAATACTACTGCATAGTTGTCTAAGATTGAATTTAAACCAGCAAGTAGTCGTTTGTTGAATGACCAGTCTATGTCTGCTAGGGATGTTGGTGGTTCCCGGACTAGCAAGGTTGAGAAGGAGCGTCGTAAGATGAATTATGATCCCAATGTATTCTTTAAGGTGAATGGGAAACTTTACCAGAAGCTTGGTAAAATTCGGCTCTGGGGGTAGCAGTGAGGTTCACAAAGTTATATCAGCTGAGTGCATAATATATGCCTTGAAAAAGATCAAGCTTAAAGGCCGTGACTACCCAACTGCCTATGGCTTTTGTCAGGAAATCGAGTACCTAAATAAGTTGAAAGGAAAAGGCAATATCATACAGCTGATTGATTACGAGGTACCAAGTTGCTAGCATTATCTCCAAACACCTTTTTTTATATACATATATTTGTTTAGTGTTCTATAGGAAGAGGATTCAGTTGCTTCGTCATCTAAACAATGATAGCATTATCCAAGTAAACCACTGCCCAGGATTTCTTTCTTTGAATTTCCTGCCTCCGGTTGAACATTTTGATGTAAGCCTTTAAAGTTTGTTAGTTTGCTGTAGGACAATTATTAACAAGAATGAATGGAAAGTATCAATAATCTTTATTATCATGCAAGCACCATGCGTGTTTAATACTGGTAATTCTTTTTAGGGTTTATCCCATTAGACACTTGTGCCTAATTATGGTGTTGTTTAAAATTCTGAGTTTCTTGTGTTTATTAATTCTCATTCATGCATATCATGAATGGTCACAGTTGTGCAGTACTCCCTCTAATGTTGTTTCTGGGTCTAGTTTCACATTGCCAGGAGATTTTTTTTTTTTTTTTGCCCCATTTTTTTGTGAGGCCTTCTCACATTATTTAAAACTCCTTGTTCAAATTTGGGATGTGTCGGCCTTCGTGCCGGAAATGTGTCGGCACATGATTTGTTGATGTGTTGGCCTTCGTGCCGGAAATGTGGTTGTCGGCCTTCGTGCCGACGTTTTTCTTGCAGGTTTTGGAAACCTCCCCGTGCAGGGGAGGTGCTGCCAAAATTTTCAGCTTTTTTTTACACTCCTTATATTTTTATCTTGTCACTCACGTGCAATCTACTCTCTTTTTTGCAGCATCAATCGGGGGCGGCGTCGAACCATGTCGAAGGTGTCGACGCATCGCACATCGGGCCATCCCCACGGACCATCGCCGGGATCGCAGACTGTTAGGCGCCCCACCCCTCACAGTCGCCGTGAGCCGCATTCGGAGTTGTTTTTATGTATTGAACTTGTGAACTTGGAATAGTGTGTACTTTTGAACGTATGGTTTGTAATATATTGTGGATTTCAGACAAATTTGATCGTTTGTGATATATAAATGTGGTTTGTGACATATTGGTGTTGATTTGTGGTTTGTGATATATATATATATATATATATATATGCTTTGTTGTTTACATGGAAAAGCAAAAAACAAAAAAAAATAATTTTAGAGGTGGCTTCCCCGAGTGTATGTGCTGTGGCACTCGGGAAAGTGGGATTTTTTTTAAAAAAAACAAATTTCTTTGTCGAGTGCCTGAGTTACGGCACTCGGCAAAGAGTATTTAAAAAAAAATTCAAAAATCTTTCCCGAGTGTTGCACTCGGGGAAGAAAATAAAAAAAAAACGGCGTCGGCCATCGGCCAACGGCATCAAGTCTTCCCCGAGTGCCAGCACGACACTCGGCAAAGCCTTCCCCGAGTGCACGATTTTCGACACTCGGGGAAGGCGCCTTTCCCGTGGGAGGATTAGCTGGAGGCTCTTCCCCGAGTGTTGCACTCGGGGAAGGCTTCCCCGAGTGCAACTGGGCCTTCCCCGAGTGCAACTGGCACTCGGGGAAGCCAGCAGTTCCTGTAGTGCTCGGAGCCATTGGTCGGAGGAGAGCGGAGACTTCAGTAGCAGCATGGTGCGGAGAGGGGCAGAGGAATCGGTGACGGCCTTGTGCTGTTGCACGGAAGAGGGATGGGGAAGAGAAGCGACGACTGCGCTCACATGGTGGACCGGCGAGGATTTTTTTGCTCTCTCTCTCTCGCACATCTTCAATCCGACATTGAAAATAGCCTGGGTGCCTGAAGGAGTTTGTACTGTGATGATGATGATGACTGCCTCCACACCGGGCCGTGGTGTTTCCATTTTAGGCCTTGTGTTGATACGCATGTATTTATCTTAATCCACATATGTTAAAGTGGATGGGAAGCGTTTGAGGTGCGGGTGCAGGAGGTGAAGCGCAAGGGTCGACTGCAACATTCCATGGGATGCGTTGGTCATCAACTTCCGATGCATGTGAAGGGACACTTCGGTTGCAATTTGATAGACGCATGCAATTTGGTGACCGAGCTTGGTGATTTGGTGCGCCCATGCGATGACGTGGCTTCACGAAATCGCCGGATACTCTTGCTTTTGTATTGGTCAATCCAGCTTGAAGAGGAAGTGGCTGTACCACCCTTTAATGGGATGATGCAAATGCAGCATCAGGTGAAAAGTACACTGGTATCTTCAACAGAGTGAGGGATGATAGGTTGTCACCTACCTCTTCTGCTAGGCAACCATCTACGACCCGTAGTGAGGAGAATAAGGTGCAACAGGTATGCAAAAGCTTGTCCAGAGTAAAGTTGAAAATTCAGTTTATTTGTTCAATTCTTCATGTGGTATATGACTGCACACCACAATATGTAAATGCGAAAATAGTATCATCATCTCCATGAGGTTGATGCTAACTTAATATTATGTATTGTATCTGATAGATCATATATAATAAACTAAATAATGCTATCTGCTTTTAGAACTCTCTGACACTTGGTCTTCCCTATGTTCTCCAATAGAACATAACGTAACTATATTATTGCACTAGCATCAGAATGTCCATGGCTCATCTATTTTTTTTCTCTCAAACTGGCAAGAGAGTTTTTTTCCTCGAAAACGCAGAGGGCTGCATTTCTTTGTATTAAGAACAAAAGGGGCGAGAACCCTTACAAACACACACTAACCCACTAACACAAAACAAAAACAGCTCAGATCAAGAAGGACAAAGTCCCCCGAAAACACACCCAAAACTCACACTAACACAGCCACACTACAACCAGAAGGATACTAGAAACAAATTGCCCTTTTCAACGGCATGTGATCAACAAGCTACCGATAAAAATTAATTGTCTTGTAATCAACTGAATCTAATTGTCTGGCTTAACAGTCGAATCTGTCCAGCTATATGATCTTCAACCTTGGCCTAGGGACTAAACAATAAATGTTTTCTATATAGTTCATTCTATATGATCCTTAAGTTCAATTAAAGTATCGCTGTATCGGTAACAATAGTATCGCTGTATCGGTAACAATATTTGTATGCCATCAGCTGGTCGGTTGGTAATAAGGATGAAAACGGGATGGATATTTCCTGATATCCGTCTGTCCCGAAAGAGTTAAAACCCTACTTGGATAATCCGTATATGAATATGGACATTTAATATCCGTGTCGTATCCAGCGAATACTCAAAGTTGGATTTCTGATACATATATGACATAGATATCAATATCTGACGCATCCGAAACAATCCGTATTCGACTCCGAATTCCACAAAGAAACAACTACTCGTACTCGGTATCCGTAATATTTGTTCGTATCTGATCCGGTTTCATCCCTAGATGGTAACCTTTGGGAACAGTTTTTTTTATTGCACATCAATATCTGCATTCTGCAAGTAATAAATACTGGCCACTTTGTTTTCCAAAAAATAATACTGGCAAGTAGCAACTTCGCTTTTTTCATGTATAAAACAGCTGGCAACTTCATTGTCAAATTCTTATATGATGGATTGTATTCAGATATGTTACATAAATACATAAGCTGCATGATGTGTTAATGATCTTCATTTGTTTGTTTTGATTCACGGCCAATGCCCAAATATTTGGAGACATATTCCTTACTGCTCTGTCAATAGTAAGTAAACTAGTACTCATGGTGTTGTTTTGGTATAGAATGTTAAACTGCCTTTAGATTCTTCAGATAAGTGAATTTCCCTTCAATTTATCCAGATAAATATACATGAAAAATTAAAACACAAGTCACCTTATTAAAGTTCCCTAAAACTCTACATGTGACGCCAGGATATCTTATCAACTGATCCTCGTCTCTTTTATCTCCAGAAATGTTCTTGCTGCATACTTTGAAAATGACAGGATCTCAAAGAGTTCTGGACAAGTTCCTTGCTGCTTCTGTGATGAGATCCCTATTCTTGTAACTCTTCCTGTGCTAGTTGTCATGTTTGTTACTATTGGTGTGATTATGTTTCTGTATTTGAATTGTTCCATTTAAGCTCTTCACTTACAAGGAACATATATATGGTGCCATTTAGATTTGTAAAGTATGGAGTGAGCAATAAGGTTCACCAAATGGACTCTGAATTCCATAGTTAGTTAATGTGGATATCAGGTAGACACCTACAATGTGCTTTCAGTTTTTTTTATTGAAAAAGAAACTACAGGGTGCTTCATTGTTATTCTCAATAGCTATGATAATAATATTATAAACAGAAAAATTATTCATAGGTGGTGCATGGATCAAGGATTGAGGATCCAAGGATGACAGCAACGGCCATGTGGGAGATTGAGATGTGCGAGGACGGGGTCAGTGGAGTTTGGGACAGCTGCGGTGCGGAGCTACGGATCGAAGCCAGAATGGCCACGATGGAGGGGAATTTGGCCGATGAGCTCTGCAATAGAACCGGTGTGATCGCCATGAGCACCGCCGCTAAGGTCTCGTCGACGACCGCGCGGACGAGGAGGCCCTCGACAATTGTCGTTTTATTTTACAGACCTCCTCAGGTGATTATTTTTTTCTGACGGTGTTAGGCCAAACCGGTTGTAAAATTTGTGTGCTAACCATTCATCCAAACAAAAATTCACATGTTGCCTTAGAAAATAATTTAAGGCCTGTAATTTACAGGGGTTTTAGTCTTAAAACATGCCTTCCAAACAGCTCCTTAATGTTCTTAATTATTTGCTGTATTGTTGTGCTAAGAACGAACGTCCATCCGGACGCTGACGTTGATGGGCTACGACACCAGTCAAACGGCCCAAATCTCCACTTGCGTATCCGCTCGCCCCCAACCTTATCTGCTCGTGAGCCCGTCGTCTATTCCTCTCCATTCACCGCACCACCGTCACGTTCGCACTGCCGCACGTGTGCTCCAGCGTGACAACGCCACCGCTATCTGCCATCCTTCCTCTCCACCGGGCCATCTGCCCGCCGTGGCGTTCTCCACCACGTCGGCCTCCTTCTCCACGGAGTGGCCTTCTCAACCGGAGCTGCGCGCCACTCCGCAGCATCGAGCTCCACGTCGACGAGCCTCCAATGGTCTAAACAACAAGTAGATGTTGCGCTGAAAACACATGCTGCAATCGTATGTTTCAAGTGTTTTAGAGGTATGTTGCGAGTGTTTCCTATGAATGTTGTAAAAGTAGATCGAGATGTTGCATATGTTGTAATGGTTGTACATGTATGTTACAAACATCTGTTCACAATGTTTCATCTTTTTTTTCAGACGTATGTTGCAAGTGTATTTATCTGGATGTTGCATATGTTTCACACATATGTTGCAAGTGTTTTATCTGGATATTATATATGTTTGCAATGTTTTCAGTTGTTTTTGCAATTGTTCCAGACTCATATTTCAAGTGTTTCATCTATCTTCAGACCTATGTTGCAAGTGTTGCATCTGGATGTTTCCAAAGTAGATCGGGTGTTGCACATATTGCAGTGTGACCTGCCTGCTGTAGCTGCTAGAGGAGACACGAGGGGTCGGGCGGGGGCACAAACACCATGTGGGTCGAGTGGGCATAGACGCCGTGTCGGGTCAGTCAGGGTGCAGGCGCGGGCGTCCATCCAGCCGAGCGCTTAAATAAAAGGAGATACTATCGTGACAATACCTTGTGAAGTTCCCTTGCATTGCAAGGGTCAGTGGCTCACGAGCCCATCAGGCCCAGTAGGTGAGCAGAATGCGAACGGCCTTCCCACGGGAACAGCCCCACGTGGCCGCGCCCCCATCCCGTTCCCTGCTTAGACCTTGTTTGGTTCTCCCAAAAAGTTTATACTTTGTCCCATCGAATGTTTATATATATATGAAGTATTAAATATAGACTAAAAAAATAACTAATTATACAGATTGCGACTACTTTGCGAGACGAATCTTTTAAACCTAAATAGGCCATGATTCGACAATAAAATGCTACAGTAACACATGTGCTAATGACGGATTAATTGAGCTTAATAAATTCGTCTTGCAGTTTACTAACGAATTCTATAATTTATTTATTTTATTAGTATCAAACACCTCGCACTACATCCCACTACATCCCGTCCCCCCCCCTTTCCTATAGTATGTCTTAACCTGCTGCATTTTTCAGTCAACTTATTTAATCATGTAAAACTTGCTTGCAATTTGCAGGTTTTCAGTGAAAAAATACATAGATAGTACAACATATTCTGTTCCAACTAGTGCAGAACCACTTCCGGTTTTCCTGCCAATACACTTCGAAGTTTGAACATGCTTTTGGTTATAGTTTTGTATTAAAACCAAATTTATAGTTTTGTATGAGTATTTTGTTTCAATGCTGCATAGTGTATATGTGTATTACTTCTTGACATTAAACTTCTGCACTCTCCTTTATTGGACATAGGGCTATTTGACATGAACACTGAATTAGAAGATGCCTCAAAGGAGATTGCCAAGTGTATGGATTTGTCCAAGGACGGTATACATGCGATGTTCATGGTTTTCTCAGCTTCTACTCGGTTTTCGCGTGAAGATGTGGATACCGTGGGGTCCATCACAATGTTTTTCGGTGATAGTATTGCTGATCATATGATTTTAGTTTTCACAAATGGAGATCAAGCAGATGAGGACACCTTGAAGAAGATGCTATCTGATAAGAGGGCAACATATCTGCAGGTCTTTATCATTTCTATCCAATGTTGCTTTGCCATGTTCTTTTGGACGGGGTTAGGTTACGAGGACTGTAATTATTCATGGTCCGTTTGCGTGTCCTTTCTGTTTCATGCTCTACTTTTTACAGAAGCTAGTGGAGCTATGTGCAAATAGGGTTGTTCTATTTGACAACGAGACCAAGGATGAAGTTCGTAAAAAAGAACAACTAAAGAAACTGCTTCATGCAGTTAACTCTGTTATATCAAAAACTAATGGGATACCATTCTCAAACCGAATGTTCAGTCAGATTAAGGTGATTAAACTTTTACTGGGCCTTTTGTTTTTTTTCTTTTCAGTTCTAAACTACATATTATGTTCTATTGCTGCAGGAAGTGCATGAAAGGCAGAAAGAGATTGATGGATATACGGCTGAAGAAATGTTCAAATTAAAGAAAGATATATATGATGGATATCTTATGTTCATCACAAAGATGGTAAATTTATAGGAATATGGTCTATTACTCTTTCAAACACATAAATGTTACAATCTCGCATTTAAATTGTAGCATCAAGTTTAACCGATCTTTCCGTGTTGAAGTTTGTTTTTGCTCACTCAAAAGAAAGCTGTTCATCTTTTATATTAAACAGAGGAAGCGGTGGTAGAGAGGAGCCCCATACGAAGCCAACCACTTCAATCTCCTCTAGGACTGTTCACCAATTACAAATCAAGAAAAACAAGCACAACAGGGACCACATGCTTTCTACAAAACCCAACGCCTATATCCAACCCATGATCAGCTCCTAGACCTTTATAGCTCTACGAAGAAATGCAGGGTTGAAGACAAGGAAGGAGTAGGCCTGTGCGTTCAAGTTACCCAATTTTTTCGGGTCAGGTAGTTTGGGTAATTTGAAATTCGAGTAATGAAAACTGCTACCCGATATTAGCCCTGAAAAAATACTACCCGCCATTTCGGGTACCCGACAATTCAGGTTCAGGTATACCTAATATATCCGAATTCACAGGAAACCAACAAACTCACAAAAATTGCATAGAATTTCAACAACAATTTGTACATAATTTGAGCAGCAATTTGCATAGAATTTGAGCAGTAATTTGCACAGAGTAATATATCATAGGCAATTGGTTAAAGAGTGAGAATCATATACTACTAAAATGAAAAGTTCAACTCAAAACAGAGTATATGCAATCTTTGGGTATTGGGGCATATTACCCGAACTACCCAAACTAATTTTGGGTAATCAGAATCGCTATCCGAATTTGAGATCGGGTACCTCGAGTTTAGGTAGTTTGGGTTCGGGTGATGGGTAGCCGGTATTTTGCTCAGGCCTAGGAGGAGAGGTCTCATCAAAGACGCATGCTCCTAAGGTTCCACAGTGCCCATGCCCCTAGGATCACCACCAATGGAAGGCCTTTCCTTTAAGTCTTTTGCACTCTCCGGCTTTGTTTCCTCCACTAGTCCGTAAGGGAAACTTTAGTGTATAATCTTAAGAGAAGGTGCAAAGCTTTCCATGTCAAAAGATGCCCGATTAGCTAAAATAGCTCCAATGTTTGGTAAGTTTGAGAACTCTAGAAGAGGATCCCTTGTGTGAGGAAAGAGAGGAGTAGGTGAGGGAGAGAAGAAATTGTTTGTTTAATGCTGGTACCAGGTGCAAAAGTAGGCAACAGGTTCTAGGGGGGTTCCTCGCTAGCACCTCCTCTCCAATACCTCCTTTCTTTTCTTCTCTCCCCTCTTTGCACCCTCTTAGACCGTCTCCAACGGTAGAACGCAAACACGAACCTATTCTAGGATTTGGGTCACGTACATGAAAGAGTCACGAACCCAAAAACCTTCCTTCTCCAACAACTAACCCAAAAAGAAGCCTCGCAATTTCCTCGGTCTGGTGCCGCTTGCTCCTCCGTCTTTGTCTTCCCCGCGGGCGGCCACCGAGCTGCGAGCTCCGGCGCAAGATCCGGCGAGGCGCTGAGGAAAGACCGACACAGGGAGTGGACGGAGGCAAGAAACGCCACGGGCGTAAGCAGAAGAGGAGGGAAGAGGGAGCATCGAAGGTACAGTGGCGGCCGGACGCGCAGAGCAGTTAGCAGCGCACCGACGGCCGGCGCGCGACGCCGCAGGTCCGCCACGGCCGCCGGCCGACCAACGGCGACGGCGAGGCACGCACAGAAGGCGGCAGCATGGGAGAGACGCAACAGCAGAGCGGGCGGGAGACGAAGAAGAAAGCGAAGAAAGCGCGAGAGGACAAGGGGGCGGAGAGCGGACGGACGCGACGGACCGAGGGTGACAAGGCGTGGTAGCGCGGACCGCGGGAGGCGCCGCCGCCGATTCCGCCGCCGCGTCGGGACGGAGCGAGCGACGAAGAGGATGGGGAAGTGCGTTCCTTTTATTCTTTGTTTGGCCGATGACGACGGATGAGAGCGACATCTATTTGTGTGGACAGCGACCTGTGGACGACGGATGAGATTTGTGTCGTCTCTCTATCGAGACGTTTATTTGTGTTTTGGATCGGCTTGAACGCAAAATGCGTCCTCTGTCTGGGTCATCCGTTGGAACATGTTTTTGTTACCCAAAACACTGTGAATGACCTATTTTGCGTTTGGGTTGTGTTGTTGAAGACAGTCTTAGCACGTACATTGGAGTTGCTCTAAAGCAATGTTCATTAAATATGCTCCAAGCCCATGGAAGCCAACGGAGTAAACAAGTATTGTTGTTTCCCTCTAATATGTAACTCCATATCATGCCTAGGATTCACGCTTTCACAGTGATCCGGACTACCTCAAGTTGTCTACAAGGGCACAAGCCGTTCGCCCCCTGTGTCGCTCTAGTTCGGGGAGACTTGGGCGGTGACCTCAATGCGCTGCCACCCACTGTTAGAATAAACTACTGCTTTTCTTGTGTGAACACAGCAAGGGAAGGCGACGCCGAAAATGCCCCCTGCTGTGATACTGTAGCCGCTACAGGTGCAGGCGCTGCACGGCTCACCTGCAGCACTGTAGCCACATGCAGAGGCCGACGCAGAGTTAGCCCTGCTTTGTTATCTAGTTACTGTTGTAGCATGTGCGCTGTACTAGAACTAGATGGATAGAGTTGTATAAATAGACTACCACGACAATTCAGTAAAGAGAGTTTAGATTTGCCATCTCCCACATAGGGCTTCGGCCAATGTTGGTGTCTTGTACTGTGTGTGTATGCTCTGTTCTCCCTCTTCTTCAACCTCTAGCCATAGTGTGAGGACGGACAACGCTTGTTCGTGGTCGGCTTAGCTAGTGGGTGCTCGGCAATACTAGCGGGTGCTCGGCAAGACTGGTGAGTGGTCAACTCACCTAAGTCGGTGATCCTGTGGGCTAACAAGTGGTATCAGAGCCGTACAAGTGCCGTCACTATACTAACCGCTGGCGATGACGGACGGTTCGGAGATGGGCGACAGTAGTGGCTGGGCCCGATGGCTCTGGAATACTATTGATAAGGGCACCGACAATAAAGAAGATGACATATCAGTGTTGGAGGCTATCCTCGCTGTTGTACCGGCGGAGTACGGGGAGCCGTTGGGGGCGAAGAGCTCGGCTAAGGAGGCATGGGAGGCTATTGCGGCGATGCGCGTCGGTTCCGACCGCGCAAAGAAGGCGACAGCCCAACTTCTAAAGTAGGAGCACGTCAACCTCAAGTTCAAAGATGGTGAAACGGTGGAGGACTTCTCCCTCCGCTTGAAAATGCTCATCAGCAAGCTGAAGAGCCACGGTGTCACCATCGACGAAGAAGAGGCGGTCTTGAAGTACCTCCACTCCGTGTCGGCAAAGTACATCCAGATCGCTCTCTCCATAGAGACAATGCTGGACTTGTCCACCCTCACCATTGAGGATGTGACAGGCCATCTGCGGGCGGTGGACGAGCGCCTGGAGCAGGCGACAGCAACGAAGCATAGCGGGAAACTCGTGCTGATGGAAGAGGAGTGGTCTGCTCGGAGGAACTCCGGGAAGGCAGCCTCCTCCAGCCGCGGTGGCGATGGCAACCGCCGCGGCAGGGCTTCTTCGGAGAAGAAGAAGCAGGCCGACCCCAACGCCTGTCGACGCTGTGAGAAGATGGGCCATTGGGCACAGGAGTGCCCAAACCATAAGCAGGAAAAGAAGGCTCAGGCTCATCTGGCGCAAGTCGATGATGAGGATGAGGCCACTATCCTGATGGCGACGTTCTGTGCACTGCACGACGTTGAGACCGAGGAGAGGGAAGAGGCGACGATGGTGGAAGGGCCTGGGAAGGCTCTGAAGACTGTCAATCTCGACGAACCACGCGCCCAAGTTCATCTCGGACGTGTGGGCGCCGACCAGGAGCAGCGGTGGTATCTGGACTCTGGTGCCAGCAACCACATGACGGGCTCCAAGGCATCATTCTCTGAGCTCGACGACGATGTTACCGGTACGGTGAAGTTTGGTGACGGCTCAAGGGTGGCTATCCAAGGACGCGACACCATCATCTTCAGGTACCAGAACGGGGAGCACCGCGCGTTAACGGGTGTATATTACATCCCGCAGCTGCATTCCAGCATCATCAGCATTGGTCAGCTAGATGAGCGCGATAGCGAGGTACTGATCAAGGATGGAGTCCTTAGTATCAAGGACCGGGAGCAATGACTTCTTGCCAAGGTGAAGAGGTCTCTGAACCGCTTGTACCTGCTCGACCTGAAGGTAGAGCAGCCGGTGTGCCTGGCGGCAAGGCACACCGTGGAACCGTGGATGTGGCATGCTCGGTTTGGACATCTCAGCTTCGACGCGCTTGGTCGGCTGGAGAAGATGGTCCGAGGGCTACCCCACATCAAGCACGGAGGCGAGCTGTGTGACAGCTGTCTGGCCAGGAAGCAGAGGAGGCTACTATTCCCAAAGGCGGCCAAGTACCGTAGACCACCGTTTGTAGTAGGCGTCCACAGTGACCTCTGCGGACCGATCACGCCTGCTACAAACGGTGGTCTACGGTACTTCCTCCTGCTCGTGGATGATTGCAGTCGCTACATGTGGCTGCAACTCCTGACGAGCAAGGACGAAGCAACGGCAGCGATCAAGAAGTTCAAGATGCGCGCGGAAGCCGAGAGCGGCAAGAAGCTCCACGTGCTAAGAACTGATCGCGGCGGCGAATTCACTTCGGTGGAGTTCACTGCGTACTGCGCGGATCAGGGTGTGGTGCGACACCACACCGCGCCATACTCACCACAACAGAATGGCGTGGTGGAGCGACGGAACCAGACGGTGGTCAGCATGGCCCGATCCATGATGAAGGACAAAGGCATGCCGATAAGGTTCTCGGGGGAGGCGGTGACCACGACGGTGTTTATCCTCAACCGCGCTCTGACCAAGGCCCTGACGGGCAAGATGCCATTCGAAGCTTGGTATGGGCGCAAGCCGAGCGTGTTCTTCCTTCGGACATTCGGCTGCATCGGCCACGTCAGGAAGATGAAGCTAAACCTCACCAAGCTGGAGGACAGGAGCACACCGATGGTGTTCCTGGGCTACGCGGAGGGTACCAAGGCGTTCTGGCTCTACGACCCACGTGGAGACAAGGTACTTGTCTCGTGCGACGTCGTGTTCGACGAGAAGGCGGCTTAGGACTGGAGCAGTCCGAGCACGGGGGAAGCTGGTGGCTTCACCAGCACCTTCGTCGTCAAGCACTTGGTCATCCACGATGGTGGAGACGCTGGGGAAGAGGTGCCGAGCACTCCGGGAGGGGTGCCGAGCACTCCAGCGGTAGAGCCGAGCACTCCTGGGGCAGTGCCGAGCACTCCGGGAGGAGTGTCGAGCACTTCGGGAGGAGTGTCGAGCACTCCTAGAGGGATGCCGAGCACGCCAGGAGTGGTGCCGGGAGGTTTTGCAGTTGTGGCGACCACTCCAGGATGGGTGCCGAGCACTCCCGTGGTGGAGCCAAGATGTCTTGCAGTGGTGCCGACCACTCCAAGACTGAGGCTGAGCACTCCTGCAGTCGTGCCGAGCACTGCAGGAGTTATGACAAGAAGTCCAGAAGTAGTGCCGAGCACTACCCCTGGGGTGTCGAGCACTTCAGGTACTGTGCCGAGCACTCTGGTGGAACAGGGAACTCCATCAACGCTGATTGAGTTCGCCTCACCTCCAAGTGGCATCACTGAGTTCGTGGATGCCTTCCACGAAGGTGAGGAGGTGCGGTTCCGCAGGCTGGACGACATCGTCGACGGCATAGGACCCTCAGGACTGACTGGTCGGCTGCTCAATGACGCAGAGCTGCTGCTCGTTAGTACAGAGGAACCACCCACGTTCGCGCTAGCCGAGCGGGGCGGAAACTGACAACAGGCTATGCTGGAGGAGATGAAGGCGATCGAGGAAAATGAGACACGGCAGCTCGTCGATCCACCTCCAGGATGTCGTACGATCAGCCTGAAGTGGGTGTACAAGGTCAAGCGGGACGAGCTCGGCGCCATTATCAAGCACAAGGCGCGCCTCGTCGTCCAAGGCTTTGTTCAGCGCGAGGGCATAGACTTCGAGGAGGTCTTTGCGCCAGTAGCGCGCATGGAGTTGGTCTGTTTGCTACTAGCTTTGGCAGCAGCAAAGAACTGACGCGTCCATCACTTAGACGTTAAATCGGCCTTCCTCAACGGCGAGCTGGCGGAGACGGTCTTCGTCAGGCAACCTCCAGGTTTCGCCGTCAAGGGAGAGGAGCATAGGGTGCTCCGATTACGCAAGGCGCTCTACGGGCTACGACAGGCTCCACGAGCATGGAACGCCAAGCTTGACGCCACGCTGGGTGAACTTGGGTTTCAACGGTGCGCAGCCGAGCACGCGCTCTACGAGCGGCGACGGGGGAAGGAGGAGCTCGTCGTCGACGTGTATGTGGATGACTTGATCGTCACCGGTGCGCGCACGCAAGACATCAACAGCTTCAAGCGCGAGATGGCGGCTCGTTTTCGAATGAGCGATCTCGGCGCACTCTCCTACTACCTTGGCATCGAGGTGAGACAGGGGAAGGAGGAACTCACGCTCTGTTAGAGCGCGTATGCTTCCAAGCTGTTGGAGCGGAGTGGCATGGCTGAGTGCAAGCCATGCGTGACTTCGATGGAGGAGCGGCTGAAGCTGACGAAGGCCAGCACCGCGGTGAAGATGGATGCAACACTCTATCGGAGCATCGTTGGTGGTCTACGCTACCTAGTCCACACGAGGCCGGACATCGCGTTCGCTGTGGGCTACGTCAGTCGCTTCATGGAGGATCACTGGGCTACGGTGAAGCGGCTACTGCGCTACGTCAAAGGGACGGTGGATCAGGGGATCATCTTTTCCAAGACCGGCGGGAGTAGGCTGCAGCTCACTGTGTTCAGCGATGCAGACATGGCGGGGGACATCGACGGACGACGGAGCACCTCTAGCGTGCTCGTCTTCCTCGAGTCGGCTCCAATTTCATGACTGTCGCTGAAACAGAAGTGGTGGCGTTGTCTACGTGCGAGGCAGAGTACGTAGCGGCGGCCACAGCGGCGTGCCAAGTTGTGTGGCTACGCCGGCTGCTGGGCGAGCTGACCGGCGTGGAAGCTCACCCACCAGCACTGATGGTGGACAACCAGCCCGCCATCGCCCTCGTGAAGAATCCAGTTCTGCACGACCGGAGCAAACACATCGACGTGAAGTTCCACTTCCTCAGGGACCGTGTCAATGGAGGGCAGATCGTCATCGAGTTCGTCGAAACTGGTCGGCAACTCGCGGACGTCCTCACCAAGTCGCTCGGACGTCTTCGACTCACGGAGCTGAAGGAGATGATCGGCATGGAGGGGGTACAAGAGATAGCAGTAGGTTTAGGGCAAGAATTGTTAGAATAAACTACTGTTTTCCTTGTGTGAACACAACAAGGGAAGGCGGCGCCGAAAAGGCCCCCTGCTGTGATACTGTAGCCACTGCAGGTGCAGGCGCCGCACGGCTCACCTGCAACACTGTAGCCACATGCAGAGGCCGACGCAGAGTCAGCCCTGCTGTGTTATCTAGTTACTGTTGCAGCATATGCGCTATATTAGGACTAGATGGATAGAGTTGTATAAATAGACTACCACGACAACTCAGTAAAGAGAGTTCAGATTTGCCATCTCCTATACAGGGCTTTGACCAACGTTGGTGTCTTGTACTGTGTGTGTATGCTCTGTTCTCCCTCTTCTTCAACCTCTAGCTATAGTGTGTGAGGACGGACAACGCTTGTTCGTGGTCGGCTTAGCTAGTGGGTGCTCGGCAACAATAGCTGGTGCTTGGCAAGACTGGTGAGTGGTCGATCATCTCACCTGAGCCGATGATCCTATGGGCTAACACCCACCCTATCACCTTTCCTTTCACAATGACGGGTCCTTGGCGAATGGGATTTTGTTTGGGGATCGCTCGCTCATCTCCCGTGCTTGAGATCTCTGGTGATGGGGATTGTAGCAATAGCGTGTCAGGCCAGATTCTCCTCGCAGGAGGGTGGCAACACTGGAATGAAGAATCGACGAGGGAAGCGAGCAATCAATAGCAACATGGTCACTTAGATCTATGTTGGTGGAGGATGGATCCAGTGAACAGGCATTCGGATCTGGTCAAACCATCCCCAACTGCGGCGAAGATTGCTCAAGTACGGTAGGGCATCGACTAGGCTTGGCAGCTGCAACAGATGGAGTGTGTGGGTGGCAGTGACCCACACATGAAAACGACATAGTGGCATGCTACAAGGCGTGTGTGGCATGGTGGTGGCGACATGCATGGCGGGTGGCAAGGGCAGGCAAACGATGATGGTGGCAAGTTTGCGTGTGGCCTTGTTGTCGATGTGGACGGTCACAGGATGTTTGACACTTGCAGCAAGCTAATAGTAACCATGGTGAAGGTCATCCACGTATGCGGCAATAGTGCGTGAGGGCTATAGAGGTGATGACGATAGTCCATGGTGTTTGGTGCGAGGGTTGCAGAGGCGACGCCAATAATGTTTGGTGGCAGGTTCTTTGGTGGAGGTGGTGTGGAGCTTATGTGGTGGCATGGAGGCTCATTGTCGGTGGCCATTGTTGGAAGATAGCACAAGCTTCATTGTGGCGTGGTGGTGCAAGCAGGGTCGAAGGCTGTGTGCTTGGGTCATGGTTTTGGTGATGGCTTAGCTATTGGTAGAGATCTTTGAGTCGGGTGGCATTGCACACCATCTTGATGGCATTAAATAAAGCAAACAAACGTGGAGTCTAGTTGCAGATGTGGCGAGGCCTTTGCACTCTATCCTTTGAGGTGTCGAGAGTGGTAGCAGCCCGTGCGGTGTTTGTTCTGTAGTGATGTTACGAGGCTGCCTTAGAAGGGTCTAGATCTGGTGGATTCATCCTATTGATTAGGGTGTGGTGCTACAGTAGCGCTATGGCGAAGGGTCACATACGGCATGGCCTTCTCAGTGTGGTGTGGTCTGTTTCTCTCGGTTTTCCGACAACAAAGAGCTAAGACTGAAGTCTTCGATGACCACTTGCATGCAACTTGAGGGCGACATTGACTTTATGTCATGTTGGCAATAGGCCCTGCATAGCGGTGGCTATTCAGGTGCCCAGCGGTTGATTGGGCATTGGTGGCTCACTGGCTCGTGGGTTTGGCAGCTAGTTTTTTTTTTTTTTGAGTTTATTTGGGTAGTGTGTTGATGCAGTGGTCTGTGGTGGTGTGGAGTTGTGGCGGCTTTGGTGCATGGCGCTTGTTTAACCGACCAGTCGCAGAGTTAATGTTTTTTTTTTGTTCGGTAGGTAACCTCCTAGGGTTACCTGCTTGTATTTTCGTCTATATCAATGGAATCAACCACTACCAGTGCCGGTTCATTAAAAAAAAAAAGAGCAAACCAAAACTGCCAGGCAAAGGCGTCCTCAGGATATCTCGCACCATTTTGTCTTGATCACATAGCACGGGTGAGGGAGTCCTCTTTATGCTAGACGATCAGCAGTCCAGCATTTGTTCCAGATGGCTAGGCAAAGAAAAAACCTTGCATTTTGGTGGTGTCCAAGTCTTCCAAAGACGCTTCCACAGCTCAAAGGTTATAGCCCCATAGGAAAAGGTTTTATTAGTGGATTTGGAAGAGAATGATCTGTTTGCTTCATGTTTCCATGAGTATTGATCTAGCTCTTGTGTTATAATAATGTTTTCTAAGGCGTCCCAAAGTTGCAAATACTGCAGCAGCCTTCCATAGACACCACTTTGAATGTCTTGCCCAGTTATTAAGTCCTTGAGCCACAGTCTGGCTGTATTGATCTAGCTCTTTTGTTATTTTAGGCACACAAGCAACAACAGCAGGGACTAGATTTGTCATGGAGCAGCCATGTAACCACTGGTCTGACCAACTTGGGTGGTCACTGTTAATGGGCATGTTAATGACAGAGCCTAGTGCTAAGAATATGGAACGTGTAGCATCACCACCATCATTATACTAATGTTGTAATTCTCAGTAACTCATGTTGTATTGACACTATATATAATGAGAAGAGAGGGCAGAGGTTCAGATATGGCAAAATATTGTTTTTAACTGTCACAGATATAGCAAACATAGCCGGAGATCGAGACTTAATAGATTTCCAACACTTTCTCTGATAAGTGATAACAAGAAATAGATTTCCCTTTTGCAAAAGCACATGTTTGCCCATTCAAGATGTAAATGATTTTCTCTCCAGTCCTATTCTCCACTACCATGATTTATTAACTTTCGCATACTAACAGAATGTGAGAAACATGGGAACTTGCCTATGTTCTCAACCTGCTTTTCTATGAAAATAGCAAATTTCTATCCACTAGTATGGTTTCTATTATTAGCTGCTTGATCTGAGCATTTTGCTTTATTTCACATAACTATAATTTCTATGGTTAGAAACTTAACTTAGCTTTCTCTTTTCTGCCATCAATCGGAAGGTCTATAGGATTTTTCTTTGCAGCTCCCCCCCACCCACCCCACCCCGGATTTAGTGAATTACTGTCTTGAATCAATATAACTGATTGTAAGTATCATTAATAGGTGGAAGACAAGCTCAACAGTACAATTGAGAAGATGCAAAACCAGCTGATGGAGGAACAGAAAGCAAGACAAAAGGTGGAGAAAGAAGTTGCAGAAGTCAAATTGAGAGCAGAGGAGGAGATCCGGGAACTCAGGGAGAGCTTAAAGAAGGCTCAACAGGACAGTGACAGGTGCATCATTCTGTGACCAATCTTCAGATGGGAAAAATTTTCAGCATGGCCTAATGGATCAGGATTGTTATCACCAGATGAACTTTTGCCTACAACTGTGTAGATGCTCTTAACTAGTGGTTGTTGAAGACCTGAACCATATATATGTTCTTTTGATAAAGCTGTTCTTGCTACTTTATTGAGCCAAACTTGGTGTGTCTTCATTTGGCAGCGGTATTTGTTTCCTGTTAGTGGCTTAATTATTCATCATGCCATTGCCTTGTTGCTCACTCTTGAGTTTCCTTTTGCTGCATATATGTTGTGTCAAGATAAAGTTTGCTTGAGCTTACCCCACTGCATACACACTGTACTCTCTGATTACAATCGTAGCAAGTCTGATAGCGACGCAGCCGAATTTGGCTTGTAATTTTATAAAGAAACTTACCAATAAGCAAGTTGCCTTGGGTGGTAGTAGATCTCACTCGACAATAACGTTGGCATGCATTTCAGTAAGATTGCATAGGGCGACTATTAGCCTGTTCGTTTGCTCGTAAACGATCGTAAATTTCCAGCCGGGAACAGTATTTTTCTCTCACACCAAACCAGCCAGCAGTAAATAATCTACGATACGATACGGCCTCCCGAACAAGCTGTATATTAGTTGGGAGCAAAAGTTACTCATTAGGACTAAAATCAGTGTTAGCTAAAATACCCAGCTAACTATTAGTAGCCCATTAGCTAGATACACCTAACTAATTCAGGCTAAAAAGGGGTCAATGACTAGCAAAATGTCGCTTTCATCCACTCACCTACGGACCTACCCATGCATCCTCCGTTTTCTTTCCATTCCCAATGAACAACTTTTACCAGAAATGAGCAAATCTAACCTTTGTCACAAAAAAGTAACATACAGTCTATATATCACTCGTCTAATTTAGCTATTAACAATTAGTTTTACGACAGCACTAACGGCCGAACGCCCGTAGCTGCTCCATCCTGTTAGCTCATATTCACGCGCCGCCCGCGCAAGCTCCGTTTCCCGCGCTCGTATCCGAATCGCCCGCTTTAGATCCGCTGTCCATGCTGCTCGGATGACTCCCCGCCTCTTCCACACCGGTGCGGCACCCCGTCTCTTCCAGGCCGCTTGGAAGACTCGCCCCCGCCTCTTCCACAACTGCACTGCGCAGCCTGTGCCTCCTCACCACACCGCCGGCGGTGGCCTGCGCCTCCTCCACGCGTCGGTGGCCGTGGGTTGGCCCTGCCTGCCCTCATGGACACCAACATCGGCGGTCTGCACTTCCAACATGAAACACTCAAATGCAACATACAGTTGACACAAATGAAACATTTGAGACATACGCATGCAACATGTGTGTGAAACATATGCAACAACCAGATAAAATCATTGCAACATAAAAAAATACTTATTGCTACATAAGACTGAAACAACTGAAACATTTGGAACATACTGTTGCAACATATGTGTGAAAACATATGCAACATCCAGATAAAAAATGATTGCAACATACGTCTGGAAACAGATGAAACATTTATAAAAAACACTTGCAACATATACAACATGTGCAACATCCCCAATCTACTTTTGCAACATCCATAAGAAACAACTGCAACATACCTTTAAAATGACTGAAACACTTGAAACATACATTTGCAACATAGGGGAGGGGAAGCCTGAGCCGGTCGATTCCAATCGTCGGGGTCGGAGCTGGCAGCGAGCGGCAACGCACGAGCACCACTGCCACCAGTACCGGGCTTGGCTTGGCGGCGACGGTTGGGGGGTGGGGGGCGAGGAACGCCATGGCCGCCAGGGTGAGAGAGGGCGCCGCGCCGGGATGGAGGAGAACCACCCACTCCCCTGCAAAACCTCTGCACGACCTCCATGGATCTCGCCGAAGGCGAGTGGCTCCATGGATCTCGCCGGGGTGGGGGAGAGGGCCGCCAGATCTGCGGGCGTTGGGGGCTCCCGATGGGGGAGGACGCGGGGCATTTGTGCGCTGCGGCAGGGGGTGAGGAGCGCGGAAGAGGTAGGGGCGGGAGCGGAGCGGGGCGAGACGTGCAGGAGTTGATTTTGTTTTTTAGGCGAACGGCACATGCACTAGCGAGTGGAGTGAGACGTCCGGTCTTAAAGGTAGCATTAACGTTAGTTTTATTTCATCTAGAGCGTCCTGGTTCTCTCCCAACACCCCCCGCCCGGGAGGCAAATTTTGAAGGACCCGGTCCTTCCTTCACCGTGTAAGACCTTGCTCCCTAAAGGACACGTACATCTCAACAATCTCAAAGCACATACCTCCTCTCTACTACTTTTCATCTATTTTCTATTCAATTCTAACGGCACGTTGCACCGTTAAGGCTTTGTCCTTCTATTGGAAGCCACCAGCAGCTCCTCATCTGCCGCGCCGGCCATCGCGGCGGCCTCCTCCGCGCGCTGCACAATACCTGATAGAATCATTAGGCAGCAAAGAGTATAATTCCTTCATTGTCCAACATTAGGCTTATCCTCTGTATAGCTATATTATCATTTTTGCTCTCTCTTGGATGAAGTCCAAATGCTCATATATAGCAGCCAAAGATATCTTGTTGAAATTTTCTACTTTCCTGCAGGTTCTTTTTAAATCAAGAATTTAATATTGAAGCATTGGTACTTGGCAGGGCTCTGGGCATTTTGGTGGGTGTAGCACAGGATGACCTTGAACCGGCAGGTGATCTTCTCCAAGCATAAATTGACTAATGCCGTGTTTAGTTTGGGGAAGTTTGGAATTTGGGATACTGTAGCACTTTCGTTTTTATTTGGCAATTAGTGTTCAATCATGGACTAATTAGGCTCA
This sequence comes from Miscanthus lutarioriparius, assembly GCA_904845875.1. Lineage (NCBI taxonomy): Eukaryota > Viridiplantae > Streptophyta > Magnoliopsida > Poales > Poaceae > Miscanthus > Miscanthus lutarioriparius. Next base: position 36,352,117 of record CAJGYO010000011.1, on the reverse strand, counting down.
AAACGTTCATCTCGCAATTTCCAACCAAACTGTGCAATTAGTTTTTTTTTTGTCTACATTTAATACTCCATGCATGTATCGCAAGATTCGATGTGATGGTTACTGTAGCACTTTTTTGGGAATTTAGGGTGGAAACTAAACACGCGGTAATCCACCCCACATGGGAAGCTGTATGTGTGCCTGTGATGTTAGAGCTACCTGAATGAAGACAGCTTCCATGGTCTAACTGAACCAATAAAGCACCAGAACAATATACTTATTCTTGTTCAGATTTGTATTGCCACAGAATCATTTGATGCCTTTGCTTAGGATATATACCAGAGTAAAGTATGGCAGATTATTCAGATAGCCATATGAACATGTTATAAGATGTATTTTGCACAGTGTAATTTTGTATGTGAAATACATATGGCATGTTGCCTGTTTTGAAATCTGTATACAAATCGGTATTGAGAGTATGCAAAAATTGACAACCAGAAATTGAAAACTGAGGTTGTTTCTCTTATGGACGCACTGGAATGACAACCTGTTGATGTCAGACATTACAAATTCTATATGCCTGACATTACAAATTCTATATGCCTGACATTACAAATTCCATGCCTGAGCAATCTTCTGCCATATCTGCACCATACATCCAAGGAGGATTTACAGATCTTTTACTCGGAGTTCAGCAAGATGCCGCAATGTCCTCGTCTGGTAGAAAGTTATATTTCTATGAAAATATGTAACTGTGTTCAACTGGATAATGTTATGGTGACCTCGGCTGTTAACCTCCTTTTGTGAGCACATCCACAAGATATGAGATTTTTTAGCATGCTGAGATGTTTCAACCTGTGCTTATACATATTTGCCATGATTCTGAAACAATGTAAATCATCCAGCTGCAGTACAACAGAAAATTGAACACTGTAAATCGACTATAATTTTTGCAAGACATCCATCACGCTATAAAGTTCAAAAGGGCTCAAAATGGCATATTTATTTCAGATAAAAAATCATCTCGCATATTACAACATCCGTGCTACTAACTCCTACAAAGCAAGTTCAGAAAAAAGGAAAAGTTCACAGGTGTGATGCTACTAACTGCTACAAGCCTGATGTGATGCTTCACTACTTCCCTGATGTGATGCTGAATAAATTCCAAGCTCGAGCTGCTTCATAGGAGCTCGAGCTCCTTGCGTAGGAAGCCATCTATACATGGCGATGGAGCCAAGCGTCGGCCACATGTTACACGTAGCTGCGACGGATCGGAGCCAAGAAGATGCTGCCGCGACACAAGGTGCATGTTTGGGATCAGGTTCTTGCTTCACTTCGTCTTCCATGCTCAAGGAGCCAAGGCCAATGGAAGAAGCTGCCGCTGGTAGATTTGTCCTAACGTTGCAACCAGTTGCCCATGGTGATATATAAGCAAAAGTTCTTATCGCAGTGTTGAGAGGTTGGCAATGCAGATTCCAACTCTGATGCTGAGAAAACTGAAGAAATTGCAGGGTTTGAGGTGAGCGAGGAACACATTTCTATTTAATGAAATAATTTAAACTGTGCATATGTGACATATACAGTATATATAGGCAATTTCTTATGAAGGATGTCACAATATAAGTAGCTAGCGCTCGAGAGTTTCTTCACCTTCCTGCTCGCTGAGAGTTGGCACGTTTATGTTCTGACCATATGTTGCAGCCGACTGCTCATGGTGATGTGGGCCAAAGCTCTTGTCCCAACTTTGAGGATGGTGATGGATATTTCGACTCCGACAACAAGAAATCCGAAGAAACTGTTGCAACAGGTTTGGAGGTTAGTGAGATATTGCAGCCGACTAATTAAAGCTGGAGAAATTGCTCCTGACAGATGCTAAATAAACCTCATGCGTGCACAACATCGCTGATTAAGGCACTGCAGGTTAAATAAATTGAGCATAGCACATAAAGGTGGTTCGTTAACCATCAGACAAAACATGATATTCTCAGTATGCTACAACAGGCACATCCAATGAGTAAAAGTTACACATTCGAGTCACAGGAGCTTTGCTTTGGGGAGGACAAGGAGGAGACAGGATGGGCTCACCGGGTCTCGGGACGAGGCGAGGAGGCCACACGGCGGTGCTGGAGATCGGGCCGTCGGCGCGGTCTGGTCGGAGGGGCAACGATGGCGGCGTCGGCGCGGTCTGGTTGGAGAGGCGGCGTCGGCCGTCGGCGCGGTCTGGTTGGAGAGGCGACGATGGCGGCGTCGGCGCGGTCTGGTCGGAGGGGCGACGATGGCGGCGGCGGCGCTACAGAACAAGCGATGTCAGGCAGCGCGGCGTGCTTTTTCTCGAGCGAGAGTTGGGAAACGAGGATCGACGCCCGGTCTCCTTAGGCCTCTAGCACGGCAATCCCACTGCCGCTCGAGCTCTGACACGCCCGAGCCTGCGACTAAGGATGGCAATGGGTAAATCCCCATCGGGTATGGCCATCCAGACCCATCCTCGCCATAAAAATTTGGTACCGTCAGAATACTCATACCTGTCATGGGTGGAGAATTTTCCCCAGATCCATACCCGGCCGGGTAAATCATACCCGTCAGGTTACCCGTACCCGTCAATAATTTATTTACGCACATGAAAATCAACAATTCAACAGCAACCACCACTAACCAGAGCACATAAAATTAGACAAATAATAACATATAATATGAAGGGGATTAGGGGAAGGGGAATCACCGCTCTTGCTCTGTCGTCGGCATGGCGTGGCGAGTTCCTGACGCTAGGATGCGAATCTGCGATGCAAATACGATAAATGCCGAGACGAGGTCACGAGGGGTGGGCGGGCGGGCGGCGTTGTTTTTTCGGCGGCGGCGTTTTTTTTGGCGAGGAGCGAGACTTGTGATGCGAGCACAGAGCGCCAGAGGAGTAAACGCGGCGCTATTTTTTTGGCGGCAGGAGGCCAGGCGTCGACGGCTCCAGAATCCAGGCGACCAGGCGGGTCACGTAGGTGGGACCGTGGGAAAATGGCAATTGGGATAGGGTTGGCAAACCTAGGGTTTTACCTGGGCTGGTGGGCTTCTTCACTTTTGGGCCGGGTATTTTTCACCCATGGGTAAACGGGTACGGGGACTGCTGGAACATACCCATACCCGCGTACCCAATGGGTGAAGGGTTTGGTCCATTTACGTACCCGTGGGTAGTGTGTTTAGTCCATATTTAGACCATAATTGAGTAAATACCCGTCGGGTATCGGGTCGCGGGTCTCCATTACCATCTTTACCTGCGACGGCCCCCACCTGGCCCATCTCGGTGGCTTCCGATGGAAGACATGTATACACTGACGGCGTGTGCGTTCTGACGTTGGTGTCCAGGACGGAAGCGGTGCTTTAAGACTGCTGCGCTTCCACGTGTCGCGTAGAGGAGCTGGGTCTCTCACAATTTGCCTCCGCCCACAAGGCCACAACTACTCCCTCCCTGCTTTAAAAAATAAAGTCGTTTTGACAAGACTTGATCAAACATTGGAAATATAAATCATGAATAACTTTTAAGGTGTTGAGTTTATAAATGTAAAAATCATATATATAGATTTGTCTTGAAAAATATTTTCACAAAAATTTACATATATTACTTTTTGATAAATATTTTTATAAAAATAAGTAGTCAAAATTATGCTTTGAAGACCGTGTCGCTGTCTAAAATGACTTTATTTTTTTTAGTATGGAGGGAGTACCTCCTTTTTAATTTCTTAATAACTAGTACTGCAGAAATGTCGCCAGCGATTCCGATCCTTTGCCTCCATCACACGTAGGTTATACTATATCTTAATTTTGATCCTACAAAATAATGCGTGTTTATTGCTAGCCTTTAGATACGATAAAGACTTTCCAGTCATGCATTCCGATCCGTACCATGCATCAGGGTACACAAAAAAAAATGCTAGAATAGATGTAAGCTGTTGATCAGAAGTAGTCATGGTACTCTCCCCATTTGATAAATGTAGATTAATTTAGTTTTGTCTAAATTAAACTTTTCTACCAATTTATATAAAATACATTGACTTCTATTATATCAAATAAACACATATACTATGATGAATTTACAAATTATTTAATTCTTTTTTCAAAAATCTCTGACAGGACTTCTATCATGCAAATATATACTAATAGAGGAGAAAATATAAACCAACATTTATAATATTAAAATAATTTAGTATTGTAAATATTGGTTCATATTATCATAAATTTGATCGAATTTTAAAGGGTTAGCACGACAAAACTAAAATGATAAAGGTTGTTCGAAAGGAAAATGACAAAACGTGGGTCAATGCACTGGACGTCACAGTCATACGTCCTGGCCCACCCACAGGCCATCAACCAATCCCTGTAAATATTTGAATCCACTTGATTATTCATCGGCTTAGCCACAATCGAAAAAGGATCCGTGGGTGCCATCAGCCCCAGCTCGAGTAGATTTGCTGCGATACACTGAAAACTACATCTTTGCCTTTATATACTATATTTTAAGGGTCTCAATCGCACCCAGTGATGAGCACGCAAGATATTAGCATTTCACGACACCTGAGCAACCAAGAGGTCAGAGATATGATGGAACTCCCCGTGACAATACAACCATGTGCTCATTTACTGCAATCATGCTAAATTATAATTCACTTTAATTAAGTCATAATTTGCTAGCTTTGAAAAAATTTGCAATGTCAAATTTATGAGTAAATTTCACTTTTGGTCCTCAAACTTGTCCCGTGTGGCCGTGTTCATAAATTAGTCTGGGTACTTTGAGAATGTAGTTTGGCGTCACTAAACTTGCCCCTAGTGTTTCAACATGGTCCAAATTAACTTTGCGGGCACAGGATACAGATGTGGCCTGCCTTGGTGGACTGGGTGGTCTGGGTTGAAATAGTAAGGCAAGTTTAGTAACGCCAAACTACATTTTCAAAGTCCTGGGACCTATTTGAGAACGTGAGACAAGTTAATTGTTAATTGTTTCATTTCAATTATAGAACAACACTCTTGGCCACCCTTCCAATTTCTTTTGGCTAAATTATCCTTTATTAAAATTTCACCTTGTTGAAGGTACCAAAGGAACATCTTTATTTTAAGAGGGAGTTTCAGCTTCAAAATAATTTTCTTGGTAAAAAGGATGTCCTAGTTTATCAGTTACATCGATCGAACTGATAATTGACCATGATTATGTAAATCCCAGTTAAACCATTCTTACCCTTAGAAAGATGAATGTTGGCTATTCTTACTACCAGGTTATGCCATGCAATTAACTTGTCTTTGGCTAGGGCACTTGGAAAAGAGATATAAAGAAGCCTTTACTCATGACATTCTCAACAGTAGCATGAGGATAATAGACAATATTATATAGGCTAGAAAATTGTTCTTTCAGGGGTGTAGAGCCTATCCATGTATATTCCCAAAATCTGGTTTGTGAGCCATCTCTTATCCTGGGTAAAAAATTGAGAATCCCCAGATTTAATTTGAACCTGGGTCAAAATTTTGAGCTCAGGTATTTATTCCTGAGTACGGTCTGCTAGTTTCCTTCTTCATTCAGCATCTAAATAACCATTTACTTTAGAAGACATTTGTTTTTAACTACAAGGTCTGTTATGCCTAACCCACCTTGGTCTTTAGGGCGACATAGAATGTCCCACTTAACAAGACGATATTTTCGTTTATCATGCATCATTGCCTTGCCAAAAGAATCTTGATGGGGTAAAGTACACTTTCCAACCTCCAACTTATACTGAAGTTCGATTTTCAACCTTCAACTATGAAACCGGGTAACAAACACCCTCCAACTATCAAAACCGGACAAATTTGGTCATCGGCTGGTTTCAAAAGCGGTTTTCTATTTTCGGGAGGCGCCAAAATTTTATATTATTTTTTTGAGCCTCTTAACGTCCTCAAATGAAAAAACTCAAAACTACAAAGTTGTAGATCTCATTGAGAGCTACAACTTTGGTATAAAAATTATCTTCATTTGACCCCATACAAAAAATATATTATTTTTCTAATGCGGCAAGTGCTATTATGATGCTGAAATTTTATATTATTTTTTGAGCAACTAAATGTCCTCAAATTAAAAAACTTAAAACTATAAAGTTGTAGATATCATCGAGATCTAAAATTTTTATATAAAAATCATCTTCATCCAACGTCGTATTAGTTCATTTTTATATAAAAATCATCTTCTCACGCGACAAAACAACTTTCGAAAATGAAAAAGCTTGTTTTATATAAAAATGAACTAATACGACGTCGAATGAAGATGATTTTTATATAAAAATTGTAGATCTTGATGATATCTACAACTTTCTAGTTTTAAGTTTTTTAATTTGAGGACGTTAAGTTGCTCAAAAAATAATATAAAATTTCAGCATCATAGTAGCGCTTGCCGCATTAGAAAAATAATATATTTTTTGTATGGAGTCAAATGAAGATACTTTTTATACCAAAGTTGTAGCTCTCAATGAGATCTACAACTTTGTAGTTTTGAGTTTTTTCATTTGAGGACGTTAAGAGGCTCAAAAAAATAATATAAAATTTTGGCGCCTCCCGAAAATAGAAAACCGCTTTTGAAACCAGCCGAGGACCAAATTTGTCCGGTTTTGATAGTTGGAGGGTGTTTGTTACCCGGTTTCATAGTTGAAGGTTGAAAATCGAACTTCAGTGCAAGTTGGAGGTTGGAAAGTGTACTTTACCCATAAAAATTCAATCTTTTAAGAACACCTTTGTGAATCTAATCTAATATCTCTACATAGTTCATACCCACTAAGCAATAAATTCTCCTAAAGCTCAACTCTCATGCTGCCACGTCACTCCTATTTGGCAACCGTTCAGTCTACCTCTGGCTCCTGCCATCTCTTCATGTCCCTACTAACGCATACGCATGACATGGCCTTTTCCTGACCGTTCAGTCTCTACCTCCCTCCGGCGCCTGCCATCTCTTCAGCTCCCTACCAACGCTTACACATCACATGGCCTTTTCTGAAGACGGAAGATCTGAAAATCAATCACCTATCTATTGATTATTTATTATATACATCTCCATGCCATTTGCTTACAACAATTAGCATCACACCTAACACCTTGATATAGATCGACGTTGTACTAGTACAGAGTCTCGACACTGTCATGTTCGTCGCGGCCACCACACAAAGGGTGTTGAGGTCGACGAGGCCGTCACAGCACGCTTGCGCGACAGCCGACACCGACAGGTACCGGCATGGTGCCGCTCAGTTTACTCTACGACAACGGCGTGATTCCTACGCACGGCGCGGTGTCCGCTGGAACCGTGGTGGGGGCGGGCGGTAGCAGCGGCGGGTGATGGACCGATGGTAGTCTGCTATCCAAAGCGGCGCTGGCGTGGTCATGTGGCAATTTGCTTCTTCTACATCATCAGCTATTTACACATTCTAATATACACCCATATATCTTTCCCATCATACTCCTGTACATATGATTCTCCTAACAAATGTCATGCTACTTTATTCTTCTCTTTGCTTAGCTCATCCAATGTTTGTACAAAATTGGTGTCCACAAATTTCTGCAGCAATGCGTGGTGAATTCAACTAGTTTAAAAAAAACATCATGGACATTGGTAGACTATTTAGAACCGAGTTCAACAAAACTAGTCTGCCCCCATAGGATAAGTGTTTGGCTTTCCAAGTACCTGAAGGGGTATGTTCCTAAGTCAAACCAAACAGTTCAGTGCACTCTTGCTTGTATTGTTAGCTTCTCTAAAAAAATTCGCACTTTTGTGTAAATTAATTTTCAAACCTAATAATTGTTCTAAAACGCTGAGGAGAAGCTTTATATTTTAGCTTGCTCAAAATCATGGTCCATAAGAAGGATTATATCATCTGCATATTGAAATATAGATAACCCATCATCCGCAAGGTGGGGTATGATGCCTCTAATTTGGCCATATAGTTGACTAAATATAATCTACCACATATGACCGTGCGATGCAAAGTGGATAATGCTTAATTGGCAAAAAAAAAGTATATAGACAATTGGTAAGTAAAGTCTAAGATAACAACTAGATATATACAAATTAAATAAGAAAGTATTACATGAGAATTATGTTAAAATATGAGTAAAAGAGATAAAGTAAAAATAAGCAAATTTGATTAGTCATGGGCCTTAAATTTTCTAATATTTATAGGGTTGTCAAAAATCTTAAATATTAAGTCGAATTGGAGGTGTTTCTGTAAGATGATCGAAATAACATAATTATATACAAAAGAATAGTAAAAATCATAGAATTAGGGAAAAATCAAATATTATTTAATATTTGTAGCTCTTAAAATTACTTTCCCGCGTGTGGTAGTATGGGCTGATGGGACCAGTAAAGCAAATTCAATATATACAGGTACCTAGTCGAGCAGCCATGTGTATCCCTTTCTCCATCTCCGTGCAGTTGGTTTGCCAGAGCTACATCTAATTCTAATTCTCTATAGATACTGATTCCGTGAGAGAAATGATTCTGTGGCTGAAAATGATTTTCTTCAATTCTTTAGCATAAACTTTCAAAATCACGATGGACACTTTACAAAATCAGGAGAAGCTATCTTTTTTGACTTAGCCTTTTAGTTCATTTCATAGAATCACTTCACAGAATCAGCGCTCTGAACAGCAATTGTTTGGCAGAGCTCATACCCAAACAGGGCCTGAGCTGCATCTTACACAGCTCATTCCATAATATTATTGTGAGTACTATAGAAAAGCAAGAATAATCACGTGATTATTCACCCGGCGTAGTACATACATGGATCCACATGTTTAAATATATTAGTAAACTGATGACACTTCTTTAGTCCTCTATTTTATGTTGTTGCTACACGTGCGGTAAATAGATTAGTTAACTGATGAACACTTCTTTAGTCCTCTATTTATGTTCCTACACGTGCAGTGCGTGCCGCAGATAGACGAACCACAACGTGGGCTGGGTATACGGCACGTGTGTCTAGTAGATGAGCACAACTGACGAACACTTCTAAGAGCGTGTTTAGTTGGCACCCTAAAATCTAAAAAAGTGCTATAGTATCTATCACATTGAATTTTACAATACGTGCATGGAGCATTAAATGTAGACGAAAAAAAACTAATTACATAGTTTGGTTGGAAATTATGAAACGAACGTTTTGAGCCTAATTAGTCCATGATTGAACACTATTTACCAAATAAAAACGAAATGCTACAGTAGCCTAAATTACAACTTTCACCAAACTAAACACACCTAAGGGTGTAAATTGGTTACAAGACTTGTTCCCGGCCAGCATAGTCGATTAAAGTAAACAGACACGCGCCCCGCGCGCACAGCTGAAAAGTTGGATTGCGAAACTCTCACGGCGGCTGTCGCTTTACATAGAAAGACTATATGGATATATGTCAAAGGTCAAAGTATAAAATGTGTGTTATTGATGATTAAAACCTTGTCTTAAACAATCGGCAGTGTTAGAGTCTGAACATCTAGATGAACGCCCGGGTGCTGCACTTCGTTTCGCGCACTCCACGCGGGACCCACACCGCCTGAGCAACAAGAGGGGAAGGGGGTAGCGCCTCCGATTTGAAAGGACCCGGCCACGGTGTCTTATGGATGCCCTGCTAGCGCCGGGAGGAGGACACACCGAGACGATGCAGCCGAAGACGAGAAGGAGAGATGCAACACCCGATCTGCTTTTGAAACATCCAAATACAACAATTAAAATATACGTCTGAAGGTAAATGAAACACTTAAAACATGCTTCTGAAACACTCGAAAAAATACCTAAAAACACTTGAAAACCATTGCAACCATACGCAACATCCAAATAAAACACATGCAACGTATGTGTGAAACATATGCAACATCCAGATAAACACACTTGCAACATACGTCTGGAAAACACAGATGAAACATTGGTAATGGACCTTTGCAACATATGTGTACAACCATTGCAACATATGCAACATCCCGATCTACTTTTGCAACATCCATCTGAAACATTTTTGCAACATACCTTTGAAACATCTAAAACATTCAAAACATATGCTTACAGCATGTGCTTTCAGCAAAACATGATAGTCAGACGGGCGGAGCACGGCACAACGAGATCCCGGCTGTATGGTCATGGTGGAGAAGGAGGATGGCAGCAGGCGGGCAGCTATGCGGCCCCAGCGATAGGGCGCACACGGTGCCTGCGGTGGAGGCGACGACAGCAATTGAGTGGTGCGGCCTTGCGCAGCGAGCACACCACAACGGTGCAGTCATGGGGGAGCACGACGCGGCGATGCGGGCGCGGCAGCGGGGGAGAGGAAGGCCGGCGGGAGGCGCGGTAGAGAGGGAGACGTGCAGGAGCCGTGGCGGAGCCGGTCGCGGAGCGGATGCATGAATTTTTTTAATCTGCGGTGACCGGAGGGGAGCGGGGGAGCGGATATGAACTGACAGCTTCTAGACGTCGGGTCCACCAACAAGGTGGTTCGGTGCGGACGGACGTCTGACTCCCAGTGTTACCGTTAAACAATACTGTAAACAATATGAGTGGTGGAGCTTGGACACAAAATCAGGAGAGGCAAACAACAATGAAAAAAGTGGTCACTTTGAAAATTAATCAGTAAATCACATAAGCATATATACTCTCAAGAGCTAGTACGTACTAGCTTTAAGACAATAAATATAGACGAGAGAGAAATGATAAGAAGTAGCCTTGAACATATCATGGATGCATCGTGAAATATATGAGAATACCTCTTAATAAATCCATGCATGCTAGTCTCTTGCTTTAATTTGAGCACTATCCAGTGATTAAAAAATTGATTCAGCTAGCTCTAGCAAAACCCTTACTATCAAGTTTGCAAACATATATAGGGGGAGCCATGACCTACCCTGGTCCTAATGAAGCTCCGCGTCTGGCAGGGAGTATACATTAGCAGGGACACATTTTATTTGCGGAAGTGGAGACCTTGTGTGGAGCTCTTAAAATTCACTCGAGACTCATATGCTCTCATTCATATATAGGGATGAAAACGGATCTGATACGAACGGATATAGCTGATATTACATTTGTTTTTATATTTCTGGTCGGATTCATATTCAAATATAGATAGCGTCGACCATGACGGATATGATACGATTGGATGTCAATATCATAAATATGCGATTTAAATATTCAGATACAGATACGGTATCGGATGTTGAATATTCGGACTTGGATATGGACAAATTTGAACCCCTCTAAACGGATTCGGTCTCGAATACAGTCGAAAAATATCCGTACCGTTTTCAATCCTATTCATATAGCATGGCCCATAAATAGCAGGGTTTGAAACTAAGAGCAACTCTAAGAGACTCTATCTTTTATAATTCTTAGTGTCGGGTTCATAAACCTAAGGTCCCTCATGGACCGGCTTTCCAACAAAGGCTCGACCCAGCAGACAATGTTGTGAATGATGCGCAACTCCTGGGTCGGCCCAAATACCTATACGATAGGCCAGAAGGACGATCCAAATCTCCGACCGGATGGCCTGGCCGAGCAGGAACGACGCACTCAAGTCAAACGTAATACCAAGGACCGTACCCTGTACACCTACAGGACAATACCCTACAACCTTCCTGGCATGTCAGAACCTAAGCAGTGTTGCGGATGCCGATATTTTCCCTACAGTGTTGTGGGCACCATCAACTCCCATACCAGACAAACATGGTAAGCCTCCCCCCACGTGCCTCTGGGCATCAACAGTGTTATCGGCGTCGACATTTACCATACCAGACGAGCACGGTAAAACCACTTGCATATCTTTGGGCATCAACAGTGTGGAAGGCACCAACGTCTACCATACCAGAAGAAGACGATGCAACCTCCCACATGCATCTGATATTAATAGAGTTATGGGCGCCTACAATCATCTTGTACCCGACGGCATAGGCAACAAGACTTAGCATACGTACACACTCTCTCTCTCTTGTAAGGCCATCCTCTTTATCTATAAAAGGGGATGCGCTCTCTCCCAAAAAGGAGGATCAGTTCACTGAGATCGATTCAACACATAACAACAGAACCAACAGGTTCAAACTTCGAGCACACGCTCGAACACTTAGCACATAGCGGAGCTCCCATCACTGTCGGCCCCTTAGACCAAAGTTCGACCGGGCCTCTTGTACCCCCATCTTTCTCCTTCTCGTTTGTAACCCCACTGCAAATTTCAAGCACCTAGGCTTAGGAATAAAGTCACCGACCGACTCAAACTAGACGTAGGGCACGTTGCCTGAACCAGTATAAACCCTGTGTCATTGAGTATTAGGCCACATCCAATCACAACGTATGGCAAAACTACAAATATTTATGTGTTGGTGACTTTTCTGCCATCTTCGCCATGGCGGGCTCAAGCGATACGACTCGCTTCGGCTCGCTGGAGTTTCCTACACTTCCACCTATTGGGATGTGGGTTCCACCCATCTTCAAGCCATCCTAGGCCTTCCTCTTCGGAAGCCTAGACTTTGTCGTCGACCGGCTCGACTCCAGGACACCGGATGACTTCAATGACGAGGCGCCCGCGCATCATTCTGAGCAAACGCTGTCGACAAAAGATGCTCGGCAGTCCACCGAGGGGTATCCCACGATGGTAGATTTGTCGTAGAGGTGAGCGAGATCAGGAGCGAGATGGTAATATAAGTACCAAGACACAAGATTTAGACAGGTTTGGCCGTTAGTATGACGTAATACCTACATCCTGTGTTCTGATGTATTGCATTGAGATGTCGAGTAGGGGACCCCTACCTCTCCTTATATACTCTGGAGGGGTAGGGTTACAAGGAAAGTATCCTATTTGGTACTATACAATAGCTTGTGGTGCACGCCGAGCAGCGCCGTGCACGCCTTGATCTTATGGGCAGGGCCACCTCTGATGGTGCGGCCCATGTCTTGTCTTGTGGATACCGGGGGCCATAGCCCCATAGCTAGTCCCTGAGCCTGACAGTAGGTGACGTAGTCATGTGGTGCCAGGGTCAGAAAGTAGAAAACCAGCTGAGCAGACAGCCAGTCCCCAGCGTAGCCTCGAGATGAGAAAAGCGCACATTCACTGCAAGGTGAACTGTGCCCACTTAGTCCCCGAGCCTGCTGGAAGATGAAGAATAAATCTTATAGCAGGGTCAAATAAAAAGAAGTCTGAAAGCTTGCCGACATCGTCTGACATGCGCGTATCAAGACCCTAGATGTGCTGCCCAAGATTAGCACCCTAATCCGAACAACATGGAGCAGCTTGATAGCACACCGATGAGACGTAGCAAGATTTGAGCACCAGGGGAGTCCCCAACGTAGCTACTGATGTCCGAGCACCGAGGAGTCCCCGGCGTAGCTAGCGATGTCCGAGGACCGAGGACCGAGGAGTCCCCAACATCGCTAGCGATGTCCGAGCACTGAGGAGCAAGGAGTCCCCGGCGACGCTGGCAATGTCTGAGCACCAAGGAGCGAGGAGTCCCCGGCGTCGCTGGCGATGTCCGAGCACCGAGGAGCGAGGAGTCCCCGGTGACGCTGGCGATGTCCGAGCACCGAGGAGCGAGGAGTCCTCGGCAACACTGGCGATGTCCGAGCACCGAGGAGCGAGAGTCCTCGGCTGCGTTGCTGGCGTTGTCCGAGCATTGAGGAGCGAGGAGTCCCCCGCGTCGCTGGTGATGTCCGAGGACCGAGGAGCGAGGAGTCCTCGGCGACGCTGGCGATGTCCAAGCACCGAGGAGCGAGGAGTCCCTGGCGACGCTGGCGATGTTTGAGCACCGAGGAGCGATCCGAGCACCGAGGAGCGAGAGTCCTCGGTGTCGCTGGCGATATCCAAGCACCGAGGAGCGAGGAGTCCCCAGCGTCGCTGGCGATGTCCGAGCACTGAGGAGTGAGGGGTCCCCGGCGACATTGGCGATGTCCGAGCATCGAGGAGCGAGGAGTCCCCGACGACGCTAGCGATGTCTGAGCAACAAGGAGCGATCTGAGCACCGAGGAGCGAGAGTCCCCGGCGTCGCTGGCGATGTCTGAGCACCGAGGAGTGATCGGAGCACCAAGGAGCGAGAGTCCTCGGCGTCGCTGGCCATGTTCCAGCACTGAGGAGCAAGGAGTCCTCGGCGTCACTGGCGATGTCCAAGCACCGAGGAGTCTTCGGCATCGCTGGCAATGTCCGCAAGGTGAAGTGTGCCCACTTAGTCCTCAAGAACGAAGAATCCGAGCGCCGAGGAGTCCCCAGCGTTGATGGCGATATCCAAGCACCGAGGAGCCCCTAGCGTAGCGGTGAACAGTTTGATCAACTGGTCGGCGATGAAGTTCATTAACCTAGCAGTCTGACCAGTTGATCGGTGGAGAAGTACGAGCACTAGGTGGTTCGATCACCTGGACACTGATCATGCAATACAAATATGGAGAACGGGTAGTACATGATGTAAAAATATATGAACTCCGGAGAAAAATCAACAATGGTGATGAAACGGCGTATGTAGCTCGGCGATCAGTTGGTGTGAAGATGTATTTATATATGACCTCTGCTCAAAACCTGATGTGAGTAATATACATGTTGTTATTTACTCGCTATTTACTATCTTCCGTCGATTATCCGGAGGGACCGCATTGACCGCACCGCAACCACCGTACGACTGGTTCCCCTATGGCCTCACATCCCCCATAGACACATACGCTCGAGGGCTCCAAAAGATGTTGATGCCGCCTCCTCTCACATCCGAATTCATGGGGATGGCGAGCTACGCTACCAACTATTTCTATGAACTCATAGATGACGAGGTTGAGAGTGACGGCTCCAGCATCGACAACGTGGCACCTAGTCACCGTTCATCTTGGGAGTGCGCTATGGTGGATGCTCCGAGACAGCCACCGGTGGAAGCGGAGTCCTTGCTCACTAACACCCCTATGGATCCTCACGCGAGAGCATGGTGAGGAGCTACGACAATGGCGGCAGGACCAGTAGCCACTTGCACCGGTGCACTCGGCGCAGCACGTCGCGCCACGCGCTCGTAATCCGGCGAGCGACACCTAGGGTCATGCCCGCTAGGTCCAACTCAACATCATGAGCGAAGGGAACAATCTCCCATAGTTCGCTCGGGCCGCCCAGAACATCACCGCTGCGGCGATGCTTTTGCGCGATGTCCCCGAGCCTGTCGACCCCCAAGAGCGGGCGCTCCACCAGAACCTCTGGACACTTATGGAGACCGTCGTCGTTTAGCAGGCGGAGAGCTCTGCTTCGCGACACCGACTCATGGCCTCTCTCCCCACCAGGGGAGTGGGGACGCTCTAGACGAATCGCTCCATCCGCTCACCACTACAGCCGCCGAGCACGGCACAGGAGGCCATAACCACGCCACGGCCTGACCTAGCGCCCGCTCCACACTGCCCCCTATACGTGAATGACTCAGACCAAACCAAGATGCTCATAGTGTCATCAGCAACCGGCATCGGGCTTGGCAGGATGATGAGTCCATTGGGTGACAGTAAGGGCGGGCGAGACAGACCCTAGCTGGACCATCGAGGGGAGCGGTGAAACGCACCCCTGGCATGGTCACCGGTTGGACAACTGGAGTCCTAGCTCAAATGGCCCGAGACCGCGGGCTTTTGGGCGACGCATCCAGAGTGCGTCGTTCCCATAGTGCTTCTGACCGCCCACCAACATTGCCAAGTACACTGGGGAGACGAACCCCGGTATATGGCTCGAAGATTTTTGGCTCGCCTGCAGAGCCAGAGGAGTGGATGATGACCACTTCATCATTCAGTACCTTCCCATTTACGTGGGGGAACATGTTCAAGCATGGCTCGAATTCCTCCCACACGACAGCATCCATGACTGGACGGACCTCAAGAAGGTCTTCGTCGGGAACTTCCAGGGGACGTATGTTCACCTTGGGAACTCCTGGGACCTCAAGAGCTGCCAGTAGGAGCCCAGCGAGCCCCTGCTAGATTACATCCCCAGGTTCTCCAAAAGATGCAACTCCATCCCTGATGTCGTCGATGCGGACGTCATCAGCGTGTTCCTCTCTGGGAAAACCTGCGAGTTCCTAATCCACAAGCTTGGCAGCCTAAAGCCTCGTACCACCCGTGACCTACTCGATGTCACCACAATCCACGCCTTCAGTGAGGAGGCGATCGGAGTGGTCTTCAACGGAGGTCAGGACAAAGGTAAGGCCAAACGCAAGGATCAGGACGAGGGCCCCTCCACGTAGAGGGACAAAAAGGACAAGAAAGATCATCGCCAAACCGGCCAACTCTGCATTGGTCATCATGGCTGATCACATGGGCAAGCAGCCCTAGTAGGGCCTCCCATACCACTTCAACGAGGTCATCGAGAGCCCATGCACAAACCATGCCTACCCCGTCAAGCACCTATACAAGGACTACGAGCTCCTCAAGCACTTTCTGCGACAGGCCGGTGGGCCAAAGGAAGGAAAAGGTAAGGAGGCAGTAGCCAAGAAAGGGGGCATGGTGGGCAAGGATCCAGACGACTGAATGTCCCTATATGGCCACCAAGGTGATCCAACTGGGCGCCTTTTGACTGAAGGACGACAATGGCAACGTTCTCACCAACACTAGGAATAGCGAACAACTACGTCGTTTCTTCCCCTAGAATTCAGTCTTACCATTTTTTACTTAACGTTTGCTCCTATAAAGCGCCCCAACCCAAACACTTTTGGTCTAGTCGCTCGGGGACTCCACGGGGGTGCAATACCACCTCTCTTTTTTACTATCATATAGCCCGTTCCTTTTATTATCTTACGTAACTTTGCTTTAAATATTCTGACCAATCACACCCTGCCTCTACCTATGGTTACGAGCAGCTGAGCCTTGCAGGCCACGCCTGGGCTCTTAAGGTTGCAGCCTACGGGACGAACGAGCAGGTGCAAAAAAGAAAGAATAAAAAACAAAGTTATACTAAGGTAAAAATAAGGAACGAACGGGACAAGATTCCCCGAATGAAGCAGTTCCATCGCAAAAACACTTTACACAGGGGGCTCCCCCATGACATTATCTTTTACATCTGCTAAAGTTTTTCTACCCTAAACTTCTACTACGGCTCCCCGGTGGCATCAGCTACCGGCTCGATTGGTGAGGGTGTGGGCTACTCGTCCTTCGACTGGGCAATGTTCGGCTTGGTCGGAGGTGGGGCGATGTCTGCTTCCAACCCAGGCTACACGCCATCCACAGGTTGGGCGACGACCTCCTGACACATGCCTTCGGCCATGTCCACATGGCAAGCATCCATCACCCACTACATGGAGACCTGCTCGGCCACTAACTTTGTGTGTGGCAGCAGGCTCCCCGAGCGACTGGATGTCCTTAGCGCTCTAGCCATCAGCATACCCGCTGCAGATGGCGGCGAAGTCTAGGTCCGGGTGGTATGTCGCCACCGAAGTCAACACCCCCGACGTCCCATAGAACAGCTCGTCGGTGATGAGGGCCCAAACCTCATCCATAACCTCCGCCAGCCGGATGGCGGGCGCGCTGGTACTTGGTGCCGACCCAAAGACCTCCAAGACGACGAGCTGGGCAACATTGCGTATCTGGTCAAGTTCCCCCTCGAGAGCACGTCGTTCTTCAAGGGAGATGGCCATCACCTCCGTGTCTCGGCCAATCATCGCCTTGGCCGTCTCTAGGTCCTGCTCTAATGACTCCACCTTTCCACCCAGCTCTAGAAGGACTACAAGCTCAGAAGCAAGCTAAAGAAATAAACCAACATGTCAAAAGCAGAAAAGGTACTTACCGAGGTGGGTGTTCTCAAGGATGGAGAGTCCCTCCGCCTACCGAGTCACCTGCTCGTGTAGCTGGGCGTTCGCCTCCTCCATCCCCATCACCCGGCCCCGAAGCGCGAGCACTTCCTAGTCGGCCTCTGACCGGGCCTTCTGCTCTGACTCCAAGGCGTTCCGCTCCGTCTCCAAGGTCTCTAGGGTACCTTGGAGTGCCACCTTGGTGTCTGCCAGGGACTTCCATAGTGCTACCTCGGTCTTTGCCTGATAGGCCTTGGTCGCCTCAAGACCCTGCTTGGCGACAGTCGCCCGCTCCGCCACAAGCACTTCCATCGCCCACGCCTCGGTCACTGTAAAAAAAATGCAGGTCAGTCGCACTCCAGAAAACTCAACAGCAAGATCGAAAAGAAACAAATAAAGACATACCGGGATGTAAGCGGTACGACTCTGAAACCCTGACCCGACAACAACAGGCCTGCCAGGCAAGGACCGCTCCTAGGCCACGACCCACACCCCCTCACTTCGACTAGGGGGAGTCGACCCAACTAGCTCCTACTTGTCCCGCAAGTCACCACAACGTTCGCCTTGGGGCACGCCAACCGGAGCAGCTGATGGGGCATCCTCCCATTGCGAGTTGCACACTGGCGTTGGCCCCAATGATGCGCAAGTGTGAGCCTGCTCCTCTGATCGCCTGACCTATCCTGCCACACCCACAGCAAGTGGGGACAAGACCGACGATGCCTCAGAAGGGCACGGTGACCATGTTCGCTTCGCCTCCCGTTCATCGATGGCATCCGCGCTCGCGACACGCTTTCTCGACACAGGAACATCGCCGTGCCTCTCTACCTTCTGCTTACCGCTAGCGGACACGGCGGCAGGATCGTGATGCTTTGCCAAGGTCGCAATGACCTCCTAGCTTTCCTCCTCCTCCTCAGAGAAGATCATGTCACCACCCACCTCTGTGGGGTCCTCCGACTCGAGCTATGACTCGATGTCGCTCCTATTTTCTCTGGCCCGCACGCGCTGGGCGATCTCCATCTCCTTCTCATGCTTCCACCGAGCCTCCTTGGCTTTCTTCTTCTTCCTCTCAACCGCCGCCTCCTTCTAGGTGGCCTACCAGGCCGCGCCCTTTGGGCCCTTCGGAAGGTGTGGTTGGGACTCATATGCTCCAAGTCCCTATGAAACAGACGACTCAAAATAAAAAACAGGAGAGCAAAGGGGAAAAGAACATGGAGTAAAGAAAGGCATACCAGTTTGGACACCGTCACGGCGTTGAGAGGTCCGGGCTTTCCATCGAGGTCCTCTTTGGGCCTCAGCTATAGCACCCGGTCAAGGCAAATCCAGATGTGGCAGAACCTCCTAAATTATAGGGCCCACATGCACCTGTCACTGTCCAATGACCTCTGACTACTATGCATATGTTTCCGGTAACTTAAGAAGACTGTCGGGTGTCCTCGGGGAACCCCGAATCATCCACGATTTCCGAGCAGGATCCCATTACAGAGTCATTGCAGTATTACAACATTTATTCAAATATATACATCATAGTAAATCAGCGGAAGTCTTACAATAACTTAGTTTACAAAACAGTAGTTTCAAACCTTACAACTAAGTTCAATAATTATTACAAAACTTAGTAGTGGAGTGGTATTATAACATAATACAAACATGCAAATAGATTGCCCTGCCCAAGGGCCACGCAATTACTTATCATCATCGCATTGAACAACAGTCATGCAGCACGGTCCAAAGTAGACCTGCTCATGAGCCTCACCTGCAACAAGGGTCAACGAACCCTGAGTATAAAAGTACTCAACAAGACTTAACCGAAATAAAAACTGAAAGACTCAGGAATGCAGGCTCAGGTAATCAAGGTAGGGCTTTAGCAATAATCAAAGTTCTTTTGCATAAAAGCTCTTTAACAAGTTCTTTATATCAACATTTTATCTTCAAAAAGATCATATACAAAGCTGACATGATCCGTAATGAGATCATGAAACTTCATATCCAACACTTTCTCAAACTTTACTCAAGTTCCAGTTATTAACTATGATGATGAACAGTGAGCTGAGTCTCCATAACCGAGGAGCAACGATGATTCGAACCGATTAAACCCAGCTGGGAATTCCAGACCACACGACATATGCAGGTACCTGACCTACATATACCAACCTACCCTTAGATCCTCTAAACAAGAACAGGTCCACGCCATCCGAGAATATAGTACTCCACCAATCCAGCCCATTGCCACATGGGTACACGCTATTCGCGCCATCTCTCCACTCCTAGTGCGCGAGTAGCCATTCTCGTAATAGAATAGCCAAGTTAAGGCTTACCAGAGTATGTGGTTAGTACTATAAAGTCTCACCTCATGCAATTCAACAACGGACGGACCTTAATCGACACAGGCGGAAAGAACCCGCTCACAAGACCTCCACGTCTTGCGGCTCTCACACCCCGAGTCCGCCCCGTTTAGATTTATTACTCCATATGCTCGTATCTCAAGATAACATAAGTAACCAACATAACCAAAGATCCATTTAAAACTCATAGGTGATAGGTAATCACCCGACTCTTATCTGTCTAAGCATGGCTAAGCATAACTATACATTTATGAAGTAAAACGGGTAACAGGGTAGATATTGAAAAACAAGGTTGGTAATGCACCAATTAGGTTTTCACTTAACTCCTAATCACTTAATGCGGTATAGAAAATAAAAAGCGATATAACTTTATAAAACACAAGGTAGGTTTAAATGCATCCGGGGCTTGCCTTGATTAACAGAAAAGTCAGGTTCTGGAGTCGTTCCACCGATATCAAATCCGACCTCAACAGGTGGATTAACCTCCTCCACAACTTGGCTAACTACCACGTGCCCACCTTCGTTCACTACACGTAGTAACAATGCCATGTTTAACAAGATGTGAGATACAAAAATATGATGCTTGATGATGGATGCAAAATTAACAACTTGAATACAACTTTCCTTCGCGGTATAGTTATAAGTCAAACTAACTAAACCTTTTTTGTAACACTTACTTCACTTGCCAAGGATCATTACCAACTAATAACCCAAGGTCATCACTCAATCCAAAATTCAAAAAAACCTAAATCATTAAAGGTTACTATTTGCTTTTATAAATTAATAATTTAATTCAAAATTATGAAATAAATCAACTTGCTCCAATTGAGCTCAAATTTTTTTAAAGGTTCACCACATGATAACTAAGTGGAAAAACAATTTTCATAATTTTTGGATAATTATTTAAGTCTAGAAAAATCATGGAAACTCATTTATTAATTAATTAGGGAAATTTTTATCACATCTAAAAAGCACAGAAAAACAACATTTCATATTTTTCCTAAATAATATATATTACAGAGAGGTCACATAAAAATTTTCATAATTTTTGGAGCACCAAATAAATCTACACAAAAATAACAAAAAGTCATATTATTCATCCATTTCTAAAAATAGAAAAATTCCATTTCAAAATCAAACCGCCACCGACACCTCGACCCCACCTGTCATCCCCGACCTCCCCGCGTTGACCACGGCGACGGCGGCTCTGACCGGCGATTTCTCGCCGTCGGTGAGACTAACGGCGATGGCGAGGCTAGCACTATGATCACTACGACAAGGCGCATCAAGGGGTAGCACTAATTGCATCGATTTCAGCTCAACACGAGCTCGACGCCGGCCATGGCGGACACGACGGCGTGGCTACGCTACGCTGGCGAAACAAGGCCGGTAGTGGTTAAACAAACGACATGGAAAGGTTTAGCAGCTCACCCCGAATGTAACAACCCAGAAATCCACACACCAAAAATACCAACTACAAAAATTTTCTTAAAAATCCCATGTGATGATAAGTGTCATGTATAGAAACCTAACCTAAGAGTTGCATTAGCAGTAACCCAACCCAAGTCATCACATAAGCATAGCATGTCATTTGTTGATTATGAATATTTAATCTCTAACAAATAAGTGTTGCATACATTTTGTGAGTTGGACTTTTCATTTGTCTCATGTAATGCCTAACGACCCCTTTAAAGTAATGAACCAAAAGAAATCAAATCAAAGGTTTAAAGTGAAAACTACCTATATTTTTGTATAACAAAACTACACCTACTTTTGTTATACAAAATGGCTAAATAAATTCCTAATATATATATTTAAGGAAGTTGTGGGTCACATATCTAAAACTATAATGAATTTTGTGCACCAATTTTTGAATTCAAAAACCAAAACTAAATTTAAATTCAAACAATGGAGATGAAATGAAAAATAGAAAAGAAAAGAGAAGAGGAGAAGGCCTCGAAAGCCCAGGCAGCTCGGCCCAACCAAATTTCAAAGACGCTGCTGCCCAGCTTATGCCAAAGAACGAACGCGTGTGCTCCCGCCCTTCGCTTTCATTGCCATTGCTGACCTCAGACCCAGTCACCAGACGACGCCCACGCTGTACGCCGCGCGTCTCGCCTCGCCAGCTAGCCACGCCACTGGACCCCGCATGTCAGCCCTACTATTCTTCTTCTCCACGCCGTGCACGACCACCGCGCGATAGAGCCCCAACAGCAATGGCAGGGCGGGCCAGGGGGTCACGCCCGGGGCATGGCCTTGCCCCCCCTTGCGCCACGCCCACGCAACCACGCATGGCCGTCGGATGGGATGCATGCCTCCGATCCCCCTCAATCTCCAGCCACCGAATGCTGGGCTCCATGGCCGAGCTCAGCTATAAAAGCCCCAGCCCCAGAGCCCTAGTGCTCGTCCCGTCGCCCCGCCGCCACCTCGGTGGCCGTCCATAGCCCACCCAAGCCAAGAGAGAAGAGGTAGAAGAGGAAGAAGAGGGGGAAGACGCCGGAGCTCGGAGCACCGCCGGATCAAGCTGGAGCGGACGACACATCACTGCCTCCAGAGCTACATGGCCACAACTCTTCACTGCGCCGCTATCCTCTCGCCCTCAACATCGACGGTGAGCCGTACGCCGCTGAGACCTCCTCCTAAGCCCCATGGACACGAGCATGCACGGGCGCACGCCGGGAACACGCGCACGGCCGTGGTGAAGCCACCGCGGCCGCATCACCGCAGTAGATGTCACGCCACCGCCTTGGCTGGTTTCTTCCCGCCACGGAAGACGCCACGATCGCGATCACGGGTAGGCGTTGGCCACTAGAGGACCCCGGAGGCCACACCGCGCCACGGCCGGAGCACCGCCGCCACCGCGACGACTCCATCGGGGACAGGTTCGCTGGGAGCGCCTAGCGTTCCCTCGTCTCGCCCGTCTTGATCGCTGGAACCACACGCACGCCATGACCACCCCACTGGAGCCACGTAGAGACCCACGCGCCTCGCCACCGTTGTGCTCGGAAGTCCGCTGCTGTGGCCAAAGTCACCGGAGACCCTAGAAGACCTCTCGACCTGCCCAACATGCTCGCTGGAGCACTGTGTCGCCCACGCGCACCATAGAAATGGCCTATGCCACAGCACCCACGCCTTCCCGCACGCCGGTGGAGCTTGAGCCGCCGATCGCCGTGGCCAACACCTTGGGGAAGCTCTGGCCGCCCCTTGACCCCACAGACGCAGTCGCCGTGACCCGAGGAAGCTTTTCCCCTCTCCAATCGGACACCAGCACTGCCATGGGGGCTCACCGGGTGCTCGCCGCCGATGGGAGCACTACCGTGGAAGAAAACAGGGGAACACCCCCCCCTCGCCGACCACCCGAGCGTGAGCTCGGTGCACGTGAGCCAAGCTAGGGAGAAGAGATGGTGGACTTGGTCCACCATGCGCCCTGCTGTAGGTCCATGGACCATGAGCGCTGGTCCACCGTGAACCACACGGTGTGAGCCGCGCTGTGGACAAAGCCCAATAAAGGCCCACGACCGCGACGTGGCAGCATCACAGCGTGCCACGTGTCCGGGTCAGCCTGGCCCAAACTGGCCCAACCCGAACCCACCAGAGCCCAGTTCGGACCCGGCCCGTATTGACCGTTGACTGGTCAACGTTGACCGTTGACCTGGCCCCACATGTCAGCGACACAGTGTTGCTGGACCCACACGTCAGATGATGACGTCATGCTGGTGTCATGATGACATCACGCGGGACCCACATGTCAGAAGCTAGCGCAGCCGAGGTGACGTCATGCTGACGTCACGCTAACATCAGCTGATGATGTCAGCAGCCCTGGCCCCACACGTCAGTGACCCTGACCGTTGACCGAAGACGTTGACTGTTGACTCACCGTTGACTTTGATCGACCCACCGCCGCTGACTCAATAGCTCGCCCCACGCGCCGGTGAGCATGACGTTGATGACGTCATGCTGACATCAGCTAAACCCCACCTATCAGCTCGGAACCATGATGCTGACGTCATGCTGACGTCAGCAAGCCACGTGGACCAACCCCAACATGACACGTCTCAGCCCAGGATTAATTCAGCCTTTTTACATTTTCAAAAATAGATTTAATCTTCGGAAATTCATAACTAATTCATACGACCTCGGAAAAATACGAAACTAGGACCAAAATTCATCTAAAATCAAGCTCTACGCCATGGACCCATGTTTGAGTGCATTTGGCTCTTTTGAATTTTCATTGCTTCTTTGTGCTATTCTATAGACGTCGCTAACGCGACTATAATGCGGTCGTTTGCAGACTCAGAGGAGAACCGGACGGACGAGGATCGTGAGTACCGTGAGGAGTACGGAGACGACTACACTAAAGGTGCCACATCCCACCCAATCTCGTAGCACCTATTACGCATAGCTAAAGTAGAAATGCTAGTGCTTACTTTATTGTCATATCACACTATGGTAGGACTTGCATGGTAGTATGCTTTCTTGATGGCCTCTACCTTGACGCAACCTTACCCCTGCTCACCCTGCTGTTAGGCTAGTCAAACGCTTGTTATTATATTTCATTGCTTATTACTTCTACTACGCTTGTGCTATATTGATGCGTGGTGGAAACTTGTGTTAACTGGACTATGGGGAGATTGCTGCGTGTGTGACTTGGGTGCGTGGAGGGTGAGGGTTGTGTCGACCAAGTTGGAGTATACGACGAGCCTAGGGCAAGTCTTGCCGTGGGGTGCTACCTGGGCACCCCTATAATGGATACCTGTGGTGGGTAAATGGTATACAAGGTGGCCCTAGGTGTGATCCTGTGATGGGAGGAGCCCAGGGTGGAGGTGCTGTGGTGGCACAGTAAATGGAAACCCTAATGAAGACATTCTGGCTTGGTCAAACCTAAGGACTTACTAGTACTCAGACTCACCGGGAAGCCTTACGTACCACTCGCCCTATATGGTGCGGGACGGTCGGACTACTTGGTAGGATATTGCCACTACTGCTAGGTTGATAGCGGACAGTGTAAGGAGGTACGGGGTGTGGAGGATTTCCCCCACACCCTTCCGAGACTTCATGGAGACCTTGTGGACCCGGCTCATGACTCACAGTTTCAGCCACCCTAGACCAAACTTGGGGTGTACCAGGGCTGAATGGTAGAGTGGCATTATCCTAGGCTAGCAAGCGGCCGGAATCAGCCCAGTTGACGACGGACAGCGAGGAAGGCAGATCTTGTGGTTATGTAAAACCTCTGCAGAGTGTATGGTTGATCGATCGATACATATGCCGACTGGTCGGCTATGGACCTTTCCTGGGTTTCACTTAAACTAGATAGAGAGATGAGTCCTTTTCTCCCCTGGGATGAGTGATCGGACGTAGCCAGGGGCTACGGGCCTTGAGACAGTGCCGAGAGGGAGTTGGCCTGTCGACTGAGCGATGGTACGGGTGTGGTATGGTGATGGTGTGGATATGATGGTATGTCGGTCCCAGGATCGAAACCTGGCTCGGGAATGGGAAAGGGGGTGGAATGTGTGTGAATGGTGTTAAAACTTGACCAACTATTATTATGAACTTGATATGCTAAATACATAGGAAACCCCAGCCTTATAGGTTCCTTTTGATTATATCCAACTTGCATCCAATTTCCACAAAGCAATGCCCATAGGGTCGGGAGTGGCCAGTACAAATCGTACTGATAAATTTTGGCACACAGGTTCTACTGAGGAGTATAGCTCCGAGGAGTTTGACGGTTGAGGGGTTTGTTCCTACGCTTGAGTTTGGCGATCCTATCTTCAAGCTGTTCTGAATGAATGCTACTTTTGATTCCGCCAATGCGGCGATGTAATAATCTATGTACTTCCGCACTAATTGTATTATGATATTATCGTTGTATGGATGTGATATTCGACTAGAATCTGGGTAATATGATCTACAGCGGTCTTATTACACTTCAACTCTGTGGATTGCCCTTTGCGGAAATCAGGGTTGTTTCAGTTGGTATCAGAGCCATACTTGACCATAGGACGAAACCCTTAGAAATGGATGATAGAATAGGATGTGGACAACCCTTCTTTCGGTTATATACCGACCATGCATTTACTTTTATGCAAGTCTTATCTATTTATTGACCTGCTAACACCTGTTCCTTAAAACATGCAGATGGCAATGAACGTCGAATGGCTGCCTCTAGGACCGCTACCTCTGGACCACGCCAAGCTTACCTTCGACCTACGTGAGCTCGGGGGTTTTGCACAGATCCTCTGCCGAGTTCTCGTCACGTTAGGAGTCCCCGACGAGCTTGTCAAGGTCACCTGTACCGGGAAGTCAGCTCAGGATGGAGGAATCAAAGGACCAGTTGTGACCTCAGTCGAGTTCCTCGCTAGCACCACCTTACTGACTGTCCCAGCTTTCACTGAGTTGACTATAGAGGACACAGTTGAGGAGGGACTGCGAGCTGTCTCACACAAGGCACTTCACAGAGTGATGAGGGATCACTACAAGCACCTGAAGACGACAGAGTTTCGTCTACTTCCCCAGGCCCTCGACCTCAGCCTTACCCCTAGTGAGCAGAGTTTCGCAGCCGGCAGAGTTATCCTTGCAGAGGAGGACATATGCCTTCGTGTCTCGGCTATCCACCTACTAGAGCAGGACAGGTACGTGACCTAGCTTGAGTAGAAGAGACGTCAGGACCGGGCTCTTCTGTGGGAGTACCAGGAGCGAGACTCGTAGGGAGCACAGGAGCGAGCTAGTCTGCTCGAGGTAGTTGCCAAGCTACAGGACGAGCTCAACCGTCGTGAGGAAGTCCATAGAGCCGAGGTCGCTGACTTATAGGACAAAGCAGCCGACCTAGGCAACAGGAACTGCTACCTTGATAGCAAGGTCTTAGAGTTGCAGAGGGAGTTGGACGACAAGAAGGCCGAGTTCAACCGCAGAGGAGACATAGAGAGGTCCAAGGGGATTGATATGCTGAAAATCCAATCTCGGAACAAGACCATGACCCAGGAGCTAGAGGAGTTCAGGAAGAAGGCCATCTACAACCAGGGTCACCTGATTGAGGCACTCAGGCAGACCGAGTACCTATAGGACAAGTGTGAGAGGACTTGGCAGGCTTGGCAGAAGTCTGACAAGAAGCGCCTCAGGGAGATGAAGGGTATGTGGGATCAGCTACCCAAGGAGATTCGCAGCAAGATGAAGCGTAGGATAGAGGAGTTTGAGTTAGCCCTGACTCGCCTCAACCTAGACGCCTGCCCTACCCTACCTGGAGCCAAGCCTACTGAGGAGCTCGCCGAGGCCTTGAAGTACGTGTCCCGACTTCACAAGTCTGACGAGGAGATCGAGATCGAGAACAGTTGTATCCCAGCTGCGGTGTACGAGTTAGAGTAGATGACCCTGCGTGGTCATGAGATATGTCAGTAGCTTCCATGAGTTGTACCCCATCATGTACCCCCTTATGAGATGTATTATGAGACACTATGCGTAGTACGATTCTCGCACGTCTTCAAGTGTAGCTACTGGAGATGATGTTATGTAATAAAACCCATGTAATGAATGATTTGGATCTTATTGCATCTTATGGATCTTATTGCTTCTTTGTAATGAGTGTTGGATAGTATAAATGATTTTCTTTAAATCGTAGAAATCATGTAATCATAATTGAATTATAAGCACTTATGGCATAAGCACTAAAATTCTTATGATCCGTGTTGCAGATGCCGAACCGCCGATCTACTCGCCTAATGAACCGTGGACGTGCGCCCATCCCCGAACCAGCCGAACCCAATGGGGGCCCTGGTGGCAACAACCGTGGCCGTGGCCGTGGCCATGGCCGTGGACACGGAGGGATACCCTTCAACCTGGAGAATACCCCACCGCCTGTTGAGGAGAACATTCCGCCACCACCACCACCGAACCTGGCAGAAGTGATGGCACAGCAGACCCAGCTTCTTGCAGCTCTTGTTGAAGGAGCAAACCGTTGCCAGGGATGTCAGCAGAATGACTTCCAAAGGAAGCTAGAAGGATTCCTGAAGCTAAGGCCACCTACCTATGATGGCACCGACCCTGACCCGCTTGTAGCCGATGACTGGCTCAAGGAGATGGAGAAGAAACTTGATCTCACCACTTTCACCGATGATGAGTGTGTTGGAGCTGCCACACACCAGCTCACATGTGCAGCACGCGCCTGGTGGGACAGTTTCAGTGACTCCCATGAAGACCCTGCCAATATCTCGTGGGATGAGTTTGCTGAAGCATTCATTGAGTATCACATTCCCAAGGGTATCATGGAGGCCAAAGCCGAGGAGTTCTGCAACATCAAGATGGGAAAGGACAAGGTGACTAAGTACACTACTTGTTTCACCAACCTTCTACGCTATGCCCCTTCCTATGTTGTGAACTCTGAGAAGGAAAAGCTGTACTATTACCGCAAGGGACTTAACCCGCACATCAAGCTGAAGTTTGGCGGAATTGAGAGTAACACACTACGTGCTCTGGTGGATCGCTGCATCCAGATTGAGAAAGACCGTGCTGAAGCTGGAGAAGAGTACAGGGAGAGAAAGTGTAAGCCTGAGGAGTCCTTCCGTGGCTGTGATCGCAAGAGGTTCCGTAGAGATGCACCATCCAGGGAACGCTCATGCCACAACAGGGATGACAACCCTGGATCGAGTAGGAGAAGTGGAGGCTACACCACCAAATACTCCCGCCCTGCTCAGGATCGTTACACCAGGGACTGTTATGCTCAGGACCGCAACACTCAGGATCGTTTCAACCGTTCCGGCTCTATGAATGAACGCCCAGCACAGAACCGCTCCGCACCAAGCACTGGAAAATGGAAGGCACCCGCACCAACCCCTACAGGCGGTGCGCCTTTCACCTGCTTCGCTTGTGGCCAACCGGGTCACAAAGCCGCTGAATGCCCTCAAAACTCAGCCGCTCAGAAGTCTCAGTTCAAGGGATCTGCTACCCATGGACGTCCCAACCATCTAGACGCTGAGGAAGCACAGACTGCCCCTGACGTTGTGTACGGTATGTTTTTAGTTAATGGCAATACTGCATCAGTTCTATTTGACTCTGGAGCAACTTGTTCATACATATCATCCAAGTTTGCACGAGAGCATGATCTGCCTGTAACCCCACGTGAAAAGCCTATCATCACCAGCTCACCTTTAGGAGACCTAAAATGCACCCACATCTGTAAGGGGGTGAGTCTTACCATTGAGGGTCTTACCTTTAAAGCCAACCTAACCCTGTTACCTTCCACAAACCTAGATGTCATCTTAGGCATGGATTGGCTAACCATTCACCGAGGTATCATATCATGTTCACCTAGATACGTCCAAGTGACCCATCCATCAGGCCAAATTATTAGATGTGAACCATAGTCTGGAAAGTCCACCTCTATCCTATGTGCCCTTAAAAGTAAGTTCAGAATCACAAGAAGAGGAAAAGACAGTTCATGATGTGCCTGTGGTCAGAGACTACCCCGATGTATTCCCTGAAGAATTACCGGGTATGCCCCCAGACCGTGATGTAGAGTTCATCGTTGATCTTTTGCTGGGAACAGGACCCATTGCCAAGAGACCCTATCGCATGTCAGTTGATGAACTGGCCGAGCTCAAGAAATAGCTTGATGAGCTCATCTCAAAGGGATATATTAGACCCAGTGCTTCACCCTAGGGATCCCCTGTTCTGTTTGTTAAAAAGAAGGATGGCTCAATGAGAATGTGCATTGATTACCGGAACTTGAACGCAGTCACCATCAAGAACAAGTACCCCCTGCCAAGGATTGATGATTTGCTTGATCATCTTAGAGGTGCCAAATATTTCTCCAAGATTGATCTCAGATCTGGTTATCATCAGATGAAGATTCGAGAGAGTGACATCCCAAAGACAGCCTTCGTGACTAGGTATGGGCAGTTTGAGTTCACTGTGGTATCCTTTGGACTCACGAATGCTCCCACATACTTCATGAACATGATGAATAAGGTTTTCATGGATGATCTAGATAAGTTCATGGTGGTATTCATTGATGACATTCTTGTCTATTCATCCACCGCTGAAGAGCATGAACATCATCTGAGAACTGTACTTGAGAAACTAGCCCAACATCAGCTCTACGCAAAGTTCAGCAAATATGAGTTTTGGCTATAGGAAGTTGCCTTCCTAGGCCATGTACTATCAGATGAAGGTGTTGTAGTTGACCCAGCTAAGATTGAGGTTGTGAAAGAATGGGAACAACCCCCGTAATGTGACAGAAGTAAGAAGTTTCTTGGGATTGGCTGGATATTACCGCCGATTCATTGAAAACTTCTCCAAGATAGCCCATCCGATGACCAACCTTCTGAAGAAGACCAAGGAGTTTGAATGGACGCTCGAGTGCGAACAAAGCTTCTAGGAATTGAAACAGAAGCTTACCACAACTCCTGTGTTGGCATTGCCTGATATCAGCAAAGATTTTGTGGTCTATTGTGATGCATCCCGTCAAGGACTTGGTTGTGTACTGATGCAAGAGAGGAGAGTGATAGCTTATGCTTCTCGACAGTTGAAAGAACACGAGAACTGTTACCCTACTCATGATCTTGAGTTAGCAGCAGTTGTGCATGCTTTGAAGATTTGGAGGCACTATTTGATAGGCAACAAGTGCGACATCTACACCGATCACAAGAGCCTAAAGTACTTTTTCACTCAAGAAGATCTGAATATGAGGCAACGCCGATGGCTAGAGTTGATCAAAGACTATGATCTGGAAATTCACTATCATCCGAGGAAAGCTAACGTAGTCGCAGATGCCCTCAGCCATAAGAGTTACTGTCACACTTTGATCACTGAATCTGTACCACCTGAGCTCAAGGAAGAGATTGATGATTTCTAACTTGAGATACTACCGCATGGCTTGTTGAATGAGCTCCGCATACAGTATGATCTCACAGATCACATTTGTCAAGCTCAGAAAAATTGTGAAGAGATTGAATATCTCCGTGGTCTGATGAAACTAGGCTACAAGACCAACCATCATGAAGATGAACAAGGAACCATTTGGTTCAAGGATAGAATCTGTGTACCTTTAGATCCAGCCCTACGAGAGGAAATTCTGTCAGAAGCCCATGATTCTAAGTACTGTATTCACCCTGAAAATTCAAAGATGTATGAAGACTTAAAGAAACACTTTTGGTGGAAAGGCATGAAGACAAACATCGCAGGACATGTGGCACGATGTGACACCTGTAATAGAGTCAAGGCTGAACATCAAAGGCCTGCAGGATTGCTAAAGCCTCTTGACGTTCCTGAGTGAAAATGGGAGAGCATATCCATGGATTTTATAGTTGGATTGCCCCGTTCACAGAAAGGCAACGATTCCATCTGGGTGATTGTTGATCGTTTGACCAAGATTGCTCACTTTGTACCAGTGAAGACCAAGACCAATGCAGAAAAATTAGCAGATCTATATATTGAGCATATTCTCAGACTGCATGGAGCACCCTCTAGTATTGTATCTGATCGTGGTCCTCAGTTTGTGTCCCGATTCTGGGAAGCTCTGCACAAGTCTATTGGGACTAAACTTGATTTCAGCACCGCTTACCACCCGTAGACAGATGGATAGACAGAACGAGTAATTCAGATCTTAGAAGACATGCTTTGCGCTAGTGTGCTGAATTATGGATCTGATTGGGAGAAATGCTTACCCTATGCAGAGTTCTCTTACAACAACAGCTACCAAGCCAATATCAAGATGTCGCCGTTTGAAGCTCTGTATGGCAGACCTTGTAAGACACCTTTGATGTGGTCTCAACCGAGTGAAAGATCATTCTTTGATTCCGCTAAGATTCAAGATGCCGAAGAAGAAGTTGCTCAAGTAAGAGAGAATTTGAGGATTGCTCAAAGTCGATACAAGAGCTATGCTGATAAAAGGAGAAGAGAACTTAAGTTCAATGTGGGAGACTTCGTCTATCTCAAGGTATCTCCGCTACGTGGAACTGTTAGATTCCATGTGAAAGGCAAGCTTGCCCCTAGATTTGTTGGCCCATACAAGATTTGCAAGAGAATTGGAAAGCTCGCCTACAAACTTGAGTTACCCAAGGAATTGACGGGTGTACATCCCGTATTTCATGTATCCCAGCTACGCAAATGTTTGAGAGTGCCCGATGAAGTGATCCCGACTGATACACTTGACATTCAAGATACACTTGAGTATAGAGAACATCCTATCAGAATTCTGGGCAGAGATACCAAAGAAACCCGAAGCAAGACTATTCCTATGTGCAAGATCCAATGGAGTAATCACACTGAGAGAGAAGCAACATGGGAGAAAGAGTCTGACCTCCGGCTACGATATCCTTACCTCTTTGAAGAGTATGTTACGCTTTAATCCCGGGGACGAGATCCCCTTAAGGGGGTAGGACTGTAACAACCCAGAAATCCACACACCAAAAATACCAACTACAAATTTTTTCTTAAAAATCCCATGTGATATTAAGTGTCATGTATAGAAACCTAACCTAAGAGTTGCATTAGCAGTAACCCAACCCAAGTCATCACATAAGCATAGCATGTCATTTGTTGATTATGAATATTTAATCTCTAACAAATAAGTGTTGCATACATTTTGTGAGTTGGACTTTTCATTTGTCTCATGTAATGCCTAACGACCCCTTTAAAGTAATGAACCAAAAGAAATCAAATCAAAGGTTTAAAGTGAAAACTACCTATATTTTTGTATAACAAAACTACACCTACTTTTGTTATACAAAATGGCTAAATAAATTCCTAATATATATATTTAAGGAAGTTGTGGGTCATATATCTAAAACTCTAATGAATTTGGTGCACCAATTTTTGAATTCAAAAACCAAAACTAAATTTAAATTCAAACAATGGAGATGAAATGAAAAATAGAAAAGAAAAGAGAAGAGGAGAAGGCCTCGAAAGCCAGCAGCGGCTTGGCTTAGCCCTAAATTTGTGACCCAGCTGCTGACCATTATGCGCAAGAACGCTCCTGCCTTCCTTCGCTCGCTGCCGCCATTGTCATTGGACCCCAGCATGTCACCAGACGACGCCCACGCCCGCACGTCTCCCTACCTCCGCTTGCAGCGTGCTGCCACTGGACCCCGCATGTCAGCCCTACTATTCTTCTTGTCCACGCCGTGCACGACCACTGCGTGACAGAGCCCCGACAGCAATGGCAGGGCGGGCCAGGGGGTCACGCCCGGGGCATGGCCTTGCCCCCCCTTGCGCCGCGCCCACGCAACCACGCACGGCCATCGGATGGGATGCACGCCTCCGATCCCCCTCAATCTCCAGCCGCCGAACGCCGAGCTCCATGGCTGAGCTTGGCTATAGAAGCCCCAGCCCCGGAGCCCTAGCGCTCGTCCTGTCGCCCTGCCGCCACCTCGGTGGCCGTCCACAGCCCACCCAAGCCAAGAGAGAAGAGGGAGAAGAGGAAGAAGAGGGGGAAGACGCCGGAGCTCGGAGCACCGCCGCGGATCAAGCCGGAGCGGACGACACGGCACTGCCTCCGGAGCTACACGGCCACAACTCTTCACTGCGCCGCTATCCTCTCGCCCTCAACACTGACGGTGAGCCGTATGCCGCTGAGACCTCCTCCTAAGCCCCATGGACACGAGCACGCACGAGCGCACGCCGGGAACACGCGCACGGCCATGGCGAAGCCACCACGGCCGCATCACCACAGTAGATGTCACGCCACCGCCTTGGCTGGTTTCTTCCCACCACGGAAGACGCCACGATCATGATCACGGTAGGCGTAGGCCACTGGAGGACCCCGGAGGCCACACCGCGCCACGGCCGGAGCACCGCAGCCACCGCGACGACTCCACCGGGGACAGGTTCACTGGGAGCGCCTGGCGTTCCCTCGTCTCGCCCATCTTGATCACTGGAACCACACGCACGCCGTGACCACCCCACTGGAGCCACGTAGAGACCCACGCGCCTCGCCGCCGTTGTGCTCGGAAGGCCGCCGCCGTGGCCAAAGTCACCGGAGCCCCTGGAAGACCTCTCGACCTGCCCAACATGCTCGCTGGAGCACTGTGTCGCCCACGCGCACCACAGAAATGGCCTATGCCGCAGCACCCGTGCCTTCCCACACGCTGGTGGAGCTTGAGCCGCCGATCGCCGTGGCCAACACCTTGGGGAAGCTCTGGCCGCCCCTTGACCCCACAGACGCAGTCGCCGTGACCCAGGGAAGCTTTTCCCCTCTCCAATTGGACACCAGCACTGCCACGGGGGCTCACCGGGTGCTCGCCACCGATGGGAGCACCGCCGCGGAAGAAAATAGGGGAACACCCGCCCCCCTCGCCGACCACCCGAGCGTGAGCTCGGTGCACGTGAGCCAAGCTAGGGAGAAGAGACGGTGGACTTGGTCCACCATGCGCCCTGCTGTAGGTCCATGGACCATGAGCATTGGTCCACCGTGAACCACACGGTGTGAGCCGCGCTGTGGACAAAGCCCAATAAAGGCCCATGACCGCGACGTGGCAGCATCACAGCGTGCCACGTGTCCGGGTCAGCCCAGCCCAGACCGGCCCAACCCGAACCCACCAGAGCCCAGTTCGAACCCGGCCCGTATTGACCGTTGACCGGTCAACGTTGCCCGTTGACCTGGCCCCACATGTCAGTGACACGGTGTTGCTGGACCCACACGTCAGATGATGACGTCATGCTGGCGTCGTGATGACGTCACGCGGGACCCACATGTCAGAAGCTAGCGCAGCCGAGGTGACGTCATGCTGACGTCACGCTGACATCAGCTGATGACGTCAGCAGCCCTGGCCCCACACGTCAGTGACCCTGACCGTTGACCGAAGACGTTGACTGTTGACTCACCGTTGACTTTGACCGGACCCACCTATCAGTGACTCAATTGCCTCTGGCCCCACCTGTCGGTGAGCATGACGTTGATGACGTCATGCTGACGTTAGCTAAACCCCACCTGTCAGCTCGAAACCGTCATGCTGACGTCATGCTGACGTCAGCAAGCCACGTGGACCAACCCCAGCATGACACGTGTAAGCCCAGGATTAATTCAGCCTTTTTCTATTTTCAGAAATAGATTTAATCTTCAGAAATTCATAACTAATTCATACGACCTCGAAAAAATACGAAACCAGGACCAAAATTCATCTAAAATCAAGCTCTTTGCCATGGACCCATGTTTGAGTGCATTTGGCTCTTTTGAATTTTCATTGCTTCTTTTTGCTATTCTATAGACGTCGCTAACGCGACTATAATACGGTCGTTTGCAGACTCGGAGGAGAACCAGACGGACGAGGATCGTGAGTACCGTGAGGAGTACAGAGACGACTACACTGAAGGTGCCACATCCCACCCAATCTTGTAGCACCTATTACGCATGGCTAAAGTAGAAATGCTAGTGCTTACTTTATTGTCATATCACACTATGGTAGGACTTGCATGGTAGTATGCTTTCTTGATGGCCTCTACCTTGACGCAACCTTACCCCTGCTCACCCTGCTGTTAGGCTAGTCAAACACTTGTTATTATATTTCATTGCTTATTACTTCTACTACGCTTGCGCTATATTGATGCGTGGTGGAAACTTGTGTTAACTGGACTATGGGGAGATTGCTGCGTGTGTGACTTGGGTGCGTGGAGGGTGAGGGTTGTGTCGACCAAGTTGGAGTATACGACAAGCCTGGAGCAAGTCTTGCCGTGGGGTGCTACCTGGGCACCCCTGGAATGGATACCTGTGGTGGGTAAATGGTATACAAGGTGGCCCTGGGTGTGATCCTATGATGGGAGGAGCCCAGGGTGGAGGTGCTGTGGTGGCACAGTAAATGAAAACCCTGATGAAGACATTCTGTCTTGGTCAAACCTAAGACTTACTAGTACTCAGACTCACCGGGAAGCCTTACGTACCACTCGCCCTATATGGTGTGGGACGGCCGGACTAATTGGTAGGATATTGCCACTACTGCTAGGTTGATAGCGGACAGTGTAAGGAGGTACGGGGTGCGGAGGATTTCCCCCACACCATTCCGAGACTTCATGGAGACCTTGTGGACCCGGCTCATGACTCATAGTTTCAGCCACCCCAGACCAGACTTGGGGTGTACCAAGGCTGAATGTTAGAGTGGCATTATCCTAGGCTAGCAAGCGGCCGGAATCAGCCCAGTTGACGACGGTCAGCGAGGAAGGCGGATCTTGTGGTTATGTAAAACCTCTGCAGAGTGTATGGTTGATTGATCGATACATATGCCGACTGGTCGGCTATGGACCTTTCCTGAGTTTCGCTTAAACTAGATAGAGAGATGAGTCCTTCTTATCTCCCCCTGGGATGAGTGATCGGACGTAGCCAGGGGCTACGGGCCTTGAGACAGTGCCGAGAGGGAGTTGGCCTGTCGACTGAGCGATGGTACGGGTGTGGTATGGTGATGGTGTGGATATGGTGGTATGTCGGTCCTAGGATCAAAACCTGGCTCGGTAATGGGAAAGGGGGTGGAATGTGTGTGAATGGTGTTAAAACTTGACCAACTATTATTATGAACTTGATATGCTAAATACATAGGAAACCCTAGCCTTATAGGTTCCTTTTTATTATATCCAACTTGCATCCAATTTCCACAAAGCAATGCCCATAGGGTTGGGAGTGGCCAGTACAAATCGTACTGATAAATTTTGGCACACAGGTTCTGCTGAGGAGTATAGCTCTGAGGAGTTTGACGGTTGAGGGGTTCGTTCCTACGCTCGAGTTTGGCGATCCTATCTTCAAGCTGTTCTGAATGAATGCTACTTTTGATTCCGCCAATGCGGCGATGTAATAATCTATGTACTTCCGCACTAATTGTACTCTGATATTATCGTTGTATGGATGTGATATTCGACTAGAATCTAGGTAATATGATCTACAACGGTCTTATTACACTTCGACTCTGTGGATTTCCCTTTGCGGAAATCGGGGTTGTTTCACCGAACACGTTGGGGTCACTGGCCGAGCCGGAGGAGCAACGGAGAGATGGTTCGACGGTCACCGTAGCCACGACAGAGCAACGGTCGTCAGTGGCGGTGTTCCGGCAACTGCAGTGGATGAAATGATCAAGCAACAAGGCGCAAAGCTTCACGGCCTCAAGGCAAAGTTGAATGGCTACCAAGCAAGGACAGATACGCACCGTGGAGCACTGGCCATGGCGACGCGCGCTCGACGGGGATTCTGCCGGCCGCGAGTAAGAAAGACACGACCAGCGTTATCTCGGCGAAATCAAGCTGCAATAGTTGGTTGGCTAGGTGCGCAAGGAGCAAGCGAAGCTCAGATGGTGCTTTGCCGAGGATGTGAAGGCGCTACGGCGACGGCAAAGCTCAACGGAGCAGCGGCGGTGATGACTGGAAAACAGAGGAGGAGAAAAGAAGAACGGCGACGGCGCCAGGGCTATAAACGTGACCAGGAAGCAAAGAGAAGCCACACAAAGTCCTTCTCCACACCAGCGCGAAGCCAAAGACAGCCACGACCGCGCCTGGAAGCAGAAAGAAGATCACCGGCGGTGAGGTGGCTTCCGCGGCACTGTTCAACTTATTTACAAAATTGCCATTCGATTTAAAATCCCAATTACTCCCAAATTTATGTAACAACTCAAAAATCTCCAAAAATAAAAGTTGTTCAAAATTCAAATTTCTACAACTTTGGTTTTATAACCACCCCCTAATTCGGTCCACATTTTGAAATGCAAATTGAAATTCAAAAAGAGGACATTTAAAGAATTACGCCTTTTCAAATTACTTCAAATTTTATAAAACAATTTTAAAAACTCCAAGAACCAACTTTATACAGCTCGACAAGTTCCACATTTTTGCTTTAAGGCTCAACCTCAAAATGTACTTCGATTTTGAATTAGGTTTTTCGGGGTAAAACTAATTGCTGGAAATCAGGGTTTTGGGAAATCCAATTCAACACAATTCTTTGAACTTGATTCAAACAATACAATTCAACACATACAACATAAAAGTAAACTTTTTTAGTGAATGCATATCCAAGTTTTCACTAAAACCAAATGCTTTGCAATGCATATGATGACACGTCCTGTTTTAGGTTTTAAAACACCAGGGGTGTTACACTAGACCTTGTCGTTCGACAGCTCCTCTGGCAACGCACGGTCGGGGTCCGTCGGGCCGTTGTACTTCCACATCGGCCATGTCCTCTCCGCTAGCAGAGCGACCCGATGGCAGAAGAGGGTGTGGAACACCCATGCCCCATCAAGGCCACGCCGCATGAGTTTCTGAAGCTCTGCCTCAATAATCTCCACCCTCTTCTTCTGCTGGCTCGCGGGGCCCCACGACCAGCTTTCCTGCCTCTTTGGCATTCTGCCAGTGAAAGGCGGGAATGGCGCCTCCGTCGAGTTCCTAATGTAGAACCACTCCCCGTGCCACCCCCGATTGGAATCACAGGGGGTATACACGGGGTACGAGCCCGACGTGCTTGGTTTCTTCTGCATCACGAAACCCCCCACCGGTGCGATCATGAGCGACTTCCCCTCCGACAAAGCTCACCTAGAGAACTTCCGCTGAAAGAAATCTATGTGCGGCTCCATCCTGAGGAAGGCCTCACACACGATGACGAAGCCAGCGATATGCAGCACCCTAGTTGGGTTAAGGTGATGCAGCTCCAGACCCTTCTTGTTGAGGAGCCCATGCAGGAACCAATGCGCGGGGTACCCTAACCCGCGCTCGTGAAAGGCGAGGAAGGAAACAACCTCGTCGGCCTGCCATTATGGGATGTCCTCCCTCCCAGGAGCCCTCCAGTGCACCACCTCCTTCGATGGCAGAAACCCCTTCTCGATGAAGGAAGCCAGCACCGACTCCCTCGCGACGGATGACCTCCAGCTCGACATTTTCGCTCCGGGTTCACAAATGGATCTATGAGTTTTCTCCTCCCCTTCGCTCTCCCCTTTTCTCTCCTAGGAACCACCACGACACTCAGATGCTCTCGGTGAGAAGGAAGAAGAAAAAGAGGCGGTAGACGAGGAATAGGCGAAGGAATGGAACGAAAGCCCTCTTCCTTCCCCTACTTAAAGAAAGAGGCACAATAGTTTGGAAAGGCACAGCGATTGGGGAAAGGCGAAACGATGAGGGCGAAAAACCCTCCCGCTTCCCCCATTCAATGCGGATGGGATACGATGGGACGCTCCCTGGCCGATGCGACGCACCCTGCCTGATAGAATGGTGCCTGGTTAGGTAGGATGTGGCCTGGGTAGG
The DNA here is from genome assembly GCA_904845875.1 of Miscanthus lutarioriparius. Classification (NCBI taxonomy): domain Eukaryota; kingdom Viridiplantae; phylum Streptophyta; class Magnoliopsida; order Poales; family Poaceae; genus Miscanthus; species Miscanthus lutarioriparius. Next base: position 36,312,868 of record CAJGYO010000011.1, on the reverse strand, counting down.
GCCCACCACTACCGCACGCCGGGCGCAAGAAACAAGGCACCACTGCGCGCAGGCGGCCCTCTGCCTTCCTAGGCAGGACTTGGAAAGGCCCAATAATAGGATCTCCGGCAGAAGAGACTAACGGGCTTCCTAAGTCAATCGGATGGCTCAGGTGAACGCCGAGAGGCGGGTAAGGAGCAGAGGAACGCCTCATGTAGGCCATGCCGACTCTGTCATGAACGACGAGCATGGATCCCGGTCGTACATATCCGATAGGAGCTCCTCAAATACCGTCGCTCGAGTCATCAAGGTAACATTACCAAACCCCACTATTTCTTATATATGAACATTCATTCATCCATGCATGCATTCATTCATTCCACACAAACAAAAGCATCGCATATGCAGTTAAATGCATCACAACGCTTCATGTTGCATCACGAAGTGGCAGTTGCCTCATTCAACATGAGCAACGACCAACCGAGGTTCGAAGGACGGCCCACGATGGGCTTGAGGCCGCCTCGCGTCAAACAGAGCCAAGGGAGAAAACGCAGATGAGCCCCGAGCGGCCCTTGCCTAGTCTGCCCTAGGGTCGTCTCAACCTTCTTGTTCAATCCTAACCTCCCACCAAACCCATAGAATCTCCATCGAGGGGAGGACAGCGGGCCACCTGGGTCGGTCTCCGGAATGACCCAAGCATCTGTCGGGTTGCAGGTTAAGGAGCAGTGGAGTGCCACATGAGGGCTATGTCGACCCTGTCATGAACGATGGACCCAGACTTCACTCAAATATACCCGTTAGCGAGTTCACCGAGCGCGTCACTCGAGTGATCGAGGCAAGCGACGTTAGCTCAGCCCCTACGGTTGTGAGAAACCACGGATGGGTTAACACACAAAACTCAACCGACCCCTACCAAGCCCAAACAGGGCTCAGGGGCTCAAGACACGCAAATGCCTCAGCTGCGCCAAGGGTCCGCAACTCTGACTCGCTCAATCCCATGGCACGCCCGATGCCTGGGTCCACGACTCCAACTTGCCCGATCCCACGGCACGCCCGATGCCTAGATCCGTGACTCTGACTCGATCCCCAAACGCGCCCGACGCCTAGATCCACGAGTCTGTCTCATCTGATCCCCCGACGTGTTCGACGCCTGGATCCATGATGTTGGCGATGTCCGTGCACCGAGGAGCGAGGAGTCCCCGACGACGCTGGCGATGTCCGAGCACCGAGGAGCGATCCGAGCACCAAGGAGCGAGAGTCCCCAGCATCAGCTGGCGATGTTCGAGCACCGAGGGGCAATCCGAACACCGAGGAGCGAGAGTCCTCGGCGTCGCTGGCAATGTTCAAGCACCGAGGAGCAAGGAGTCCCCGGCGTCACTGGCGATGTCCGAGCACCGAGGAGTCTTCGGTATCACTGGCGATGTCCACAAGGTGAAGTGTGCCCACTTAGTCCTCGAGCACGAAGAATCCGAGCATCGAGGAGTCCCCGGCGTCGATGGCGATATCCGAGCACCGAGGAGCCCCCAGCGTAGCGGCCAACAGTCCGATCAACTATTCGGCGACGAAGTTTCGTGAACCTAGCAGTCTGACCAATTGATCAGTGGAGAAGTCTGAGCACTAGGTGGTTCGATCACCTGGACGCTGATCCTACAATACAAATATGGAGAACGGGTAGTACATGATGTAAAAATATATGAACTCCGGAGAAAAATCAACAATGGCGATGAAACGGCGTATGCAGCTTGGCGATCAGTTGGTGTGAAGATATATTTATATATGACCTCTGCTCAAACCCTGCTGTGAGTAATGTACATGCTGTTATTTACTCGTTATTTACTATCTTCCTCCGATTATTCGGAGGGACCGCATTGACCGCACCGCAACCATCGTATGACCGGTTCCCCTATGACCTCACGTCCCCCATAGACACGTACGCTCGAGGGCTCCAAAAGATGCTGACGCCGCCTCCTCTCACATCCGAATTCATGGGGATGGCAAGCTACGCTCACACCTATTTCTACGAACTCATAGATGACGAGGTTGAGAGTGACGGCTCTAGCATCGACAACGTGGCACCTAGTCACCGTCCATCCTAGGAGTGTGCTATAGCGGATGTTCTGGGATTGCCACCGGTGGAAGCAGAGTCCTTGCACACTAACACCCCTCCAGATCCTCGCGCAGGGGCCCTCGCGCTCGCGTGAGAGCACGGTGAGGAGCTACGACAATGGCGGCAGGACCAGCAGCCACTTGCACCGGTGCACTCGGTGCAGCACGTCGTGCCACACGCTCGTAATCCGGTGAGTGGTGCCTAGGGTCGCGCCCGCCAGGTCCAACTCAACATCATGAGCAAAGGGAACAATCTCCCATAGTTTGCTCAGGCCAGCTAGAACATCATCGCTGCGGTGATGCTTTTGTGCGGCGTCCCCGACCCTATCGACCCCTGAGAGCGGGCGGTCCACCAGAACCTCCGGGTGCTTGTGGTGATCGCCGTCGTTCAGCAGGCGGAGAGCTCTGCATCGCAACACCGACTCATGGCCTCTCTCCCCACCAGGGGAGTGGGGACGCACTAGATGAATCGCTCCATTCGCTCACCACTACAGCCAACGAGCGTGGCACAGGAGGCCACAACCACGCCATGGCCTGACCTAGCGCCCGCTCCACACCACACCCCTGTGCGTGAATGACTCTGATCAAACCAAGATGCTCGCAGCATCATCAGCAACCGGCATCAGGCCCGACAGGATGATGACGTCCATTGGGCGATAGTAAGGCCTGACAGGCTGGACCATCGAGGGGAGCGGTGAAACGCACCCCAGGCATGGTCGCCGGCTAGATGACCAGAGTCCTAGCCCGAATGGCCCAGGACCGTAGGCCTTTGGGCGACGCATCTAGAGTGTGTCGTTCCCATAGCGCTTCTGACCGCCCACCAACATTGCCAAGTACACCGGGGAGACAAACCCCGGTATATGGCTCGAAGATTTCCGGCTCGCCTGCCAAGCTGGAGGAGTGGATGATGACCACTTCATCATTCAGTACCTCCCCATTTACGTGGGGGAACATGTTCAATGATGGCTCGAATTCCTCCCACATGATAGCATCCACGACTGGACGGACCTCAAGAAGGTCTTCGTCAGGAACTTCCAGGGGACGTATGTTCACCCTAGGAACTCCTGGGACCTCAAGAGCTGCCAGCAGGAGCCCAATGAACCCCTGCAGGATTACATCCCTAGGTTCTCCAAAAGATGCAACTCCATCCCTGATGTCGTCGATGCGGACGTCATCAGCGTGTTCCTCTTCGTGAAAACCTACGAGTTCCTGATCCACAAGCTTGGCAGCCTAAAGCCCTGTACCACCCGTGTCCTACTCGACGTCGCCACAATCCATGCCTTCGGTGAGGAGGCGATCGGAGCGGTCTTCAACGGAGGCCGGGACAAAGGTAAGGCCAAATGCAAGGATCGGGACGAGGCCCCCTCCACGCAGAGGGGCAAAAAGGACAAGAAAGATAATCGCCGAACTGGCCAACTCTGCATTGGTCGCCATGGCTGATCACATGGGCAAGCAGCCCTAGTAGGGCCTCTTGGACCACTTCAACGAGGTCATCGAGAGCCCATGCACAAAATATGCCCACCCCGTCAAGCACCTCTACAAGGACTACGAGCTCCTCAACCACTTTCTGCGACAGGCCGACGGGCCAAAGGAAGGAAAAGGCAAGGAGGCAGTAGCCAAGAAAGGGGGCGTGGTGGGCAAGGATATAGACAACTGAAGGTCCCTATACGGCAACCAAGGTGATCCAACTGGGCGCCTTTCGACTGAAGGACGACAATGGCAACGTTCTCACCAACACTTGGAACAGCAAACAACTACGTCGTTTCTTCCCCTAGAATTTAGTCTTACCATTTTTTACTTAACGTTTTCTCCTATAAAGCACCCCAACCTGAACACTTTTGGCCTAGTCGCTTGGGGGCTCCATGGGGGTGCAATACCACCTCTCTTTTTTACTATCATATAGCCCGTTCCTTTAATTATCTTACGTAACTTTGCTTTAAATATTCTGACCAATCGCACCCTACCTCTACCTACGGTTATGAGAAGCTGAGCCTTGCGGGCCATGCCTAGGCTCTTAAGGTTGCAGCCTATGAGACGAACGGGCAGGTGCGAAAAAGAAAGAATAAAAACAAAGTTATACTAAGGTAAAAATAAGGAACGAACGGGACAAGCTTCCATGAATGAAGTAGTTCCATTGCAAAAACACTTTACACAGGGGGCTCCCCCACGACATTATCTTTTACATCTGCTGAAGTATTTCTACTCTAAACTTCTATTGTGGCTCCCCAGTGGCATCAGCTACCGGCTCGATCGGCGAGGGTATGGGCTACTCGTCCTCCGACTGGGCAATGTTCGGCCCGGTCGGAGGTGGGGCGACATCCGCTTCCAACCCAGGCTCCACGCCATCCATAGGCTGGGTGATGACCTCCTAACATGTGCCTTCGGCCATGTCCGCATGGCGAGCATCCATCACCCACTGCGTGGATACCTGCCCGGCCACTAACTTTGCGTGTGGCAGCAGGCTCCCCTCAAGCGACTGGATGTCCTCCACGCTCCAGCCATCAGCATACCCGCTGCAGATGGCGGCGAAGTCCAGGTCCGACTGGTACGTTGCCACCGAAGTCAACACCACCGACATCCTGTAGAACAGCCCATCGGTGATGAGGGCCCAAACCTCATCCAGAACCTCCGCCAGTCGGATGGTGGGCGCGCTGGTACTTGGCGCCGACCCAAAGACCTCCAAGACGACGAGCTGGGCAACATTGCATATCTGGTCAAGTTCCCCCTCGAGAGCACGTTGCTCTTCAAGGGAGTTGGCTAGCACCTCCACGTCTCGGCCAATCATCACCTTGGTCGTCTCTAGGTCCTGCTCCAATGATTCCACCTTTCCACCCAGCTCTAGAAGAATGACTACAAGCTCAGAAGCAAGCTAAAGAAAGAAACCAACACGTCAAAAGCAGAAAAGGTACTTACCGAGGTGGGTGTTCTTGAGGATGGAGAGTCCCTCCTCCTGCCGAGTCACCTGTTCGCGCAGCCAGGTGTTCGCCTCCTCCATCCCCACCACCCGGCCCCGAAGCGCGAGCACTTCCTAGTCGGCCTCCGACCGAGCCTTCCGCTCTGACTCCAAGGCGTTCCACTCCATCTCCAAGGTCTCTAGGGTACCTTGGAGCACCACCTCGGTGTCCGCCAGGGACTTCCTGAGGTTGCCTCGTTCTTTGCCTAATAGGCCTTGGCTGCCTCAAGACCCCGCTCGGCGATCAGTCGCCCGCTCCGCCGCAAGCACTTCCACCGCCCACCTCGGTAGCCTCCGCCGCTCGGACCTAGGACTCGTGGCGGGAAGACTCCAGCTGGTGCTCGAGCTCCTCCATCTGGGTGTGCTCCATCCGGAGAAAATGGGACTTGCGGCTCAACATCTCCTCCAGACCCTACAAAACAAGAAGCAAGCGTGCTAGGGCAACCGATGAAAAAACAGGAGTCAAGGACAAACGCAGAAAACTCACCACTGTGGCATAGGGTTGGTCAACTGTGACCACCTGCTCAATGGACTTGACCTGCTCCAGGGCCTCCTCTACCTTCACCCTAGTTCAGAAGAGATAGGACTCCACCGCAAGTCCTCTCCCCCAAGCATGTCCTAGAGCTGACACTCCTGCTTATCCCAAAGGATGAACCGCACCTTTCTTAGATCTTTGGGGTAGGGCCACACCAGGTCGGTCTCCCCCAGCCCGCTGGAGGCCCTAGCCTCCGACCGAACCACCACCAGCTCCTACGATGGTGCCGGTGGCTCCACCTTGTCACCTGCTTCACCATCGAAGGGGATCTCCACCCCCTTGATTTCACGGGCCACCGGCAGGCGTTCGGGCTCTCGCTCGGCTGCATCTCCCCCCGGCACCTCCAGCTCCAACCAGGAGGGTGAACCACGTAGCCCTTCGCCCAACGAGGCAAGGAGCCCGGTCTCCTTCTCCTCTTCCGCCACAGCCGGTGGAGGAGGGGCCACAAGGGACACCTTCAACGCAGCCTCCACCATCACCACCGGGATCGCTGCCAACACCGTTGCCGCTGCTGCCGCCATACTGACGACCAACCCGAGGGGTGCCATCGTCGAAAGGGAAGGACCCACATCCACCACCCTGCTCTCCCCACTGCTCGCCACGGCGTGATGCAAGGTGGGCCTCCAATCCTCCTGCATGGGAGTTGGGGTGATGCTCAGCCCCATCAGCATCTGGTCGCTATCAAAAAAATGCAGGTGAGTTGCACTCCAGAAAACTCAATAGCAAGATCGAAAAGAAACAAAGAAAGACTTACCAGGATGTAAGTGGTACAACTCTGAAACCCCGACCCGACAACAACAGGCCCGCCAGGCAAGGACTGCTCCCAGCCCATGACCCACATCCCCTCACTTCGACTAGGGGGGAGTCGACCCAACCAGCTCCTACTTGTCTCGCAAGTGACCACAACGTTCGGCTTGGGGCACGCCAACCGGAGCAGCTGATGGGGCATCCTCCCATTGCGAGTCGCACACTGCCGTCGGCCCCAATGATGCGTGGGTGTGAGCCCACTCCTTCGATTGCCTGACCTACCCTACCATGCCCATAGCTGGCGGGGACAAGACCATGTCCGCTTCGCCTCCTGTTCACCAATGGCGTCCGCGCTCGCGACACGCTTTCTCGACGCAGGAACATCGCCATGCCTCTCTGCCTCTTGCTTACCGCTAGCGGACACGGACGTAGGATCATGATGCTTTGCTAAGGTCGCAATGACCTCCTAGCTTTCCTCCTCCTCAGAGAAGATCATGTCATCACCCACTTTTGTGGGGTCCTCCGAATCTCCATCGAGGGGAGGACAGCGGGCCACCCGGGTCAGTCTCCGAAATGACCCAGGCATCTGCCGGGTTGCTGGTTAAGGAGCAGTGGAGTGCCACATGAGGGCTATGCCGACCCTGTCACGAACGATAGACCCAGACTTCACTCAAATATACCCATTAGCGAGCTCACCGAGCACGTCACTCGAGCCATCGAGGCAAGCGACGTTAGCTCAGCCCCTCGGTTCTGAGAAACCGCGGACAGGTTAACACACAAAACTCAACCAACCCGTACCAAGCCCAAACAGGGCTCAAGGGCTCAAGACACGCAAATGCCTCAGCTGTGCCAAGGGTCTGTGACTCTAACTTGCTCGATCCCATGGCACGCCCGATGCCTGGGTCCGTGACTCGACTCGCCCGATCCCACAGCACGCCCGATGCCTAGATCCGTGACTCTGACTCGATCCCAGACACGCTCAACGCCTGGATCCATGAGTCTATCTCGTCTGATCCCCTGACGCATTCGACACCTAGATCCACGGGTCTGTCTCGTCCGACCCCTCAGCGTGCCCAACCCCTGGGTCCAAGACTCCAACTCGCCTGATCCCATGTTGCGCCTAATGTCTAAATCTGTGACTCCATCTCGACCGATCCCTCGACCACGACCAAATGCCTAGGACCATGCTCCTAGAAACGTTTGGTCAGAAACCGAAAAAAGTGAGACTATGCCCACTACAGTGCACACGCACACGCCTGCTAAACAAAACCCCCAGGGGATTCCACCCGAATCACCCGGGGACTCGGGGGCTACACCCGCAGGTCCGCTCACGTGCACCCACTGACAAAACAAAACTTCCCCCACTAGCAACACGAAAAAACCCCTAAATGATTCTATCCGAATCGCCCGGGGGCTTGGGGGCTACACCCGCAAGTGCGCTCGTGCGCACCCGTCGTCAAGATAAAAAATCCACCAGACGATTCTCCCCGAATCACCCGTGGGCTCCTGTCGGGTTCATAAACCCGGGGTCCCTCATGGACCGGCTTCCCAACAAAGGCTCGGCCCTAAAAGCATCTAGGCCCCTAGTTGGGTTTTGGTGATTAATGACAATACATGATTGCTGTGACTAACGTGTGTTTTGCAGAGGGAATTAAGTTAGGTCACGGTAATGGAAATCGACTGGGCTATCATGATATTCATGCCCGTACGATGGAAATCGTTTTGGTTTTCAAAGGATGGACGACAAGGTTAAGGATGGACTAGTTCTAAGTGTCGATTGGAGTTGGAGTGACACTTAGAGTAGGTTAGGACTTTGTTTTTCCTTTGGCCATACTATTAAGGGAGGTATGGATGGGTAGCTTGACCTAGGTGAGTAGTGGGTTAGGTGTGGTGCACACTTGCTAAAACTAGCGCTATGTAGCTCCTACATAGTCCTTAGATTCAATGAAGCAAACTTCATTCATGTATGATCGAGAGTTGGAAGTGAATGGAGGGTCAAATACAGATCGGACGCTGGCTTTGGTGCGACTGAATGCTGGCGCAGAGTCCGGTCAGTTCATTTGATCAAGGTGATTTCGTTCGGTGCGACCGGACGCTGGAAGGTCAAGTGACCGAACGCTGAGATCCAGCGTCCGGTCGTTTCCAGTAAGGTTCCAGAGAGGGAAAATCACGACCAGACGCATCCGGTCAGTGCTGACCAGATGCTGGCTAGCGTCTGTTCACACTGTAAACACTGGAATTCGGAGTGTACTGACCGGAGCGTCCGGTCACCCCATAGAGGCACATAACGGTTTGTTTTTCAGCCGGTGTTATAAATAGAACCTCCACTCGTGTGTGGGGGTACTTTTGCTCATTCCAACAGCTGAGAAACACCTTAGAGAGTGCCAAGAAGAGCAAGGTCCTAGTGAGGTGATTGAGATTTGAGAATCCTAAAGAGAGCCTTCATTAGTAAGATCAAGAGTAGCAAAGTGTGCATCCATCTTTCTCCCTAGGCTTGTCGTGGTCAAGTGAGAGTTCGTGCTTGTTACTCTTGGTGATCGCCATCACCTAGATGGCTTGGTGGTGATTGGGAGCTTGGTGATCATCCAGAGAGCTTGTGGATGACCCAACTCGCATTGTGAGCGGTTGTGGGTGATTCACAGTGACGGAGTGTCGAAGAATCAACCCATAGAGAGCACTTGATCCTTTTGTGGATCAAGGGGGAGCTACACCCTTGCGTAGGTGCTCCAACGAGGACTAGTGGGGAGTGGCGACTCTCCGATACCTCGGCAAAAATATCGCCACGTTCCTCCTTCTCTATTTAATTTGAGCATTTAATTTGAGCAATTCAATTCTTGTTTTTACATTCATAAAATTGCCATGCTAGAGTAGGATTGGAATTTAGGTTGCAAGTCTTTTGTGCGGTAGAACAATTAGAAACACTTTTTAGGCACAAGGGGTTAATTGGGCTAACCATAGAATTTAATTATTACAAAGAAATTTAGAATTAGCCCAATTCACCCCCCCTCTTGGGCATCTTGATCCTTTCAATTGGTATCAAAGCCTCGTGCTCACATATTTAGGCTTAACCGCCTAGTGAAAGATGTCTCACGGGGGATGGACCTCCTCCTATCTTTGAGGGGGACATTTTCCATATTGGAAAATTCACATGGAGGCGTATCTAGAAGCTCTAGATGTTGGAATACCTAGAGCCGCCTCACAAGGTTTCCCAAAACCTCGGGATGCCGCACACCTACAAGGCTATGAGTTGAACTATGAAAAATGGAATGCAAAGGCTAGAAACACCATATTTAGAGGCCTTTGTAAAGATGTGTTCAACCAGGTGAGGAACCACAAAGACGCCCATGCACTATGGTCGGACATTTGTGCGCTCCATGAGGGAACAAAGAGTGAGCATGAGAAATGCTATCATCTTGTCATGAAAAAACTTAACTCTTTTGAGATGCTTCCCAAAGAATGTGCTAATGAGATATATTCACGTTTGAATGTTCTTATAGAGAAAGTTAATGGGCTTGGACTCACTCAAATGCAACCATCCGAGGTTGTAAGAAAGATCTTGAGTGTCCTTCCCATTGACAAATATGGGCATATTGTGACCGTGCTACATCAAGGTGATCTTTCCACCACTACACCGACACAAATATTGGGAAAGATCAATGCTCATGAGATGTACATACACATCACACCTCAAGATGGCTCATCCTCTACAAAGAAGAAAGAAAAAGACTTAGCATTCAAGGCTAGCCAAGAGAAGGGCAAAGCAAGACTTGAGTATGAGAGCTCAAGTGATGATGAAGTTGATGATGAAAGTATTGCTCTCATGGTAAAGAAAACCGCCAAGATGCTAAAGAAGCTCAACAAGAGTGGCATCAAGTTCGATGGCAATAAGAAGAAATTCTTCACAAGCTCTAGAAGGAAGCCAATCTCCGAGATGGATTGTTACAATTGTGGAGAACTTAGTCATCTAGCTCACCAATGCACAAACCCAAGATAGACAAGTTCAAGAACAAGAACAAGGGCAAGAAAGATGACTCAAGCAATGAAGATGAAGATGAGAAGAAAAAGAACAAGTCATACAAGAAGAGAGATGGCAAGAAGAAGGATTTCCATAAGAAGAAGAAGAGTAGAAAGGCTTACATCGTTGGTGATTGGCTCACGGACATTGATTCATCTAGTGGATCATCCGATGATGATAGTGACGACGAGAAGGTGGCGCTATTGTTATTGACACTTCATCATCTTCACCACCACCACTGCCATCATCCTCTACACACCTATGCCTTATGGCCAAAGGTGAACGAAAGGTATCACATGATGATGATAGTAGTGGTGATGATCATGCTCATAATGATGATAGTGATAGTGATAGTGATAGCGATGATGATGAATATGAATCACCTTTCTACGATGATCTTGCTAAATTGCTAAAAAATACACTAAGATCAATATAAAGACTAGAGCTAAAAATGAAAAGCTTGAGATTAAGAATGATTCACTCTTAGCTAAATGTGACATAGCCAAAAAGTCTAATGTTAAGCTTAAAGAAGCAAATGATGCTATGTCATCCAAACTCAAAGAGCTCAAATCTTCTAAGAAAGAGCTTAAAGATAAACATGATAAACTTGAGTGGGTGCACAAAGAGGTCATCACTAGCCACAACAAGCTAAAAGAAGAATATACAACTCTTAAGATTAATCATGATAGTCTTGTTATTGCTCAAGAATTTTTACCCAATGAGCCACATGATGCTACTAACAATGTTGTTAAGATTAATATAGCTACATCATATGATGATTTAATTGATGAGGGCATTGAGCAAGATCTAGTGGCAAAGGCAAGCAAGTGGTTGAGTGCAATGACTATGATGAGTATGTCAAGCTCAAGCATGACAATGAAAAGCTCAAGAAAGAGTTTGAAGAATTCAAAATCCACAACACCATTGTGCTAGAAACTCTTGATCATGATGGTGACTTGATTCTTGAAAATGAGAAGCTAAAAGAAGAGAACAAGAAACTCAAGGAAGAGAAGAACAATGTTACTCTCAAGGAAGATAAAAGTAGTGATGCACTCAAGGAAGAGAACAAGAAGCTCAAGTTGGAGAAAGAGCATCTCAAGATTGGATTGAGCAAGTTCACTAGAGGCAAGCATCTTCAAAGTGAGCTACTTATGAACACCGTCATGAAGATGGATAGAAGTGGCATTGGGTACATGGCAAACAAAGAGAAGAAGGCTCAAGTTCAACAACAACAAAAGTCAAAGCCAAAGAGATGTTTTGAGTGTGGACAAGAAGGCCACTTTGCTTATGAGTGCCAAACTCTACCACCACAACCCTTGCCCAAGCATGCTAGACCCTTTACCTTCAATGCTCACTACATGCTTAGAAAGATTCTAGTGGAAAGATGAAAGTGATGTTCTTAGGACCTCCTAATAAGAATAGGCCTAAGAAAATTTAGGTTGCAAAGTCACTTGTTGAGAAGGTGAAGGACCCTCAACAAGTTTGGGTTCCTAAAGCTTGATCTCTTGTGTGTAGGTGAACTACAAGACCGGTGGAAGTCAATGATTTATTGATAGTGGTTGTACACAATATATGACCAGTGATCCTCGTATGTTCACCTCATTAGATGAAGAAGTAGATGGACAAGAAAGAATCACATTTGGGGATAATTCAAAGGGCAAGGTCAAAGGATTGGGCAAAGTGGCAATATCAAATGATCATTCAATCTCAAATGTGTTATATGTTGCTTCATTGAGTTTCAACTTGCTATCCGTTGGACAATTATGTGATCTTGGCTTCCAATGCTTGTTTACCGAGAAGGAAGTTGTTGTATCCAAGAAGGATGATGATCAAGTGATATTCAAAAGATTTAGATACAACAACCTATATCTAGTGGACTTCACCTCTGAAGATGCAAACTTGAAGACTTACCTATTCACCAAAACAACACTTAGGTGGCTATAGCATAGAAGACTTGCTCATATTGGGATGAACTCACTCAAGAAGCTAATGAAGAACGATTTGGTGAGAGGGTTGAAGGATGTGAAGTTTGAGAAGGACAAGCTTTGTAGTGCATGTCAAGCCGGCAAGCAAGTTGCATATACTCATCCAACCAAAGCTTTCATGTCAACCATAAGAGTGCTAGAACTCCTTCACATGGATTTATTTGGACCAACTACATATAAGAGTTTGGGAGGAAATCTTTATTGTCTTGTGATTGTTGATGGCTATTCAAGCTATACATGGGTATTCTTCGTTCATGACAAATCCAAAGTTGCATCTTGCTTCAAGAAGTTTGCCAAGAGAGCACAAAATAAATTTGAAGTGAAGCTCAAAAAGATTAGAAGTGACAATAGGAAAGAATTTGACAACACAAACATAGAAGCCTATTGTGATGAAGTTGGAATCAAACATGAGGTCTCTGCAAAATACACTCCTCAACAAAATGGTGTAGTTGAGAGGAAGAACCAGACATTGATCACTCTTGCAAGAACAATGCTTGATGAGTACAACACTCCCGAAGCTCTATGGGCGGAAGCAATCAACACCGCATGCTATGTATCCAACCACCTATTCCTTCAAAAGTTCCTTGGCAAGACACCTTATGAGTTGCTTAATGGGAAGAAGCCGGACGTCTCCTTCTTTAGGGTGTTTGGTTGCAATTGCTACATCTACAAGAAGTGACAACACCTAGGGAAGTTCCAAAGACATTGTGATATTGGTTTTCTTGTTGGTTACTCATCAAAGTCCAAAGCATATAGAGTATTTAATCATGCCACTGGCTTGGTTGAAGAAACATATGATGTGGAATTTAATGAATCTAACGGCTACCAAGGAGCACATGAGAATCTTGATGATGTAGGTGATGAACAAGTGAGGGATGATATGAAGAACATTCCGGTTGGAGACATCACGCGTAAAGATGATGAAGATGATGTACGAGTGATTGATCCACCTTCTTCATCAAGTGTGCCACAAGATGGTGATAAACATGGGAGAGTCACAAAATGAAGATACTCATGTCTCCCATGATCAAGCGGTGGCACAAGCACAAGATGTTGATGCTCCACAACCTCCCCCTCAAGTGGTCAATAGAATAAATACATCTCTACTACAAGATCATCCACAAGATCTCATCATAGGGAGTCCATCAAATGGTGTAATGACTCGCTCACAAAAACTTGCTTCATTTATTGCTCATCACTCTTTTGTCTCTTGCTTTGAGCCTACTAAGGTAGAAGAAGCTCTTCAAGATCTGGATTGGATAAATGCCATGCATGAAGAGTTGAACAACTTCACCCGGAATTCAGTGTGGACTCTTGAAGAGCGACCTAAAGGTGTAAGAGTTATTGGAACAAACTGGGTGTTCCGAAACAAGCAAGGTGATTAAGGCGTTGTTGTGAGGAACAAGGCAAGACTAGTTGCAAAGGGGTTCTCTCAAGTTGAAGGTTTGGATTTTGGGGAGACCTTTGCACCGGTTGCAAGACTACAAGCCATTCGTATCCTCCTTGCATATGCATCACATCATGAAATGAAATTTTATCAAATGGATGTGAAAAGTGCATTTTTAAATGGCTTTATTAATGAATTAGTCTATGTTGATCAACCTCTCGGGTTTGAAGACCTTAGATATCCTAATCATATTTATAGGTTGTCCAAGGTGTTATATGGGCTCAAGTAAGCCCCAAGAGCTTGGTATGAGCGCCTTCGGGACTTCCTCATTGAGAAGGGCTTCACCATTGGGAAGGTCGACACCACACTATTCACCAAGAAGCTTGATGGGCATATCTTCATTTGTCAAGTATATGTTGATGATATCATCTTTGTATCATCAAATGAAGATTCGTGCAAAGAATTTGATGAATTGATGTTAAAGGAGTTCGAGATGTCAATGATTGGAGAGCTTACATTCTTTCTTGGTTTTCAAGTCAAGCAAATGAGAGAAGAGATTTTCATCTCTCAAGAGAAATATACAAAAGATCTTCTCAAGAGATTCAAGATGGATGAATGTATGCCAATTAAGACACCAATGTCAACTAATGGACATCTCGACCTAGATGAGGGAGGTAACAAGGTTGATCAAACTCTCTATCGCTCTATGATTGGTAGCTTGTTGTATTTAACCGCATCTAGGCCCGACATCAAGTTTAGTGTGTGTATGTGTGCTAGATTTGAAGCTAATCCTAAGGAAACTCATTTAATTGCTATAAAAAGAATCCTTAGGTATCTTAAGCACACACCAAGCATTGGCCTTTGGTATCCCAAAGGAGCTAGATTTGAATTACTTGGCTATTCCGATTCGGATTATGTCGGGTGCAAAGTTAATAGAAAAAACACATCCGGAGGGTGCCATTTGCTTGGTAGATCACTTGTGTCTTAGTCCTCCAAGAAACAAAATAGTGTGGCTTTGTCCGTCGTCGAAGCGGAATACATTGCAACGGGTGCTTGTTGTGCACAAATACTTTACATGAAACAAACTTTGCTAGACTATGGTGTAGTTCTAGAAAAAGTACCTCTTTTGCGCGACAATGAAAGTGCGGTAAAACTTGCAAATAATCCGATTCAACACTCTCGCACCAAGCACATAGATATCTGCCATCACTTTCTTAGAGATCATGTTGCAAAGAATAATATATCATTAGAAGGTGTAAGGACCGAGGATCAATTGGTGGATATCTTCACTAAACCGCTAGATAAGGCAACATTTTATAGATTGCGGAATGAGCTCAATGTACTTGATTTTAGCAACTTTACTAAAATATGAGCTTGTGTTGTCCCATGCATTGCATTGTAATATACAACATGTTTAATGTTTGGTAATGCATATAGGGCTTGTCTAACATGGTTAAGATAACCGTCGTAAAGCGTGTGAAGAAGCTTAGCCTTGGATCAAACTTGACAAGCAACTAGATTTACTTTCAAGTATTGCATTGCATATGCATGATTGTTGTTTGTCGTTTATCTTAAATCGCCCTTTATTGCCTATTTTCTTAAAAAGAACTATAGCCTAAGGCAAAATATTTTTGAAAAATATGAGGGTTTGAGAGAGGTCACTCACATCAGTCCCAATTGGCATTTATTTGGATCTTATTTGAGTTGGGACTTGATTGGGAATAGGCAACACGAAGGACATTGAAGATTTGCTGGAAAATGAGTGACTGGACACTGCACCGGACTCTGATGTCCAGCGTCCGGTTAGTTCACAGGAGGTGAACTTGCTACGAAGGAGTGATCGGACGCTGAAACAATGTTCTCCCAGCGTCTGGTCAGAAGGCGATCCAACGTCCGGTCAGAAGAAGATGACGTCGACAGGATCGACCGAACTTTGGCTGCGTCCGGACGGTGTCCACCGGACGCGTCCGGTCACGATTCTAGGGGTTTTGGACCTTACTGGAATCGATTGGATGCTGGGTGGCAGCGTCTGGTCGCTGCCACCAGAGCGTCCGGTCAGTAGAAATCGTGCGGCATCAGATTTCTTTTCTCTATTTCCTTATCTGACTCGAGGGGGCCACCTTATTTAATCACCGTGCTTTTAACCTAATCCACCAACATCATCCAGCCGCCGCGCATCTCATCGCCGCCGTGCTGCTCCCGTGCCCTAACGCCACTGCTCCGCGCGCCGCCCGTAGCTCACCGCAGCCGCCGTGCCTTGCCCGAACCCCAGCGTCGCCCGTGTGCCTTCCTGCTACGCCACCACACCACGAGCCTCTCTGTGCGCCACCGCGCCGTGCTCCTGCACTGCTCCCACGCACCACCGCACCACTGCTCACCCGCGCTGCTCCCGTGCGAAACCATGCCAGTGCCCTGCCCGAGCCGCCCTGCCTCCACAGCAGCGCTGTCCGCACCCAGCGCCGACAAGCCAGCCACGCCATGCCCTAGCACTCGAGCCTCATCTCACCAGCAGCACCACCGTGCCCTAGCCTCTGCGCCAGTAAGAGCCACCACAGTGCTGCACTACGTCGCCGATCTTTGTCAAGCCGGAGCCCTAACCCTAGCTGATTCGGTGGTTCCCCGCGTGTCGCTTCTCTTCTCTTCTCTTCTCGGGTCGCCGATTCGTCAGGTAGCAAGCCACCGTTTCAATTTTGTACATAATTGCTTGCTTCCTAGGGTTTCTTATCTTTAGATATATTGTATTTATTTGTATATCCTATCTATTCCATCATGCAGCGAGTCGGTGCCGTTGAGGTCTCAGTGGCAGTTGTCAGTCAACTCGGGGCCAAGCTTGCGAGTACGGATCGAGGCCAAGCCTCGGAAGTGACAGTCGGTAGTTGTTTTTTGTCAGTGGCAGCAGCCCTTGTCAGATGGCTCGTGTGAAGAATGCCGAAGGTGGTCCAGGGGATGAGGAACCGAGGCGTCTGCCTCGCTTGCGTGCTGATCCAAAAGGCAAGATGACGAAGAAGACTGCAACAAAGAAGTGCAAGTACCCAGATGCAGAGACAACTAGAGCAGCCCCAGTTACAGAGGCCGCAGAGCGTGCCTAGAGAGGAGGTGCTCGCAGTGGAGTGGTTATTGCATATCAGCTTTCACCAGAAGCAAGGGCTAGACTTGAGCGTATTGAGCATCTTCATGGTGGTCCACCTGGGACAGCCACGATTGGAGGACGGCGAGTTCTTTTAGAGGAGAGTCAGCCTCAGGGGGAGTCATAGCAGTAGCCACAGTCAGCAGAGCCAACAGAGTAGGCCTAAGAGGGAGAGCAGACTCAGGAGGGACAGCAGGCCAAGGAGACAGAGCAGGCACCATAGCCACAACTTCGTCGCTCTGGTCGTACCCATGCTCCAGTCACGCCGAGGGCAGAGACATAGCGGAGGGGTTCTCGTCCACCGCCTGGACCACAGGGTCCGCCTCTAGTGACACACTTGGACTTGAGGGCCACCATGGCCAAGCAGGTGCAATAGCTGAGATTTGTGGAGTTTGAGGTGTGGTTTCCTCCGAGGAGAGATGAGCGTGCATCTGAGGGTTTCTATACACCTCTGCAGGAGGATTTCTACAATGCCTATCTGAACAGTGGGGCAATTTTTAGATCTCAAAGAGTCTGTAGCATTGAGTCTATAGTAGCAGCAGCTGGAGAGCACATTCGCCCCTACCTTGCATATCTGTCGGGGCTGATAGACTTGATTGGATGGACCGGATTATATGTTCCATCTTGGGTTCGTTAGTTCTATGCTTCTCTCTGGATTGATCCGCAGCATAACTTTATTCACTTTGCATTCAGAGGCAGAGATTACCGGCTAATGAGCACTAGGGTCAGGGAGATACTCAGGCTTCAGGAGCAGCTTGTCAGATTACATGAGGTTTGCTATGGACAGACAGCGCCTCCCAGACACCCTCATGGTGGTATGGTGCCCCCTACAGACTTGGTTCATCACTGTTTCACAGAGCCTTTTGGCGAAGGGTCGCGTAGGAACCCCAGTGATCTTACTCCTACTGCTCGTGTGCTAGAGGCTATCATGAGGAGGATATTGCTACCGATGATGGGGTATCGCGAGGGCTTGACTCACATACAGTTGTGGCTTATCAACTCTCTGATGTAGTAGACAGTTTTTGATATTTGGGATCTTCTTCTGTCTGAGATGGAGGACACTATAGCTGAGGGATTCAGAGGTCACAGGCAGCTACCCTATGCTCACTGGATCACATTCCTTATCCATAGAGCAGTCATAGTTAGGCCACCTGAGATGTTAGCTGAGTACAGTGGTGCTACGACAGAGTTCCCAACTTATAACCTGACTTAGATGATCCGGCATAGTACACCTATAGCACCTAGTCAGCCGCGTCGTCGTCCTGAGGTGCCGGAGACTACAGCCCAGCAGGATGATATTATTAGGGGTATTGCAGCTATCGAGGAGGAGTAGCTTGCTCAGCAGGAGGGGGCAGTCGAGAGCGACCCTAGTGATAGCTCAGACGAGGACTACCGAGACATTCCTCAGATGCCTGCATGTCGACATGATCATGAGGCCGGCAGCTCCAGCTCAGCTCCACCTGCATCGCATACAGACCCTGCTCTTCTTGCCATACTAGAGCAGATGAGGCAGGATCAGGCTCGCTAGGCACAGGAGACAGCTGCTACTTTTTACGATTCTAGACTCATGAGGACGAGTTTGAGAGACAGAGACAACGGTGGCTATTCAGCAAAGACACACACATGCTCTGACAGAAGAAAGCAGCAGCCATGCATCGCCAGAGATCCTCATGCAACAAAGTTAGCTACTTGGATTTATGCAGCATGTTGTGACAGCTATTGGGGCTCCACCGCCACAGTCTACGCCCTAGCTTGGTCAGCCTACCACTACTTCTATGACTCCAGCATTACAGTCAAGTGGGCTTCAGAGTTAGGGACAGCCACTAGCATAGTTTGCTTCACCCACAGAGCAGGTGTCCCAGTATTTTGCTTCGCCATTGCTAGCCCCGTAGTTCACACCTCTTCAGATGGGCTTCACACTGGTAGAGACGTCCTCGCTGCTAGTGCCAGAGACTACAGTGTCAAGGAGCCTTGGTGCTTCCTTCAGTGAGTTGACATGGCAGCCTACTCCTCCATATCTACAAGTCCTAGGTCCTTCTATCATTGCACCTGTTACCGGGACTACAGAGACGCTCCCTTCCTCAGTGGCATCATCAGAGATGGCTGCTTCAATCATACCAGCATAGCCTACAGCAGCTCCAGTCTCTGATCCGACCCAAACTTCATTCACGTATGATCGAGAGTTGGAAGTGAATGGAGGGTCAAATACTGACTAGACGTTGGCTTCGGTGCGACCAGACACTAGCGCAGAGTCCGGCCAGTTCATTTGATCAAGGTGATTTCGTTCGGTGCGACCGGACGCTGGAAGGTCAAGTGACCGGACGCTGAGATCCAGCATCCAATCGTTTCCAGTAAGGTTCCAGAGAGGGGAAATCATGACCGTACGCGTCCTGTCACACTGTAAACATTGGAATTCGTGGTGTACTGACCGGAGCATTCGGTCACCCCGTAGAGGCACATAACGGTTCATTTTTCAGCCGGTGTTACAAATAGAACCTCCACTCGTGTGTGGGGGTACTTTTGCTCATTCCAACAGCTGAGAAACACCTTAGAGAGTGCCAAGAAGAGCAAGGTCCTAGTGAGGTGATTGAGATTTGAGAATCCTAAAGAGAGCCTTCATTAGTAAGATCAAGAGTAGCAAAGTGTGCATCCATCTTTCTCCCTAGGCTTGTCGTGGTCAAGTGAGAGTTCGTGCTTGTTACTCTTGGTGATCGCCATCACCTAGACGGCTTGGTGGTGATTGGGAGCTTGGTGATCATCCGGAGAGCTTGTGGATGACCCAACTCGCATTGTGAGCAGTTGTGGGTGATTAACCGCGATGGAGTGTCGAAGAATCAACCCGTAGAGAGCACTTGATCCTTGCGCAGATCAAGGAGGAGCTACATCCTTGAGCGGGTGCTCCAATGAGGACTAGTGGGGAGTGGTGACTCTCCGATACCTCGGCAAAAACATCGCCGCGTTCCTCCTTCTCTATTTACTTTGAGCATTTACTTTGAGCATTTAATTTGAGCAATTCAATTCTTGTTTTTACATTCATAGAATTGTCATGCTAGAGTAGGATTGGAATTTAGGTTGCAAGTCTTTTGTGCAGTAGAACAATTATAAACACTTTTTAGGCACAAGGGGTTAATTGGGCTAACCATAGAATTTAATTATTGCAAAGAAATTTAGAATTAGCCCAATTCACCCCCCCTCTTGGGCATCTTAATCCTTTCAGGCCCAGCAGATAACGTTGCGAACGGCGTGCAACTCCTGGGCCGGCCCAAATACCTATACGATAGGCTAGAAGGGCGATCCAAATCTCTGACCAGAAGGCCTGGCCGAGGAGGAACGATGCCAGCTTCCGACTCCGGCCCGCCTCTCCGACCAGAGCGCTCGCTTCCAACTCCGGAACACCTCCAGATGTCCTCTCCGACCGGAAGGCCTGGCCAAACACCACCGCTGACTCCAACCCCGCGCCTTCGACCGGGGATGCGTCGAACCTCTGCTTACAGTTCTTCTCCGACTGGCGCGATCAGAGCCGACTGGGACCAACCGACCGGAGACGCCCGCTCGGTGAGGGCCAGGAAACGGACGGAGCAAGTAAGGTAGGGCACTCAAGTCAAATGCAGTACCAAAGACCGTACCCTTTACACCTACAGGACAGTACCCTACAACCTTCCTGGCATGTCAGAACCTAAGCAGTGTTGCGGATGCCGACATTTTCCCTACAGTGTTGTGGGCACCATCAACTTCCATACTAGACAAACACGGTAAGGCTCCCCCCACGTGCCTCTAGGCATCAACAGTGTTGTGGACGCCGGCATTTACTATACCAGACGAGCACGGTAAAACCACTTGCATACCTCTGGGCATCAACAGTGTGGAAGGCACTGACGTCTGCCATACCAGAAGAAGACGACGCAACCTTCCACATGCATCTGACATTAACAGTGTTATGGGTGCCTACAATCATATTGTACCCGACGGCGTAGGCAACAAGACTTAGCATACATACACACACGATCTCTCTGGTAAGGTCATCCCCTTTATTTATAAAAGGGGATGCGCTCTCTCCAAAAAGGATGATCAGTTCACTGAGATCGATTCAACACATAACAACAAAACCAACAGGTTCAAACCTCGAGCACACGCTCGAACACTTAGCACATAGCGGAGCTCCCGTCACTCTCGGCCCCTCAGACCAGAGTCCGACCGGACCTCTTGTACCCCCATCTTTCTCCTTCTCGTTTGTAACTGCACTGCAAACTTCGAGCACTT
Organism: Miscanthus lutarioriparius; assembly: GCA_904845875.1. Lineage (NCBI taxonomy): Eukaryota > Viridiplantae > Streptophyta > Magnoliopsida > Poales > Poaceae > Miscanthus > Miscanthus lutarioriparius. The sequence goes on along the minus strand of CAJGYO010000011.1, from coordinate 36,291,774 downwards.
GGGCTCAGGAATAAAGTCACCGACCGACTCAAACTGGACGTAGGGCACGTTGCCTGAACCAGTATAAACCCTGTGTCATTGAGTGCTAGATCACATCCGATCACAACGTACGATAAAATTACAAATATTTACGTGTTGGTTATTTTCTGCACCGACAGTTAGGAATAGAGATTTGATAAAAAAAAATATATCATCCAACAACTTTTTTAATTGGTTATCTAAATATAGCCTTGTTTTATTTTGGATTTTTCGCTAGTCAAAGATGGAAAACGAGAATGACTTTCTAGAGTGCAAACAAGATATAAAAAACTGTTGGAGAGTAAAAAGATATAGCAAACGATTTTGTAAATGGCTTTCTAAGATTTAAAGAGTGAATTTTAGAAAAGGGAGATGCTCCAACACCGTTATCTAGATGGATAAGAGCAGCGTGACCATCTCGACAAAAACATAACTATTTACTGCAGATCAATCAATCGCACAAACCCTGTTCCCAGCAGGTACAACCCACATGAGATCTTGACTTGATAGGAGGTCGAATGAGAATTATTTGCCTCATGAATCACATTCGAGGTGTACTAAATACCAATCTCACTAGCTAGATAAAGGCCACAAAAACCGGAATCTCAGAAAACGACTGCAACTTTTCCTTACTTAGCTTTTGGGTGCTATAAAAAAAGGGCCGACTGGTGAGTGGTGAAAGCTAAGGCCTCATGCGAGAAACATTATAGAGAGAGACTAGAGGAGCATTGTGAGTGGCGGCTCATCTAGTCTAGCTATAAAAGGGTATTGTTTAGCACAGGCAATTATTAGTACCCTGCACAGCATTAAGCAAACCATTTGCAAGGATTTTGAGGTAACCGAGTTTCTCACTAGCAATAGTATATTGCCCTAGTTTAATTTCTCACTAGCACTAATACATTTGTAGCAAGATGGTCCACATGCATATGTGGCTTTATTTCATTAAAATGTGTTAATAAAAAGGTTTTGAGCTATTAATTTCCTGTGGTCTTAAACCATTACCCGTTGACGACTAAATGATCCTATATTTGTAGTAATAAGAAAATCGTCACTTCTGGCTGCACAGCTTGCAGGTACATAGCTAGCACCCATCTGGCAACATGGAGGAGGACTCCGCCCTGTTCATGCAGTGGGCGATGACTACGCTGCAGCATGATGAGCCCATCGACGACGGCCGCGGCGGAGCTACCTTCCCCTCGCTCCAAGCACTCCGCGAGGCCTCACAAGCTGCAGAAATGATCCAGGAGCTGATCGGGGAACCTCACGCGGCAAACAGCGGCCGCTGCTCCGGCGGCGACGGGGACACCAACACCACCGATGGTGGCACCGCAGGCAATATCTCAGGAACCGCGCCAAGAAGAAGCAGCAGCGGTAGTGCCACTGCCACCACGCAGCCCGTGAGCTGGAATTTTGGCGCCGCCCTGGCACCGCCGGCTGGCCGCGACGGCGGCGTGCCTGAGGCCGCTGCCACGGGCAGCCTGCTGCCAGATCTGGTGTACGGGTCGTCACCGGCGACGACGAGGGCCGTCGTCTTGAAGAGCGTGGGGTCCATCTATGCGAATGACCACATCATCGCGGAGAGGAAGCGGCGGGAGAAGATCAACCAGCGCTTCATCGAGCTCTCCACCGTCATCCCCGGCCTCAAGAAGGTCCTGAACTCCTGATCCAATTTACTAACTGAATCCCCTGCAATTCTTCGTTAACTGCATCTGTTATTCTGTTCTGTTCCTGACGAAAAGAAAACTGCACCGTCCATGCAACGCGCTGGGATCAGATGGACAAGGCTACGATCCTTTCTGACGCGACGAGATACGTGAAGGAGCTGCAAGAAAAGCTCAAGTCGCTTGAAGACGGCGGCGGCAGTGGCAGTAACGACCGGAGCATCATCGATTCCTGGGTGCTCGTCAAGAAACAGTGCATCGCAGTGCCTGACGAGGATGCTGCTGGCTCCTCCCCATCGTGGGACTCGTCGGGGACGTCGCCGGCGAGGAATCCGCTGCCGGAGATAGAAGCCCGATTCATGAACAAGAACGTGATGGTGAGGATCCACTGCGTGGATGGCAAGGGAGTGGCCGTGAGGGTGCTGGCCGAGTTGGAGGAGCTCCACCTCAGCATCATCCACGCCAATGTCATGCCATTCCAGGCTTGCACTTTGATCATAACCATCACAGCGAAGGCAAGTTTTTTTTTTCATTTTCCATAACAATAATATAATGCTGCATCTCTTGTTGAGAACATTGTGATGGCCCTGATTTGGTAAATAATGTTGTGATGGTCGTTAATTTGGTAAAGAACATCGTGATGCATATAAGTGGTGAAGAGAATAATATAGTGAAAATACAATTTGCTAGTACCATTAAGCATATTATATTATATTATATTATATTATAATTGTGGTGCTGTGCACTTTGATAAGTTGTTTATGCTTATATTAAACGATTGTTTGGCCCGATTAATGGTTAAATAGTAAATGAGCGATTGTGTTTAGCATTTAGGTAAATGCTATTTATAACTCATCTATTTCACTATGTATATTCCATGCATGTTATCATATCTCAGCCACCTTTTGTAGCACAAATAAGAGACAAACCCCACACTGTTCAACTTTTTATTTTATGATGGGAAAAAGTCTACTTTTTTGTGAAGGAAAAGTCTACTTAGTCCTCTCAACTATTAGCATTATTTGCCTACTTCACTATGTCATTTAGAAAACCAGGTATTGCTCACTTGGTTTCCTCGGTGCGAGGGTGAAATAGACGAAAGATGAGAGGGTGAAATAGACTAACACTGATACTTAAGTGGACTTTTTACTTTCATCATGAGAGAGAGAGAGAGAGAGAGAGAGAAACTCTATCGACCCAGCACATGTGACACATAGTAAATTCTAGGGGTCAGTTAATATCTTTCAATTTCTTCAAAACGCACAAGGAGTCAAGTCACTCTACATATTCCTATATATATAGAAAATATGTAGTAAACTAAAAATTTGATGCTTTTGGGGGAAGCATCCTTGAACTCAAGACCTCTTATATCATAGATGAACAATCACTAGACATGCCTCACTATCGAACTGAATGTCTGAATCTCACATCATTCGTTCTAGATCATGTCATTCTCAAACATCCAAAATGTTGTTTTCATAGTGAATAATTAACACATCAAGTTTGTACAAGATAAGTTCAATTTCAATACTTAAAAAAAAAAAGGTCTCCAAGGTCCATGCTACACATTCCACATCCAAAACATCTAACAAAATGTCCATACTTATACGTTTAATGGATCCTACGATAATAAGCAACCATATATACAATGTCAATATGCATGTAAAAACTAGACAAGATGACAGATTTACAAAAAAAAAAAGTAGTGCCCCTACATGATGGTTTTGTTGCACTGATATTACATAGAAAACTTAATTGCAGCTTCAAATATTAAAGTACATAATTATGGATTGTTCTCGATAGCTAGTTGTCGTCCAACTACTATTTAAAGAGTTAAAAACAGGTTGTTCCATTATTATTGTACATGTGTTTCCAACCACTTCCAACATTTGCCTAGGAAATTTTTTGTTTTGTGTAGAAATCTCATGAACATTTGTGTAGTAGGAAAATTTTGTTTTAAAGGAGGGTCATTTAATAATTAGATGGTTCTAACTCAAAGGAGTATTTACTTGTTCTAATTAAAGAGATCAATTATAAATTTGCTTTGTTCTTATATATATTTTCATTTGAGGATCTTTTGTATCCTCGATACAGTTTCAATTTAATGTATTGTAACCTGCTATAAGCACTCGATCGATGTGCTATTAACCATTGGATCTTAAGTTGTGCTCCAGTTATACTACCAATTAACTAAAACGGTTTTACGTAGAACAGAACCATATCGAGCACTGGTAGTTAGGAAATCACCTCACTGCCAGTACGTTTTCGGAGCCGACTATGGACAATCGGTAGTGGTAGCATTGGCTGTCACTGTCGGGTGAATAATCGACAGTATTTCCCATTTCAAAAAAGGAAACAAGATATAGCATATACTCGATGCTGCTTCACATGCACGAGCCCGCAATGCGATATCACTGGCAGTTTAAAGCACCCTGGGGTGGCATTACTAATGGATTTTGTAGTAGTGGCAGTATTGTCATTGCAAAATGCAACACAGATGCTCACACATGCACACGAACATGCCAATCGTAGGATAATGGAATATGGATGCCTTCTTAGTATTTCAAAATCTGTCTCCCAACTACTCGAAAAGTCGAGCTACGCAAAAGGTACGGTGCACAGCTTATATATCTTGTTAAGATTTTTTTTATAATAAAGACAGGAGCTCTACCACTCAATTAAAATAAAAATAGAGTTTAATAAACAAGAGCACCCATGGTGCCAAACACACCGGTCTTAGGACCAAACACAAATAGCCACCGCTCACACATTTGTTGACTTACCCCACAATACACATGGCCGCCTTTGAACAATATCTTCCTTGACCAATGAGGTGACTTGTTCTGACATTTTGTGTTCATTTTCGAAACTCCTCCAATTCCTTTTCTTCCATAGGTTCCACACAATGTAAATAAGCACTCCATTAAACGTTCTACATACTTGCTTTGGCACCTTGCTTGCCATGTCCTCCCACCATTCGGCAAGGCAGTGGGGATCTTGTTGGGGGCAGCTGTGCACATCAAAATTTTCCCAGGATAACACCTGGCACCAAACGGCTCGGGCGAAGGGGCATAGCAGAGATAGATACAACCTTGTCTCCAAAGGACCATTACACAAAACACGATGCTCTTGATGTGGCCACACTCTCTTTTGCATGTTATCCGCCGTAAGGATTTTGTCATGTATTAGTATCCACTCATGCACTTTGCATTTATTTATCGCCCTTGCTTTCCAAATAAGATCAGCCTAGAACTTGCGTGTGAACCTCAGAACTGTAGTATCCTGTACGCTGAATGTGTGGAGTAGTTTCCATCAGTCGTCCACCTCCAAACTATGGAGTCATGCACATCAGGCGTCAGCTGCACATCCTGAAGCTTGATCCAGAGGGCGACAAATTCTTGTATCTGTACGGATATGATGTTGTGATTTGCGTCTTGAGGGATTAGATCCGGTTACCATTTTGTAGGTACTGGCAAACCGTCTTGTTCTTTCGGCGTACTAGGTCGAAAAGGTGGTGTGCTAGGTATCTTGGAGCTTCACCCTCTAGACAATTATGGTGCCAGAAACGTGCCTTTGTTACCATTTCCAATTGTTATCGTGGTTGAGGCGTTGAAGAGAAATCGGTCTAGATCATTGCACGACAGTTCCATCCCCGCCCAAGGTTTTGAGTCATCTACCCACTCCTGCCACAACCATCGTATGCGCGGCTCTTTCAAATCTTTCCATATCTTGTTAAGATTATGTGTCAGATTTTTGCTTCTGAGGGTAGCGTGTTACTACTACCTAAGACTCTAGTTAATGACAAGATGAATGAATCAGATCAACTAATTAATTAAATGCTCCTCTGTTTTATTATAGGTGGACGAAGGCTTCCCAGTCACGGCGGAGGAGATCGTTGGCAGACTCAAGTCTGCTGCATTAATGCACCAGCAAAGCCGCTGCAATAGCGCTGAAGAAACAGCATGAAACTAGTTATTAAAGGCTGCGCGTGATTAATTTATGGTACTATATGCGCATATACTTAAACAAACGGTATCAAACGTTCGACAATATGTCTTTGTATGCGTCAGTATTTTTTTCCTTTTTCTTTCTGAATGAATAAGGAATTTTGTGGCTTGTGGAGACGACTTTCTCCTCTGTGCTGTTGCTGTGCAACGTGGCTTCACTCTTCACGTGTGCATGTGGCAATAGCATATGCATGCAATCAACACATTCCACATCGATCGTCTATTGTGTTAACCTAGGTGTTGATGACGATGCATCCAAGATGCATGCATATATGGGCAACAGAAGTTTGTGCTGCACCACATGTTTGCAGTGCGACACACATCGACGCCACCTGCAGTGCACACAGACACGGATAGGATCCAAACTGGGTATTGTTGTCGGGGAAAAGTACGTGCTCAAGAAAGATCAAGTCGCCATCAGGTGGTTGCTCCTGACGGAAAATGATTTAATAAAACATGCAAGTGGTCGATATATATCCATATATATATATATGTACCCCCTGCAATGCAAGTTTGGCAGCTTGCGACAGCGGGAAGTGCGTCTCCCCGAACACGTAGGTGACGCTTAAATTGTAAATAAAATTAATGTACTCTTGTACTGCGACTACTGTTTATGATGCTAGCTGTCCAGTCGACCGATCTATATATCCGGTTTTTTGATGAAATATATATATATATATATATATATATATATATTCTTTATTCCTGAGCCCAGGTGCTCGAAGATTGCTGTGGGGTTACAAACGAGAGGAAGAAAGATTGGGAATGTAAGAGGCTCGGTCGGACTCTAGTCTAAAGGACCAAGAGTGACAGGAGCTCTGCTAAGTGTTCGAGCGTGCGCTCGAGGTCTGAACGTGGTGGTTCTGTTGTTGTATGTTGAATTGGTGGAGAGTTGATCGTCCTCTATCGGGAGAGAGCGCATCCCCTTTTATAGATGAAGGAGACGGCCTTACAAGCGAGAGAGAGGGAGAGTGTGTATGCTGGTAAGTCTTATTATCCACATAGTCGGGTACAAGATGATGGTAGGCGCCCACAACATTGTTATTGTCAGATGCATGTGGGAGGATTTACCGTGCTCTACCAGGTACGGTAAATGCCGGCGTCCACAACACTGTAGATGCCCAGATACATGTGGGGGGCCTTACCGTTGTCGACACAGAATTTTCGTCTCCATGCCGAGGCCACACGCAGTAAGCCGGAAGGGTCCGCTCGGTGGAGCTGATCCGCCTGGCTTCAGCGAAAGGGTGGTCGATCCTACGCAATCCTCCCGAGACGTGCCAGTCAATTTGACCCTGCAATTGACAATGAGAGAAAACTTATCAGTAATTAAGGGCGGAACGTGCCGGTGTTGCCAGACAGTTTCGAATGTGCGGCTCTGAGAGCCGATATGAGAGAAGATCGACTAAATAGTCGATTCCAGCATATTCATAAGAACAAATCGATTAAAGCTCATACGGTTGCATAGGAAGAATCGATTATCATTCAGGATGAATCTTATTTAAACAAACATTAATTAATGACAATAAGATATCAATGATGATCGGTTTATACTGAGCCAATGATTACAAGTAACCGAACCCTTTTTTATATAAAGAAACAATTCAACATCACTTAACCATCTAATAAAGATAAATCTAATAAACATGTTAGATCTCATCTATCGTCATGACCAGTAGGGCATGAGGCAGAATCATGCAGGCCGTAGAAACAACAATAGACTCGACGACCCTAACTCATTACTAATATCAGTGAGGCATGAGACAGAATCATGCAGGCCATAAAACAATAATAAGATCATGAGGCTAACACATCTTTCGACTAACCTCTACTTCGATGATCTCGTAATGTGAATTGTTCGTGAAAGCGCTCGATATCAGATAAAACAGCCGATTCAGGCATAGCGCACAGTTAAGGTCATACCTTCTCAGGAACGGATCTACCAACTAACGATCCCCACTCCACGGTGCCAACACTAGGGTGAGAGGCAGAATCCCACAGGCCGTGATGACGGGCCATGGAACGGTTCTCGCTAACCAATAGATCTACTCAAGATCGAACATGCCTTAACCGCACGCTATGCACGATTAAGATTGATATAAAACAACCGATAAAACATAACTCATCGTTTAAGGTGTAGATTAGATCAATTTTAGATTAGCAAACGATGGGTTAAATAAGATATAAGGCCGATCCAGATTAATCTCAATCGGGCAGAGTGATATTACTGTAATTAAATAAACAATGAAAGTAATAAGCAATATCGGTAAATTAATGAATCTACCAAAGACTGTCATACTAAGGTAGAGTCGATAACTTTACCTTGATCTAATTCAAGCAGTGGGGTGTGAGGCAGAATCACACAGGTCATACTTGAATTAGACAAGAGTCGATAACTAGCCTATACCAGAGTCGTAGTGGGGGTCGACCAGATCGATGCAGCCGTACTCGCTGAAGAACTCGCCGAGATCTACTCTACTCCTACTCCTAAGGGGTGGCCGGAGCCGAAAAAAGTAATTGACTTGTATTTGATTGATTGTGTGCTTTACAATAGCCAGGGTTTAGTATTTATACCCAGAGCCTAAAAACAAACCCTACTCGAGTATGACTCAATACAATTCTTTAGTATGAAGGAAATATTCCTATCTTAAGATAACTTGGACTCTAATCTTTCCCTTTTTGTAGATCCCGATATGTATCTTCTTTAGCGTCAATCATATCTTGTCATCGTTATCTGCTGACGTCATTCAGATAGAATCGATCCAGTGTCGCATTCGATCCAGCAGATATCAATCGTTACTCTATCGACTCCTTGATTGGCATAATTCTAGAAGCCTGCGAGTTCCCACGCTCTTCTCCCAAATTTTGGTGTAAACAACCGTGTTTTTGCGGTATGGGAATTGATAGCGCCTACAACATTGTAGGGTATATGTTGGTGCCCTCAATACTGTTTGGGCTTTGACATGCCTGGAAGGTTGTAGGGTACCCTTCTGATCTGTCCTGTCGGTACTGTCCTGTAGGTGTACAAGGTATGGTCCTTGGCGTTGTGTTTGACTTTGAGCGCCCTGTCTTACTCGTTCTATCTGTTGCTTGGGTCCTTATCGAGCGGGCGTCCCTGGTCGGTTGGTTCCCTGTCGGCTCCGACTACGCCAGTCGGAGAAGAGTCATAAGCAGCAGTTCAGTGCATCCTCGATCGGAGATGCGGGTCGGAGTTGCCAACGGCGTTGGCTAGGCCTTCCGATCGGAGAGGTAGTCCAGAGTCGGAAGCGAGCGTTGTTCCTCTGACCAGGCCTTCCGGTCAAAGATTGGATCATCCTTCTGGCCTGTCGTTAGGTTTTTTAGGTCGGCCTAGTAGTTGCGCGTCGTTTGCAACGTCGTCCGCCGGGCTGAGCCTTTGCTGGGAAGCTAGTCCATGAGGGACCCCGGGTTTATGAACCCGACAGGAGCCCCCGAGCCCTCGGGTGATTTAGGTAGAATCGTCTAGGGGTTTATCTTGACGACGGATGCATGCGAGCGCACCCGCGGGTGTAGCCCCTGAACCCTCGGGCGATTCGGGTAGAATCATCCGGGGGGGGTTTCCATATTGTCAGCGGGGGAGTTTTTTGTTTTGACAGCGGGTGCGCGTGAGCGCACCCGCAGGTGTAGCCCATGAGCCCCCAGGCGATTTGGGCAGAATTGCCTGGGGGGTTTGTCAGCGGGCGTGTGTGTGTGCACCTTGGTCGAGATAGAGTTGTTTTAACTAAGGCGTTGGGTGCAGGGATCAGGATCGGGCGAGATGGGCTTGTAGACCCTAGACCCGTCGTGTGCAGCCGAGGCAGTTTAGGGATTGGGCGAGACGAGCCCGCGGGTCCTGGCGTTGGGCGCAGCCGAGGGATCGGACGAGGTGGACTCGCGGACCTGCCGTGCACGGCCGAGGTAGTTTAGGGATCGAGCGAGATGAGCTCATGGATCCTGGAGTCAGGTGCAGCCGAGGCATCGGGCGAGCTGGACTCATAGACCCTTTGTGCGCAGCCAAGCCAGTTTTAGGAATTAGGTGAGATGAGCTCGTGGATCTAGGCATCGAGCGCAGCCGAGGGATTAAGCGAGACGGATTCATGGACCCACCATGAGCAGCTGAGGCGGTTTAGGAATCGAGTGAGACGAGCTCATGGATCTTGGCGTCGGGCGCAGCCGAGGGATCGGGCGAGGCAGACTCACGGACCCGCCATGCGTAGCCGAGGCAGTTTAGGATCAGGCGAGACGAGATCGTGGATCCTGGCGTTGGGCACAGCCAAGGGATCAGTGAGGCGGACTCGCAGACTCATCGTGCGTAGCCGAGGTAGTTTTGGGATCTAGCAAGACGAGCTCACGGATCCTGGCGTTGGGCGGAGCCGAGGGACCAAGCTAGGTGGACTCGCGGACCCATCGTGCGTAGCCGAGGCAGTTTAGGGATTGGGAGAGACGAGCTCATGGATCCTGGCGTCGGGCGTAGCCGAGGGATCGGTGAGGTAGACTCGCGGACCTGTCGTGCGCAGCCGAGGCAGTTTTGGGATCGGGCAAGACGAGCTCGCGGATCCTGGCATCGGGCGCAGCCGGGGGATTGGACGAGGCAGACTCGTGGACCCATCGTGTGCCGCCAAGGTAGTTTAGGGATCTGGCGAGAGGAGCTCGTGGATCCAGGCATTAGGCACAGCCGTGGGATCGGTGAGGCAGACTCGCGGACCTGTTGTGCGTAACCAAGGCAGTTTAGGGATCGAGCGAGATGAGCTCATGGATCCTAGCATTGGGCGTAGCCAAGGGATCAGGCGAGGCGGACTCATGGACCCATCGTGCGCAGCCGAGGCAGTTTAGGGATCGGACGAGATGAGCTCACGGATCTTGGCATCGGGCACAGCCGAGGGATCGGGCGAGGCGGACTCGCGGACCCATCGTGCGCAGCCGAGGCAGTTTTAGGGGTCGAGAGAGTCGAGCTCACGGATCCTGGCATCGGGGTGTTTGGGCGTCCCAAGCCCCCGAGCCCCATTGGGCTCGGAAGGGGTTGGTTGAGTTTCGTGTGTTACCCCGTCCACGGTTTTAGCAACCGGAGGGCTGAGATAACGTCGTTTGCCTCGATGGCTCGAGTGACGTGCTCGGTGAATTCCCTAACGGGCACGTTCGAGTGAAATCTGGGTTCGTCGTTCATGATGGGGTCAATATAGCCCTCATGTGACATTCCACTACTGGGTCGTTCCGAAGATCGACCCGGGTGGCCTGCTGGCCTCCCCTCGATGAAGATTCTATGGGTTTGGCTCGAGGTTAGGATTGAATGAGAAGGTTGAGATGACCCTATCTGCATCAGGGCAGACTGGGCGAGGGCCGCTCGGGACTCATCTGCGTTTTCTACCCTAGCTCTGTTTGACGAGAGGCAGCCTCGAGCCCTTTGTGGGCTGGCCTTCAAACCCCGGTCGGTCGTTGCGCATATTGAATGAGGCAACTGCCGCTTTATGATGCAAAATGGAGCGTTCTAGTGCATTTAACTGCACATGCGATGCCTCGGATGTATGGAATGAATGAATACGTGTATAGATGAATAAATGATTATATAAAGAAATAGTGGGGTTTTGGTAATGTTACCTTGATGACTCAAGTGATGGGGTTTGAGGAGCTCCAATAGGAAATGTCTGATTGGGATCTGCACTCGTCGTTTGTGATAGAGTCAGCATGGCCCACATGGGGCGTCCCTCTGCTCCTTACCTATCTCTCGGCATTTGCATAAGCCGTTCGATTGACTCAGGAAGCCCGATGGTCTCTCGTGTGCAGAGATCCTGTAGTTGGGCCTTTTCATGTCTCGCTTGGGAAGGCGGAGGGCCACCTGCGTGTGGTGGCGCTTTGGTTCTCACGCCCGACATGGGGTAGTGGTGGGCCATACCCAGGCCACGTCCCGTCTGACCAGGCGCCGTTACTTTGGGCAGGGTGCGTCCCATCGGTCAGGGCACGTCCCGTCGTTTCCCATCTGCATTGAATGGGGGAAGGGAGAGGGTTTCGCCCCAATCCTTTTCCCTTCTTCAACTGCTACATCTCCTCCTTAAATAGGGGAAGAGAGAGGGAAAGGAGAACTCATAGACCTGTTCATGATTTCGGAGTGCAATGTTGAGCTAGAGGTCATCCACCGTAGATGAGGTGGCGCTAGCCGCCTTCGCCAAGGAGGGGATGCTTCCACCCAAGGAGGTGGTGCTGGCCGCCTTCACCGAGAAGGGGTTGCTTCTATCTAAGGACGTGGCGCACTAGAGGGTACTACACGTTGCGGGCTGCGAGGCTTTCGTCGGGATGGAGCCGCATGTGGACTCCTTTTGGCGAATCTTCTCTGGGCGAGTCTTGTCGGAGGGGAAGACGCTCAGGATTGCGCTAGCGGGGGGTTCCACCCTTGTAGCTCGATGGCAGCATCCCTGCCCAAGAGCTGCCTCAGCTGTATGAGAAGGTCCAGAGCTCCATGCTCTTCTGCTGAGCATCTACGGGTGCGACGCCCTTGAGGTACCCGTTGCGCTCACCGAAGTCGAGGGAGCGGAATCGGGCGGGGCCCTTGCGGTGGTGGTTATGTCCGGCGGTATGTGTCGTGACCTCTCCTTTGGCATTAGCCGATGCCATCGAGCGTCCACAGTAACAATTGGGGTAGAAGTAGTCAGTAAATGTAACCATTAAGTTCATCGAGGAGCCCCCATGTGAATAGTTTTTGTATCAATGAATACATCAGTTCTGCTTTGTGATAGAATCACTATCCGTTCCTTGTTTTTTATCCTAGCATAGCTTTGTTTTTATCCTTTCTTTTTCGCACCTGCCCATTTGTTCCATAGGCTACAACTTTAAGAACCCGGGCATGGCCCGCGAGGCTCGGCTGCTCGTAACCGTAGGTCATGGTGGGGTGCGCTCGGTCAGGAGTAAAAACAAAGTTACGTAGGGTAATCAAAGGAATGGAATGCCCTTTTGTTCGGGCAAAAAGTTTTTTACCATGTGATAGTAAAAAGGAGAGGCAATATTGTACCCTCATGGAGTAGTGTACCCTCATGGAGCCCCCAAGAGACCCGGGCTAAAAGTGTTCAAACTGGGGTGCTTTACAGGAGCAAATGTTGAATAAAAAGCGGTAAGACCGAATTTGGGGAAAAATGACGTAGTTGTTCAATGTTCCAAGTGTTGGTGAGAACGTTGCCATTGTCATCCTTTAGTCGGTAGGCACCCGGTTGGATCACCTCGGTCACCGTATAGGGACCTTCCCATGATGGAGAGAGTTTGTGCTTCTCCTTCGTTGATTGGGTCCTCCAGAGTACGAGATCTCTAACTTCGAGGATCCTCCCCCTGATCTTCCTTTCGTGGTACCTGCGGAGAGTTTGCTAGTAGCAAGCGGATCGGATGACAGTCATCTCACGGGCCTCCTCGAGCAGGTCGAATGCATCTTGCTAAGCCTACGTGGCTCGGTCGCGGTCGAAAGTATTCACTCTTGGGGCGTCGTGGTCGAGGTCGGAGGGCAGCACTACTTTAGCTCTGTCGGCCAGGAAGAAAGGTGTGAACCTTGTGGATTGGCTCGGGGTCATTCTCAGGTTCTAGAGAATCACTGGGACCTCTACAACCCATCGTCTGGCGTACTTGTTGAGTCGGTCGAAGATGCGTGGCTTAAGTCCTTGGAGAACCATGCCATTGGCATGCTCGACCTGACTGTTAGTACGTGGATGTCCGACCGAGGCCTAGTCGATCCTGATGCCATATCCATCACTAAAGTCTAGGAACTTCTTCCTAGTGAAGTTAGTTCCATGGTCAGTGATGATACAGTTAGGAACGTTGAACCGGTAGATTATGTTGAGGAAGAATTTGACCGCCTCCTCCGATCGGATGTTGGTGATGGGTTTGGCCTCTATCCACTTGGTGAATTTGTCGACCGCTATGAGCAAGTGAGTGAAGTCCGATCATAGCGGTCATGTCCCAAACCTTGAATGGCTAGGTGATGGGGATGGTTTGAAGCTCCTGTGTCAACAAATGTGTTTGTCGAGCGTAGAACTAGCATCCCTCGCACCTGCGGATGACCTCCTCTGCATATCGTAGTACGGTAGGCTAGTAAAAACCCTGATGAAAGGCTTTTCCGACCAGCAACCTTGGGGCCGCGTGATGTCCATAGATTCTGGCATGGACCTCAAGGAGGAGTTGTTTCCCTTGGTCGGTCAGAATGCACTTCATGAGTACTCCCGATGGATTTCATTTGTAAAGCTCGTTGTCGAGTGTGATGAATGTCTTGGCGCATTGAGCGATCCTTCGTGCCTTAGTCCTTTCAAGTGGGAGAACCTCCTCGAGGAGGTAAGCGAGTAGCGGCGCTCGCCAGTCGGTTTGATTGAGTGCCAACATGGCGACGTCGGTGGGCGATGTCGTCATGGAGGCACTAGGGTTGGAGCCCTTGAGCATGGGCTTGGTGTTGGGGTCAGAGCCCCCAGGCGCTAGGTTGTGTCGGGGTGTGTCTGGATCAGACCTTCTAGGATGTAGGTGGATGGCTCTTGAAGATCATTGATGAAGACGCCATCCGGAGACGGATCCCGCCTGGCAGCCAATTTTGCGAGGAAATCGGCGACATCGTTGTCCTTCTGAGGGACATGATGCAGTTCAATCCCCTAGAATTTGTCCTTGAGCTTGCCACCTCCTAGCAGTATGCTGTCATGAGGGGGCTTTTGCAAGAGGACTCCTTCTTGATTTGGTCGACGACTAGCTCTAAGCTCGATGGCGATGCGGAGTCCATTGATGAGGGCCTCATACACTGCGGCATTGTTTGAGGCCGGAAAATGGAGGCGGATCGCATAGCAGAGCCTGCTCTAATCTAGGGAGATCAGAACTACCCTAGCCCCTAAGCTAGGTGCTATTACGGACCCATCGAAGTACATCATCCAGTACTCATGGGTGACATCTGGGGTCAGGAGCTGGATCTCCATCCATTCGGCGACAAAGTCCGTGGGAGCTTGAGACTTAATAGCGGTATGGGGGGATATACCTGATGTCGTGGCCCATGAGTTCAAGTGTGCTCTTAGAGATCCGTCCTGCGACGTCGCGGTTGCGGATGATGTCTTCGAGCGGGTATGAAGTGACGACCACGACTTCATGGTCGGTGAAGTGGTGTAGGAGCTTCCGGATCACCATTAGCACGGCGTATAGGAGTTTCTGCACCTAGGGGTACCGGACCTTGGGGTCGGTGAGTACCTCCTTAATGAAGTATATGGGTCATTGGACCTTAAGTTGGTGTCTCGGCTCCTCCCTTTTGACGACCAGGCCGACGCTCACCACATGGTTGCTTGCTGCAACATAGAGGAGGAGGGGTCCCCCCCTATTTAGGAGCGACGAGGATTGGGGCTGGCGTTAGTGACGCTGGAGAGCCTACTGAGCTTCCTCAGTCTAAACGAAGGCGTCCATCTTTTTAAGGAGCTTATAGAGTGGCATCCCCTGTTCGCCGAGCTAGAAGATGAATCGGCTCAGGGCAGCCAGACAGCCGGTGAGCCTTTGTACGCCCTTGACGTTGTGTATAGGGCCTATGTTGGAGATGGCCATGATCTTTTCGGGGTTGGCCTCGATGCCACACTCGAACACAATGTATCCAAGCAGCTTCCCCTTCAGAACCCCAAAAACACATTTTTGGGATTCAGCTTGATGTTGAACCTTCGGAGGTTCACGAATGCCGTGGCCAAGTTTGTGATCAGGTCGCAAGCTTGAGTTGTTTTGACCACAATGTTGTCAACATAGACAGCAATGGTTGGTTTTGGCTGGTCGACCTGATCAGGTTGGTCGAGCGGGTCAATTTGGTCGGCAAAGCATTGCTGCATGCACCGTTGATAGGTGGTGCCAGTGTTCTTCAGACTGAAAGGCATGTTTATGTAGCAGTACTAACCATATGGGGTGATGAACGAGGTTACGAGCTGATCAGATTCTTTCATCGCAATCTAGTGATAGCCTGAGTAGGCATCTAGAAAGGAGAGGATCTCGCAACCCGAGGTGGAGTCGACTATCTGGTCTATGCGCGGTAAAGGAAAGTGATCATTCGGACACGCTTTGTTGAGGCCAGTGTAATCAACACACATTCTCTATTTCCCAGTCTTCTTTTTAACAAGAACAAGATTGGCAAGCCAGTCGGAGTGGTATATCTCTCTGATGAATCCGGCTACCAGAAGTTTGGTGATCTCTTCACCTATGGCCCTGCGCCTCTCGTCCTCAAAGTGACGCAGGCGCTGCTTGGCGGGCTTTGAGCCTGGGATGAGGTGTAATGTGTGCTCAATGATGTCCCATGGTATGCCCAGCATGTCAGATGGCTTCCATGTGAATACATCGTGATTGGCGCGTAGGAAGTCGACGAGCTTGCATTCCTATTTGGCCAGGAGCTAGGTCCCGATCCGCACCGTCTTGCTTAGGTTAGTAGGGTCGATCTCCACCGCCTTGGTTTCCTCAAGTGGGCGGAAGGCCGTCCAGGAGGTTGGTTTGTTGTAGTCCGGGACTGCCAGGGTCGATGACTCCCCAAGCCGTGGGAGCTCGGATGAGTTGATGACGGCCGTGGCGAGCTCAAAATGCTCGTGGTCACACGTGAAGGCATGCAAGAAGGCACTGCCCACAGTGATGACATCGTTTGGTCCCATCATCTTCAGCTTGAGGTAGGTGTAGTTGGGGATAGCCATAAACTTGGTGTACCCTGGGAAGTCCACCACCTCAAAGGTGAGAACCTCCGAGCGAAAAATTTGGCTCGGTTGCCGAACGTGACGGGCAGGTCGATCTGCCCGAGCGGGTACGCCTGCGCTCCCAAGATCACATAGTGGAAGGAAGAGCCTGCTAGGCGGAGTTTCGACCGGGGGATGCGCATGGCATCGAGGGTGTCAACGTAGAGGATGTTGAGGCCGCTGCCTCCGTCCATCAGCACCTTGGTGAGGTGCTTCTTGTGGACGATGGGGTCAATGATGAGCGGGTAGCATCCTGGTTTGGCGACATGGGAGGGATGGTCCCTCTGATCGAAGGTGATCGGATATTTCGACCAGCTAAGGAAGGAGGGGATGGCCGTCTCGGCGGCGCATGCCTCTCTGTAGCGTACCTTGTGCTGGCGCTTGGAGCAGATGGTGTCGGATCCCCCGAAGATCATGATACATTCCTTGGGGTCGGGGAAGTTGTCCTCGTCCTTGCTCGTCATGCCTCCCTTCTTGGCTGCCACCTCTTTGTCGTTTCCTTCTTTCAGCATGTTCGCCTATCGTAGGAAACGTTTGAGGAGCTCACAGTCCTTGTAGATACGTTTGATGGGGTAGGCGTGGTTGGTGCAAGGCTATCCATGAGCTTGTTGAAGTGGTGTGGCAGAACCTCCTAAATTATTAGGCCCACATGCACCTGTCACTGTACAACGACCACTGACGACTATGCATGTGTTCCTAATAACTTAACAAGACTGTCGGGTGTCCTCGGGGAACCCCGAATCATCCACGATTTCTGAGCAGGATCACATTACAGAGTCATTGCAGTATTACAACAGTTTATTCAAATAGATACACCAGAGTAAAAAGTAGCAGAAGACTTACAATAATATAGTTTACAAACCATAGGTTTCAAACCATACAACTAAGTTCGATTAATATTACAAAACGCAGTAGTGGAGTGGCATTATAACATATTACCGAGCACACAAACATATTGCCCTGCCCAAGGGCCACACAATTACTTATCGTCATCGCATTGAACAACTGTCATGCAGCACGATCCACAACAGATCTGCTCATGAGCCTCACCTACAACAAGGGTCAACGAACCCTGAGTACAAAAGTACTCAACAAGACTTAACCAAAATAAAAACTGATAAGACTCAGGAATGCAGGCTCAGGTATTTAAGGTATGGCTTTAGCAATAATCAAAGTTCTTTTACGTAAAAGCTCTTTAACAAGATTCTCCATTTCAACATTTAAAATTTTATAATAACCATGTATGAATCTGCCATGATCCGTAATGAGATCATGAACTTCATATCAAACTCTTTCTCAAACCTTACTCAAGTTCCAGTTATTAACTACGATGATGAACAGAGAAGTGAGTCTCCATAACCGAGGAGCAACAACGATTCGAATCGATTATAACCCAGCTGGGGATTCCAGACCACACGACATATGCAAGTCCCCGACTTACATATACCAACCTACCCTCAGGTCCTCTAAAACAAGAACGGGTCTGCGTCACCCGATAATACAGTACTCCACCAATCCAGCCCATTGCCACATGGGTACACGTTATTCCCACCATCTCTCCACTCCCAGTGCGCAAGTAGCCATTCTCGTAATAGAATAACCAAGTTAAGGCTTACCGGAGTATGTGGTTAGTACTACAAAGTCTCACCACACACAGTTCAACAACGGTACAGACCTTAACCGACACAGGCGGAAAGAACCCGCTCATAAGACCTCCATGTCTTGTGGCTCACACACACCGAGTTCACCCGGTCTAGATTTATTACTCCACATGCTCATATCACATGATAACATAAGTAACCAAAGATCCATTTAAAACTTACAGGTGACAGGTAATCACCCAACTTTCATCGTTCTAAGCATAACTAGACAGATACGAATTAAAACTGGTAACAAGGTAGATATGGAAAAACAAGGTTGACAATGCACCAATTAGGTTTGCACTCAACTCCTAATCACTTAATGCAGTACTGAAAAGTAAAAGCGAAATAACTTTGTAAAACACAAGGTAGGGTTGTATGTATCCGGGGCTTGCCTTCGTTGATGGAAAAGTCTGGGTCCGGAGTCGTTCCACCGACATCAACACCAACCTCCATCGACGGATCAACCTCCTCAACTACTTGATTAACTACCATGTGCTCACCTTCGTTCACTACACGTAGTAACAATGCCATGTTTAACATGATGCGAGATACAAAATATGATGCTCGATGATGGATGCAAAAGTTAACAACTTGAATACAACTTTCCTTCGCGGTACAGTTACAAGTCAAACTAACTAAACCATTTTCGTAACACTCACATCAATTGCCAAGGATCATTACCAACTAATGACCCAAGGACATCATTCAATAAAAAATTCAAACAAAACCTAAATCACTAAAGGTTACTATTTGCCTTTATGAATTAATTAATTAATTAATTAATTAATTAAGAATTATGAAATAAATCTACTTGTTCCAATTGACCTCAAAATTTTTGTAAATGTTCATCACATCATAACTAAGTGGTAAAACAATTTTCATAATTTTTGGATACATAAATAAGCCTAGAAAAATCCTAGAAACTCATTTATTAATTAATTGAGCAATTTTTATCACATTCAAAAAGTACTGAAAAAACAATATTTCATATTTTTCTTAAATAATATACATCACAGAGAAGTCACACAAAAATTTTCATAATTTTTGGAGCTCTAAATAATTCTACACAAAAATAACAAAAACTATTACTATTCATCCATTTCTGAAAAAGGAAAATCATTTTCAAACCGCTGAGTCACTGACATCAGGTCCCATCTGTCATCCCTAACCTTTGGCTTTGACTCCGGCGACACGCGCGCTGACCGGCGAAAACTCACCGCCGGTGAGTCCAACGGCGATGGCCAAGGTACTAAAACATTCACCATGACTAGGCGCATCGATTTGAGGCACTACGAAGACTAATTACGGCACGAAACAAGGCTGATGCTGGCCATGGCGGATGCGACAGCACAGCAGCTCTACGCCGGCGATAGGAGACCGGTAGAGTGTAAACAAAAGGCACAGAGAGGTTCAGCAGCTCACCACGAACACGTTGGAGCAAAGAGCGAGATCGGAGAAACAACGGTGACGCGTGACGACGTCCACGGTGATCACGGCGGAGCAAAGATCGTCGGTGACGGTGTTTCGGCAACTACAGTGGGCAAAATGACCAAGCAACAAGGGATTTAGCACCACGGCATCGAGATGAAGCCAAAGGTACACCGATCAAGGGCAACGGCTCACCGGAGGGCGCTGGCCACGGAGAGGCGCTTGCGACAGTGAGGGTGCTAGCCGCGAAGAAGAAAGGTTCGCATCGTGGATTCCCGGTGAAATCAGGCTACCAAAGCTGGTTGGATGGATGCGCAAGAAGGAGATGGAGCTGGAACTAGCTTAGTTGCAACGGTGGAGCACTACAGTGACGGTACGAGCTCGCCAGAGATGAGCAAGGGCGACGGGAAAAGCAGAGCAACGAAAGGAAGGTCGACGACGGCGTCAGAGCTTTATAGAACGGCCAAGGAAGCCAGAGAAAGCCACGACGGAGCCTTTTCCCGTGCCAATGCGACGCCACAGACGGCCACGACGCGCTAGGAACGCCGAACAAGGTCGCCGCCATGTAGCTTAGGCGGTGAACACTGTTCACAGTAGTTACAGAATTGTCATTCATTTTCAAATCCAAATTACTCCCAAATTTGTGTAACAACTCAAAAATCTCCAAAAATAAAATTTGTTCAAAATCAAAAAGTTCTACAACTTTCCTTTTATAACTACCCCCTAATTCGGTCTACATTTTGAAATGAAAATTTAAATTCAAAAAGGGGACATTTAAGGAATTTCGCCTTTTCAAATTACTTTAATTTTTTCTAAACAACTTTGAAAACTCCAAAAACAAACTTTGTACAACTCAACAAGCTCTACATTTTTGCTTTAAGGCTCAACCCCAAAATATGCTTAGATTTTGAAATGAGTTTTCAAGGTAGAAATTTAAATGCTGAAATTAGGGTTTTCGGAATTTCAATTCAATACCAAGATTTCGAACTTGATTCAAACAATACCAAGCAACACTTATAACATAATTGTAAACTTGTTTTAGTGAATGCATAACAAAGTTTTCAATATGACCAAATGCTTTGCAATGCATATGATGACATGACAGTTTTAGTATTTATAACACTCGGGGTGTTACAAGTGGTCAGGCAGGCCCTGCTGGAGCTGCTTGCCTGTGCGATCAGCTGTGCTAACCAACGTGGTGTTGGTCGTTCGGTGTCGCTCCTTTTTGTTCTTCTTACCCCTCTGCGTGGAGGGCCCTCATCTTGGTCCTCGCATTTGGCCTTGCCTTTGTCCTGGCCTATGTTGAAGACCGCTCTGACTGCCTCCTCGCTGGAGGCGTGGTTCGTGGCGACGTCGAGCAGGTCACGGGTGGTACGGGGCTTCAAGCAGCCAAGCTTGTGGATCAGGGACTCACAGGTCGTCTCGGAGAGGAATGCGCTGATGACGTCCGCGTCGACGACATCAGGGAGGGAGTTGCATCGTTGGGAGAACTTGCGGATGTAATCTCATAGAGACACGCTGGGCTCCTGCTTGCAGCTCTTGAGGTCCTAGGAGTTCCCAGGGCAGACATACGTCCCCTGAAAATTTCCGACAAAGACCCTCTTGAGGTCCACCTAGTCGCGGATGTTGTCGTGCGGGATGAATTCAAGCCATACTCGAACATGTTCCCCCACGCATATGGAGAGATATTGAATGATGAAAAGGTCATCATCCACCCCTCCGGCTCGGCAGGCGAGTCGGAAATCTTCGAGCCATATACCGGGGTTCGTCTCCCCGGTGTACTTGGCGATGTTGGTGGGCGATCGGAAGCACTGTAGGAACGGCGCTCTCTGGATGCGTCGGCCAAAAGCCCGTGGTCTCGGGCCATCCGGGCTGGGACTCCGGTCGTCTGGCCGGCGACCATGCCTAGGGCACATTTCACCACTCCCCTCGATGGTCCGGCCGGGGCCCGTGTCGCCTGCCCTCACCGTCGCCCGATAGAAGTCATCATCATGCCGGGCCTGATGTCGGTTGCTGATGACGCTGCGAGCATCTTGGTTCGAACCGAGCCGTTCGCGTACCGGTGGTCGGTGTGGAGTATGCGCCGGGTCGGACCGTGGCGCAGCTACGGCCTCCCGTGCCGCGCTCAGTGGCTGTAGCGGCGAGCGGATTAAGCGGTCTGTCTGGTGCATCTCCACTATCCTGGTAGGGAGGGAGGCACGTGTCGAAGTCATGATGCGGAGCTCTCCGCTTGTTGAACGGCGGCGGCTTCCACCAACGCCCGAAGGTTCCGGTGGACCGCCAGCTCCTGGGGGTCGATGGGCTCGGGAACGCCGCGCAGAAGCATTGCCGTAGCGGCGATGTTCTGGCTAACCCGAGCGAACCGTGGGGGGTCGTTCCCCTCGGCCATGATGCCGCGCTGGACCTGGCGAGCGCGACCCCGGGCGCCGCCCACCGGGTCACGTGAGAGGGGCGCAGCGTGCTGCGACGAGCGCGCCGGCGCAGGAGGCGGCTGGTTCTGCCGCCGTTGTCGTAGCTCCTCCCCATGCTCTTGTGCGAGCGCGAGGGCCCCCGCACGAGGGTCCGGAGGGGTGTGAATCTGCAAAGATTCTGCTACCACCGGCGGCTGTCCCGGAGCGTCCGCCATGGCGCACTCCCCACCCAAGAAATGTGCCTTTGTTACCATTTCCAATTGTTATCGTGGTTGAGGCGTTGAAGAGAAATCGGTCTAGATCATTGCACGACAGTTCCATCCCCACCCAAAGTTTTGAGTCATCTACCCACTCCTGCCACAACCATCGTAGGCACGGCTCTTTCAAATCTTTCCATATCTTGTTAAGATTATGTGTCAGATTTTTGCTTATGAGGGTAGCGTGTTACTACTACCTAAGACTCTAGCTAATGACAAGATGAATGAATCAGATCAACTAATTAATTAACTGCTCCTCTGTTTTATTATAGGTGGACGAAGGCTTCCCAGTCACGGCGGAGGAGATCGTTGGCAGACTCAAGTCTGATGCATTAATGCACCAGCAAAGCCGCTGCAATAGCGCTGAAGAAACAGCATGAAACTAGTTATTAAAGGCTGCGGGTGATTAATTTATGGTACTATATGCGCATATATATAAACAAACGGTATCAAACGTTCGACAATATGTCTTTGTATGCGTCAGTATTTTTTTCCTTTTTCTTTCTGAATGAATAAGGAATTTTGTGGCTTGTGGAGACGACTTTCTCCTCTGTGCTGTTGCTGTGCGCGACGTGGCTTCACTCTTCACGTGTGCATGTGGCAATAGCATATGCATGCAATCAACACATTCCACATCGATCGTCTATTGTGTTAACCTAGGTGTTGATGACGATGCATCCAATATGCATGCATGGGCAACAGAAGTTTGTGCTGCACCACATGTTTGCAGTGCGACACACATCGACGCCACCTGCAGTGCACACAGATCGACACGGATAGGATCCAAACTGGGTATTGTTGTCGGGGAAAAGTACGTGCTCAAGAAAGATCAAGTCGCCATCAGGTGGTTGCTCCTGACGGAAAATGATTTAATAAAACATGCAAGTGGTCGATATATATCCATATATATATATGTACCCCCTGCAATGCAAGTTTGGCAGCTTGCGACAGCGGGAAGTGCGTCTCCCCGAACACGTTGGTGATGCTTAAATTGTAAATAAAATTAATGTACTCTTGTACTACGACTACTGTTTATGATGCTAGCTGTCCAGTCGACCGATCTATATATATATATATATATATATATATATATATATATATATATATATATATATATATATATATATATATATATATATATATATATATATATATATATATATATATACACACGGTAAGGGCAGCTGGCCATATAATAATTTATTCTATGACTACCTTGATTTACGATAATGTTTATACTAATTTACAATAATAACAATACACATTTACGATACATGAGTTACTGTAATTTAAGATGATACTTACCATAATGCTATATATAGTAAATCACTTGTGAGGGAGTTACCATAATCTCGTAAATTAGTATAGTAATTATCGTAACTCAAAGTGACCATATATATATATATATATATATATATATATATATATATATATATATATATATATATATATATATATATATATATATATATATAACTACTGTTCTGTAGCTGGCCATAGAATAACTTATTCTGTGGCAACTTTGAGTTACGATAATTACTATGCTAATTTACCAGATTATAGTAACTCCTTACTAAGTAATTTACTATAATATTATGGTAAAATATCACCATGACTTATAGTAACACGAGTATCGTAAATACATATTCATGTTATCGTAAATTGGTACAAATATTATCGTAAATCAAGGTGGCTATAGAATAAGTTATTCTATGGCCAGCTGCAGAATAGCCTTACCCTATATATATATATATATTCGTGCATGTGCAACTACTCCTCTATAGTCTGTCGGGGTTTTTTATTTACACATTATTTGCACATATCATCAAAAACCCCACAAATTTAGTTTTTTTATTAACCATTTTAAATGTGTATACTTATACATAGCTCCAAAGATTTGTGGTTTTTGTCATGATGGATGTCATTGTTAACAAATTGCATTTTTTTTATTATGGGCCGGCCATAGTATATGCACATTCAACAATAAGGCACTCCTCTAATACTTTCAACATCACTTGCTGAAATTCAACAACAAAGCCCTCTTTGGTGGAGTTTCTTAGCCATAGAAACTCCACCAAAGAGCGCCTTATTGTTGAATGGTAAGTATTAATAGTTGTCATCACTCATCAGATGCTTTGCTGTCGACGTCGCTTCGATCTCCCCTGTTTATGCAGATGCTTTGCTGTCAAGAGTGTGATGTCCCCTCCACATGCGGATGCTTTGCCGCTTTGGTGGCCCTGGTCGTCTCTGGCAGATGCTTTGTCACCATTATTGCCGGATGCTCGTCTCGGCTCTTCTTAGTGGATGATTTGCCACAGTTTCATCTCCTCTGTTAGCAACCATTGCATTGATGTAATCTTCCTTTCATGGTTCCAGTCGGTTAGGGTTTCTAAGGGGGAGGGCCCTTTTCCTAAGCTATCGCCTCTTCTTTCGCTTGTTCCATTGAGTCAGTCCAGATCGCTAACCACTAGCTTTGTAGTTTGTAATCTACCGGATTCTCTCGTAGCTGCGTCATGCAATTCTCTTCTTAATGAAACACATGCTAAAGCAGGTTCGCAAAAAAGTGGTTGTATGAGCCTTGTGAACGTTATTAGAGTGTGAAACTCCTTTTGTAGTTAATAAGCACGATTTGTTCCTCTTTTGTGAGGAAGAGTTCGGAAATTATTTCCATGCATTATAAAAAAACTATATTATGTATTCGCAAAAAAAAAACTATATTATGAATTATATAACCTTCTCTTTGTGCGAATATATATGACATCCCTGGCTCACTGTCATATATATATAATTAGCAGAAGAGTAAAGGCATGTCCTTGCCTTCAACTTGCTTCTACGCGAGCATAATCCGTATTTCTTCCTTGTAACGACCTAGGTCTAGAAGGACAGACCTAGTGCAAGCGGTAGAGTCTTATCGCCCGTGATTGAAAGGTCCCGGGTTCAAATCGCAGTCTCCTCGTATTGCATAAGCAAGGGTAAGACTTGTCACTGACATCATTTCCCAGACCCCGTACAGAGCGAAAGCTCTCTGCACTGGGTACGTCCTTTTTTTTAACGACGACCTCAGTCTGCCAAGTCCAACCACTGTAGCAGAAAAAAGTGTCATGTGTGCAGTTGAAGTCGGTAGAGCGGCTCCTATACCATTTTGAGACAAATAGACGAAAATAGTTTCTACTACTGTTCTAAGTTATTTTTTTCTTAAATTTGATTGAATTTACAGAATAAAAACACTAATACTAATGATAATAAATTAGTATCATAAGCAGAAAATATATTTTATACTATATTTATTTGATACCATAGATATAGGTATGATATTAAAACTAATCAAATTTAAAACAGTTAACTTAAACAACTCTAAAAGTTAATCTATTTTATGACGGAGCCGGTACTATGGAGTACAAGTGTACAACCAGACTAACAGCCAACAACAGAGTTCCATTCCAACGAGGCAGGGACCCATTTACCGAAGCAGACAAACAGCCTTTTTTTTCGATTACACAAGTCAACCTCATCAAACGATGGACTCCAAACTGAATTCCGTTGCACACCTGGCTCTGTTTTCAGTCTTGTGTATGTATGTACTTGTTCATCTCCCTCGTCTCGCCCACATACTAGCTAGTTACCTCTATATGCATGCAGCATGTTTTCATTGCTTGTACTGCTGGGGAACCGCAAGGAAAGGCTTGAAGGTAAGCACGAGCCCGATGACCTCTGTCAGATTCAGGCGAAGGAACACCATCTGGTCGCCTGCATGTACATATATATGAAAACAAAATGTAGGGATTAATCGAAAGCCCCTTTTAATCTTTCATTCAAATCCGCATCCTCTATATGGTTTTATTGCAGTAACTACTTGTAAGATTACACTGTAACGATTAGGATGGTAGTGCTGCAAAACTTCATAAATATAAGGTTTACCTGAAAAGAAGGCGGCATGCTGACACTTCTGTGCCCATGAGAACCTATAACCAGAGGCATTTCATCAGTGAGTTTCTTGTTCGAAAAATATGTACATGCACATACTCTAAGCTTGTCCTGGCTGGCTGGCCCATGCTTTCATGCTTATCACACGATGTGATAAACTAAACTAGCAACATTTTAAAGACCACGATGAACATCATACGAATAACAGGACGGTCAGGCAGCACTGCTAGCTTTTGTACGCCTGCTCCAGCTGGAGCGAAAGCCTTGGGCAGAGACATTGCGTTTGCAGCGCCCCTTCGTTCTTGTGGCTGCAAATAGCATCCGATTCAAATGTTAGGTTTATTTTACACATTGACATCATTACATCAACACTGATAACAATTATTGATCAGTTCTTGGTAGGGAGTCAAATGATAATCGATAGAACTTGGCATAAGGTGGTCATGTACCACAGAATTGTTTTGCAGAAGTGAAGTGTCGGTACTCTAGTGATCTGATCAACATACTCGAGCATTAGTATCCCAAAGCAGGCAAAGCTGAACGTTTGAATGAAGCACAAAGGCACAAACCAAAACACATGTCCTGAATTTCTAATTCTATACAGAAGTGTATGTATGTAACCATTTAGTGGTGATGTGTTTTATGGGTTCAATCTCAGAGTTTACTCATAATGAACTACCTACTGCAAAAACGCTTTTGAGCATTGCCGCGATGTAGAGCGGCACATCGTCTTATTCGTGACAAGCATGTCATGAAGGGATAAGCAGCAATTATTGGTATAGATAGTGCCTGCCATGCTTATGGTCAATTGATAGAATTACAAACAATTTTAACAGAAAAATAGGGAACAATGAGTAATGGACACACTGCAAAATGTCAAACAATAATAATGGTCACTGTAATAACTCACCGACGAAACTCAGGTTGAATTGATTAGACCAAGGACTTTATCGATCCAACGGTAAGCAAAGATTTGATATACTAGAAGACTGGCACCTACAGTTGAACAGAGCATAAGTATTGGCAATCCAGAAATTGCATTTACTACTACAGTGCACAGACTTTATAACCATAAAACACAAGCAACTGATCGAGTGGATGCCTTGGATTTTTTTAAAGTTAATTGGGAAAGTAATTGGTTGGAGTGGAATTACCTGCCACTGTAAGAACTTGGCCCACATCTTTAGACGCAAAGCTAAGCCCACCATATTTTCTGTCACTCACGGTCCATACAGAAAATATCTGATGTGGAATTGCAACATTATCTAACTTTTAGAACAATTCATTTCAATGTAGAAGTTGTTGGAGTCGGCAGGTGGTACCTCAACGTATGCGGTGTCATGAAGGGAGAAGACACATTATGTTAACATCGATGGCCAATTTTTGAGTAAGCTCTTCTTAGGTGGCTCTGTACTTTCTTGAGTTGTAGTACCTTCTACCCTTTCAACTGCTCTCTCAATGCCTTTGTGCTTATGTAGGATCTCCTGTTTGGTTTAGTTGCTGATGAAGTAAAAATAAGCCGACATCAAAGTGCAAAGTTATCTAACAGAATTTTCTGTAATTTAATAAGGTAGGATATCATATTCACATGGACTTGGCTATTTTAGTGCGCCAACAACAAGACATATTTATGCGCAAAAAAATTAATAAAATGCATAAAGAAACCCTTCATGAAAACATTATTAATACAACAATAAATTTGAAAACATACACTGATATATAGAGCAGGTTATACTTACCGGCATACACAGCTTATGAAAACCAAGGTAGCGAAAAATGGTATACACAGACATGGCAATAAATATGGGAACCTGCATGGTATTGGAACAAGAAGATAAAATGAAAAAAAAAGGGTTGTTCCAACTTAGTGTTAAAAGAATTTAATTTTGATCGAAAGGAATGCTACCTTCCAAACACTGATTTCTCATGAAACAGATGTGGATATTGTTTGACAGGCTGGTAATAAGGAAGGAAGACAGAGCAGGTGAAAAGTAAGTAAACCAAATGGTTGATAAACAATGATCTTTGTCAGTCATACCTGTGCTAGATAGCCCCAATTGCCGGACCAATTATAACACCCATTCCCCATGCTGTGCTGACCTCAATTAAATTAGATGAAATGGATCAAAAGGAGCCTATTGTAGTCAATAATTATGTTATATGCAGTAAGTGTTATTATGAGCTTATGTGTAGAGTTGGAGCTTACAACTGATATACCCAAAGCTTGTTGGTCAGGTCGACAAACTTCAATGGAGTAGGCCTGTCGCAGAAAGCAATACTTACATTACATTATTGACTAGACTTTTGCTCGAATCAGGGCACAGCAAACTGACAGTGACATATTTCCTTTCTCTTCTTAGGAATTGTCACTTTTAACATAACAGAGTACCTTTACTGGTGCAAGGAATCTGTTCAGAGCACCCAGAAGAAACCTTGTAGCAAATACTTCACACTCAGTCCATACAAAGTGTTGAACACAATGCTGAAACATAGGTTTGGAAATGGATTAGCAATAAATAATTATATATATAATAAATAAAAGGAACAAAATACTACTACTAATATTTAACTTCAATTAATTATGGATATCTTACAAACTAAGCAACTTAATGAAGAAACTTATGTGCTCCCAACAGTTTGAAAATTGATTCCCACTGTAAAGATAACTAGGGCTGAAGACAACTTTATACGAGATTAACGGGATGCTGGCATGCACTGACAGTACAAAACTTCCCTAGAGAATTTCATCAAACAAATGTGACAACACAACATGGCTAGCAAATTAGAGCATGAGGTAGACGTTACCACTCAGCTGAGGATTTATTTTGTTTGTCATAATGCTCATTTGTTGACCTCCTCAAGAAAATGGTACTTCTCAGGTAGGGACTTTGCAAGGTTCTTATATTCCTCCCTCGAGAAAAATGATATTAGCAAGGAAGTAGTGGAAGCCTCAAGTGAGAAGTTCATTTCATCAATTTTGGAGAGGTAAGCCCCAGCCCTCATTATGTCACCTCCACCCAGCAGCCTCCTAACTATACCATTTAGCATGTATGAGTTTGGAGTGCATCCACTCTTTTCCATTGCTAAAAACAAATTGTCAAACTCATCTAGCAGCCCTTCTTGTATGAGATTTTCCATCATTAAGCGATAGGTCACCACATCCAGAACTAAACCATGGGCAGGGATAGCAGCGAACAAATCCATGGCATCTTTCTTTCTGCCACTTTTAAGCAAACAACCAATCATAATATTGAAAGTAACAATGTCAGGATGAATATCCTTAGAACACAGACTCTGGAACATTTCAAATGCTTCATCAACACAATTATTTTTGCAAAGCCCATTTAGAATTATGTTGTATGTGTAAATCCCCCACTGTTTCCCAGTTTTAATCATATTTTGGTAGAGTTCCTTTGCTTCAGAAAATCTCCGAGTCTGAAATAAACCATGCAGTATGGTGCTGTAAGTCACAGCTCCAGGCGTAACTTGCTTCCTCAACATTTCTCGGAAAAGACAATATGCATTGTCTATCCTGCCAGTTTTACAGTAGCCGCGAAGCAATGCATCATAGCACAAAATGTTCGGTTTCAAGCCAACTGAGACCATACTATCAAGTAACTTTGCTGCTTCATCAGTTCTACCAGCTAAGCAGTGGCCACCTATTAATGTAGTATATGAGATAACGTTAGGCCTCACGCCTACACGTTCCATCAAGTCAATCACACTCTGGGCTTCCATGACCCGTCCTTCTTTACATAAGTTAGACATTATGGTGTTGAAGGACACGATGTCAGGACGGATTTCTTGATCCAACATTTCAAAAAATAATTCCTCAGCCTTCTCCCATCTGTCAACAGTGCAGAGTCCATAAATCAGGGAGTTAAAAACAACAATGTTAGGAGTCACCCCTTCATCGATCATCTGGTTGAATTTAAGCACAGCATCATCCACTCTTCCCATCTTACAAAGTGCATCTATTAATGTTCCATAAGTGACTACATTAGGACTCAATCCTTGCTGCCTCATTTTGCTAAGTATATGCATCGCCTCATCTATCATTGCCTTTTTAGCATATGCACAGAACACAGTGTTGAAGATGTAATGATCAGGTGAAATACCATTTGCTACCATCAAATCTAGGAAATCAGGGAAATCAGCAAGGGCTCCTTCAGCAGCATACCCGTGAAGAAGAATGCCGTAGATAGTTACATTAGGTTTTATGCCCTTCCTAATCATAGAATCAAAAATCTTCCTGGCTTCTGTGCATTTTCCATTCTTGCATAAATAGTCCAGCAGCAAACCATAAGTAACAACATTTGGGTGAAGACCATGTGCGTACATTTCTTCGAGCCTTTGAACCACTTCTTTCCACTGTCCTGTAGAGAGGTATCCATGGATCAGACAGGTATATGTCTGGATGTCTGGCTTAACACCTTTATCAATCATTTGCTGAAGGACACCCTCAGCCCAGTCAACTGCATGAGCTTTGCACAGGCCATCAATGACCGTGTTGTATGTCACAACATTTGGGTGAAGACCACGTGCGTACATTTCTTCGAGCCTTTGAACCACTTCTTTCCACTGTCCTATAGAGAGGTATCCATGGATCAGACAGTTATATGTCTGGATGTCTGGCTTAACACCTTTATCAATCATCTGCTGAAGGACACCCTCAGCCCTGTCAACTGCATGAGCTTTGCACATGCCATCAATGACCGTGTTGTATGTCACAACATCTGGTGTGCAGCTTCGATCTCCATCATCAGCCATCGTGTGCAGCAGATCAAGTGCCTCCTCAACTCTCTTTTCATTGCAGAAACCCTTGAGAAGCGTGTTGCAGGAAACTATGTCCGGCCTGCAGCCAAACTCAGGCATTCTTCGGAGCAATATGTCCATGGCCTCACCCACCCTCTTCACATCACAGAGGCCCTTGAGCAGTTGATTGATGACTACATCATCCACCCTCCATCCCGTCTTAATGATGAGGCCAAAGACAGAGAAGCCATGCTCCAGGCGACCCATGCGACAGAAACAACCAATGAGGATGCTGTATGTGTACAGGTCTGGACGCACCTTGTTGCAGCAAGAATGGGCCATCCTGTTGAAGAGGGAGACAGCGAGCTCGGAGGCTGAAGGGCATTGGGCGCGAGAGACGACGTTAAGCAGGCTGTTGAAAGCACGAACCGAGGTGGGCCTGGCGTTGGGCAGCAATTCCTCGAACAGCTTGAGCGCGTCCTTGAGGCCGAGGCTCCCCGACCTTGCTTGTCCCGCGATGACGCGCTCCAGCTCCAAGCACCGGTCGCGGACTGCGCTCGCACGGCGGGACATGCCAACGGAGGGCGCGCGCGCAGCTACTGGACCGGCGCGGAGAGGCACGGACGGCCCGTGCGCACGGCGTGCCGGCGTCCGCCCCCGGGATCGATGAAGCAGAACAGCTTACGTAAGGTGGGCGGAGCCGCGAGTGCTGGAGGACGTGACTGTATAGCGTAGAGCTGGAACACGGCGTCGGCGGCGGTGGCGACGGCGTGGGGGAGCGCGGGTTGGGCGCCGGGCGCCGGCGACGTGGAGTATGTGTACAGGTCTCAAATCTGAAAACGGTGGGCGCGCAATTGCTCTGCGTGTGTCTTGTAGTGTTTCTTTTTTTCTTTTTACTTTTTTTTCATCACATCCACATGACACGTGAGCAATGGTAATCGATTAAAGAAAGACTTTTTTGAGAAGCAAGTTGGAAAGTTAGGTATTTGCGTAAAAAGCAAACATTTTCTAAAAAAAATCGTTTCTTAAAAATAAACTTATTTATAGCTTTTGCCAGAGATGTTTTTTTTTCAGCTTCTCATTAAACTCAAACAAACGATTTTCAAAATTTGACCTTATTAGTTGCTACACATTTGTCATCCTCGAGTTAAGTTGAAATTCTTGTGCTTAATTTCTCATTTTTTTAAAAAACTTTTTTTGTATCTTGTTAAAAAATTTAGATCATAGACTGCACTCTTAAATACGACGGAATAAACCATTATTTTAGCATATATAGTAATAATTCTTCTTCATGTAGTATATGTTGATAATTTAGATGTGGATTTGAGAGGATATTTTTTTAATAATGACATGTCATAATTTTTTTTCTTTAAAACGCAGGAGAGCTACGCTTCATTATATTAAGAAGAAAATACGAGACAAGAACCCAAATACAACACCCATGTTTTTGCAGCATATTAAAAACCACTAAAAATTTGAACTTTTTAAAACTTTACAACAAATTAAAACTTGATTAGTTTACTTCCTGCAAAACCACCTTTTAAATAAAATGTTTTCCAAAATCCTTGCATCAAAACTCACCATATGCATTAGGTTAGAATATTGGAATGACTTGAATGCTTGCGTGATTGCTTGAATGCCTGAATGTTTGCTTGATTGCTCGATGCTTGAATTGTTTGCTCTCATGAGTGGTTGCCTAGAATTTATTTTGGCACCAAATAATAATCTCCTTGACTACTCCCCTTTAACATCTCCCACCAAATGCATTCCTTGATCTTCCTTGAATTACCCCAACCACCCATCCACCAAATCGCATTGCTTTTCCATTTATATTCATCACAAATATACCCTAGTTTATTTTCTAGAAATTAAGAAAGCATTTTGGAAGTGGAAAAGGATTTCTGGGCTCAAACCATCCCCTCTCTTCGCGGACCCTGCCCAACCCCGCATGCTACGGCCCGCACTCCCTCCTCCCCTTCTTTCCCTCTCCCCCTCCTCTTGGGCCACCCCGGCCGCTTGGCCCAACCCCGAGCGCACCTCCCTCCCCCTCCTGCCGTGGGCCGGCACCGCCGGACCATCCCAGCAGCAAGAAGCAGCCCGCCTCCTCCTCCTTCCCTTCTCTCCCCTCACTTACATGTGGGGCCCATGCGTCAGCTTCGTCTTCCCCAGGAGCTCGACGACGGGAATACCGTGTCCTTCCCTGTACGCCGCGCCCACCACATTCGAGCACGAGGAGCACAGCTGTCAGAGATATTTTCCCCCACAACCGCCCTTCTCCATGGTCGTCTTCCCGCCATCCTTATCCCCTCCCCGTGAATTCCGTCGACAGCTCACCTCCACCTCGCTTGCCACCGCGAGCACGTGGGCTTACTCGCCAGAGATATTTTTGCCTGGAACTGACCTACTCCGGCTATATATAGCCGAGCATGGCCGGCGCCAAGCCTTGCCCTTGAGCTCGGGCACCAGCCCTCCTCCTTCCTTCCGCCCGAGCTCAGTCGCCTCCGCCTCACCCCTGCTCCTCCCATTCCCCTACTCTGCTCGCTCCTTCTCGCTTGCCGCCGCCTTGCCTCATCCTCCTCCTTCTCCTCCTTCCTGCTCTTCATCGCCCACACGCCGAATGTTGCCCAGCTACCTCGGCCAGCAGCATCGGAGCTTCGGCTAGCTCCACGCCTAGGACACCGACGTCGCTCAGTGACAGGTCGGCTCGCCACCACCAGAGCCGCCCGCCACCCCTTGCTCACCCTTGCTGCACCCTCACCTATCCACGCTGCTGTCGTGATCGCCGCTGGCGCCTCCCTACCGCCCCGCTCCACTCTCTCCCTCCTCCTATTTCTCTCCCCCTCTTCCCACTCGCCTCGCCTCCATGTCCTGCCGCGCTCGGTCAAAGTGAAGAAGTCGGGCCAAGGGCATCCGATGCCTCTTGCGAGCCAGTGGCGATGCGCCACCTCCTCTCGCGGGTCCCGCACGTCAGCCACAGCAAACCATCTCCCTCCCTCCTTTCTTCTGTGGGCACGGACTACGTAGACCAAAGGGAGGATGAGCCATAGTCCACCGATCGGTGCACCGCACAGTGTGGACCAGCGCCAATCGGCCCTAACGGGTGATGGAACCCACGCGTCAGCCCGGTAGAAATTGCTTTGTGCACCCGGGAAGTGTAAATGGGAAATTACAAAACCCATTTCCATGCATGGAAAAATTCTCAGAAAATTCATAAATAAACTAGGTACACCCCAGATCCTACCCAAGCATTTATATCCCATTTCCATTATCCCAATTTCCAGAATTAATTCCCAAGCTTATACTCCACATATTCCCTTCATATTAAATCCTTGATAAATCATATCTTTTCCATCCTAACTCCAAATCATTTGATTCTTCCACCAAAATTCTTCTAAAATCAAGCTCTACTCATTCATAACCTTGTTCCATTATTTGGTGCCAATGTAAATTCTAGTTTGATTGGTTTCCTTTCCTATATTTAATTTAAATATGAATTGTAGCAGTAGACCACCACTGAAGTAGTAGTCGCGTATGTGTATATACCATGACACATACTCGAATATATCCATACCCCATCACCTAAAATAGTAGACGCCCATATATATATATATATATATATATATAGACACGGATATGCCCGATACCCGGGTATACGCTTATGTATGGCTAACTTTATCTTCCGCCACTTCCCTAACCTGGCTAACCCGAGGCACATACATATGCATGTGCGTATGTGCCACTAACCCCAGTGGACCGGTAGAAGCCAGATGAGTCATCTATGATGACTTGGTCAGACTTTCTCTTTCAGGTTCACATAATAGTGAATCCTAATAATAATGTGGTCTGGTTTTTCATCAGACCAACCTCCCGCCTTAACCTGACCAGCCTTACCATATGGATAGAATACATCTATCCAAACCTTACTTTAGATTGACGTAACAGTGATAACCTTAGTTAATAACCCATCACCTAATAGGATCAACCCATCTAGGATCATTACCTGCACGTTGGTTGCCTATGCTTGTTTTACACGCCTTGCTTGTTATTTTCCTTATTTATGTTTCTTGCCTGGCGATGCTAGACCGCATAGGATAGAAGACGTGGAGAGAACCTGATGGAGTCTAGAAGACAGAAACAGGAGACACAGGAATCGGACAAGGATATAATCGTCAGCGAATGGAGGCAAGTCCTAACATCCACCTATTCCTTTCCCCCTACATTACATGCCACTCCTTAATCACCTCCCTTTCCACCACCACCATATTTTGCTAGCCTCCACCATAAACCCTCCACCCTCCATCTCCACCAAATAATAAACTTAACTTATATTACTAAATTCTCTTTTATGAATTAATGGAATTATAATGGGTCATGAGCTCGGCTATGTTAATGTGATCAATAATGATAAGGTAATGGTTACCTTGATATGAGATGAGCTCTATGAACCTGAGGTTAATAACTATGGAACTTAAACTGGTAAAACTGGACTAAACCCCGACAAGGGGCGAGTGGGGGATAATTTATGTGGGGATAGATTACCTTGGCAGGAACGCCTGGTGAGGGTTCCTATGGGAGATATTCGCCTCGGTCACATAAGGACTGGTTCGTAGTCCCTCTCACCTAGTGAGATATTTCGTACAACCACATATCTGATATGGGCAGACTTGATCTCACACCCCGTTAGATTGAAGTATAATTTCTACTAGGAGGACGGTGTTGGCAGCAGAATATCAGGAGCAAACATGGATGCTATGTGATCTTCCATGATCCGGTTGGCATGGTTGCTATGTGATCTTCCACGTTAAGCCCTTGAGTTTTTTGCCACGTTCGAGCCCATGATTATTATTGTTTATTTTGATGATTTGGTATCATCAGCACTATTATGTTGGGATGATGTTATATCGTCCGAGATTATATGATGGGGTGATGTGGTATCATATGAGATTATGAGATGGAATGATTTGGTATCCTCCTGAGTTTAGTGTGTTTTCCAACCCCTGAGAAGCCACGTTAGAGTTATATGGAAATCTAGGGTAGCACCCAAGCGGGTACGGGGTCTCGTTAGACCTGTTCTTGCCACCGCGCATGGTTTGGAGTTGTGTCTATGATGTGGGAAAATTTGTACACCTCTACATAGTTTATTGAATCTATTCAAATAGCCACGTCCTTGGAATGGGCAAATGCTGGGATGAGATACTATGATTAGACTTCTATAATTGTGATAATCTAGTAAGATGTATTTTACTAATTTGGTAAACTATAATTAAACCGAAAACAGGTGAGAATGGTAAATACTCTACCAGGATCCAACCTATAATTGCTTCAACCTACCACTTTCACCTCAACCATCATAACCCCCCTCTACTTATAGCCTTCCCTTTCCATCTCTCCTCCAAACCCAAAGTTTAGGGCTTGCTGAATACTTTATGTACTCAACCCCCTCCATTCTATGTTTTTAGAGTAAAGCTACAGGAGCACATACCCGGATGGAACTATTGGAGCTACGCAAGGATAGGACAATAGGAGAACATACGAGTAACGAGCTATCAAGGACTACGAAAGGATAGGACACCCGGAGTATACTCGAAGATGAAGTCGTATGACTACCCGAAGGAGCTACGCTAGGAATACGACGTTGGGACATAGGAATGCGCTTAAGGAATAAGTCTAGGGTTACGTCCTCACTCTAAGTTGCATGTAGGAATAGAGTCACGATGATATAGGACCGTTGTCTTAGAACTCTGATGTATGATATAAGGCCAATGGCCCAAGCTATGTAAACCTGAACCATGTAATATATTTTCTCATTAGTAATAAAAGTATGGTTTTTGATATCAATCTTGTTCGAATTGTGCGTATCAGCTACTGATCCAGGGACTGATACATGATGCCAGAGGACCCTAAAGTAGGGGCTCGACACCAAACACCCACACACACTCTACACACACCAAACTAGAGTTTTAGATTACATTTTTTCATACTAAATATAAAAAGCAACCATAAAACCAACAAATAGGCCACTCTAAGGCAAAAGTGCTGAGGTAGTCAAGGAAGAGAGGCTTCGTGCGCCTGCTATCTCCTAAAGACATCGTTCCTCGCTGCTAACATTAAGAGCGCTTGCAATGCTAGGAGCAGCTCCATCAAAAACACACGAATTACGGTGAGTCCAAAGAACCCAAGCACCTAGAACAACTAGAGAATTGAGACTTTTCTTTTGATGTTCCAGAGCAGCATGCCACAATCTGTCCCACCAATCATCGAACACCATATCAGTTGCCTTAGGAGCGAATTGCTGCAGCCCAAAATGATATAGCAGGGAATATCAGTATTGCCTTGCAAAGGTACATGATACTAGAAGATGGTTAATTGTCTCTTGCTCCTAATCGCATAAAGGACAACATTCCAGACAGGGCAGACCTCGATGGGCAAGACCATCAGCCGTCCAACACCTATCATGTTCGACTAACCATAAGAAGAACTTGCATTTTTAGGGGCCTAGGTCTTCCAAATCCATTCCCAAGGTCTAAATAGAATTGATCCTTGAATGAGATGTTCCTGAGGGGATAAGCGCCATATATGAACATCCTCTATTTCAGGTTGTAAAGAGAACTCCATGAGAAGATCCCAAAGATCAAGATACTCTACTAGTTCTCCAATCGATAAAGCTCCTCTTACATTCGAAATCTAGAGGTGTTCAGTGAGAGCTTCTGCACCGTATGTTTCTTGCTAGTTTTCTTAGCCACCAAATAATGCAAACTGTGGCAGAACCGCCTGAAAAATAGCATGCTTTTGGAGGCGCTCATCTTCCACCAGACACTAAGCACCCCCAAAAGATGGCTACATCGGACAGTTTTGTCGAGCACACCCCAAGGGAGAACTCGAATAATACATGTTTTTCCTCTATGATCCAATAATGAGAACGAGTTTACAATACTTAGTCCATTTCATACAACTAGAGTTCTTAGAAATACATTATTACAGTACTAAGTTCAGAGTGCGGAATTTAAATAGCGGAATTACAATAAACATCTAACAATAGAATACAAGGATCCATCTGTGCCCACTAGAAGAATTCTCCACACAACAGCTACTCTTCAAGCTGCACCTGCAACAGGGGTAAATAAACCCTGAGTACATAATGTACTCGCAAGACTTACTCGACTAGTGGGAATAACTTCCTGACTCCAAAGGATATGATAAACTTTATGGTTTGCTGGGTTTCCTTTTTGCGGAAAGCAATGCTAGTAGTGAATCCTTATGTATGTTTCTTATTAGCAGTCATGATTAGTTTATTACCTAACCATTCTATGTAAACACATGTTCTATTTTCAAGCAAGAGTTGAGCAAACAGATCCATTTCACCATATTTCATCTTCCAGTTCTTACTATGGTGCTAGACTGTAGATAAGTCGTATCGGATTACCCGGTGATTCACGAATCAATGTGCCTAGCTGGGTACTCCGAAACACACGCCCCGCTTGTACCCCAGGCACAAGCAGGACCAACCCATCACTCTCCTGTCAAGGGGTCCAGGTCCCCGTCCAAACTTGGACTCCAAGCCAGCACACCTGAGTCCCAGACTCAGTGTGGTGCTTAGACCTCCACCATCCCCACCTCCAATCAATCGGTCCGGAAAGAGCCGAAACCCACAACAAGAGAGCAACGAGCCTTCCCTGCTCACATAAACAAGTATGTGCTTAGGATAATAAGTCAGTGACTTGATTAGAACCCAATGCAACGGCCGGTCCTTAACCAACATGGACAGGAAAAATAGTGTAACCAAGTGAAAGTGCATCTAGCCTTCAGTGGGTTTTGGATGATTGAATGACAACATGATTAAAGGTCTAACCCGTTTGCTAAGTGTGGACAGGTAATATGTTATCTCACAGGTACTTAATGAAAGCCAAAATGATGTGTTGTTGTATAAACAATCTAGTTCAAGCACACGACAACAATGCAAATAGAATTCATGCAAAGGCTTATTTATTATGGGATTTCCATGTACTTTGTGAAACCAAGCCCGATAAAAATTAGTTGATGAGACATGAGGGATTGCATATGAAATGGTCTCATATTTGAAGCTTGCTAAATTGAAATGAAAAAGATAACAATACAAATGAATGGATGATTCAACACAAGATGTGACTTGATGGCTTGAGATGGTGAAGATAGCAAGGAAAGGCTTCGAGGTACTAAGCAAGGGTGAAGGGCAAGCGACGGCTTGACGGCCGAAGAACCTAGCTAGGGTGAAGAGGAAAGTACTTGCATTTAGTTGAGGTACTAATCAAGCTATGATGGTCATATTGATGTGGAGGATCAAATCTATATTGGACAAAGTGTTGGAAGTGACTTGATGCATTTGAAGTTATTCATATTTAATGAATGGAATCAAGTCACGTGCTCAAGATGGCTATGCTCAAGTGAAAAAGATCAAAGTTGACATATTGACACCCTCACTTGATGAAGATTGGAATACACGGCTTTGGTTGAAAAAGATCAACTCAAAAGGTTTAAATTTGTTATACTCTTTAAATTTGAGTTAATAGGAATGTCGTACTATTAAAAGGGATGCATCATGTTGATAGATAATGTTTCATAAGTGCTCAAGCCAACCCATGTGAGTTTTGAGCGTTTAAGAGACAAAAGAGCTAACCTATTTTTGCTGGTCACGTGTCCGGTATTTGCCCAGCAATGGTAATATTGTTGATCTTGGGTTGGTTCATCGGGAGTTCCGACGTGAGTCGGGAGTTCTATCAATGGTCAGGAGTTCCGATGTCACGCGCTTAACTAACTTGGAGAGTTCACTATGGTGGTCATACCGGACGTGTTCGGTATTCATACCGGACGTGTTTGGTATGCACGGCCAGAGGCCAACGGCTAGTTTTCAAATGCCTTGAGGGTCGGGAGTTCCGACGTGAGTCGGGAGTTTTGACGGTTGGAAGTTTCGGCATGAGTCGAGAGTTCTAACATCTCACATACTTTAACTCAGTTACCGTAGTTTTCAAATCTACTGAGGGTCCAGAGTTTCGACGTGAGTCGGGAGTTTCGACGGTCGGAAGTTTCGACATTCATCGGGAGTTCCGACGCCTCACAACGTCACTGTAACTCTGTTACCGTTGGCGCAGTGTAAGTCATACCGGACACGTCCGGTATGTCCGGTATGGCAACGGCTATAAAACAGCTAGTTTTTTCCAAGGGGGCTATAAATACCCCCAAGCCTCCACATTTAGAGGCTGCTGATTCTGCTGGTTGCAATACACGCTTTTGAGCCTTGCCAACTCTCCCAAACCCTCTCTTAGTGAGTGTGTGATCTAAATCGCAAAATCCATTTGTGGGTTAAGAGAGAATTTGAAAAAGAGAGCAAGCCACCACTTGAGCACTTGTGCATATTGTCTATTTCGTGATTTGCATTTGTTACTCTTGGACTCTTCGGTCCTAGATGGTTAGACGTCGCCGGAGAGCACCCGAGAGATTATGGTGTGCCTCGGAAAGTTTGTAACGGTCGATTCTGCCGCCTCGGAATCAACTAGTGGAAGGAGAAAAAGGAGTTGGAAAAGGCTCCGGCTAGAGTGACCTTCATGGTACCCTCTAGGGCTAACCTTCGCTGGGTCGCCCATAGCCCCTCAACGGAGAGTAGGACTCGAACGAGTCCGAACTTTGGAAAACAAATATCGTGTCTCAATTCGCATTTCATTCGATATTTGTGTTGCTCTAGCTCTTGTGCAGGTTCTCTGTGTATATTGTCATCTCCAGTAGATACCTGCAGTTTGGTTTGAAGATAGAAATCAAAAGGAGCAAGTTTGGGGCTGCTCTGCAGAAATCGTGTATACCGGACACGTCCGGTATTTCCTGGCTGTGCTGAATATTTTTGTTCTCTGTTCTAACTTTGTGTTGCAAGGTTGTAGCTTCTATATATATATTCTTTATACCTTGTATACTCTGTGTATAACTTGTGAGGGGTGGTATTACTCTTTATTTGGAGTTTCTATTTTGGAAACTCTCTTTACTAATCATTTTCGTATTTAAAGGTGTTAATTTTTAGAAGCGCCTATTCACCCCCCTATAGGCGGCATCCTAGGTCATTTCAATTGGTATCAGAGTGAGGTTCTCACCTAAAGCTTCACCGCCGTGAGAAAAGGATGTCGACGCCTATCGAGTTGGAGCCGGTGCTTCTCCAAAATGATGGTTCAAACTTTCTATCTTGCTCAATTCATGTACTCAATGCTTTTAGGGATATTAGTCCTCTTGTTGAGCATATTGTAGACGCAAGCATACCTCTTTTTATAGTTGATTGGAGCAACTACAAAAATTTATCAAAAGAGAAAGAGATATGCGTGCAACTCAATGCTCAAGCTATTAATGTCATGTTGAGTACATTGAGTACAGAGGTTCAAGATGAGGCAATCTTCAACGAAAAACCACCTCCGGAGAGTGCTCATCTCATTTGGACTAGCTTTTTTTATTTATATGGAAAATCTAAATGCGATGATGCACTTGAGATCGAGTCAATGGAAAGTATGTCCATTGTGTCTTCATGCAATGAAGTAACCTCACAAGACCTCAACAGCACCAAGCCAGAGCAAGAAGTGCAAGCAGCGCGTGACCTGCTGTCTGCCTGCACATACCCACCGGATGTGTCTAGTATGGCCGAGGCAGCAGAGCAGAAAGCAGTTGTTTGCAATGATACTCAAGCCCGGTGGCGACCAAGTGATGAGTCTACCTCAGTATCTCATGATACTCATCACTTGTGCTCATGGCCAAGAAAAGCAAGAAGAAGAGTAATAAGAAAGATCAAGAAAAGGGGAAAGCACAAGTGGATGATCAAGATAAGAGTGATGTTGAAGTTGAAGACAACTACAACCTTGATCATCTCAACCACAAGGACAAGTTCATCATCATGAAGATAGTTGAAAAGAATGATGAGCTTGAAGAAGAGATTAAGAAGCAAGAGCAATCACTTCAAAAGCAAGAATTATTTCTCATCTCTAAGATGGAAGAACTAAATGCTCTAAGTAAAAGGTATGAAAAATTATCAATTGAGCATGCTTTAGTTACTAACTCCTCTTCTAGTGTTTCACAACTAGAGAAGGAAAACCTTGAGCTCAAGGCAAGGCTAGATGAACTATCAAGCAAGTATAATGTGCTACAAGCAAACTATGTTCATCTAAAGTGCTCTCATGATGAAGTAGTAGAATCAAGCATCATGCTTGAGGTGGCTCATGAGGTTGTGATCACATCGATAAAATTTTCTCAACCTCTCACACATTCACTCACTAGTACACCATCTCAATTAAATATTTCTTGTACTAATGAATGTGCTCCTCAAGCAAGCCGATCTTCGATTGAGCTAAATTTCATAGAAAACATAGAGCTCAAAGAAGAGGTGGAATGATTAAAGAAAGATATGATTCGGTTGAAGGGTAAGGAGAAAGCACAACCTTCTCAAGATAACCGTGACAACATGGTGAAGAAGCTTGAGAAGGGTTCAAACCTTGCTTCCTCCAAAACCCAACAAAAGAATCACATTTCAAGTAAGGCCAACACAACCAAGAGCAAGAAACATGGAAAAAGGTTATGCTATGGTTGTGGATTATATGGACATGAGTGGGCCATGTGTCCACATAAGAGTTGGGCCAACAAGTGTGAAGTGGCCGAACAAAAGGCCTCAAACAAGTTGGCCAACCAAAAGATAAGTGATGGACAAAGCGCTTGTCTCATGAGCAAGAAATTAGGGCATCCTACTAAGAAATGCCCAATATACAAAGAGGCAAGAAAAGAAGCCCAAGTTGCAACAAGAAGATGCTATGGATGCAATGGGATGGGCCACAAGATTGATAGATGTCCATACAAGCAAAACAAGCATAGAGCAAACAAAGGCCGCATATGCTATGCTTGTAAAAGAAAGGGGCATCTAAGCTATGAATGCCCAAATGGTAACGCTCCTAAGCCGAACACATTTGTTTATAATGATATGCTTAGGAAGACCACAAATGGAGTTAGCACTAGCAAGGTGATGTGTTCACCACAAACTAGTGCTAAAGCCATTTGGGTGCCCAAGCACTTGTTGACTAACCCAAAAGGACCCAACAAGAGTTGGGTACCAAAGTGTGATTAGGTTAATGATGTAGGTACTTGGTGATGAGATGAAGGCTTCAGGGTGGTTGAGCAAGTAAATTGAAAATATTCACTCAATCTATCAATCAATTCTCATCATAATCTCCTATATGGTTGACCCAAAGATAATTTAATGAATATATCATTTACTTCATCTTCACCATTGGTAACAAGTACTTAAACAGTTATAGGATAGCCACTTTGTTTGTTTTGTGCTCAATGACTCACAAATAGGCATTTTTGTGAAAAATTGAAAGTAGCTAATTAGTTTTACTTGATAATTATCATGTTTGCCATATGATGCTTTTAATAGCTCTCTAGTAGAGCAATTCATTTGTTGAGATGCAGGTATACAATAAATAATAGAGCTAAACGAAGAATCACAAGCAGCGAATTAATTATTTCTGTCCTGCACCTATCGGACGTGTTTGGTATTACTATCGGACGTGTCCGGTATGGCCAGGGACAGAAAGAAAGTGTTTCTGTTCTGTGTATTCCGAACGTGTCCGGTATACCTACCGGACGTGTCCAGTATTGTGGGAACTAGAACACTAATTGGATTGTAACTGAGTCTTTAATCCATATATTTTCATATATCATTAATTTACTCAGAAGCTTGTGATTTACCAAATCTAAGTGAATTGTGAGCA
The DNA here is from genome assembly GCA_904845875.1 of Miscanthus lutarioriparius. Lineage (NCBI taxonomy): Eukaryota > Viridiplantae > Streptophyta > Magnoliopsida > Poales > Poaceae > Miscanthus > Miscanthus lutarioriparius. The sequence goes on along the minus strand of CAJGYO010000011.1, from coordinate 36,248,224 downwards.
TCTCTTAAACTCAAATTTAAATATGGCAAATTATTTGGTTGCGGTTCAAAATAGAAAATTGACTCCCAAATTCTTAATAGAATAAAGTGCTAGTTGAAAGTCATTTAAATTACTTAAAGCACTTATTTAGGGGGAGCTCAGTTTCTATTTTGCACCTTGTGGACTAACAAATTTATCTAGTATTCTTTGTAGTCCTTTGGATGAAAAATTGATTTCATATCTAGCATGATTATTTGGCAATTAAGGTCAACATAAAGATTATCATGTTATGTATCTTCTTAGTGATATTCTTGTGGGCTCAAGGCAGAGGTATGTATTTACATACATGCATTGTAAGTGCATCTAAGGCCCTTTATATGTTAGAATGTGTATTTGTGTGACATAGGAGAGATGCTTTTCAAAACCCATAACTAGCATGTGTAGGTGGTGTGAATTTAAAAAACTATTTGAATCTTGGTCTTTGTGACCTAGCCTTGTCATGTGATAATTATAGCTCTCCTTGATTGTTTGATTGGCTAATTACACATGACGTGGCTTTCTTAAGTCCACAATCTACTATCTCTCACAATCTCTCTCTCAAGTAATCAAAATCTATATATGCCAAATATTTGGAAAAGAGAAGTGATACTCATGGCATTTGGATAAGAAAAGTAATTACACCTTATTTGGATCAAGGACTTACATGTTTTTGGATCAAGAACTGATAGTGAAGGGGATTGGAATTAAGTGAATGAAATTTGGAACAAAAACAGCCAGCCCATAAATACTGGACGTGTCCGGTATGTCCGGTATGAGCGGGGTTATAAAAAGCCCGTACCCCTTCGGCCCTGGTCCTCTGTCTCTCTTTTCTCTCCTCCAAGCCGACGCCGCCACCGCTGTTCCACCATATTGGCGATCGAGTGATTCCACCGAGAAAAAGAAGAGAGGGAGATTGGATTGGAGGAGATTTGCATCAAGATTGAAGGCTCCGGGACTTGGATTTCAAATTGCATCTTCATTCTCTCTCTCAAGGTACCCTAATCCTAGACCTCATCCAATCTAAGCGGTTAGGGTATGATTTTGGAATCCCTTCGGTAGAGATGCTACATTACCTATCTAGAAGCAATGCTCAAAGTTTGGAATTGATCCGTGAAGGTTTGAATCTAGGGACCCTAGTTAGGGTTGCTGGGCGTGCACACCGGACGTGTCCAGTATGCCTACCAGACGCATCCGATATGACCCAGCAGAGCAGGCCCTCTACTTCCCTTTGATTTAATCTAATTTGAGAATTGTTTATTAGGCTTAGCTTCTTTTGTATCTACGTTTTGCAAACCTAATGATAGTGGCATGTCAAGGTGATTGTAAAACCATGGATAAAAGATTCTACGTCAAATTGCAATTCGAGATTAAGCTTTGAGCATGTATCTAAAATTCCTTGCAAATCTTTGGATACAGGACATCAGCCATGAGTGGAAGACAGGAGCCTAGGTCCAAGCATAGGCATGATCCAGCACTTGAGAAATACAAGAAGGCAAGACAAGAAATGCATCCCAAATACAGTCAGCAGGAGCAGGGCAGCAGCAGGGGACTCTCTAGGGCTACTAGGGGTGCTCCATAGTACAAAGAGGGAGATAGCAGTTCTTCCTCTGACATAGATACAGAGGAGTATATAGTGGAGCCCAGTACCAGAAAGAGGAAGAGCACTGACAGAGGTTCAGATGGTGACAGCTCAGATGATGAGCAAGAGATTGTGGAGGAGCCAGTACCTCTAGCTTAGCACCTAGTGTACCCTCTTATGTTTCCAGAGTTGACTATCGAGGGAAAGGCATGACCAAAAGAGCTAAAGATGAGAGGAGAATTGATCCAAGGGGCTTGTCTAGGATTTAGTTTGATCATCCATTTTAGACAGCCTTTCATATGGACTTCTACACCAGTGTGATCCTCACCAGAAACCCAGTGATTGTTAGGTCTTAGTGGATTGACTGGCAGTACGTCAGAGATTTGCAGAAGTCCTCCATTGATCATGCTATTGCTATTTGTGAGCATACAGGGGTATATGAGATCACGGAGTTCCAGCATGACTGGAACACAGAGGTGATTGCCCAATTCTATGCCACTCTATATGTTGAGAAGGATGAGAGGCGTATGCACTAGATGCTTGAGGGCCAGTGGTACAGTGTTGATTATGATGCTTTTGCAACTCTACTTGGCTTCTCAGATGATGATCTTCAGAAAGATAGGATCCACATAGAGCAGGTGTTGCCTCCAGAGCAGCTCGCCTACATGTATCCACTAGGAGGTGAGAGAGGAGCAGTGGGAAAGGTTCTAGGTCTTCACCCTACCTATAGATACCTGGACAGGATGTTCAGAAAGACCATTGACTGCAAGGGTGGAGACAAGGGCAACATTGCAGATTACTCTAGAAACTTGCTCCATAGGATGGCTCTAGACGTATAGCCCTTTAGTGTCTTTGACTTCATATGGTGCAAGATTAGGAGCGTTGGCAAGAGGCCCCTCAAGGGTTGTAGTTTTGCTCCCTACATTATGCACATGATTGAGCAGGTCACAGGGCATACCTTTGAGTATGACAAGGTACATAAGTCCATGAAGATTGTTGCAAACTTGCCTGAGATTGGGGTACCTCCAGTAGGACTAGGAGGAGCAGGAGCAACACCAGAGGCAGATGCACCTATAGGTGGTGCAGCAGCAGGAGGAGCTTCCCCTCTACCACATGCTTCTTCACGTTCTTCTTCACGTCGTCGCAGTCCTCCTTCTCCTATTCGTAAGATGTTTAGTGTTATCTTTGGGATGTGCAAGGACATACGGACCTATTAGCAGAAGGAGAGGGAGGCTAGGAGGAAGGACACTCAAACTCTGAAGCAGATTGCTGCTAGACTTGAGCTTGATCCCCTAGATCTCCATTATCAGATGAGGCAGCTAGTGAGCCTGAGACTAAGGAGTAGCAGCAGGGCAGGTACGACATAGAGTTTGCTGAGTTCCTTTAGTAATAGCAGCAGCAGCAGTAGGCACCAGAGCACCCTGACACTTTACCACTATAGGCTCATGTGTCTACTCACTCTCAGCCATGTCCTAGTGCAGCAGATGAGTATGCTTCAGACTGGTGGAGTGACCTCACAGGTAGTTTCGGCTACTACGGGCCTGGTGGCTATGACCCATCTGGTGTAGGTGGTTCTCGTCCAGCCGGTGCTCCACGCTCAGATGATGAGGATGTTGGTAGAGATGAAGATGATGATGAGTGATCACAGCTTTCAGAGATAGCTTGCAGCCCCTTTGTCCTTAGTATGTTATTGTTGGACCTTTGTGGTGATAGATGACAAAGGAGAAGAGAGACTGATTAAAGCTTCAGGATTTTTGTTTCATTTGCTTATCTTTGTACTTGAAGATATGTACTGCAGGCCATAGTTTTTAAGCTTCATTGATGTATCTTGAGTTTGAGATAGATTGTATCATGTGAGAGATGAGACTTATACTTATGCTTTATCTATGTATCTCTTGAGACATGATCTTTATTTATATATTAGTGCCTTGTGGACCTGAGAAAATGTGTAATGAGTGCTATGTGTGAAATACATGTGTTGTATTTATTTTCATAAGGACTATGCATGCTAGAATGAAAATATTTGATGTGATGCCTTTATATTTATTCTTGTGTGATATATCTTGTCATATGCATCACGGTTTTACTTTGTCACACACACATGCACCCCATAGATGCAATGATTTAGGGGGAGTCTCCTATATGTTTTAATATGTGCAATTGACATTTAAGGTCATTTCGTGAATTCTAATCATAAGCACATATTAAGGGGGAGCCTCTCATAAATCATTGAACTCAAAAGCTTAAATGTTTATATTTTTTTTGTAAGCTTTAATTAAGTTGTCATCAATCACCAAAAAGGGGGAGATTGAAAGTACATCTAGCCCTTTAGTGGGTTTTGGATGATTGAATGACAACGTGATTAAAGGTCTAACTTGTTTGCTAAGGGTGGACAGGTAATAGGTTATCTCATAGGTACTTAATGAAAACCAAAATGATGTGTTGTTGTATAAACAATCTAGTTCAAGCACAAGACAACAATGCAAATGGAATTCATGCAAAGGCTTATTTAATGTGAGATTTCTATGTACTATGTGAAAGCAAGCCCGATAAAAATTAGTTGATGAGACATGAGGGATTGCATATGGAATGGTCTCATATTTGAAGCTTGCTAAATTGAAATGAAAAGGATAACAATACAAATGAATGGATGATTCAACACAAAATGTGACTTGATGGCCTGAGATGGTGAAGATAGCAAGGAAAGGCTTTGAGGTACTAAGCAAGGGTGAAGGGCAAGCGACGGCTTGATGACCAAAGAACCTAGCTAGGGTGAAGAGGAAAGTATTTGCATTTAGTTGAGGTACTAATCAAGCTATGATGGTCATATTGATGTGGAGGATCAAATCTATATTGGACAAAGTGTTGGAAGTGACTTAATGCATTTGGAGTTATTCATATTTAATGAATGGAATCAAGTCACGTGCTCAAGATGGCTATGCTCAAGTGAAAAAGATCAAAGTTGACATATTGACACCCTCACTTGATGAAGATTGGAATACATGGCTTCTGTTGAAAAAGATCAACTCAAAAGGTTTAAATTTGTTATACTCTTTAAATTTGAGTTAATAGGAATGTCGTACTATTAAAAGGGATGCATCATGTTGATAGATAATGTTTCATAAGTGCTCAAGCCAACCCATGTGAGTTTTGAGTGTTTGAGAGACAAAAGAGCTAACATGTTTTGCTGGTCTAGCGTATTGATACCGAACGTGTCTGGTATTTGCCCAGCAATGGTAATATTGTTGATCTCAGGTTGGTTCATCGAGAGTTCCGACGGTCGGGAGTTCCGGCAATGGTTGGGAGTTTCGACGTCTCGCGCTTAACTGGCTTGGAGAATTCACTGTGGTGGTCATACCGGACGTGTCCAGTATGGATGGCCTGAGGCCAACGGCTAGTTTTCAAATGCCTTGAGGGTCGGGAGTTCCGACGTGAGTCGGGAGTTCCGACGGTTGGAAGTTCCGGCATGAGTCGAGAGTTCTGACACCTCACATAATTTAACTCAGTTACCGTAGTTTTCAAATGTGCTGAGGGTCAGGAGTTCCGACATGAGTCAGGAGTTCCGACTGTTGGAAGTTCTGGCATTCATCAGGAGTTCTGACGCCTCACAACATCACTGTAACTCTGTTACCGTTGGCGCGGTGTAAGTCATATCGGACACGTCCGGTATGTCCGGTATGGCAACAGCTAGTTTTCCCAAGGGGGCTATAAATATCCCCAAGCCTCCTTATTTAGAGGCTGCTGATTCTGCTTGTTGCAATCCACGTTTTTGAGCCTTGCTAACTCTCCCAAACCCTCTCTTAGTGAGTGTGTGATCCAAATCGTAAAATCCATTTGTGGGTTAAGAGAGAATTTGAAAAAGAGAGCAAGCCATCACTTGAGCACTTGTGCATATTGTCTATTTCATGATTTGCATTTGTTACTCTTGGACTCTTCGGTCCTAGACGGTTAGGCGTCGCCGGAGAGCACCCGAGAGATTATGGTGTGCCTCGGAAAGTTTGTAACGGTCGATTCCGCCGCCTCAGAATCAACTAGTGGAAGGAGAAAAAGGAGTTGGAAAAGACTCCGGCTAAAGTGACCTTTATGGTACCCTCTAGGGCCGACCTTCGTTGGTCGCCCGCAGCCCCCTCAATGGAGAGTAGGACTCGAACGAGTCCGAACTTCGGTAAAACAAATATCATGTCTCAATTCGCATTTTATTCGATATTTGTGTTGCTCTAGCTCTTGTGCAGGTTTTCTATGTATATTGTCATCTCCAGTAGATACCTGCAGTTTGGTTTGAAGATAGAAATCAAAAGGAGCAAGTTTAGGGCTGCTCTGCAGAAATCATGTATACCGGACACGTCCGGTATTTCTTGCCTGTGCTGAATATATTTATTCTCTGTTCTAACTTTATGTTGCAGGGTTGTAGCTTCTATATATATATTCTTTATACCTTTATACTCTGTGTATAACTTGTGAGGGGTGGTATTACTCTTAATTTGGAGTTTCTATCTTGGAAACTATCTTTACTAATCATTTCCGTATTTAAAGGTGTTAATTTCCAGAAACGCCTATTAACCCCCCCTCTTGGCGGCATCATAGGTCCTTTTGCCAAGCTATGCCCCATTGGCCGTGAGACACAACCTCTTACACCAACCAATACCCGTACCATATCCCTGTCCGGTCTTCATTTCCTTTCACCATTTTATCATAAGAGTGATAATAATAATCACCTATTGTAAGTAACGACGGGTTACTCACGCTACCGATAGCCTAAGTATAGCAGCTACTCGACCTATGCTAGTAGGACTCATAGGTAGGTTATCTATGTATGTAGTTTTCATAAAATGTCTATAACATAAATGCACATCACATATATATCTAGTGATTATTTAAAATAAGAGTTATGCACCGGAGCTTACCATGGGTAGGCGCGGTGTCAGCTCAGTCAGTCTGTGGTAGCTCCAGGACCTCCTCCTACATGAGGATCTCCTCCTCGTACTCTTCAATCACGTCCTCGTACTCATGCTCGCCCGTGATCACGAACTCCACTAACTCATTCTCTACATGCATGCAATGAGGATGCAACACTCAATATTAAGGCAACAACTGTTCTTAAAATAAGAATGCATCTACTAAGCCACTAAGCTAGCTCTAATGACTAAGATACCGAGCTAATCATCATTCCCATCAAACCAGCAGGGTTTCACCTACAAGTGCTACTTAGCAACTAAAATATATTCTTACTCTTATTAATGATTTCGTATATATTACAACAAGGAGTACTTAGCTACCATATTTCTCAACCTATTCTAAGGCTATAAAAATTACAGTGAACACATAATAATACAATGAATCTACTTTAAATTTTTCATGGTCAAAGCTATTACCAACTTGTCACAAAAATTCCTACAAATACTAATCTAAATAATACTAAACACTCATAAATGATTTAATAGCCGCTAGTATCAACAAATATATATATATATATATATATATATATAAAATAAATACACTAACAGATAGAGCATAATTTTAGGAACCTAACAAAATTGGTTTCACAATTTTTGGACATCTACCGAGTTTGCTATAATTTTCCAAAGATCAACTCAAAACTAATTTAGAAAAACATTTGCTAATTTGCTGGAAAAAGGAAAACCACTTCTCGCTCGGCCCATCCGCGCGGCCCACACGAAGCAGGCTCACGCGCGAGGCGGCCCACGGCTAGGAAGCCCGCGCACGTTGGTACTCTTGCAAAAACACCCTTGAACTACCGGCAAATCAATCCGCACTTCACACGACTATTCCTAGAGAGAGAAACTTTGCAACAAGGCCCTTTCACTCTACCCTCTTTGCATCGGCTAGGTCATCCAGTCACCCCCGCGAGCACCGGTGCGGCGACGGTGGAATTGGCGCGCCCGCCGGCCACCGGAGACCTTCCTTGCCCAAAATAAGAGGCTGACGCTCACCTAGGGGCTGACGCGAGTCGCCGGGCGGAGGTAGAATGGGTGGGGACGCGTCTAGGTGCTCCCTTCGCGGTGGCAGACACCCTACGGCGCTAGTGATTGATGAGGTGACCGCCCCACTGGCACACTCGTGGGTGCGATCCACTGGCACTGCTCGGTTGGCCTTGGCGGTAAGCGGCCGGCCGAACATGCGTCTGCACCTGCGTTCGAACTACGCGACACACGGCCGAACCACGTGCGTGGGTAGGGAGGGCAGGTGGGAGTAGCCTACACGGCCGTAGCGCCATTAAGGCGAGGCGACGGCGCGAGCGCGGCTGTGGCACCCCATGTGCACGTAGTGGCAAGAGGTAGCAGCAACGCGGCTTGACACCGGTAGCGACAACTGAAAACCGTGCAGCCATGCGGAGACAAGACGACAAAGTGACGACGGGACAACGGGGCCAGTGAAGGGCGGTAAGGTATTGTGCGGTGACGTGACGCGCGACAGTAGCGGCACCAGTGGTGGCAGCAGAGTGGTGGCATGTGCGCATAACCACGATGGCACCAAAGATGGCACCAAGCAGAAGTAGAAGGCCAGCGCGGTAGCGCGGTGACCACGCACACTCGGCTAACCGGCCCAAAACACGTTGTGCACGCTTTTTAAAGCGTCAACCACGACCATCTAGCTCGGTTATGACCCAACCAACTCAATTGAGCTGAAGATGGTACCTAGGGCTACTGAATGGAGCAACATACTTGGACCAAGGTAGACTATAAAACAAAATATGAGCCTGCCAAGTGGATGCTGTCAACCGGCGCCCAAATAGCATTTTCTAGCTTTTGTAGCAATTAATTGATGATCAAATCACATACTAACTAAACTGTCAACGAAATATGGTCGGCAGTCTACCTAGGGGTATACCCAAGGTAGTAGATTGTCGGCAGACAGATGCACAAGCTACAAACAAGACGGTGACGCAAGACAGACACAAGGTTTTATCCAGGTTCGGCCGCCAAGAAGGCGTAATACCTACGTCCTGCGTCTGATTTGTATTGCTGTATGTCAATGAGAGATGATTTTTAGAGGGGTCCCCTGCCCACCTTATATAGCTCGGGGGGTAGGGTTATAGATCTAGAAACTAATCCTAGCCAGTTACAATTGCCATATGTGGTCGGATAAGGATTCCTATTCTAACCGACCAGGATCTTGATTGATCGCCAAATCCGCCTTGACTCCTTGCGCGGGACTCCGATCAGGTTAACCGGGCCGCACGTCGTCTTTTGGTGGACCGAACCCATCGATCCGGGCTGGCCCAAGCTTAGCCATAAGGGTATAGAGGTTAATACCCCCACAGCTAGTCCCCGAGCACCATGTATTATGATGCGACACGCCATTTTAACCTTCTCCGACAAGTAAGGCTTGAGCCCTTGACGCCTCTAACCACCGTTGTCGCCGGAGAAGTCGGTTGTCCAAAGAATATATGGTGCTCTTAAGAAAAAAGAAAAAGATTTTCGTCCTAGGAAGTGTGCCCACTTGTATTTCTGAAAAGAAATGTAAGTGCGTCTTGAAGCGTAGCGTCCTTGATCATCAGAGGCGTAGGGGTCGAAAAACAAACACATTCACCGCAAGGTGAAGTGTGCCCACTTAGTCCCCGAGCCTAGTAGTAGGTGACGTAGGCACGTGGTGCCAGGGTCTAAAAAGAATTCCTAGTTAAGTTGAGAATCCAATCATCGTACAGGCGATATGAGATGCACCGGCAGGTGCATCATACCGATGTAGTCCCCGAGCTTGCTAGGAAGGCGAGGTATGAGCCTTGTAGCAAGGTCTAAATAAATGTCTCTCAACTGTATGTGAGTACAAATCACATGTAGCCGAGAAGAACGATCTCCGAGCAGTGGTCGGGACAGTCCCCGAGCACATCAGTAGCCGGAGCAGTCCCCAAGCGTGGCAGTGGTCTGAGCAGTGCCCGAGCACGGCAGTGGTCTGGGCAGTCCCCAAGCATGGCAGTGGTCTGGGCAGTCCCCGAGCACGACAGTGGTCTGGTCCATCATTGAGCTCGAGATATGCAGCCAAAAGAAAAGAACGCCGATTGTATTATTATTTGGTGTATTTATTTATCTCATTACTCTGTCAAGTCCAATCTGCCACGTCTGGTAAAAAAAATAGAAGGGTATAACATATCACTCTGCCTTCTTACTCTTTCTGACAAACAGTCGCTTGGTGCCTATATGGAGGTGCGTCAATGTGGGCCCTCTCACATTATCAACGAAGAGGCGCGTACACTGGAAACGAAGGAGCGCGTTTGCTGGCGTAGATCTCGAGGTTGTGAGAACAATAGTCTACGGCGCGTGCGCACGCCTCCCAAGAATCTCGGGTGGACAAAACGATGGAGCCCTTGGTTATTTATAATATAGAGTTGGTAAGTTACTTTTTACCGATCCCCATTGTCATTCACCGCCGCAACATTCTTCTTCCTCTCGCCGAACCCTACTCCTCCGAAAATCACCACCAATCCCTCCTCCACCGCATCCACCCTCTTAACAAGGGCAGATCAATGGCGAAGAGAAACGCCCAGAAGAAAAGCGGAGTCATGGCGAAGGAGTGGTGGAAGTCAAGGAGCAATGAGCAGACCATCGAAGACCTCGTCGCCATGGGAGTGCTCCACAACAAGGCACTCGCGGGATGGCGTGCGCCAGAAGGAGAAAGCTTCCCCGATCCACAACCAGGTGAGATTGTGGTTTTCGAGGATTTCTTCAAGCGGGGTTTTGGGGTTCTAGTGCACCCTTTCCTTCAGGGGCTCTGCTTATATTACGAGATTGGGATTTGCAATCTGCATCCCAACTCGATTCTTCTTGCCTCCACCTTCATCCATCTTTGCGAAACTTATGGTGGCTTCCAGCCCCATTTCAACCTCTTTCGCCATCTGTTCTGTCTGCGGAAGAAAGGGAGCGGAGGCTCGAAGATAGCTAGAGGCGTATACCTCAATCTGCGTGATGATATGAAGGCCCAGTACCTGCACTGCCCATGGAACACCTCACTGGATGAATGGTACAAGAAATGGTTCTACATCCATGAAGAGCCGAACACGATCACACTGTGTGATGTGGGGTTGATTCCGGAGAAGAAGAACAGCTGGTCGGAGAAGCCCGAGCACTTGGAGCAGATCACAGAACTGCTCAGGTTGATCCCATGGGGAAAACTGGATGGTCCAAGCGTGGTCGGGAACTTCATCAGCCGAAGGATCCAGCCCTGCCAAAAGAGGGTACATCCTGGCTTCGAGTACCAGGGTAGCGCAGATCCGACGAGGACCAGAAAAGGGGCGCTCGACAAGATAGAAATCAAGGCCAGAATTGGGGAGCTATTCAATCTAGCCGACCCCAATTATGTCAGGCTAAATGACATCGAGCACGCCTTCAAGCTGGCTCGACCTCCCCCAAAGGTAAATGATGCCTCCTTGTACCTGTAGATTTATGTTGCAACAAAAAATTTGACTGTTGTCTCCTTTATGTTTCCTAGAGTAATGGTCATGACTGAGCAGCAGTATTCGTGTCTCCGCCCCCTAGCGTGGATTGGCCGCAAATTGCTGGCTCAACCGCCCAGACCAATGCCAGTACCGAAGACGTCGACTGGGCGGTACTCGGAGTTGGGGAGGATGTAACGGCCAAGGCTGCTAGCAAGCGGCCAGATGCCAACAAACGTCGCCAGGCCATCTTCCCCCTTTTAGACGATGAAATAGAGGATGCGGACATCTTCCGACTCATCCCTCGAAAGAGGAGCAGACAAATGGGGTCAACAGAGCAGGGTAGCTCCTCTGTGCCAGCAGTGATCGCACCACCGACCACTGCAACACAGAAAACAAGCGGGGGAAGTGTCAAGCACCAAACCCCGACGCCAGTACCGGTGGTGGAAAAAGACCCAGTGGAACCCGCCGAGCACGTGGAGCAGGCGTGGTCGAAGAGACGTTCCTTCGCCACGTTATTCCGTGCTTCCGAGCTGTAAGTATCTATAACTTTGATATAATATTATAATTTGTATTGAATACTATTGTCTTCTGAACTTTCTCTGGTATATTAGGTCGGCGTCCACCGAAAATCCCGACCAGATAGCCGGTTGTGGCACGGCTTCGCCGGTACTGGCAGAAAGAACTGCTCGGTAGCTAACTGCGGAGCAACCTATAGAAGAAATTCAGCCGGAACTGCAGCACACAAGCAGCCCAACGTCAGTCCCCGAGCAGCTGGTCGAGAAGACAGCCGAGCAAAGTACAAATGCTCCGAGCACTAGCCCTGCTAAGGCGGATACCTTGGCGCCAAGGGAACCAGACTGAGCTGAGGAGCAGCAACCGGAGTTGGCACAGAATACGCTTGCCGATGCTACGGCTCATGGGAAAGCCATAGTGGTCGCAGAGACTACTATCTCCGGCCCAGCGCCGCCCCTGGACAAGAGGCCGAAGAGGACAAAGTCAAAGAGATCCAAGGCCGTCCCAAAGACAAACGACAACATGTATATGTGTCGCGCAGGCGGAACGACGAGTAGGTTATGTATGAAGAAATCCCCGAGATCGAAGAGACCCAAAAAGTTGAACGAGCGACAAAGCGTTTGGTGACAGAAGTCCAGGTATGTTTGGCTTGACCACTTGACCCTGTAATGTAGTCAAACTGTCTGACTTAGCTTGCTTATATGCAGGACTTGATGAAGACCGCAAAGTACCGAAAGAGGTGCTTCGACCAGATTGAGGGAATCACGGCGAGCAATAGAGAACTGGCGGCCGAGGTGGAACGCTTGCGCCGCCAACTTGAAGTCGCCGACCAGGAGAGGACAGAGCAAGAAAAATAGAACCAGAACCTGGTCGGCCAGCTCAATGACAAAGAGTGTCAAAAAACAAGTAAGTTGTCATTTTGTCACATCAAGTGTGTGACACATGTTGTTGCATTGTTGGTAATGATAGCTGTAATGCAGGCTTAGAAGCTGAAGTAACCCGCCTCCAAGAGGAGAATAGCCGCGTGACCGCAGAGTGTGGTCACCTGAAGGAGGACAACAAGAAACTGGCGCGCAGCCAGTCTCAACTCTAGGACCACACCACCAAAATGAAGGAGGAACTGAAGAGTAAGTATTCCAGGCCACCGTTCTCATTCTGTTGCCCGCCTTGACTTGTCGTGCCTTTACATTTGATGTCTTGTACGGTGTGCAGTTTTAAAAGCCAATGCCAAGAGGCATCTAGAAGCTATGATGAAAGAGCGTGACGGCTGGAAAGCACAATGCCTCGAGGCCACCGAGGATCGGGACACATGGAAGAACCGATGCCAGGAAGTGGCAACTGGCATTTTACCCATCCTCGACCTTGTCGACCCGGCGCTCACAGAGGAAGAGCCAAGGACCCCCCAGCTCGGACTGGTCGAGAGATGCAGACAAGCATGGGGATGGTTCCAGGAGTTCATTAAGGAGGCGGGTGAGTATACGGGCGCCCATGTGCTAAGCATGGTGCGTGCCCACTACCTCGATCGATCTCAAGCTACTGGAGGCCGGATACCCAAGAAGTAGACCTGAGACAAGGTGGAGGAGCTTGGTGGCCTAGCTGGACCTATCGTCAAAGATAATTGGCGACATTAACTGTGTGGAGGTGGGACAAGACTGCACAGGTATGCCATCGACAAGTCATTTGAAAATGCCATCTGTTGCTAATAACCCGACGAAGCCTCGCGGTCTCGACCAGCCAGCATCGGTGGGCCATCCCTTCAGCTCGGCTAGCACAAGAGTCCCCGAGACTCGAGTAGAATATCGGAAGCAGTGAGCAGTAGGTGCCGCGTGCCCCGACCAGCCAATGTAATAGGCTTAGAGCTGTAGGAGGACATAGTTGTGTTATTGTAAACTTAGGCCTCTTCGTGCAAGCTTGTAATAACATAATCAGATATCATTATAAGCTTGTTTGCTTTGTATAAAGCGTATTTAAGCTTGAAACTTATGTTGGTGGAACTAAGTGAGAACATAATAACGCTACATTTAGTTGTACCATTTTACCCGACACATCATCCTGAAAAGTTTGTGCGGCCCTAGTTTGTCATGTGGTCGGAGTGTGAGGTGCGTGACCTGTGCACACGTCAGACGCGGACAAGTCAAACCAAGGGGGAACTGCCGATCACCCGCAACGTAGAGAGCAGATCCCATGCACGTGTTGGGAGGAAGGAGGAGAGTGTCCGCTCCAAAACCGTAGAAGGAGTGGTGGTCGGCTTTTATCGCTAAGTTAGAATAACCATATAAGTCAAGTGACACATTAGAGTGGTCGGAGAAATAATAATAGCTTTATTGAAGTAAATCAAAAATACAAAAGGGGTACATATCTCAGTAGTTAAGCATAGAAACGTCTAAGCTTGTCGATGTGCCACGAGTTTGGTACGTCTGTACCATCCAGGTGAGCTAACCTATAAGACGTTGGTCGTGTGACCTCCTTGATCATGAAGGGCCCCTCCCATGGGGTTGCGAGTTTATGGACACCAGCCTAGTTCGTCTTCCACTTCAGGACCAGGTCCCCAACCACAAAAAACCGCTCTTTAACGTTCTTGTTGTAGTACTGCAAGAAAACAAAGAAGGTACTTGGCAGACGTATACAAGAATCGAGCCGCTTTCTTCTGCGCTATTCACTTCTAGCTCCGTGTACTTCATTGGCCTTGCCTTCGTCGAAGTTCTCTACCCGTCTTGATCTAAAAGCTATATCTCTGCAGGGAGGACCGCCGCGGTATTGTAAACCATAAAGTATGGCGAGACGCCGTGTTATTTACTGGTTGAGTTCTTAGTCCCTGCATCACCACGGTGGTAACTCTTTGAGCCATCTTTCGGGAGCCTTGTCATTTTCTCTATACACCCTCTTCTTCAACGCGTCCAAGATCATGCCATTTGCCCGCTCGACCTGTCCATTAGCTCTAGGGTGCGCCACCGAGACGTATTTTACTACTATGCTCCTTTCATCGCAGAAGTCCCAAAAAGCGTTCCCGGTGAACGGAGTACCCAGATCGGTTATGATGCTGTTCGGTATGCCAAAATGGTGGATGACCTGGTCGAGGAACGTGACAGCCTTTTCTGAGGATGCCTGTACCAAAGTCATGTATTCTATCCACTTAGAAAATTTGTCGATCAGCACAAAGACGCATGTAAATTTCCCTGGAGCCGGTTTGAAGGGCCCGATCATATCCAGTCCCCAGCATGCGAAGGGCCAGGAGGCTGGTGTTGTTAGGATCTCATGTGCTGGTACGTGGATTCTCTTGGCAAAGAACTGACAACCCTCACAGTGGCAGACTAGCCTCTCTGCGTCGGATACTGCTGACGGCCAATAGAACCCTACTCGGAAAGCCTTGCCGACCAGCGTTCTTGAGGCCGCGTGGTTGCCGCAGGAGCCAGAGTGGATTTGGTCCAGGAGATGTTCGCCATCCTCCTGGGTTATGCACTTCATCAAGATTTCCTCTTTTGCGTTCTTGCGCCATAGCTTGCCATCAACGAGCAGGTATTGCTTACTGCGACACATCAGGCGCTCGTTCTCTGTTCGATCAGTGTAACCGCTACCATCTGTTAGGTACTTGATGAAAGGTATTCTCTAGTCAGGCTCATGAGTGGTCGGAGGGGGCTCGGCGGTGCTTGACGCCGGAACCGTAGCCACCAATTGCTGGTCTGGAGGCTTGTCTGCCGTGGAATCTTTCTCTTCGATGGACGGCGTGAGCAGGTCTTGGACGAATATGCCATGTGGGATTTTTGCTCGGGATGATCCTAACTTTGACAGTGCATCCGCTGCTTGATTCTTGTCCTAGACCACGTGTATGTACTCGATGCCATAGAACCTGCCTTCCAGCCTTCTAATCAAATTGCAGTATGCTTCCATCTTTTCGCTGGTCGTGTCCCAGTCCTTGTTGAGTTGGTTGATGACCAGAGCAGAGTCTCCATAGACGTAGAGACGTTTAACGCCAAGCTCAACCGCAATGCGCAAACCATGTAGGCATGCTTCGTACTCGGCAGCATTATTAGATGCTGGGAAATAAATCCTGAGGACGTACCGGAGTTGCTCCTTGGATGGTGATATCAAAAGGACTCCTGCTCCCGCACCGTCAATGTTGAGAGAGCCATCGAAGTACATCGTCCAATATTCGTCGGATCTAGGAGAGGCAGGCGTGCTTAAGTCTGTCCACTCGACAATGAAATCGACAAGTGCCTGAGACTTGATTGTAGTGCGGCTTGCAAATTCCAAGGAAAAGGGGCATAGCTCCATTGCCCATTTGATGATGCGCCCGTTCGCATCCCTGTTGCTAATGATGTCTCGCAGAGGGTACTCAGTCACGATCACCACACGATATCCGTCGAAGTAGTGTTTCAACTTTCGGGATGTTATCAGTATGGCATAGATCAACTTCTGAATCTGTGGGTACCTGGTCTTGGACTCATTGAGTACCTCACTAATGAAATAGATTGGCCACTGTACCTTGTAGACGTGGCCGGGCTCGTCTCGCTCGACCACCATGGTCGTGGAGACCACTCGATTGGTAGCCACAATGTATAGCAGGAGTGTTTCGTCTTCTCTTGGAGCAGTGAGTACCGGAGGTGACGTAAGGTATTGTTTCAGCTGTGTGAAGGCAACGTCTGCTTCCTCCGACCACTCAAACTTTTCGGACGCTTTGAGTAGTTTAAAGAACGGTAATCCTTTTTCGCCTAATCTTGATATGAAACGGCTGAGAGCGGCCATACATCCGGTAAGCTTCTGAACATCCTTCACCTTTTTGGGCGGCTTCATGTCCAAAACAGCTTTGACTTTTTCCGGGTTAGGGCGTATGCCGTCGCGACTGACGATGTTGCCGAGGAGTATGCCAGAAGGAACACCAAAGACGCACTTCTTTGGGTTTAATTTCCACTGGAATGTGTTAAGGGCTGCAAAAGTGCGTCCCAGGTTGTCAACAAGGGTATGAGCTTCCTTGGTTTTGACAACTATATCATCAACGTAAGCCTCGACGAGGTCATCTTTTATCTCGTCTTTGAGGCAAGCTTGTATAGCGCGTTGGTAGGTAGCCCCGGCGTTCTTGAGCCCGAACGACATGGTCGTGTAGCAGTAGGCGCTGAAGGGCGTGATAAAAGATGTCTTGATCTGGTCATCCTTTTTGAGAGCGATCTGGTGATAACCAAAGTAGCAATCGAGAAAAGAAAGGAGCTCACAACCGGCGGTTGAATCTATGACCTCGTCTATGCGAGGCAAGCCGAAGGGGTCTTTAGGGCAGTGTTTGTTGAGATCAGTGTAATCAACGCACATTCTCCATTCATTATTCTTTTTGCGTACAAGAACCGGGTTGGCTAACCACTCCGGATGATACACTTCTTTGATAAATCCGGCTGCCAAAAGCCGTGTAACTTCTACCCTAATCGCCTCCTTTTTGTCGCGAGCGAACCGTCATAGCTTCTGCTTGGTAGGTTTGGCCTTGCCGTTGACATTCAAGGAGTGCTCAATCAAGTTCCGAGGTACACCGGGCATGTCAGCAGGTTTCCATGTGAACACATCCATGTTGCTCCTCAAGAACCTGACGAGCGCATCTTCCTATTTGGGATCCAGGTTGGCCCCGATAAGGGCCGTCTTGCTGGGATCACCGTCGACCAGCTGGATCACCTTGTGCTCCTTGGACTTGATGTTCTTGCGTGGAGCCTTGAGCTCCGCGATCTCCTGGTGGTCGATCGAGGTCTTCTTGGCGTTGAGCATGGTCTCGGCCATGCGAATAGAGAGGTCGTGAGCCTCTGCTATTTTGAAACTATCATCTTCGCAGGTATAAGCTGCGTACACGTTGCCTCGGAGGGTTAGAACTCCTTTCTCGGTAGGCATCTTGAGCACCAGATACCTGTAATGAGGTATGGCCATGAACTTGGTGAGCGACGGTCGACCAAGAATAGCATGGTAGGTGCCGTCGAAGTCGGCGACCACGAAGTTGACGTAGTCGGTGCGGAAGTGATCCGGGGTCCCAAACTGCACTAATAGCGTGATCTGCCCGAGAGGTGTAGAGCTCTGTCCGGGGAGAACACCCCAGAACTGTGCCTCGTATGGCTTGAGGTCCGCCTGAGCTATCTTTAGGGCAGGCAGACTGTTCTTGAAAAGTATATCAATGGAGCTGCCACCGTCGATCAGTACTCTGTCGAACTGAACTTTGTTGATACAAGGATCGAGGACCAGGGGAAAACGCCCTGGCTTAGGTATTATGGCCCATTGGTCCTTTCTGCTGAAGGAGATTTCACGGTGAGACCACGGAGGGAGCCGTGGATCGGTGAGGAGATTGTCGGTGTTGGCCACGTTCAAGCAAGCACGGGCGAGCAGCTTGCGTTCTCGTTTGGTCTCGATGGACACTTTGCCTCCGATGATGGTGTGCACGCGATCGGTTGGCTTGACGTACTTGTGACGGGGGTCTGCATCATCGTCGTCGTTATCCTCGTTGCGCTGTTCCCCTACGTCGTTAGGCTTGTCAGACGTATCCAGAGCTTGTTGACGCGTGTAGATAGACTTGAGGACACGGCAATTCTCCATGGTATGGTTCGACTTAGGATGGAGTTGGCAGGGCCCCTTCAATGCCTTGGCGTAGTCATCTTCATAGTTACGACGTCCGCCACCCTTTTTAACGGTGTTGACCTCGCCGTCGTCTTCCCGAGCACGCTTGCTCCTGTAATCGTCACGGCGGTTACGCCGCTGATTACGTTGATCACGGTGGTCGCGGGAGTCATTGCGCTGTTGCGCGCGGTCAAAATTGTCGTTCGACCACGGTTGCCTTGTAGTCGTCGCGTGTGGGGGGTGGTCTGAGCACGGAACCCTTGCCGCTTCTTCAATAATTATCTTTTAGCGTCATCGGCGTCCGCGTATTTCTTAGCGGTGGCTGGGCGAGCGCCGTGGACCGAATCAGGTCTTTTGCGGAGGAGCTTGTCCCTTAGGGCATCGTGGAAGCGGAGGCCGATGATGAAAGCCTCGATTGCCTCATTGTCGGAGATTGATGGGACCTTGATGCGCATCTCGAAAAAACGCCGGACGTTATTTCGCCAAGTAGCGATGGCTCATCTTTTGATCTCGAATACATTGCGATCGTATTTGTTGCTGGTTGTTCACAAGTAGCAATGAAGTTGTCGATGAAGGCTTGCTTGAGCTCCCGCCAAGAGTCGAAATAGTTCACCGGCAAGTCGACCGACCATTGGTGACCCGCATGGCCAACAAATGATCGGGAAATAGTTAGACATGACGTGCTCGTCCGCCATGGCTGATCGCATGCGATCTCGTAAAGCATGACCCATAATTTGGGGTTTTCCTTGCCGTCATTTCTCGAAGCTTCTCGAGCTTGAAATTCTTGGGCCATATGACTTGGCGAAGGTGTGGAGTAAATCGCTTCAAACCCGGTGGGCCATGGGCGATGTCATATTCCATACGGCGATAACTTTCGTGGGGACTTTCGATCGTTGGCTCTCTGGTTGATGCGAGCGCATGATCGCGTCCACCGAGGTAATGGCGGAGATCGTTATTGCCATCGCGATGATCTCGATTGCCATCTAGATTAGCCCTCGCGACCGTGGTTATCGCGGTGATTGTCGTGGTTGTCCCGGCCGGCGGTTGTCGTCCCGCCACCATCATGGCCACCGTTTCCTCCTTGATGGCCGTTGTCGATGGGTCGTTGTTGCGCGAGCCACGTTGGTTGGGCGGTCCGTGAGCGACTTTGGGTCTTTGGCGGTGTGGTGGCTTGACTCAACCGAGACGGATGGAGCCCGAGCTTGGTTTACAATCTCCATGGTGCGGGGCCATAGCGACCCGTCCGATAGGCTTGTATTTCATCGCGAATCGCAGGGTGTTGGGTAGCCATTGCATTGTTTGGCGGGTGTTCTAAAGACCTGTTTGTCCCCAGCCGAAAGCATCATTGAGGTCATGGTTGCCATGTCGTGCTCTCCGTCTGCGCTTCGACGACGATTATTGGCAATATTGGAGTTTGTAGACTTTCTGTTTGTCCCAACCATGGCGGTTCGTCATTCGACAACATGGATCGATCCCCGTCTTGAGGAAAGATGGTGAGGACCCGGGCGTGGTCTAGGATATCCAGATCGTGACGCCTTCGCTTCGATTTGTGGACAAATGCATTAGATCGGTCAATATTTGCGCTTAACGGGATTAATAGGATACTCATGTAGTCCTTTCTTGAAGCCCATTCGCAAATAACTCCAAGGTGGCGGTTCGTCATTGCTTGAGCAACATGGATCGAATCCCCGTCTTGGCGGGAAAGATAGGAATTGTGAGAAACCCGGGCGTGGTCTGAGGGGATATCCTAGAGATCGTGATGTAAGCGGACGCCTTCATCTTCGTGATCGAGCCGACTCGTGGAAGCTCGGTGTGGACAAATGCATTAGATGCGGTGGTCACGGATGAAGAGACACTGGGGTCACCTCTTAACAGGATTTGGATACTCATACCAATAAGTTGAACGGATCCTTCTTGATAATCTTCAATCTGGATCATGTTGACGAAGTCGCGTGCGCGCAGTGAGGACAAAGTGTGCAGGTCGATGTTGGTCCATAAGATCTATATCAAGCAGGCTGTCGGATGTAAGCGGGCCCGGCCTCGGAGAGGGGCGCGATTTTTAAGAGTCGGGTCGCCTCTTGGACGTGGTGAACGGTTCTTGATAATCTTCAATCTGGATCGATGAAGTCGCTTCGCTTGACCGAGGTCGATGCATAAGACCAGATCAAGCAGCGTAAGCAGTGGCGAAGGCGTGGCCGGAGGCGACGGCAGCAGGCAGAGGAGTAGTTGCCGTCGAGGAGTAGAGCCGAAGTGACCACGAGATCTTGAGGAGTAGATGTGCGAGATCGTACCAAGTCGCAGACGACCGTCCGAACTGGTCGGGTAGATCTGTTGTGGGGAGTGGTTACCGCTCATTAGGTGACTTTGAATCGTATTTTACCGAGCCGTGGTTTGATGAGCTTGGTGCCGACCCGATCGATGGAGTCGAGTAGGTCGGTGTTGTCGATCCGCCTCCCTTTGTAGCGGGGAAGCGGATGACAAGTTGTCGGCGTGGCTGAAGGTGATGCAGGCGTGGTCGGAGCCAGATGTACCGTGGTCGGAGCCGTATCCATCGTGGTCGGAGCCATGTCCACCGTGGTCGGAACCGTATCCACTGTGGTCGGAGCCGTAGCCAATGTAGGTGAAGCAGTGGTCGACGCAGACTGAATCCACGCCTCCTCCGGGGTCATGGCGATGAAGTCGCCGAGCCGGTGGTCCAGGTGATCTGGCCAACGGTGAACGTGAGGCCGTTCGGCGTAGCCATGGAGCCGGAGATGATGACCGTCTTGTTTGCTTGGGAAGCAGTACGCACACCCCCTATCTGGCGTGTCACTGTTGACGAAATATGGTCGGCAGTCTACCTAGGGGTATACGCAAGGTAGTAGATTGTCGGCAGACAGATGCGCAAGCTACAAACAAGACGGTGACGTAAGACAGACACAAGGTTTTATCCAGGTTCGGCCGCCAAGAAGGCGTAATACCTACGTCCTGCGTCTGATTTGTATTGTTGTATGTCAATGAGAGATAATTTTTAGAGGGGTCCCCTACCCGCCTTATATAGCTCGGGGGGCAGGGTTACAGATCTGGAAACTAATCCTAGCCAGTTACAATTGTCATATGTGGCCGGATAAAGATTCCTATTCTAACCGACCAGGATCTTGATTGATCGCCAAATCCGCCTTGACTCCTTGCGTGGGACTCCAATCAGATTAACCGGGCCGCACGTCGTCTTTTGGTGGACCGAACCCATCGATCCGGGCCGGCCCAAGCTTAGCCATAAGGGTATAGGGGTTAATACCCCCACATAAACCAACCCCTATACCATTGACAAGTACTTACTTGGATGCAACCCACCAAGCAAAAATATAGCACAAGCCTTTAGCTAAATTTTTCAGAATTAATTCACTAATATTGCATTGTCACACCGCTTTCAACTTTGAAAATTTGCTTAGTCTTGAGCTGAATTTTTGTCCAAGTTCCATTTCTAAGCTATTAGAAATACTATCTAACAATAATATTTTTCAACAATAAATATTTCATTGCCATCTACAAAGTTTGTACTTTCAACTTTCTTTAAGTGTCACATGCATGTTTCATAGCATTTTTGCTTAATAAAAATTGGTTTTCAACCTTAAGTGACATAGCATGACTATTGAATTAACTTTCGTTTCACATTCTAGTTAATCGTTTCAAGATACAGAAATTGATCTACACACTTTATTACATGCATTAGCACATAAACATGATGCTCATGACATGTTTTAGTAAATGATTTATAGTGTAACACCGAGGGTGTTACACAAACGAGGGGCAACATCTATATTGCGTTGTCCATGCAGCCACCTATCTTCCCAAAAGAGCGTGTGAGTACCATCCCCACTATAGTGATTATGGCCATTGCAAAGAAGGCTCTAACATGCTCTGGCACCTAAATCGGAAACATGCTCCATGGCCGATGGGGCTCGGTTTTGTGCAGCCACAGCTAGCGCATTCAAAGTGCCCATCCCATGTTCTTCAAATCTGAAATGCCCGGCCCTCCAAGCTCTCGAGGGCGCATCACCTTTCCCCAAGCTACAAGGCAGTGTCCTCCTCATGCCTCTTTCCTTCCTCGCCATAGAAACCCTCTTTGGATTTTGTCTATTGCCTTTATGGCCCACTGCGGTAAGTCTACTGTAATTATCAGGTAAATGAGCATGGCAGTCATCACATACTGTACTTGTATTGCTTGTCCCACTCGGCTCAAAAGATCAGCTAATTTAATGGGTTACTTATATTATCTATCGTATAATAACAAGTAGGTTTTAGATGCAAATTTAGAGCTCTTATTTTCTCATAATGGTACTATAATAGTGTTAGATTATTATTTAGACAAAACATATTCAATTGTTGTTAATATCGATGATGATTAGAATCTAACGAATTAGTGGCTGAATATTTTTCTAATTGTTATGAGAATTTCTAGAATTTACATTTTTTCTCACCCATGTCACGAGGATCAACTAAGATTAAGAGTGACTAAAGATTACCATGGCTAAATCTTTCTGATTTTAGCGAAAATTTTAGGATTCTTTTTCTTCCAACTGGTCTCATGATGTGAGAATTAACGTGGAGAGCCTTTGAACCTCAATTAATTAGTAACAGAAAGAGGTTTTCTCCATTAGGGCAGTCCCAGCCCTCCAGCTAGGATAGTTTCCATAGCAGTAAATATCCTGGTACATAGACAAAAAATCCGATGTGATATCTTATTTAGGTATCGTTCGGTTAGCACTGTTCCCAGCCGTTTCGGGCCGGAACGTTTCCCATGCTTCGTAAATTATAGAAGGAAGCCAGTGACTAAAATCGTTCTCCACCCAACCGAACGAGGCCTTAAGGATAAGAGGAAAGAGAAGGAAAATACATGAAACCGTTTCTCAGATGGGAAACGACGTCGGCTCCTAATCGAACGCGCGAGGAAACCACCAATTCTGCGCGATGGGGAGAAACGGGTCCCCTCCGTCCGCCGCACCTCTGCCCTCAACGCCTCCGCCCGCTGCACATACGCCCGCGCCGCCTCCGCTCGCCGTGCGAAGCCCGCAGACGCGCCTGCGTGCTACGCGCCGCCCGCAGCCGTGACCCCACCGCATCCGTGACGCGGGCCTTGTCGGCCACCACGCTGCGCTCCCGCCCGAGCGCCTTGGTTGCAGCCGGGATGCGGTCCTCCTGGCCACCGCGTCGCCATCCTGGCCGAGCGCCGTGTCCGAAGCTGCGAGGAGGGCCTCGCCGGCCACCACGCTGCTCTCCTAGCCGGCTAGCCGTGCGCCCCGCCTTGCTGGCCGCGAGCACAGGTGGCACGAAGCCGTAGCAGGGACGGTTGCAAAACTCGGCTTGAGCAGCTCAGCGACGTGCTCCTCCGTCCTCCACTGCTTCGCGCTCGCTCGACGCACAGCCGCGCCCCGCGCCCGCGCACGCAACCGTTCGCCTCCGGCCTCCTGCGCTCGCCGGCGCGTAGCCGTGCCCAGCGCCCGCGCCGCCGGCTGCCCGGCCGTGCAGCTCCGACCTCCAGTCGCGCTCTACGATTGCAGCTCCGACCTCCAGTCGACCTCCATGTACGTACTACCGCACCTGCCCGCCTTCGGATAAGGACGGGAGAGAGAAGATAGAGAAGACAAACGTTGATTGGTCACGGGCAGGAGATGGCCCACGATTGTAGATTTGTAGTTTGGAGCGTTGGGTCGGCCAGTTTCGATAGATGGTTTCAAGACGACATGGTGAGGAGTTTCTGGGTTGGGACTGTTCTCAGAAAAGTTACCTAAAATATTGTATTCCTAGTGATATGTTCCTTGCCAAACGAGAGCTCTTAATTTTATCCTAGTGCTCATTTTCTGGTCACTATTTCTCATGCATGTAGGGCCTGTTTGGATTAGTTCATGGGAATCTTGTCTGGCGCAAGTGCGGCTCCCAGGCGTCGGATTTCGAGCAGCTAGGGCCAGGATGGCTGCCTGGGTGCGAGCTTGCCTGGGCAATCCAAACAGGCCGTATTATGTATACATACATCAATAGACGGAATTACAGATATACAGTTTGAATCTCTTCTTGAGTTGTTCAGATGATCTCCTTGCCATCATCAACCTCTGACGCCACCTGACCAGCAGAGGCAGCTGCCTCGGAACCATCTGCGCCAGCATTGTACCACCTCGCACAGAGCAGGTAGCAGAAGAAGTTGAGCACGCTGAGCGCGGCGAGCATCCAGTAGAAGAGGTCCAGCCTATCCTTGTTCAGGTCGTTGTCTACGAGCCAGCCACCGCCGCCGTGCCTCGCCGTGACCCTGTTCACTAGCGAGACGAGCACCGAGCTGAGGTAGAACCCGAACGCGTAGGAGCAGTACGTGAGCGCCGTGAGGAAGGCCTGCATGCCGCCGGCGCACGCCTGCTTGTAGAAGAACTCGATGAGCCCCACGGCGGTGAACATCTCGGACACGCCGAAGACGAGGAACTGCGGCACGATCCACAGCACGGACATCTGACGGCCCTCCGCGGCGGCGTCCCGGCGCCTGCGCTCGACGTCGGCCGCCGCGACCATGGAGAACGCGACGGTGCCGAGGCCGACGCCGATCCGCTGGAGCGGGGTGATCCCGGACCGGGTGCCCGTGAGGCGCTTCATGAGCGGGACGAGGAGGAGCTCGTAGGCCGGGACGAGCGCCAGCAGCATGGCGTAAGGGATGGCCTGCAGCGACGCCGGCGGGATGCGGAAGGAGCCTGACCCCGGCGGGAGCGCGGTGTCCATGGCGCTGCCCTGCTGCACCGAGAAGGTCTGCAGCTGCGCGAGCACGGTGTTGAAGACGATGGTGCACGCGAAGATGGGCGTCACGGAGAGGAGCGTCTTCGCCTGCTGCACCTGCGCCGCCGTGCACAGCCGCCACGGGCTCTCCGGCTTCGTGTTCGGCCCCTGCGGCGCTACCGGGATGCAGGCCTTGTCCAGGAACCTACAAAATTCATCATTTTCGTTCTCCCCTGTCAGAGATCACAATCAAGTTGGAGCAGCATGCATTGACAGCAACAGGTGGCTGTTTGCTGCATCGACGCTGGATTGATTTGATGCTGACCTGAATTTGTTGCTGTGGCGGAAGTTGCCGGCGAGGCGTGCTGGCTCGCAAGCTCCGGCATTGACAGAATTTGAGTTGGAAGGGCAGACTTGCTTCCTCTTGGTGAAGGCAGCGACGAAAACCTGATGAATTTTCCACGGTTATTAAAAAGTAGTAGTTTTGCACTCTGAACTGAGAAATAAATAAAGAAAGCGCGTCATCCCATAGGCGCCACTGAATATTGAGGTGCAGATATTGCTCATGTGACAGCTTAAACAAAGATGCAGTCAGTTATGTCGTTACCGTTCAGATCAAAATCACAGCTGGTCAGCTGCTTTTTTTTTTCTCGATCACACAAAAGGTTTACGCGTCATCGTATTAAGGTAGAGAAAAAGTTTGATATAACACGCCATCGGACGCCCTAGAGAGTCTGTAAAGATTTACACAAAAGCTCAGACTCTCTCCAATGTATTGTAAGCTAGGTCGTTATATTGGATAGAGGTCGACCCAAATTTGTGGCGCCGGCAAGGACTGACAGCTTGACAGTACACAAATCATTAGATCCGTTTAAACAACTTCAATCTGCAGCTTGCCGATGGGGTGTCAGACTGTCAGTTGACGCTAGTATCTCATTAGATCTGAGGGACACAAATTATACAAGGCCCTTGTACCTAGCATATCATTCCAATTCCCAAGCACCGATCGAGCTGCAGAATATAGCACGCAGGGACCGTTCAGACTGAATGGTCACAACGAACATGTACCTACTATTTCAAGGCTATCTAATCTGATCCTGAAGCACTTGGGTGATGGATATAAAATATCATCGTAGCAAGGATCAAAAAAGATCCTGCAAACTGTCTAAAGTGCACGACAAAAAAATCTTTTAGATTGATGAGTCATGTTTTGTCAGGATTCATCATGCAGGGTTTCCTATCATTTGAACCCTCAATTAACGTGACTGCTTACCATACTGAAACTCTGAAAGTGAGCTCAGCGTAGTATAATCTCACTATCTCAGTTTCGAAGTTGAGAGCAGGCTGACTCACCCTTGCAATGGGTGTGAAAATGCTGCCCCGCGGAGGCTTATTCCGGTAGAAGGCAGCGCCGGACACGAGGCAGACGAGCCCGGCCGCCATGGCGACCGCGGAGACGCCGAAGCCGACGTCCATGCCGGAGTGCGTCTGCACCCAGACCAGCGCCGTGAGCGCGACCAGCTCGCCCGCGCAGAAGCTGAAGTAGGCCGCGTTGAAGTAGGTCGGCAGCCTCCGGGCCCCGCCCGGGGTGGCGCCGTCGTCGAACTGGTCCGCGCCGTGCGCGATCATGTTGGGCTTCAGGCAGCCGCTGCCCAGCGCCACCAGGTACAGCGCCAGGAAGAAGACGGTGGACTTGAAGCCGCTGGCCTTCTCGCACCCGCCGCCGACGTCCGTGGCCATGTTGCACGGCGGCGGCTTCAGCTGCGGCAGGTGCGCTTGCAGTGACAGTAGTATGAACCCCTGGTAAAACATACGTATATTAATTTTTTTTTTTAAAAGAGTCAATTGCAAAAGTAGCTTGTGGCTATCTATGGTGCTTTCAAGTAGCCAACGACAGGTTGCCTTTCGCACGTGTAGTTGCTCGATCTACTACTTCTACTTGGAGAGTTGGAGTGGCTTTGCTAGTGGTGGCCGGCCGCGCGTGTACGAACGTACCCGGCGGCCATGCCATTGTGGCATTGTGCGTTGAATTCAACCTGGTCCCGAGAGCTTTTGGAAACCAAACAGGCCGGGAACCAAATCTCTGGTCCATCCATGAATGGCGATTGGCGCCTTTGCAGCTGCGTCCACCATAATCCAACCTCGCTCGCTTTTTAGGTGAGAGAACAATGGTCAACAACGAAGGGGATGGATGACCCTTTGGATTGGCCTGGTACACATCCATTTTTGTTCTTGCAGGGCCTGCTTATTAGTAGTTGTATTCTCTCCTTCAATTCTTTATGCAATGAAACTTGGCACATTCTTGTTCAAGTTTTATATTAAAAAATATATGTTCTCGCAAAACCACTAAAGAATGAAGTGATGGGTCAATCACAGGGCCACGGGCATGTACCTATCATTCCGTGAGACTCATCACTCATGGCCACTACATACTGCAAGCGACTGGTGCGTGAAACCGACTCTACCCAGCAGCGAGCTTAGCTAGCTAGCTAGAAATACAGAATAAGGGGGTGTTTGTTTCTCCTCTAAACTTTACTCGTTATTACATGTTTGACACATACATAGAATATTAAATATAGACTAGTTACAAAACTAATTGTACAGCTTACGATTAATTTACGAGACGAATCTTTTAAACCTAATTAATTTATGATTTGATAATGTAGTGCTACAGTAAGCATGCGCTCATGACGGATTAGTTAGGCTTAATAAATTCGTCTCGTGGAGTACCGACGGATTCTATAATTTATTTTTTTATTAGTATCCGAACATCCTATGCAACACCCTCACATAACACCTCGTAAATTTTAGTCACCGATCACTAACACCGCCTAAGGCTAGCTATTATTACTGGCACAAGCACAGCTAACAACGTACCGAGAGCTCGACGAAGCCGAAGATGAGCATGGTCCAGAAGCAGCCGAGGTAGGAGTCGGAGAGGAACCCCCCGAGGAGGGCGAGGAGGAAGATGGTGCCGACGAAGTTGGTCACCACGTTGGCCGCCTGCGACAGCGGGAAGTGCATCTCCCCGAACACGTACGTGATGAGGTTGTTCCCCACCGCCGCGATCGACATGATCTCCAACGCCTGGATGCCTGCAATACAACCAGCAGTCAGCAGTTCAGCACACGCCCACGCTAGCTAGGAGAGGCGACCAATGCCAAGAACATTGCCAACAGCCGTTCGTGCACGCACCTAGGACGAAGACGGCGGCGCGCATGCTGCCGCGCCGCCGGCCGCGCCAGTCGACGGAGACCGCCGCCTCCGGCGCCGCGCAGCTCATCTCCACATCCATTTGCTCAGCTCGCTCGATCTCTTCTCCCTCTCCGCCCGTCCGACGGAAGTCAACAACTAGTCAAGGCAAATCCGTGTGGTCGTGGTTGGTGGTGGTAGCGACTAGCGAGCTCCGCTGCGCAGGCAATGGCAGGTTATTGTCAGCTAGCCTAAGTGTGGGCTTTATTTATAGAGGAGGAAGGACGACATGGCAGGCAGTGAGGACTGATGAGGAGGCAGGCGCGCATGTGATTGGGCTGCTGCTGCTGGCCTCTGCTGCTCGGTAACCCGCTACACACGGCCTGCGCCGCGCACATACATACGCACGCACGCAGCGCCAGCGCCAGCGCCACTTCTGATTTCTGTTGAATGGACGCCGAAAGGGACGGGAGCCGGCGCGGCAGGTGGGTAGTGTAGTGCGGCCGGGCCTACCCTCCCTTTCACATCGGAATTTCGAGGTCCATACCATGCCCACCCGTAGTGCTGCCTCACTGTATGCTCCGCTCTCTGACGCCCTCGTCTCGCTGTTGGGAACAGGGGCGTAGAAAGATACATGTATACGCGCGCATATATGGCATTGGGAGAAATGTTGGATGGATCATAGGCGCGATCGAGTTTATATATTTGTTTAGTTTTCAGTGTGGTGTGCTGGTACCTGATCGCCGAGCCTGTTTCAGTTTTGCAGGTAACTGTTATTTGACTGGCATTATATTTGCACGCCGAAAGGAAAGGAAAGCAAAAGGAAGGTGTGAATTGTTGCGCTGTGTCTGGAGTTGCTTGATGAGTTTGAGCAGCTAATCCATCAGCCTGTTCGTTTCGTCGTAAACGATCGTGGATTACTTACTGCTGGCTAGTTTGGTGCGAGAGAAAAATACCGTTCCAACTTATAATCCACAATCGTATACAAGCAAACGAACATGCTGACAAGTCATCTACGTTCTACGTGTGCCCCCTCTCAAAAGAAAGTCAATGTGCGATCCAGCGGAACACGTTTACTTCTCTCGTTTTCAGGAACAGGGTCAGACAGACAGTGGCGCCAACCTAGAATTTTACTGTTTTATTTAGTGAAAAAGAAGATCGAGACATACGCATTGTACCGTTTCTTGCCTTCTTGGGAGATCGACCTGCAGCTAGCTGCAGAATTCAGCGAGTCATCTATCTATCCTTGCACGGCGAGGAATGTCAATGGCAAGAGGAGCAGGGGCCAGGGGAGCCATATGTGTGTACAGATTGGCACGCCAATCATGAATCGTATGCTCGATTCGGCAATAGTATCCTCGCTAGATTTGGCGGCGATCGAGTTGCAGCCCGCGGGTGCACTAGGCCACAGACGCTCCTGCAGACCAAGATAGCTTCCCTGTGCCACTGCCATCATGAGGATGGCCCCGGCCGGATTCGTTGCGTGCTTCTCCAAAAGACGGCGGTGATGGACCCTTGGCCTTGCTAGTACAAATCTCTTTCATCTTTGCAGCTGCATGGTCATGGACAGGGAGGAGAGTGAGCCATACGAAATCAATCTGAGGCCTTGTTTAGATTCTAAGTTTTTTCACTTTCTCTCCATCACATCAAATCTTTGAACACATGCATGGAGTATTAAATGTAGATAAAAAAATAACTAATTACACAGTTTGATTGTAAATTACGAGACGAATCTTTTAAACCTAGTTAGGACCATGATTGGATAATAATTATCAAATACAAACGAAAGTGTTATAATACCAAATACTGATTTCTAACACCCATCTAAACAAGGCCTGAGCTTCAGACTGACTCCCCACTTGCTCAAGAGGCCGTCTGCTTTTGTCTTCACCGGCAGATATCACAAAGGCATAGATTCCACCGGCACGCGCTGCTACAGTGACTGACTGGCTGGTTATTTAAAAAATAATGCAGGTGAGTGTACAAAGTGCAGACACGCTTGGTAACGGCTCAGGTGGCGGGTACTCCAGTCTATAGCTGATGTTGCATCCCAAGTTTCCGAGTCAAGGACCCGAGTTTGATTCTCTCACCGTGACACCAATTACATGCTGACTGCTGGATAAGCGTCGTCAGTTGTACAATCTGTATCGTCCTCAGATACACTGCACCTTTTATTACTGCTGCAGTGACCAGAGAAGAGAGATCACCTCAGTCTTAATCTCACGACACATGATAAGAAAAATAAATTAATCTTATAAATTCTCATAATAATTAGAAACCTCTTTGCCTTTAATTGGATGGACTCTAACCATCATCATTGTCAATAATTAACATGAGATCGATTGTATTTTCTAAAAAAAAAAATCCACCTCTGCCGCTATATAAAAAATATAAAATATACAAAATAATTTAACTAAATTTGCATCTAAATTATCAATCTCTAACATTATGAAAGATTAATACAAAGTAACCCCCAATTTGCCTTTTAATTACCCACATATGTCGTTGTTATTGCGAAAGATAATAAAAAGTAGAAAATTGCTATATTTCCGTCGACAGAAAATGTTGATTCATATCTGTTAGATTCTGGACCGTTCATTTTGTTTGAAGATTCGTGTTGTCCCTAGGGCGAACTGTCTAGCTATCGGATGACAGATTTCTTCTTTGACCAATAAAAAGATAACAGCTCATCAAAAAAAAACTGACTTTGTACTGCTAGGTTCAAAACTTTGAACGATAACATTTTAAACTTTGTATTGCAAGGTTCAAAACTCAAACGAGCGGGTTTCCAAACCCGTTAGCTGTCAATCCAAAATTCAACAGATATAAAGCCAACAAAACTGTCGACAGATTTATATGTGTATTATCTGTCAGATTTTCTTTTGGTGGGCTGTCTTCTTTTTTGATTAGCCAAAAATTTGACAGATTTGTTGTTGTCAAACCCTTTGATTTATATCATAAAAAATAACTTAATAGTAGATGTAGGTAACTAGGGGGATATTTTAGTTTTTTTTTAATAATGATAGAGTGGTAGTTAGATGCAAACTTAAGGAATTGTGTAGATTGTCTATCACAATCGCATATGAGTAATTCTATGCAGATTTAGGGTTACTGTATATTTTATGTTGTTTTTCATAATCATGGGCTATTTAAAACATAATATAATAATATCAATTGCTAGAGTCTGACGAATTAATAGTTGGATCTTTCTAGTTTTATGGATCTTTTTTCTAGTGCTTCTCGTGAGGATTAATATGGAGGATCTGATGGGAACTCTAGTTAGAATTTCTAAGGATCTATACTTTATCTAGCATAATATTTAGTTGAAACCAAAGCTTAAGCTATGTAAGGTCTTCTTGCATTCATTTCTCTCACGACATAAATCTAAATTTTAAGCTTTTGTTTATCTCATTAGTTGTTGCAATTTTTATCCATGTGTTAAGTTGAGACTACAATTTCTCTCACATCATTGTATCTTTCATTCGAAATTTCCATTAAAGAAGATTAGGTCTAGGTCCTAGGCTACATTGTTGGTTATTACCATGGTATAATCAGTCATTTGAACTTGCGACGTGACACTCGAGATGTTGCTTAAAAATTAATTGTCAATATTGATATGGTATAATGTTCCCGTCAAAACGTATTAAGTTATTTGAAATAATAATTTTGAATTTAGAGGGGTTACTTTATATCATCTTTCATAATTGCATAGGCGGGGTAGTTTTGATGCAAATTTAGGGGATATTTTATATATTTTCACAATAACAGAACCAGGTAATTTTTATAAACTGAATAGATCAATGACTATCACTGACGATGATGAGTTGAGTCTACCAAATTAGAGACTTTCA
Source organism: Miscanthus lutarioriparius (assembly GCA_904845875.1). Lineage (NCBI taxonomy): Eukaryota > Viridiplantae > Streptophyta > Magnoliopsida > Poales > Poaceae > Miscanthus > Miscanthus lutarioriparius. The sequence continues at coordinate 36,216,369 of CAJGYO010000011.1, read as the reverse complement.
GCAGTACTTTTCAGCGAAGGAACATTATTTTCTCTCACAACAAATCAGCATCAACAGCAGCATCAACCAAATTTCAGCGAGCCAAACAGAGCCATAAGATATTTATGAGAATTTCTAGAATGTATATTTTTACCTAAACACGAGGATTAATGACATTGAGAAAAATATTTTGAACTATCTAATTAGTACTTCGAACCCTCCTGTTTTTATTTACATGTCATATTACCTTTGTCCTAAGTCAAATATTTGTATCTTTGACTATCGATTAAAAAAACTTATATAGGTTCATGACATAAGATTGATGATTTTAGATTCACTATAAGAAATACTTTTATAATATATATAATTCATATATTGTGAAACTATAAGGATCTTTTGAAATGTATAGTCAAAGATAGTAATGTTCGACTTACAACAAAGCTAATGTGACATGTAAAAAAGAACAGAAGGATTAATAGTAAGATGTTCCAAATTTGTCCACTAAATTTTAATATTTATTATGTAACTATAATAAAATGGGTTGATCCATTACCATCTCATTTCTCACCAGCTAATAATTAGTATATGTATGAGGAATTGGTTGATTCCACCAATATTCCTAGGATAAACTCATAATGCATTGTCTCACGAAGCATGGAGTGACTCCACAAACCAAACACATCTTTAAATTTGAAACTGTACAATACATTTAATCATCCAGACCTACCTAAAGTGGGTACCTAACCGGTACTAAGAAATGCAATGCGTGTGCTGCGCAAAAGAAAGAAAACAGCACGCGCTTCTTGGCGCGCAATCAGTAGTCGTGCATGATGAACTACCAGCACAGGGGTGGTCTCAAACAACGAGAGAAGCGGCCGTTCAATAGGCCAAAACAGCGGATCGCCGGCTTTGTACCGTTGTGACCGGAAAACCAGGACCAAATCTTGAAAAGGGTGTGGCGCCGCTGCGGCCTGAACCCGGTGGATGAACGAGGGGGATTGCCTGTGAGCCATTAAAAAAAAATCGTAATCTTAGTGAGTCACTGTAAAAGTTCAGCGAACTTCAGCGTCACTGTTCTAACTTTTTTTTTCCATCCATGCCACTGCCGTTAGATTAGGCTCTAACGGTGTCAAACTGTAGGGGTGAAAAGTCGAAAATACTCTTAAGTCTAAATATGTCATTAATTTTTTTAGCATCTTAACGACTTCAAATGACGAGATCTACAACTTTCTAGTTTTGAGTTTTTTCATTTGAAGTCGTTAAGATGCTAAAAAAATTAATAACATATTTAGACTTAAGAGTATTTTTGACTTTTCACACCTGCAGTTTGACACCGTTAGAGCCCAATCTGACGGCAGTGGCGTGGAGGCAAAAAAAAAAGTTAAAGCAGTGGCGCTGAAGTCCGCTGAACTTTTTCAGTGGCTCATAGGGGATTATGATATTTTTTAATGGCTCACAAGGATTTCCCCCATGAATGAGACAATGGACCACCGTCGCCGCCTTGATAGCTGGTGGGCTCCTCCAATCCTCCCCGTTGGTGATCCTGATCCTTCATCTGGTTGGCTTCACTTATAAGCCGTATTTTTTCAACCAATGAACAGTATTTTTCTCTCACAACAAATCAACCAACAGTACTTTCAGCCAAGCAAACAGGGCACTTGATCATGCATAGCTGCATGATGGGTGATCAATCAAAGAAAAAGAGTGGAATTCTCTCTTCTCCCTGTCCCTGAATTCATCGTGCGCGCGGCATAACATAGGATGTGTTTGGTTTCCTGGCCAACTTTTAGCTGGCTAGAATCTTAGTCTGGACAGACTTAGCCTGCTCCCACCAAACCAGCCCCTATTTGTTTGGTTGTCTATACTGTGTTAGTCTGGCTAGCTCCAGGGTATATTTGATTGTCTGATTTATTTTGATACAGTCACCTCTTCTCTCAATTGGTAAGTTTATCCTTCGAAAGATTTCATCGAACATGCAGCAGCAGCACGGTGTCGATCAGCGCTGAACTCACCTTCCGTTCTACATACATACAGGATGGAAGCGTAACACACCAAAGCAAAACAAGAAAGAACGGGAACGAATGAGCCTGCACGAATTCTGAATCCCAGTTGAGCTAGCTAACATCAATCTTTCGTTCTTTGAATCTCTCAGTTAACTGGGAAGTGGTGAATTGAACACAATTTCGATTCAGCAGCTAGCACTGAGATAGAATGGGGGAGCCCAAGCCCAACAGGGAGAGGAGGCTAACTACTGAATTACAGAACACAACTGAATCAACTGTAAAAAAATGTGTGCTCTTGCTCTTCAACGCCGCGTCTCTCAACTACCATCGGATTCAGAACCGACAGGTGAAACAGGGAGCGTGGCTGTGCTGTGCCGTCCGTACCGTACGTCGAGGTAGCGGTGTCTGGCCTGCTGCAGCTCGTAGACGACGCGCACTGGCACGGACCGCGGTACCGTCGACACCGCCGGCTCGGTGTCCTTGGAGCGCAGCGTTTCCGCGCCGCCGACGCCGACGCACCTGACGCTAACGAACCGTGGCGTCCTCCTCTTGGCGTTGGTGGCTGGCACGGGCACCGCAGCCCTGGCCGCAGTGGCTGTGAGCCGAGCAGGAGCAGGAGCTCGCGCGGCGCCACCGCCACGCCACAGGCTGCGAACGGAACGCGATCGATGACGGTGAGTGGTGATTGGTGAACTGCATGGGGATTGGAGGATACGGCCAGTACCCACCGCCGCATCCCCTCCCCGTCGCCCTCCGCGACGGCGGCCGCCGCGGTGTCGATCAGCGACGTCCTCTCGTACTCGCCCGTGCCCCGGTTGACCAGCTTGTACCGCACCGGCTCCTGCCCGGACACCAGCTCCAGCAGCACGACGCCGAGCTCCGGCGCCATGTACCCGCGCGTGCCCTCGATCCGCCTCCCCCGCGCTCGAATCCCCTTCCCCGCGGGCGGGCCAATACGCGGAGGAGCTCGCGGTCCTCTTCGGCATCCTCTTCCTCGGCCTGTGGGCGGTGCGGCGCTGCAGGCGGTGCGGTGAGGAACCGGAAGCAACGAGGTGGCGAACAGGACGGGAGGTGATGCGAGCGAATCACGCGGCTGGCTCTGGCCTGGCCAGGAAAGAACGGCCGACTAGACAGACTCTAGAGTAGCATATGAAACCCTATCCCGGCCGCCATGCATGAAACAAAAATAACACGTTGACAACATGTTTTCTTTCTTCCGCCACAGAAACGAAGATGAGAAAAGGCGTCGTGCTCCACACCTGCCATGGATCGTTGCGGATTTCCGCTCGTTTTATTTTACAAGTCGGCCATGATTTGATTATAATAAAAACGCCTGCTGTACGTGTGGAAAACGCGATCACAGCAAGGCCCACGTCGTCCGACGGTCCGAGTCGCTTCCCGCGCTACCTCGGCGCCCGGTCGACAAGTGGAGGCCCATCGAGTCAGTAGGAAGAAAAACTAGTTATAAATTTTAGTCATAGATTAAAAAGAGAAATCACACTTATTCATTATTATCATCATAAACCGTTGTGATTTTTTTTTTAATTTCTAGATAAAATTTGTAACTAGTCTTTCTTCCTCATATTAACTCCAAATACGATGATTTTTTTTCCTTAAATTTTCTAAAATCATGCCCTATCAAGCTACTATGTTGATTTGGTCATTCTTTTCGTTTGACAAAGTTTGAGTTCAAATTTTCAAATTTAAAAAAATAACAAGTTCTAACAAGATTTTGAAACACCAAATGATTTCAGCTGAAAAAATGATGAATACCAAAGTTGTATAACTCATCAAGATCTATAACTTTTATTTTAGTTATTTCTTCATCTAACAAAATGATAGTAAACATTGTTCATAAATCAACATGTCTCTCGTATAGTTTATGAAACTATAAGTGATATGTGGATTTATGAACAATGTTTACTAACACTTTGTTAAATGAAGAAATAATCTAAATAAAAGTTGTAGATAGTGATGAGTTCAACAACTTTTATGTTTATGACTTTTCTAGTTGAAATCATTTAAGGTTTTAAAATCTTTTTTAAAGTTGCTATTTATTAAAATTTAAAATTTGAACTGTTCAAATTTAGTCAAATAAAAATATGACCAAAATAAAAGTTGTAGATAGTGATGTGTTCAATACTCCCTCCATCCCAAATTATAAGACGTTTGACTTTTTTGACCCCAAGTTTGACTACTCGTCTTATTTAAAAAAATTTGTGCAAATATAGTCAAATTTAAGTCATTCATGAAGAATTTTTATTAATAAACCAAATCACGACAAAAGAAGTGATATTTTACACAAATTTTTGAATAAGACGAGTGGTCAAACTTGGTGTCAAAAAAGTCAAACGTCTTACAATTTGAGATGGATTGAGTAACTTTTATGTTCATGACTTTCTTATTTGAAATAATTTAAGGTTTCAAAATCTTGTTTGAAGTTGTTATTTATTGAAATTCAAAATTTAAACTTTTTAAATTTTGTCAAATGAAAAGATGACCAAAATTTAAGTTGTACATCTTGATGAGTTCTACAACTTTGATGTTTACAATATTTTCATTTTAGATCATTTTTTGTCTTAAAATTCAATTCGAAGTTCACATATTTAAATTTAAATTTTTAAATATATTTTTTATTTTACAAAATAAAATGTATCATTATATCTATATATATAAGCAAGTAATTTTTTTATGGGTACGAGAAAATATAGCAAATTATTTTTATTACATATATACATTTACACATTTATAAAAAATATGCAGAAGTAATATTTAAAAATATGCGAAAATATTTGTAGGGGCGGTTGAATCAGAAACCGCCCCTACAAATGCATTTGTAGCGGCGTCTACAAACGACTCTGGGTATATATTCCAGAGCCCGCGCCTGGCCAAAATCTCACCAAGTCTTGGGCGTCTTCTTCCTCGCGGATGCCGTCAGGCTGCCAAAAATTCTCCCGCCACCCCGGCCGCCGCCACCATCTCCGTGGCCTACCGCCGCCTTCCTCCCATAACCACCTCCGTCCCCCAGGCCTCCTCCGTGCCCCAAACGCCGCCTATCCCCAGGCCGCCACGACGGCTAGGGTTTGCGAGGGCTCGCACAGTCGGCCGACCTGCCGCCGCTCGGTCTCAGACCTTGACCTCTTACCTCGCCGACCCGTGCACGCGCTCTGACGACCTCGTCGAGGGCTAGGGTTTGTGCTCCCTCGGCCCGACCGTGCGCTGGCTGCCATCCCCGCCATCACCGTGGATCCCTCTCTGACCTAGAGCTCCAACCTCGTCGGCCCGCGCGCACGCTCTGACGACCTCGCGGGGGCTACGGTTTGTGCTCCCTAGCCTGGCCGTGCACTTTGGCTCCACCACCGGCGCTCCCTCACCAACCTCTATCTCCGACGACATCGTCAGCCCGCGTGCTCTGACCTTTCCCGATGCTCCCTCGACGACCTCGACCTCCCCCGATGCTCCCTCTCCGACCTCGAGCTTTGACTGCCACCATACCCCTTGGTATGCCCCAACCCTTCGCCTACATCTATCCCCTTCGCCTCAATTCCTACAGTGATGGGTTACTGAGGAAGAACAGAGCATGCACTTATAGTTCTTTTTCTAGTTAAACTGAAATAATTGTGTGAATGGAGGTTAGTACTATTATTGCCTGCCAAGGTTAGTACTTGTGTATTACACCATGATAAGGGTTGCAAATCCACAATAAATGCCAACCCAAGAGCATTGCAATACAATCTGTTTTCTTAATTCAAACTGATGATGAGAACTGTCTCTTAAAAGGGATAAAGCTAGGTAATGGCCAAACTAAAATTATGAACTTTTCATTAGAAATTATGAATTTATAAATGAAAAATAAAAAACACATGGCAGAATAATGGCTGCTTGAAGTTACTGGCCTAGAAAGAACCAGTATCATCTGAGTTTTTTTACTCAAAAACTAGAATTTCAAACATTATCATGATACTTAATTCTTACCATATACAAATATATAATTCAACTCATGAGACCTAATTTTTACCATATACAAAAATATAATTCATAGGAAAGAAGTATGCACGTGGAAAAAAGGAGGTGATGTCCTAGTTGAGTTGCTAGAATGTGTTTGTTTGTTTCAGTCATTTCAGAGTTTGTTTCAGATGGGATGTGAGAGGAGAAGCAGCAAGCTTGCCATCCAGGAAGTCAGCAACGTCTCTAATAGAGTTCAGAAGATTGATTGTAATCAAGCATAATAAATAAACCTAAGAATTCAGAGTCTCCTTGAACTCTTGTTCGGCAGCTTACAAACAAAAGACTCTTGTTCTCATGAGAACAGCACTGCAGGAGTTAACTGTCAGTGTGAAAAGAATAATTGCACCATATCACAAGGAATTTCTATCGGATGTTATAAATTTTAGGTTATTCAAATTTGGAAATTCCATCGAAGAAAGAAGCATACCGTTAAGCTGCCAAAATCTGTATTTTCAAACTCTATCAATCGCTTCATTAGAGTGGCTTCACACACATGCACAACAGAAACCTAAGAAACAAAAAAATATATAATCAATGTCGTTACTATAATACTCAACCATATGCCTATGTTAGACAGACAAAAAAAAACACAGGTATACACAGTGTTTTCCTAATCGCCCATTTAGCCTTTTACAATACAAGTTGATGAATAAGTTCAAGATATTTCATGAACATCTGGACTTACAATATCTGCCTTAGTGTAGTTATATCCATGAGAGAGTGCAACAATATATAATGCTGCACCACATAGTCCACTAGGCTTCCTCCCAGTCTGCAAGAGAGGCTAAGCCAGTAAGCTTATCACAGCCTTGTGAAAGATATAGGGAAGAAAAATGTAGTAAGGAACACCTGCCTGCATCCAATCTCGCTTCATGCTAGCTACAATGCGTAAAGTTGTGTCTGAGACAGCCTTATCCCTTCTAGGAAAGAGCAAACCTAAAAACGAAACCAATGTACTGTAATTTTTTTTGAAACGACAATGTACTGTAATAAAAATATGAAAATAATCAGACCCATTGTACATAAAGAGAGGAACAATTTCTGATCGATTCTAGAAGCAAGGTCTGCAAGGATACCATTAGTTATAATAAACATAACAGCACATGTAGAAATCTTTGATAACCATAACCCATGTGGCATGTAAATCATAATATTTGCACAGTATGAACCAGTCTACAAATTGTTCAATGGCGTTATTTTCAGTTAGCCATAGATGAAGGTAAGTCTCAAATTGCACTGAATGGATTAGCTGAACAAACAGAGGCAATGTCATTAATCAAAACCTGCAGACCACTCCAATGCCGATCTGATGGTAAGTAGGGTAACCCAACAGTTCAATTTTTTTAACCTAAATCACTGATTTTATTTAACTTTTGGACCAATAGGATTCCACTATCTAGATAAATATTTTTTTTTCAAAAATGACTATTTCAACAAATATTTATAAAAATAGACCCAGGTTGGAACCTTGATATTCTAGTTTCAAGATTAAAACAGTCTAGTTTCAACATACAGTGCAACAGAATATGTCATTAGCTTACGTTCTGTAAAACGATGGATGAAAATGCTGGGATCTATAAGCTTCTGAATAAATGGATGCTCTGAAAGTAGCAAAACTTGACAGAGCTGAAGAAAAACAGCACCCAGGACATAACTGAAACAAAAACCCAAGTGAGCCCCTTCATTGAGTTATACTAGATGAAGGGCCAAAGAGTTGGAATACTCACACACTTATTTGTAGATAGTCAGAGAAGTCGATAAGAAGATAGTCTTTCTTACTTTGCCTAGCAAGGAAAGAAGGTAAAACTGAACATTAGTACTACAATATAGCTTGCTGAAGCAACAAAAAATTAAAAATAATAAAAGAAAGACAAAGGTAGAATAAACTTTGCAAGAGATACCAACAAAAGCATGAAAGTGAAAAGTAGTAATTTTTAGGATTAAGACAGATACAATAAACTAAATTGGGAATTCAACAATAATGAATGAAACATAATAATAGTCAATCATGCTTGCGGACTAATCGTAGTGCATACCTGATCGCCAATGCACCGATCAGCCCGACTAATCATGGCTAATCGTGAATATTTGGACGACTTGATAACACTGGAAACAAAAAGGAACAGGTCTAATACATCCTCACCGCTAAGAACTCAGCAGTAGAAAATTTAGTTTGTAACCTCAACAGTGGTGGGGTATTATTAGAAAGTATTATAATAAATATGCGGGGAACATATATGTCTTGTTTACATGGAGGAATGCCGCATATATTAACAAAGCCTCTTGAATGAGTATGCCATGCGCCCATGCATTTTTATGGCCTGGAAAAGCTACTTGTGTTATAGTTTAGACATTTAAACATCCTAACCCAAATGCACCACTGAGAGGAAGCTTCTCAAGGTTAATTTTCTAATTAGAGGCCAGAATCATAGGGGGTAAAGTGAAGCAACACTTAGTTTGTCTGCAGTCAATTATTGCAATCTTCAATCTAACAAAATAAACCTTTCCAAGTAAACAAAGGGCTGCAATAGAATTATAACTTGTAGGATCTTTTCCAAAAACAAAAGGTGAATGTGATATAGAATTAACTATTGCTGGTCCCATAAAAAGTGGTCAGGGTGGAGGCAAATCAATCAATGAATGCTCATATTCAAACAGAAGTAAGCAAAATAGACAAAAAAGCTTCAGAAGTTCCAATAAAGAAAGTAGTGAGCCTATAATTAGGTTGTAGTATACCGGCAGGCAATGTAAAGGCAAGCAGCTCACATCAACCTGTGAAATTTTGAATGAATTTCAATTCCTGCTCAGTTCCAAGCAAGCACATATGAAATCATGTTCATTTGTGTAAAATACATGCATATTGAGAAAAAAAATACAAGCACATATGAGTCTTTGTTATTGTTATAAACTGAAATTATGCTATTAGCGTGAGCTGGAATTAAATGATTTCTGAATTTTGATGATAAGTTCCTCTACTATCAGCTTTTAGAATGTAATCTGCCATGGGGCTAAAATGCCACCTTCTTTGGCGTGGGGCTCGAACGTGAGTTTCAGTGCTAAATTCTCTTTCTAGTTCTAAAGATGAAACTCTCATACGCTTTAGATGGTATAGGTCTCATGGTTCGTTGCATCCATACTATTTATACTTATTTCTTAATAGATAATTCTCTTTCTAGTTCTATTCCATCTGTGCATCTACGTTTTATGTATCTACCGACTGGTGTTTCCTTTGAGCAATGCAGCAGGCTTGCACTTTGGTATCTTATTCTTGTCAAACAGAGCCTGCTATCTCAATTCTTCGATTGCATTTGAATGCTCCAAGCTTCTTGGTAATAAGCTTATGAAGTTGCGTTTCTCTGTGTATCTGAACTGTTCTACATGTCTTTTCATCAGGTGAGGATGATGCTCGTCAAAAGCTCCCCTCTACTATATTTTTTGGCTATTTTTGCCATCAGCTACTACTCTGTTTGCTAAGCAGCTATTGGTTTTTTTGGCAAATCATGGGAGAGTCATTCCGACGTTGGAGGTCGGAGCTCAACAAGAAGTATATCCAAAAGGGGTTAACTCCCTTCAACAAATTCGACAACATAACTCCTAGTCAATGGGAGGAGCTCGTGGCTCAGAAGACTTCACCGGAGGCATTGGAGCTCAGTGCCCGTAACACTGAGCTGGCAAAGAGGAACAAACACCACCATCATCTAGGCTCCAGTGGCTACAATGCCAAGGAAGAGCAGTTTAGGAAGATGGACGAAGAGGCCACAACTTCTGGGAACATCGATGTGAAGAATTTGAAGGTACGCTCAAGGAATTGGATATATGCGAGGAGTATAGAATCATCCAGCGGTTGAAAGCATCTAGGCCCCTAGTTGGGTTTTGGTGATTAATGACAATACGTGATTACTGTGACTAACGCGTGTTTTGCAGAGGCAATTAAGTTAGGTCATGGTAATGGAGATCGATTGGGCAATCATGATGGTCATGCCCCTATGATGGAAATCGTTTTGGTTTTCAAAGGATGGACGACAAGGTTAAGGATAGACTAGTTCTAAGTGTCGATTGGAGTTGGAGTGACACTTAGAGTAGTTTAGGACTTTGTTTTTCCTTTGGCCGTACTATTAAGGGGGGTATGGATGGGTAGTTTGATCTAGGTGAGTCTAGTGAGTTAGATATGGTGCACACTTATTAAAACTAGCACTAGGTAGCTCCAAAACAGCCCTTAGATCCAATGGAGCAAACTTCATTCACGTATGATTGAGAGTTGGAAGTGAATGGAGGGTCAAATACTGACCGGACGCTGGCTCCGGGTTGACCGGACGCTGGCGCTGAGTCTGGTCAGTTCATTTGACCAAGGTGAAATCGTCTGGTGAGATCGGACGCTGAGAGGTGAAGTGACCGGACGCTGAGAGCCAGCGTCCGGTCGACTCCAATAAGGTTCTAGAGAGGGAAAATCGTGACCAGACGCGTCCGGTCAGTGCTGACCGGACTCTGGCCAGCGTCCGGTCACACTGTAAACACTGGAGTTCAGGGTGTACTGACCGGAGCGTCCGGTCACCCCGCAGAGGCACATAACGGTTCGTTTTTCGGCCCTTGTTATAAATACCACCTCCATTCGTGTGTGGGGTTACTTTTGCTCATTCCAACAGCTAAGAAACACGTTTGAGAGTGCCAAGAAGAGCAAGGTCCTAGTGAGGTGATTGAGATTTGAGAATTCCAAAGAGAGCCCTCATTAGTGAGATCAAGAGTAGCAAAGTGTGCATCCACCCTTCTCATTAGGCTTGTCATGGTCAAGTGAGAGTCCGTGCTTGTTACTCTTGGTGATCGCCATCACCTAGACAGCTTGGTGGTGATTGGGAGCTTGGTGATCATCCGGAGAGCTTAAGGATGACCCAACTCAAGTTGTGAGCGGTTGTGGGTGATTCACCGCGATGGAGTGTCAAAGAATCAACCTGTAGAGAGCACTTGATCCTTGCGCGGATCAAGGGGGAGCTACACCCTTACGCGGGTGCTTCAACGAGGACTAGTGGGAAGTGGCGACTCTCCGATACCTCGACAAAACATTGCCGTGTTCTTGCTTCTCTATTTACTTTGAGCATTTACTTTGAGCAATTCAATTCTTGTCTTTACATTGAGCATTTACTTTAAGCATTTACTTTGAGCATTTACTTTGAGCATTCACCAAATTCTTTGCAAGAATCTTCATTTGATGATCCAAAGATAATATTATCAACATACACTTGACAAATGAAGATATGCCCATCAAGCTTCTTGGTGAATAGTGTGGTGTCGACCTTCCCAATGGTGAAGCCCTTCTCAATGAGGAAGTCCCGAAGGCGCTCATATCAAGCTCTTGGGGCTTGCTTAAGCCCATATAAGGCCTTGGACAACCTATAAACATGATTAGGATATCTAGGGTCTTCAAACCCGGGAGGTTGATCAACATAGACTAGTTCATTAATAAAGCCATTTAAAAATGCACTTTTCACATCCATTTGATATAATTTCATTTCATGATATGATGCATATGCAAGGAGGATACGAATGGCTTCTAGTCTTGCAACCGGTGCAAAGGTCTCTCCAAAATCCAAACCTTCAACTTGAGAGAACCCCTTTGCAACTAGTCTTGTCTTGTTCCTCACAACTACGCCTTGATCATCTTGCTTGTTTCAGAACACCCACTTTGTTCCAATGACTCTTGCACCTTTTGGCGCTCTTCAAGAGTCCAAACTTCATTACGGGTGAAGTTGTTCAACTCTTCATGCATGGCATTTATTCAATCCAGATTTTGAAGAGCTTCTTCAACCTTAGTGGGCTCAAAGCAAGAGACAAAAGAGTGATGAGCAATAAATGAAGCAAGTTTTTATGAACGAGTCATTACACCCTTTGATGGACTCCCTATGATAAAATCTTGTGGATGATCTTATAGTAGAGATGTATTTCTTCTATTGACCACTTGAGGGAGAGGTTGTGGAGCATCAACATCTTATGCTTGTACCACCATTTGCCCATGGAAGACATGAGTGTCTTCATTTTCTACTCTCCCATCTTTTTCACCATCTTGTGGCATATTTGATGGAGAGGGTGGATCAATCACTTGTACATCATCTTCATCATCTTTAGGCTTGATGTCTCCAACCGGAATGTTCTTTATAACCTCCCTCAATGGTTCATCACCTACATCATCAAGATTCTCATGTGCTCCTTGGGAGCCGTTAGATTCATCAAATTCCACATCATATATTTCTTCAACCAAGCCGGTGGCATGATTAAATACTCTATATGTTTTGGACTTTGACGAGTAACCAACAAGAAAATCAATATCACAACGTCTTTGGAACTTCTCTAGGTGTTGCCGCTTCTTGTAGATGTAGCATTTGCAACCAAACACCCTAAGGAAGGAGATGTTCGACTTCTTCCCATTGAGCAACTCATAAGGTGTCTTACCAAGGAACTTTTAAAGGAATAGGCGGTTTGATATATAGCATGCGGTGTTGATAGCTTCCGCCCATAGAGCTTCGGGAGTGTTGTACTCATCAAGCATTGTTCTTGCAAGAGTGATCAATGTCCGGTTCTTTCTCTCAACTATATTTTATTGAGGAGTATATGTTGCGGAGACCTCATGTTTGATTTCAACTTCATCACAATAAGCTTCTATGTTTGTGTTGTTAAATTCTTTGTCGTTGTCACTTCTTATCTTCTTGAGCTTCACTTCAAATTCATTTTGGGCTCTCTTGGCAAACTTCTTCACTTCAACTTCTTGGATTTGTCATGAAGAAAGAATATTGTGTGTCATCAACAATCACAAGACATCATGTGAAGGATTTCTAGCACTCTTGTGGTTGACATGAAAGCTTTGGTTGGATGAGTATTTGCAACTTGCTTAACCCAATGAGCTCATCCCAACATGAGCAAGTCTTCTATGCCATAACCACCCAAGTGTTGTTTTGGTGAATAAGCAAGTCTTCAAGTTTGCATCTTCGAAAGTGAAGTCCACTAGATATAGGTTGCTGTATCTAAATCCTTTGAATACCACTTGTTTATCATCCTTCTTAGATACAACAACTTTCTTCTCGGTAAACAAGCATTGGAAGCCAAGATCACACAATTGTCTTGTAGTTCATCCCTACGAGGACACCGGTCATATGTTGTGTGAGATTAACCGGCTTTAAGAGATTAAGCTTTAGGAACCCAAACTTGTTGAGGGTTCTTCACCTTCTCAACAAGTGACTTTGCAACCCAAATTTTCTTAGGCCTATTCTTATTGGGAGGTCCTGAGAACATCACTTTCATATTTCCACTAGAATCCTTTCTAAGCATGTAGTGAGCATTGAAGGCAAAGGGTCTAGCATGCTTGGGCAAGGGTTGTGATGGTGGAGTTTGGCACTTATGAGCAAAGTGGTCTTCTTGTCCACACTCAAAGCATCTCTTTGGCTTTGGCTTTGGCTTTGGCTTTGATTGTTGTTGTTGAGTTTGAGCCTTCTTCTTCTCTTGATTTGCCATGTACCCAATGCCACTTCTATCCATCTTCATGACGGTGTTCATTAGTAGCTCACTTTGAAGATACTTGCCTCTAGTGAACTTGCTCAATCCAATCTTGAGATGCACTTTTTCCAACTTAAGCTTCTTATTCTTTTCCTTAAGAGCATCATTGTTCTTCTCTTCCTTGAGCTTCTTGTTTTCTTCTTTGAACTTCTCATTCTCAAGGATCAAGTCACCATCATAATCAAGAGTTTCTAGCACAATAGTATTGTGGCTTTTGATTTCTTTAAGATTTTTCTTGAGCTTTGCATTGTCATTCTTGAGCTTGACAAACTCATCATAATCATCGGCCTCAACCACTTGCTTGCCCTTGCTACTAGAACTTTGCTCAATACTCTCAATGATCAAGTCATCACATGATGTAGCTATATCAATCTTAACAACATGATTAGTAGCATCATGTGGCTCATTGGATAGAAATTCTTGAGCTATGACAAGATTATCATGATTAATCTTAAGAGTAGTATATTCTTCTTTTAGCTTGTTGTGGCTAGTGATGAGCTCTTTATGTACCCACTCAAGTTTATCATGTTTATCATGTTTATCTTTAAGCTCTTTCTTAGAAGATTTGAGCTCCTTGAGTTTGAATGATATAACATCATTTGCTTCTCTAAGCTCAACACTAGCCTTTTCCGCTATATCACATTTTGCTAAAAGTGCATCATTTTTAGCCTCTAGCTTTTCATTCTTAGCTCTAGTCTTTATAATGATCTTAGTGTATTGTTTAAGCAATCTAGCAAGATCATCATAAGAAGATGATTCATATTCATCATCATCACTATCGCTATCATCATTACTAGCATGTTCATCACCACTACTATCATCATCATTTGATACCTTGCGTTCACCCTTGGCCCTAAGGCATAGGTGTGTAGAGGATGATGGCGGTGGTGGCGGTGAAGATGATGAGTCAATAACAATGGCGGCCACCTTCTTCATTATCACTATCATCATCGGATGAGCAACTTGATGAGTCAATATCCGTGAGCCAATCACCGACAATGTAACCCTTTCCACTCTTCTTCTTCTTGTGGAAGTCCTTCTTCTTGCCATCTCTTTTCTTGTATCGCTTATTCTTTTTCTTCTCATCTTCATCTTCATTGCTTGAGTCATCTTTCTTACCCTTGTTCTTGTTCTTGAACTTGTCTTTCTTGGGCTTTGTGTATTGGTGAGCTAGATGACCAAGTTCTCTACAATTGTAGCAATCCATCTCGGAGATTGGCTTCCTTCTAGAGCTTGTGAAGAACTTCTTCTTCTTGCCATCGAACTTGATGCCACTCTTGTTGAGCTTCTTTAGCATCTTGGTGGTTTTTTCTTCACCATGAGAGCAAGGCTTGCATCATCAACTTCATCATCACTTGAGCTCTCATACTCAAGCATTGCTTTGCCCTTCTCTTGGCTAGCTTTGAATGCTAAATCTTTTTCTTTCGTCTTTATAGAGGATGAGCCATCTTGAGGTATGATGTGCATATACATCTCATGAGCATTGATGTTTCTCAAGATTTATGTTGGTGTAGCGGTGGAAAGATCTCATGAGCATTGATATCAATGATTGGAGAGCTTACATTCTTTCTTGGTTTTCAAGTCAAGCAAATAAAAGAAGGGATTTTCATCTCTCAAGAGAAATATACAAATGATCTTCTCAAGAGATTCAAGATGGATGAATATAAGCCAATCAAGACACCAATGCCAACTAATGGACATCTCGACCTAGATGAGGGAGGTAACAAGGTTGATCAAACTCTCTACCACTCTATGATTGGTAGCTTGTTATATTTAACCGCATCTAGGCCCGACAGTATGTTTAGTGTGTGTATGTGTGCTAGATTTCAAGCCAATCCTAAGAAAACTCATTTAATTGCCGTAAAAAGAATCCTTAGATATCTTAAGCACACACCAAGCATTGGCCTTTGGTATCCCAAAGGAGCTAGATTTGAATTAATTGGCTATTCTGATTCGGATTATGCTGGATGCAAAGTTGATAGAAAAAGCACATCCGGAGGGTGCCATTTGCTTGGTAGATCACTTGTGTCTTGGTCCTCCAAGAAACAAAATAGTGTGGCCTTGTCCACCGCCGAAGCGGAATATATTACCGTGGGTGCTTGTTGTACACAAATACTTTATATGAAACAAACTTTGCTAGACTATGGTGTAGTTCTAGAAAAGGTACCTCTTTTGTGCGACAATGAAAGTGCGGTAAAACTTGCAAATAATCCGGTTCAACACTCTCGCCCCAAGCACATAGATATCCGCCATCACTTTCTTAGAGATCATGTTGCAAAGAATGATATTTCACTAGAAGGTGTAAGGACCGAGGATCATTTGGCGGATATCTTCACTAAATCGCTAGATGAGGCAAAATTTTGTAGATTGCGGAATGAGCCCAATGTTTTTGATTTTAGCAACTTTACTAAAAGATGAGCTTGTGTTGTCCCTTGCATTGCATTGTAATATACAACAAGTTTAATGTTTGGTAATGCATATAGGGCTTGTCTAACATGGTTAAGATAACCGCCGTAAAGCGTGTGAAGAAGCTTAACCTTGGATCAAACTTGACAAGCAACTAGATTTAATTTCAAGTATTGCATTGCATATGCATGATTGTTGTTTGTCGTTTATCTTCAATTGCCCTCTTATTGCCTATTTTCTTAAAAGGAATTATAGCCTAAGGCAAAATATTTTTGAAAAACATGAGGGTTTGAGAGAGGTCACTCACATCAGTCCCAATTGGTGTTTATTTGGATCTTATTTGAGCTGGGACTTGATTGGGAACAGGCAGCACGAAAGACTTTGAAGATTTGCTGAAGAAAGAGTAACCGGACGCTGCACCGGACTCTAAAGTCCAGCGTCCGGTCAGTTCACAGGAGGTGAACTGCTGCCAAGAAGGAGTGACCAGATGCTGAAACAGTGTTTTCCCAGCGTCCGGTCAGATGGAGCTTCAGCGTCCGGCCGAGCAAGAAGGCGTCAAGGCAAGGTGACCGGACTCTAGCTGCGTCCGGTCGGTGTCCACCGAACGCGTCTGGTCGCGATTCTAGGGGATTTGGACCTCTCTAGAATCGACCGGACGCTGGGTGGCAGCGTCCGGTCGCTGCCACCGGAGCATCCGGTCAGTAGAAAGCGTGCAGTTTCAGGACCCTTTTCCTGTTTCCTATTCTGATCCGCTGGGGGCCACTACTTAATCGCCGGTGTTTTGATCTTAGCCGCATCCGTCGTCATCGCCTCGAGCTCGCCTCTGCCCTAGCCGCCGATTTCGCCGTGTGCCCGCGCCTCAGCGCCGCCATTGCCCGAGCCGCCGTGCTATTCTCCCCGCGCCTCCACTCTGTGCGCCGCCGCACCGTGCTTCTGCACTGCTCCCGCGCACCACCGCACTGCCGCTCGCCTATGCTGCTCTAGTGCACCACCGCGCCAGTGCCCTGCCCGAGCTGCCGTGCCTCCATAGCAGTAGAGCCGTCCATGCCCAGCGCCTGTAAGGCCCTACCCTAACGTCGTAGTGCCCTAGCGCCCCCATTGCATCCTCGCCGGTGACTTCAATTGCAATCCAGTGCCGCCGATCCACGCCACTGCCAACCCTAGCCTCACGATTCGGTGGTTCCCCGCGTGTCGCTTCTCTTCTCTTCGGATCGCCGGTTCGTCAAGTAGCAAGCCCATGTTTCAATTTCGTACCTAATTGCTTTCTTTCTTAGGATTTCATATCTTTAGATGAATAATTAAAATTATTTGTATACCCTATCTATTCTATCGTGCAGCGAGTCGGTGTCGTTGAGGTCTTGTTTGCAGTTGTCAGTCAACTCGGGGCCAAGCTCGCGAGTACGGATCGAGGCCAAGCCTCGAAAGTGTCAGCGGCAGTTGATCTTTGTCAGAGACAGCAGCTCTTGTCAGATGGCTCAGGTGAAGAACACCGAGGGTGGTCTAGGTGATGAGGATCCGAGGCGTCCACCTCGCTTGCCTGTAGATCCAAAAGGCAAGGCAACAAAGAAGACTGCAACAAAGAAGCGCAAGTACCCAGATGTAGAGACAGCTATAGCAGCAGCAGTTGCAGAGGCCACAGAGCGTGCCGAGAGAGGAGGTGCTCACAGTGGTGTTGTCATTGCAGACTAGCTTTCACAAGAAGCGAGGGCTACACTTGAGCAGGTTAAGCGCCTTCATGGTGGTCCAGCTGGGACTCTCTTGATTGCAGGACGGCGTCATGCTATTGATGAGGGTCAGCCTCAGGGGGAGTCACAGCAGCTGGCACCGCCAGCAGAGCAGCCTCAGGAGGGACAACAGGCCGAGGAGACAGAGCAGGCACCTCAGCCATAGCTTCGTCGCTCTGGTCGTACCCGTGCTCCAGTCACACCAAGGGCAGATACACAACGGAGGGGTTCACGTCCACCGCCTAGACTACAGGGTCCACCTCCTGTGACACACTTGGACTTGAGGGCCACCACGGCCAAGCAGGTGTAGCAGCTTAGGTTTGTGGACTTTGAGCAGTGGTTCCCACCGAGGAGAGATGATTGAGCATCAAAGGGCTTCTACACACCACTCCATGAGGATTTCTACAATGCATACCTTAACAGTGGTGCTGTATTCAGATCTCAGAGGGTGTGCCACATTGATTCTATAGTTGCAGCAGCTGGAGAGCACATTCGCCCCTACCTTGCATATCTGCCGGGGCTGACAGACTTGATTGGACGAACCAGATTATATGTTCCATCTTGGGTTCGTCAGTTCTATGCTTCTCTCTAGATTGACCCGCAGCATAACTATATTCACTTTGCATTCTAAGACAGAGATTACCGGCTGACGAGCACTAGGGTCAGGGAGGTACTCAGGCTTCAGGAGTAGCCTGTCAGATTACATGAGGTTTGCTATGGACAGACAGCACCTCTCAGACGTCCTCATGGTGGTTTGGTGCCCCCTACAGACTTGGCTCGCCACTGTTTCACAGAGCCCTTTGGCGAGGGGTCGCGTAGGAACCCTAGTGATCTTACTCCTACTACTCGCATGCTTGAGGCTATCATGAGGAAGACATTGCTTCCTAGGATGGGATACAGAGAGGGCTTGACTCGCATACAGTTGTGGCTTATCAACTCTCTGATGCAGCAGATGGTATTTGACATCTAAAATCTTCTTCTATTAGAGATGGAGGACACTATTGCAGAGGGCATCAGAGGTCACAGGCAGCTGCCATATGCCCACTAGATCACTTTTCTTATTCACAGGGCAGTTATTGTGAGGCCACCAGAGATGCTTGTTGAGTACAGTGGTGCTATGACGGAATTCCCTACATACAACATGACTCAGATGATCCGTCACAGCATGCCACAGGCACCTAGCCAGTCGCGCCATCGTCCCGATGTGCCAGAGTCTGCAGCCTAGCAAGATGATATTATTAGGGGCATTGCAGCTATAGAGGAGGAGGAGCTTGCTCAGCAGGAGGGGATGGTCGTGAGCAACCCTAGTGACAGTTCTGATGATGACTACCAGCCCATTCCTCAGATGCCTCCATGACGACATGATAATGAGGCCGGCAGCTCCAGTTCAGCGCCACCTGCCCCACAGATAGACCTCGCTCTCCTTACTATACTTGAGCGGATGAGGCAGGACCAGGCACGCCAGGCTAAGGAGATAGCTGCTACATTTGCACAGTTCCAGACTCGACAGGATGAGTTCCAGCAACAGCAGCTGGCTATTCAGTAGTAGACGTAGGCTCTACAGCAGCAGCAGTAGGCCATGCAGCAACAGCAGATCCTCATGCAGCAACAACTCCTTGGATTTATGCAACATGTTGTGACTGCTATTGGGGCTCCACCAGCACAGCCTTAGCCCTAGCTTGGTCAGACTGCCACTACTTCTATGACTCCAGAGTTACAGCCTAGTGAGCTTCAGAGTCAGGGGCAGCCACCGACATAGTTTGCTTCACCTACAGAGCAGGTGTCTCGGTGGTTTGCTACGTCAGTGCCAGCCCCGCAGTTCATACCGTTTCGTACGGGCTTCACACCGGCTGACATGTCCTCGCTGCTAGTGCCAGAGACTACAGTGTCTAGGAGCCTTGTTGCTTCCTTCAGTGAGTTAACAGGGCACCCTACACCACCAGACCTACATGTCCCTGTACCTACCACCATTGCTCCAGTGACAGGCATGACAGAGACACTCCCTTCCTCAATGGCATCATCAGAGCCAGCTGCTTTAGTCGTACCAGTACAGCCTACGGCAGCTCCAGTCCCTGATCCGACCCAGATTGCTACAGCATCGCTTCCAGCTATAGAGGATCAGATAGCTCAGAGCTCCAGATCAGATGATGATGGCACCCAGTTCCAGCTCGCTCCTCGTACCTCAGCGCCCGGCTCATTCGCTGCAGCCCCGCCGGCCGACCCTTAGGTTTTGGTGTTTGACGCCAAAGGGGGAGAGGGTTCGAGTATGTTAGACTTAGGGGGAGCGACATATCTAGGGGGAGCTTAGTTATTATATTAGATTATATATTACATTTGGAGTTTTTATATGTGATACGCTATTATGCATTCGTTGTGTGTTTACTTGTTATGCATTAAACTATATTTATGTGATAGTGATATCTACGTGATCGTGATATATGACATGTGTGCTCTCTACTTTGAATCATTTATATGTCATATCACTTGTGCTATGCTCATTTGCTTTTACTTCCGCATTTTACTCCGAGGCAAATGAGCTTTATTACTTGTACTCATGCTTATTTCATATCTTTTGAGTACATCATGTTGGCTTGGGTCATATAAGCTTGCCTAACACCTTTGTTCTTATTGCCAAAAGCGTATATGATCCAAGCATGTTAAAAACCTCATCTCTTTCACATACTCGAGGTAGTATTGTCATCAATCACCAAAAAGGGAGAGATTGACAACATCTAGGCCTCTAGTTTTGTTTCGGTGATTAATGACAATACGTGATTACTGTGACTAACGTGTGTTTTGCAGAGGCAATTAAGCTAGGTTACGGTAATGGAGATCGATTAGGCAATCATGATGGTCATGCCCCTACGATGGAAATCGTTTCGGTTTTCAAAGGATGGACGATAAGGTTAAGGATGGACTAGTTCTAAATGCCGATTGGAGTTGGAGTGACACTTAGAGTAGTTTAGGACTTTGTTTTTCCTTTGACCATACTATTAAGGGGGGTATGGACGGGTAGCTTGATCTAGGTGAGTCTAGTGAGTTAGGTGTGGTGCACACTTGTTAAAACTAGCACTAGGTAGCTCCAAAACAACCCTTAGATCCAATGGAGCAAACTTCATTCACGTGTGATCGAGAGTTGGAAGTGAATGGAGGGTCAAATACTGACCGAACGCTGGCTCCGGGTTGACCGGACACTAGCGCTGAGTTCGATCAGTTCATTTGACCAAGGTGAAATCGTCTGGTGCGACCGGACGCTGAGAGGTGAAGTGACCGGACACTGAGAGCCAGCGTCCGGTCGACTCTAGTAAGGTTTCAGAGAGGGAAAATCGTGACCGGACGCGTCCGGTCAGTGCTGACTGGACGCTGGCCAGCATCCGGTCACACTGTAAACACTGGAGTTTGGGGTGTACTGACCGGAGCATCCGGTCAACATGACCGGAGCGTCCGGTCACCCCACAGAGGCATATAACGGTTCGTTTTTCAGCCCTTGTTATAAATACCACCTCCATTCGTGTGTGGGGGTACTTTTACTCATTCCAACAGCTGAGAAACACGTTTGAGAGTGCCAAGAAGAGCAAGGTACTAGTGAGGTGATTGAGATTTGAGAATCCCAAAGATAGCCCTCATTAGTGAGATCAAGAGTAGCAAAGTGTGCATCCACCCTTCTCATTAGGCTTGTCATGGTCAAGTGAGAGTCCGTGCTTGTTACTCTTGGTGATCGCCATCACTTAGACGGCTTGGTGGTGATTGGGAGCTTGGTGATCATCCGGAGAGCTTGTGGATGACCCAACTCAAGTTGTGAGAGGTTGTGGGTGATTCACCACGATGGAGTGTCGAAGAATCAACCCGTAGAGAGCACTTGATCCTTGCGCGGATCAAGGGGGAGCTACACACTTGCCGGGTGCTCCAACGAGGACTAGTGGGGAGTGGCGACTCTCTGATACCTCGACAAAACATCGTCGCGTTCCTCATTCTCTATTTACTTTGAGCAATTCAATTCTTGTCTTTACATTCATACAATTGCTAAGCTAGAGTAGGATTGGAACTTAGGTTGCAAGTCTTTTATGCGGTAGAACAATTAGAACTACTTTCTAGGCACAAGGGGTTAATTGGGATAACCATAGGACTTAATTATTGCAAAGAAATTTAGAATTAGCCCAATTCACCCCCCCTCTTGGGCATCTTGATACTTTCAATGTTAATCTTAAGTTTGATAAGCCGGAGACCCAAGAGGCAGTATTAAGGATACTGAAATATATTGAAGACAAGGAGAATGGCCCATTCAATCCTTTTAGAGAGAGGGACGAGCTTAGCCTTGGCTTAGGAAACAACGAGCACACAGGTCGCACCAGGGGGCTAGGGAAAAGGATGACCTAAAAGCACGAATTCAAAGAGGATATGCACATGTACAAGAAAACACCAAGTGAAGGCGCTGGAGGAGCAAGGACTGTCTACGGAGCCACGAACATTAATGGCGTCGCCGGGAGAACTGGTATTAGTTGGTAGCCCTCCGAAAGTTCCTAGCAGCCAAGGTTCCACTGCAGCCACAACCTCCATCGATCATATACGGGAACCAACTAGTTGCACCTTGGTGTTTCTCAGCGGCCGACAGAACATTGTCATGCATGTGGCAACGGGTGTGGCACATCCTCCAGGTGGCTTACACTACAATAATAAGATACCACCGGACTACACTAGGGTCGAGGTGCATACCGTGAAGCCCGAGTTCATGCAGTGGAGGATAGACTATGCAACTCCCGAGGGGCTGGTGTTACTCGGAGACTTAATGGGGCAATTCATCCTCTAGCACAAACGGGACATTATATTGACTGCTTCTTCGCCGCCT
Organism: Miscanthus lutarioriparius; assembly: GCA_904845875.1. Classification (NCBI taxonomy): domain Eukaryota; kingdom Viridiplantae; phylum Streptophyta; class Magnoliopsida; order Poales; family Poaceae; genus Miscanthus; species Miscanthus lutarioriparius. The sequence goes on along the minus strand of CAJGYO010000011.1, from coordinate 36,193,864 downwards.
CCCCCTCTCTCAAATTTGGAGCGAGTTGTTGAGGACGGGGAGATATTTTCACCGTCTTGTAACCACCATATTCTTGAGATGCCACATTCTTCCCCGCCTCCTAGCGAGCATGTGCCTGATAAGCCACAACCTTCTCCAGCTCGTACCGAGCAAGTGCATGATGAGATGCCATAGTCTTCTCAATAAGCGCAGCCGATACATGAACAACGAGTGCCTCTGAAGAAGGTGATGCACAAGAAGATGAGGATGTGCCTGAATGGAAACTTCGAAAGAAGCATCCAATCACCATAAGGTCAATTTATATTTCAATGAAAGACGTCTCGTCGGTGCACAAGTGGATATGCCCATGACCAGTTCAAGCCTGAGAACCAAGTTAAAAAAAGTCCCAACACGGGCTTCTGAGGAGGCCGTCACTAGCAAAGTTCACCAAACAGCAAAGAAGTATCCAAATGTTGATGCCATCAAATGATCAAAGGATTGTCCAAAAATATATGAAAGAGGCAAACCCTTTCTACCAAACCGGGACATCCAGCGCCTACCACTTGGAATGAAAAGGTTCCATAATTGGTACTTGCATGTTCTCCTAACGAGCATAGACCTCGTACAAGCATGCTTTCCCACCGGCACATTTGGAAGCCCAGCCGGGAAAATTATCTTTGACTTCAATGATATGTAGACATGCTTTCACCTCAGAGCAATGGAAATGAATCTAATTTACACGTGGTGCCTATAAGTCCTTACCCTTCCGATATGATATGAATGTAATCTTTGGATTTTGTTGTAACTAACCCACGCCGTAATTTATAGAATGCAAGTGCACATTGTAAAATAAATGCCAAGTGTGAAAGTCGGGTATATAGACCCTCAAGCTATAGCACAAACAAATTTTAATTGCCCTAGACAATAGAAACTGGATGCCAAAGAGCTAGCTGCTAGAAGGACCCTTCGGGAGAAAGAGGACATCCATGCGAATAAACTAAAGCAAGAGTCCCTTAAGGTTTCAGCATACATTGTCCTGGCTTTTAAAAATCTCCAACATCACTCTACTATATGGCTACCATACAACTTCGAGTAAGTTCAACTCTATACTTAAAGCTTTGTTCGATATATTTTATTCGATGTAAAAGAGCTTATCTAGTTCTATGATTAAATTCATACAACAACCACTGGATTTGTATAGGCGTCGATGTCGGGAGGAGCATGCCATGGGTCTTTGATTCAATAGATAGAGATCCGGTGACATAAAGACTTCATAACGATTCTCAAGATGTATACATATCAACAATCCTCATTAGATTATATGTTTGTATACATACTTGTAACGTTCACTTTTGGATACTAACAAGTTGCATTTGCTAAAATAATTCGAGCAGGGCATTCAGGTTCTATGTCAATGAACATCATGGAAGGCATGATCCAGTAAGAAAGAAAAGGTTGTTTATAAAAATACTATGTGCGATAAATGTAACTTACTTTAGTACTCTATTACATGACTGTCAAAAGCATTACTTAACATTTTTATATGCAAAACACACAGTGCCCCAAGCACAAGCCTGAGAGTGTACATTGTGGATACTATGTATGTTCTATGATGAGTAACACCGATACCTACAGAAGACACCCCTTAAGAATAAGTTTGAACCTCTTCATCCGTAGTATAAAAATTTTGCATATGATATGAAATACTAAACCAAAACTTGTTCTCTTGTAGTGAAAAGAAGAGAAAAAAATAAAAAAGACTCATACAAGGATGACCAACTCTTAGAGCTCGTCGGCGACCTTTGCAACTTCATATTGGACCAGATTGTACACATCAAAGGCACCTACCATGACCGGGATTCTGACTTAGGTAGAAATCCTCAGTACCAACACCTTCGTGAGATTGAAAGGCTAGCTCTAAGTCGTTGATAACAATGTGTATGAAATTTGACATTAGTCTTACCTTGTGGAACGAATTAGACTTGTGAATTATGTCTATTTAATGATAGATTGTATATATTCTTGTGAATTGAACTTATAATGGTAGTTTATATAATGCTCTTGTGCTTGTGGTCAGATTTGAATTATATATGTTCTGGTCAGATTTGAATTATATATATATATATATATGTTCTGGTCGAATTTGAATTATAAATTTGATTTTTTTTGCGGAAAAATGTAATGTAGGAGCGATTCTAGACTGAACCGCCCCCTACAAACAGATATTATAGGGACGACTGTTACTACAGTCGTCCCCTAAATCGATTTGTAGGGACGGCTGGTAACACCAGCCGTCTCTACAAATCAATTTATAAAGATGGTCTGTGAACTATTCCTATAAATATATGATTTGTAGAAACGATATGGTAGGAACGGCTAACCGAGCCGCCTCTACAAAGCAGTGGTAGTGGACGTGCCGCGACGTCGCGTCGGGCAAAAGGCGGACGTGAGGTTTCGGCCACGAAAACACACGGGGATGCACCGCGGCCGTGGGATTACCAGCCAATCATATATACGGGATGAGACGAAAGAGATGGCATCTCTCTAGCTCTAGCTCATTTTGCTCGCTCGTATTGCTGGTCACTGTTGCGCGTGGCGATAATCATGTCGTTCTAACGGTGGAAATAAGTTATACAGCGCACAGGGACGATCCATGAGGAGCGAGGTAGCTCGCTAGCCGTGACGAGGACAACAGTGGGGTGCACCCAAGCCATGCATGGACGTGGAATCATAATATTGTGGGGTGCACCCAAGTCAAATCATAATTATTCATCGTCTCAAATAGATCTGAGCAAATTAAAGCCTAGTCTGGCCCAGATCCATTGGGTTTTGCCTACCCGCGAGACTCAGGGCGCGTTTAGATGCAAATTTTTTTTTTTGTGTTTTTTACTACTGTAGCACTTTCGTTTGTATTTGGTAATTAATGTTTAATTATGGACTAATTATGTTTGAAAGTTTCGTCTCACGATTTCTCACCCAACTGTGTAATTAGTTTTTTTTCGTCTATATTTAGTACTCCATGCATGTGCCGCAAGATTCGATGTGATGGGTACTACGCAAAAAATTTTAGAAACTAAAAACTAATGTACGTATATGTCACTGATCTCGATTCTTGGACCTCTTTATGCCGCACAATGTTTAGCATCGAGGGCATCTGCATGTGGGTCAAGCTTGTCAGGTGAGGAAGAAAAAAATTAGACTGAAAAGTATTATTAACTAATTTATTGTGAGATAACAACAATATACCATGGTTGATAAGTTCAAGTGAACAAGGCCTTAAGGTTGGGAGTTGACGTGGCAGGGTACTAAAGGTGGCAATGTGCCGACATGGATGAAGACTTGGTCAAAATCATCTTATACAAGTTTGTGTTTCTAATGTGCGGTATTCGAATTAGGGGGGCTGTTCGAACTTCATGACAAGTTGAGGGGTAAAATGGACTTCACTCTTTTTTGATAATAGTGGTTGGTGATCTACGTGTAAATATAGGAGTTATTTAATAATATTTTTCATAGGGCAAGGGTAGGTAATTTATTTTTAAAAAAGTTAAGTCGATTCCTTGCTATTATTATAAACTAGGAGAATACCCCGCGCGTTGCTGCGGAGATTTTAGATAATTTAAAAAAAATTAGACTATTTATATTTATAGTTATATGAATAAAACTATTTTAAATTAATTTTGGTGAACGGTTTGATATATCGATGTGGACAGCTAAATGCATGTTAGTGGATGAAGATATAACTATCATAATTACATGTGATAGTTGGCTATAATTGCAAGTTCTAGTAGATTGTTAATGTGGATAGCTTGCATGTTGAGAGAAATCTCTAGTGAGGTTTAGCTTTATAAGAGTATAGGATGATGATGAGAATTTATGACTAGGTGTATTATTTATTGTGAGCATTCCTTTTTATATCCTGCATCCATCCTAGAAAACTTGACATTTTAGTTTTGTACTAAATCAAACTATCTTAAATTTAGCTACGTTTATAAAAAAAAATACTAATATTTATATTTACCAAATAAGTACTATTAGATTCATCCTAGAACATATTTCATAGTATATCTATTACACATCAAGTTTTTTTGGAATGAAGATAATATAAAACCGTGTTTCATGAGAATTAACGTGGAGGTTTCAAAATGAATATGGTAACAGTAATATAAGACGCATATGAAGCTGCATACATTGTTTCACGTCGGAGATGTTAGTCGTCTAATAACTTTTTCTATATTTCGTACGGGAAATTAATTTGAATTAACGTAGCACTCCTAAAAAAGGGACTTATTTACTTTGCTTATAGTTTATAGTGCGGCCGCGGCGGTAGTTATTGTACTGTCACGCATTAACATGCTTTCTTCGTTTGCTTGGGTACCCAGGGTCAATTACCATGTCACGAGTTTCACAAGGTGGTAAAAAGGAGGTAACACTAAACGTATCTTTACCCAAAAATATATGAAAAGGAACTAGCAAAGGTGGTCCATCAACAAACCACAAGAAGCTCACAAGCTTTTGGGAACCGCACGAGCACTCCAATGGGATCAGAAAGTCAAGTAAAGCAGTGACAAAAACAGCCACATTAGCAGGGGACAGACAGGAGGCTGACTCCTTCAAGAAATGTGAAGAAAAATTCTGCAAAAGCTTCAGCTCTGCACTGTCATTTCTGCACCTGCTGCCGACAGTCCATTTGTGAATTGAAACTGTTCGCTTCACAAGAATACACCTGCCGACAGTAAGCTCTGAAGAATTAACCAGAGAGTTCATAGAATAGAGAGTCCACGTCGAAAGGAGCATTTCCAGTTGCGTATTGGGGTCTGTCTTGTTTGCTATGCTCTGGTTAGCACAGGCAGGCAGGTAGCATTTTCTATACCTTTCACGAAAAGGAATGCACATAAAGAGTGCAGCATTTTTGACCTCTTGATCACTGGAAGTGCTCTCGGTTTGCCACCGACTGTAGTAGATAGATTAGGTAAGCTACGATTCTTGCACGCCCGGCCCGAACCATTACTTTATTGGAGATGTTAAGGTTTGGAGTCATCGGTGGTTCCTTCATGTCCACATAAAACAAAAAAAAGGCAAAAGACGGTGTATATCTTAAGATAAAGGAAATTCCATTTCCTTGATGCTCAGTGGCCAGGGCACAACCAACATTCACACCCCCTGTCCACAGACGTTGCAATGTACTACTGAAAATCGCGTGATCTGATCTTGGATCTTGCAGTTTTGATCACTTCTTTTCCATCTTCCGAATCTAGACAAAAACACGGCGCAAGATGCAACATTTACGCACGCGCGCACTCGCCTACATTGCATATATATAATTATATAAGACGACGAAGAAGAAACCAAAAGGGATTATGAAGGTCGCTGCTACAGAATGAATGCTAGTGCTGAAAGAGCTCTCTTCCTTTCCGCCCTGGCACAGGATTTTTCCAAACCTGGCATGACAATGTGGACTTGGAGAGCCGACTGGCTGATGGACTGCCATGAAAGGTTGAGGTTGTTGAGGGCTTTCAGAGCCCACCTGTGGTTTTCATCGGCCGGCGCCCTGATTTTGCCTACTGCCTGCCATCTTCTGCGAGCAGCGAAAAAACAGTGTGTTGGTGGTGGCGATGGAATCCGGCATTTGATGGGGCAACAGTGAGATCTCAGGACGGATTTGACGCCTACCCGGTAGCAGTGGGCAGTGGGCAGTGGGCAGTGGGCTAGGGGGGCAGCATTGTTGAATCCGTTATCCGTTGACGCCTCACTGCCTCAGGTCCATCGAGAGCTGCTCGGAATCTGAACCGGTGGCAGTGTGATATTTCGCTTGAAGTTGCAGAAGAAAGCATTTCGGGACTCAAACCGTAGCTGTCATCTAATATACTGCCCAAATTTAGGCCGTTTTGGCTTTACTGGATACTCCCTCGTCCGGAAAAGAACGTAATTATAGGAAACGTGCCGGTCAAACTAGCTCAAATTTGATCAAGTTTATAAAAAATAATATTAGCATTTATATCTATAAATAATTTTAATATAAAAATACATTCTACAACTAATCTAATGATACTTATTTTGTTTCATGAGTGTTATTACTTTTTTATATAATTGTAGTCAAAGTTTAAATTGTTTGAGTCCTCGGGATGTGAGAATTGCATTCTTTTGTGGACGGGGACTACATAATAAAAGTTTTGTATCTGAAAAGCTAAAACGACCTATAAATTGGAACCGAGAAGTAGTATTAATCATTTTTTTTCTTTTTGTATAATTTCATGAACGGTAATGCTATGATTAGGGCTTTCTTTCCGGTCGTGTGCATCTAGACGCCCCTATTTTTGGGCCTGCGTAGGACCGTGCCCAATAGGCAATCGGCCTGCTTCCTCTACGCTCTCTCCTCCATCTCTACCCCGCGACAGAAATCCACATTCGCTGTCACTCGTCGCGGCTTCACCACATCGGACGCCCGCCCCACTCCACCTCACCGCTGCCGCCTCTGCCGCCACGCCACGCCCACTCCTACAGAACATCGTCGACGCCCGCCCCACTCCGCCTCGCCGCGCCCGCCGCCACACCGTGCCCACTCCTCCTACATAACCTCGTCAACACCGGCGTAGTCGACGAGTCGAACGATTTTGGTGGCGCGAGGGATGACAGCGACGACTTCTTCCAGGTGCTCATCAATGCGGACCTCCCTGGTGTGGACCTCGACCTCGGCGTGTGGAAGCTCCTGGCCGTCGCGGCGCTCTCCTTCGCCGGCGTGCCCACGCTGCTCGGGTACTTCATCCAAGCAGCAATGTGACATTGCGCATCACATGTTGCAAGCTTGTGTTTCAAGTGTTTTAAATGTTCCATCTGGATGTTGCAAGTGTTTCATCTTGATGTTGCAAAAGTATGTCGTGATGTTGCACATGTTACAATGGCTATACATGTATGTTTAAAGTGTTTGTTTCAAATGTTTTATCTGTTTTTTGAGATGTATGTTACAAGTGTTTTATCTGAATGTTGCATATGTTTCACACAGGTATGTTGCAAGTGTTTTATCTGGATGTTACATATGTTTGCAATGGTTTTTTTCAAGAGTTTCTAAGTGTTTTGCAAGTGTTTCAGACGTATGTTACAAATGTTTCGACTGTTTCATACGTATGCTGCAAGTGTTTTATCTGAATGTTTCAAAAGTAGATCGGAATGTTACACATGTTGTAATTGACCCACCCTACCACAACCGCCTGCTGCAGCTGCTTAGGCACCGTGCATGCTCGTGGGGAGTGGAGGGATGGAGCGCTGCTCGGCAGCGGGCGTGGGAAGCAGAGGGCAATGGCGGCAGGGGCGCAGGCGGTCCCCGCGTAGCATGCGCGGGCGGCAAGCGCAGGCGGCATGGGCGGAAAGTGCAGGGGGCGTGGGCAGTCCGGACAGAGGCACGAAGTGGGGGCACAGTTTTTTGAGGGCAGCGTCAGATGCAAAAATGGACAACAGTGGCGGACTCAAAAACTTGACGAGCCTGGGCGACATTTAGGGCCTGTTTGGGACTACTCTGCTCCACCTTTTTCAGCTCTGCTCCACCAACTCCACCACAGAGCAGCTCCACTGTGGAGTTTCTGGAGCAAGTGGACCTGTTTGCACGCAGTTTAGCTCCAGCTCCGGAAACATGAGGTTTTTATAGGAAAGGTCTACTATGTCCCTGATCGATGTTTGGTGTATGTTCTGTTGTATGCAGACCATGTGTAATTGAATATTTTTTTACCAATTCAAATATGGTTTGCCTCCTCTTCAACTTTAGCCAAATGGTCCAATCAGCCTTTAATTTATCCCACTTGTTCTTAATTTGAGTCTTTGATAATGAGATACCAGTCATTTGCAAAAACCTAGCTGAGACCTCAAAGATAACCTCTGAGTTCAAATGAGTATTTGGGCGATTGCCTCTACTAACTTGTTCACCATCAACTCATGAGCTAATTGCAAATGTGCATCGTTCCATCCATTTGATCACCACGACCATGATATTGCAATAGTATGTTCAAGCACTCAGGACAATCTATTGAATTTTGCTAGCAACTGTCGCACAAATCATTGTCTATTCAAGGCATCATGAAGCTCATTTTGAAGTTTTGACAAAGAAGGAGCAATACTGTTCATCTTTCTTCTTATTTGGTAGTTGTCGTTTGCGTGAAGCACATGCCGAGAAGGCGTTGGTCGGCCGTGGCTTGTGGGGCGACCTGCCTACGATCGACCAAAGCACTGGTCTGGGACGGCCACCACCCGTCCCGCCCTGGACGGAGGCCACCGGCGGCGCCGCCGGAGGAGGCCGCGCCAGCCCCACCCTAGGCGCCGGCGAGCTTCCTCGACCCACGGACATGCCGGCAGCAGCTTCATGCGAAGTTGGGGGAGGGAAGACGGAGGGGATTTGGGGGTAAGAAAAGAGAGGATCCAGTTCAGGATCAACGGATCTATCTTCTCCCTCCATCACGTTGCCGGAATGCTCATCGAGGCGGCTGGAATAGCGGGCGGCGACGCTAGGGTTTGTGGGGAAGAAAGGACGACGCTACGGAAGAAAAACCGAGGGAGGAGGCAGGTGGACGGGGACTCGGCGGTGGGAGAAACAGAACGAATCGGTATTCTTGTGTAATGAGTGGCAGGGGCGGGTAATTTCCCACGAACTCCACGAGGACGTACAAAAGGCGGTTTTCTGGAGTATCCCTTGAGGAGCTCTGAGAAAAACGTGGAGTTGGCCTCTAGCTTCATCTTTTTATTGGAGCAGAGTTCTTGAAGTTTGATCTGTTTGGTTAGCCAAGTTTAGAGCAGAGCTAGAAAAGATGGAGTGGAGCAGTCCCAAACAGGCCCTTACTACGCTGTGCAGCTGGCTGCTTTCCTACCCATGGGATTGACGGCAACAGCATGGGAGAAGTAATGTGCCTTAAGGGTCCAGTTAGAGACGAGCCCGGGCAAGGGCCCAGGGTCGCCGGGCCCCGGGTCTGCCTATGGCTGCAGCCACGGGCGTCAGGATGTAGGCGTCCGTCCGGATGTCTGGTCCTTAGCAGTGCCGTTTCATGAAAGCTCGCAGTATCTTGGATTACGCAATTTGTGGCTTTTTCTCAATCTTCAACCGCGAATCTATTCGATCTTTTAGATTGATCGCTCATGCAGATTTTATTTGCGTGCTAGGGATCATGTTGGTGTGACTTGTGAGGCCCGGCGTCCTTTCGAGAAGAGGTTCCAAATGCTGGTGGGTCACTAGCATGCATGTGGATCTGATAAGCAGCATCAGTCCCACACTCCCACTCCCACCGAAGACCGATCAATGGCGATGAATCGACTGCAGAGGATCTCATTTCAATCCTGGTGTTGGTGTCCATACAGAAACGTCTAACTACATCCAAAACATCAAATCATCATCATAAGAGAACGATGTACCTGAACTGAATTCAGGGAGGAACGTACGAGGTGCCACCGAAAGTTTTTCGTGGTGACAGCATTTTCTGGTTACCATGCAATGCAATCAATCCGTCCCCCATTGAGCCCCGCGGAGAAACGATACGAGATCTCGCTGATGCTCACGAACGCGTAATCTGTCGTTAGTACCCAAACCCACAAACTGTGCCAGCAGCAACTTCTCTTTTAATTTGCTTCTCCACGTCCCTCTGAATCTCTCTGGCAGACATTGCACATCATGGGTGCACTGCACCTTCCTGGAACAGGACCGGGCACTCCCCGCGAATTTTGTCGATGGGAACCATGCATGCGAGCGGCGATGCGGAGGGGAGGAGGCCGCGTCGGCATGTCCGAGGACGGAGCGGCAGCGGGGCATGGGCGCGACCCAGCGTCGTCGATCGAGGCCATCATGCATGCATCACGGGCGGCATCGCTTCGTCGCGAATCTTTGGTCCAAATCGTCCTGCCCTTTTTTTAGGTGGTCATCAGTGCAGATGCAGACCATCATGCGAGGTTTGAAATCAATCAGTCAGGTGTCTAGAACAAGCTTCTCCGAAATCTTTTTTACTGCACCTGAAGTAACTCCGAGACTAGTGAATCTCACTGTACGAATCCAAGGCTAAATTCGCTTTTGCACTTGCACCACCAAGTTAGGTCACTCAAGATGTCGAGTGTCAAGCAGATCGCGCAAGCAAGGCATATCTGTCACTTACCACAAATTCCCGTCCACAAATGTCGAGTGTCAAGCAGATCGTCGATTCGTTCTCAATCCGGGTCCACATCGACGGTGCAGGTTCACTGTGGTGCAGTCATTACGAGAGAAACTGATTCTGACTCTTCTTAGGTAAATCAGGTTTGTCTGGCTTCTTATTATTCCCAACAAGTGAATCCGAGGAACGCCCCATGCGTTTGGTAGAGATCCAAACAAATTTATCCATTTCTCGGCTGAATCCATAAATCTCGCTTAGCACAAGTATTTGGGTGATTCTCCTTCTTAGTTCAAAACGGAGAAATATTTTCTTCTAGTTCAAAACAGAGAGAACTGTTTCTTCTAGTTCAAAACAAAGAGAAATAATTCTTCTAGTTCAAAACTGATAAATGTTTTTTCTAGTTCAAAATAGAGAGAAATAACTGTGTTCGGCTGCAGCAGTTTGCATGCAGCTGCAAACTAATGTTTCTTCTAATTCATTCAAAACAGATAAATATGTTTCTGATGTTCCGTGGACAGCCGCTTCACCCAAAAGAGTTCTCCTGAAACTAACAAGGATGCAATGCAAGCAGGTCTGTCCACGGACATGTAGATAAGCTTCTTTTTTTTGTTAGTTACCTAAGATAACCCACCTGCAGATGTGCTTCATTTTGTGAGTTACCTATTTATAAAACCTATTTTCGAATTGGCAAGCAAACCCACTTGCATCCCTTAGCAAGAATCAGAACCAATTCTTCTTTCAACCAAATAAGGCCTAGATCTAACAATTGGTTAGCATCGATTCTCATGCTTCTCTCCAGAAATAATTTTGGATTGACAGGGATCCAATTGTTTCTTGTGAGGAACAGTTTAGAACCGCACCACCCTTAGTGCACTCATTAGTGGACACTAGTTGCAACATTATTAGGGCAAAGCATGTCACGACGAGACTATGGACAACCAATTATGTATTTTAAGAAAAAAAAATGCACAAAATTGTACAAAAACCAATCAAACAAGCATATCACCTAGTAGTGGCTACTAAAAGACAAACTGGAAACGCAATTGTGATAGTGTGCCTGTTCGCACGCAGCCCTAGGCAAGACTACTGTGTTCCCTGTTACACATCTTATCTTATGGTCAGCATCTGAGTAAGGCAACACCGCAAGAGTCCAGCATCCAGTTCAGCAAAGAAATTTCACGCCCGCTGGGAGGGCAGGTGTTGCTGAGAGGTGTGCTACATTTGGATGATCCAAAGATTGGAGATCACTTGGTTTTCTTGTCCTCCGTACTCGTCTCGGCCTCAGCCTCCGTTGGTTGGGCTGCTGCTGCTGCTGAATCACTTCCTTCCAGAGCCTCCTGGGCTGCTGGTTCGTCCTCGCCTCCGAAGCCAAACTCGTTGACACGCTTCTTGTCAACCGGATATTTCCACCTCTGGTAGAGGTATATCAAGAAGATAACATCTGCAGACACAAGTCAGAGAGCAGTCAATTAGAAGTCTACAAAAAGATTAAAAGAACATGAATGGCATGTCCAAAGAACAGGATGGTTTCCCTGCTGTAACCAGCAGTTATTTGACCAAAAAAAGTGATAGTTCATCTTACCATCTCTGAAAACTGAGAGACGATGAAGCATTGGCATTTTAATGACAAATGCAAAAAGGTCATCAATTATAGTGTTGAGGAACTTGTAGGTCATTTGTCTCCATGGCATATGAGCAACAGACTTCAGCTTGTAGTTGATAAATAATTGGGGGCACATCATAATGAAACCTGAAGAATGGAAAGTTAATTATATGAGCTCTACAACTAACGCTGATTATCACATCAAATAAACTGGTAAGAGAGTGGAATAGTTGCTTACCAAACATGTACACACAACTTGTCATGGAAGAAAGTATCCATGAGTACCAGCTCTTGTGCTTTTCATACTTAAGTGAATAGATAGAGAAACCGATCACAAGGAGGAAAAGGACATAGGTAAGGTACTTCATTGCAATGGCATCGTACTCTTTGGTCTTATTCTGTGCATATGATTCACGGTCTCGGAACCTCAACATGGGAATTTTTCCACTTCTATCGACCTGGACACCATGAAAGAAATCTTTTCATTTAGTGTACTAAAGGTAAACCATCAAGTATAATTCTATTCTAGATCAAAAACTTAAAAAAAAAAAACTCGACCGGGGGGGTTAAGACTGCCCCCGCAGCACTACAAATAAGAAGGACCTTCTCACCCGGCTGAGAAAACCCCCGAACCCCCGCCCCCACCCTTACACGGTGGCTTTCCGTCGCCCAAGTGAGAATAAGGCCGGTGCCCCCACAGTGCTTTGGTTATGGGAACGGGTGAGGGGATTTTTTTAACCTCAGCCTGAAATTCGCTCCCACGGGGAGTCGAACCCAGGACCTGAGGAGTGCCACTGGGTCACCTAACCGTTTGAGCAAGGCGCCCTTTGGCTCTATTCTAGATCAACAATCTCATCATATAGAAGAAATATATATATCTATACCAACAAAGAACAAGTTATCACAAAGTATACACAGAGAAAAATTCAACAATCTGTATATCAAAAACACATCAAGGGGTCAATGGTGACAGTAGTTAAGCATGAAGTAAAACTGTGCACTTGGAAATGCAGCATGACACACTAACTGGTACTGTAAGTGAACAATAATGGGGCAACACAGTGATAACTAACACTAGAAATCTTTCATGTGTTTATGACCTTGATTATGATTGTAAAAATTTTCAAATTTCAGGTGAAAATCACAAGGTCTACTTTGAACAATAAATACAAGGGGTAAGAGTGATGCAGTTTTTACCTCAATATGCATCGCCTTTCCGATCTTCCAAAATTCAATGCACACACCAATTCCAGAGCTAGCAAGGATCATCCATGAAGTGTCATTGTCAAGAAGGTACAGGAAAACAACTAGTTGACACACAAAATTCAGAACCACAGATTTTGCCGATAGACCTTCCATGGACTTGTTCTTGTTCCAGAACTGGATATCTGAAAACAAAGATATAAGAAAGTTGTTTGTAATAACTTGTTATTGATGCATAACACATCTTACTATACATTCTATTAGAAAAAACTATATGTTGTACATACCATTTTTGAAGGCCAGGAAATCAAACAGAGAGTGAAATAGAGAAACAACCATAGTCAATCCAAGAAGATAAGGATTTCCTTCAAGGAAAACCCTCTGCAATACAAATATAAGAAAAGAGTCAGCAGCTGATAGACACAGTAAAACAATAAGGACAGAAACCACATCTCAAGAATACAAACTACAAGTACATAAGTTACAAGATGAAAGACTGCAAAGGAGTTGGTCCCAACATATCCATAAATGTTGTGTTTAACTAAATGCACTTTTGAGTATACACACTTATATACCTTGAGTTCATCAGCCTCGCCTTCAAGCATACTTCCATAACTACGATGAACCTGGAAGGATTGCTCAATCTGTAAAAACAATTGCCACTTGGTCATGCTAATAGGACCAACTTCAAGGTTTAAAGGCAATTCCTCCACAGTCTCATTAAGCGCTATTAATTTATCCCTCAGTAGCCAAAACTCGTTGAAGAATACTGTAGGATAATAATCGCCCGTAGCTGGATCCACATTCAGATCTGTAAATCTATTGTAAAGGAAAACCAAAACCATTCTCGCCAAAAGCATGTAACTTTTCTATATTCCAGGCTTTCAGCATAATTGGATTTGAACAGAGCAATTTTTTAAGAAAAAAAAAGTAAGCCAGTAACCACAACTAAATGTGAAGTATATGTATGTTGTAAGTGTAAAAATGGAACTGTCACAAAACAAAAACAATATATGTTACTATCTGTTACAGTTGAAGGATACATGGAGCGACGTTGGGAGGTACATTATTGTTGGGATACCTGTAAAGTATAAATGGGGCAATGTCAATCATACGTAGAGAGAATGTACAGAGCAAAGAGGACACATAACGTAGAGAGGATGTACAACAAAGAGGACGCATAAACAGCAAAGCTGATGCTATACAACAACAATAACAACAAAGTCTTGGCATATGATCAAGAAAAAACATATACTAAAAGTGGCTGTGTTGCAAAACCTAAAGCTCTTAGGAGGAAAAACTCATGTAGTTTCATCTAAATATCAATATAACCAGAGCGGAACCTTGAATTTAACCATAATATCATTTAGGCTTAGCAGTATCAGCTTGTGATTACCATATGATGCAAACAGTTTTTATATCAAAATTGGACAAAGGTTGTAAGTGGCCCTCATAAAAGTTCATGGGTTATACAAACTCTTGATTCAGCAATTCAGATTCATTGTAATAACATTGATCTTAAAGGGGCGTACCCAGTGCAAAGAGCTCCCGCTCTGTGCGGGGTCTGGGGAAGGGTGTCAGTGGCAAGCCTTACCCTCACCTGTGCAATGCGAGGAGACCGCGACTCGAACCCGGGACCTTCCGGTCACAGGCGGTAAGACTCTACCGCTTGCACCAGGCCCACCCTTCTGTAATAACATTGATCTTGTTTAAAATAAATGTTACACTGGAATCTCATAAAGTGTTTTGTCACCAACTGGCAACTGTATAACAGGAGAGTCAATGAGGCATAGGTCCAATTTAGTACTTCATAGCAACTAACAGGTCAAAGGTAAAATGATTAATAGCTATTATTTGAAGCTGTCAAAAAGGGCAGGGTGAGAAGTACAAATCATGTGCCAATGTCGCAACATATTGAAAGGAACATAATCAAACTTAGAAACAGAGCTTGATTTTGTGAATACCGTGTGAAGTCTTCAACAAGATTTATTGTTACATTTGGTTTCCAATAAGATATATATTCAGTCGGACCCTCATCTTTATCCTCAAATTCTTTATTCTCCTGCAGATCAAATAAGGATTTTGTTAGCTTGGAAGATACAAGCAATACCATAAGTTGGTAGTTCACATACTGAGCTACAAAGGATGAAAATAATAACCTTAGGTGGTGCTTGCTCTTCAGGCTCTTCTGAATCTCCAAGCAGGCTCTTCTTTTTACCAGCTTTTGATTTTGGCAAGAATGCCACAACAGCTAAATGACAGGTGCAATGTAATCAGTATTACATACGTACATGAGATCGTATTAAGGAAAATCATTCTGGAAAACAATAACACATACGATGTGTCCTCCCAAATGCAGATTTCTGCTCATATTCAGGATCTGTAGGGTCCACAGGGTAACCCGAGCGGGCAAAGTAAACATGAGCATACAAAGAGCCATTATGCTTGAGAGCCTGTAACAGCACATACACAAAATTCAAAACAAATAGACCATAGTTGTGTGAAATAATGTTTAATGTTACTGCAATTAGTAGCCTACCTCTGAAGGATAGTATGTTAATGATCGTGTTCTAGTACTGGTAGGTCCCCAGACTGCATATGGTATGTTTGCCTCATGCCAAATAAGTGCATCCTCATTAGCAAAATCATTGAACTTCTCGTTCTCTGACAAATACATCCACATATCCTGCAGCAGCATAGCCACCATGCAATTGGTCTTTAGCAATTCAAAAATGACTACTGACCTAGGGAAGGCCTAAAGAATGAACTCTGCACTATCCATTTTGTCGATTATTCTGATACCATAGCAACAAAATCCACATGGTACAATTACATAGTTTGATAGACTTCTGCATCATCTCTGCATTAGAAATATCCATAATGCCCTTCTTCATCTCATGTCATATGATTCATCACATACCATCAAGGGAAATATAAATGCATGGTGCACAGATTTTTACCAAAAAGATGAAGCCAGTGAGGCACATCAAAAGTAAGTGATCTCTAGATCTTTGAAAAGCATTCAGCGTTTAATCAACATCTATTTTAGGATTTCATCAGAGAATACGGTAAACAACAAGCATACAGAATAATCAACTTGATCATGTGTAGAACAAGGTAATCTCTTCAATTGTGGAGACTTAAATTACGATGTATCATCTTTAACTTGTAGTCGATGCAAAATACCAGAAAATTACTTCCTAAGAACAGGATGAATGTTTGATAACATGCCCAATATTTTGCCACATTCAGCATTATCATGAACACAGAATCCAACAACCAACCTTGAACCCACCAAACTTAATGTAAGCAACTAAAAAAGGGCGTACCCAGTGCAGAGAGCTCCCGCTCTGTGCAGGGTCTGGGGAAGGGTGTCAGTGGCAAGCCTTACCCTCGCCTGCAATGCGAGGAGACCGCAACTCGAACCCGGGACCTTCCGGTCACAGGCGGTAAGACTCTACCGCTTGCACCAGGCCCACCCTTCTTAATCTAAGCAACTAGGAGATATTTCGACTCCAGCATAAACATATCGAACAACCACTCTTCCATCCTGAACAGATCATTCAAAAGTCAAAACCCTAGCTTAAACACTACAACAATTCAAAACACAAAGTCACCAATAGCACCATACCTACATCTTCACACAACTTGCTGAATTCAGCAGCAGCATGTCATGACCAAAGTTCACAAAACTTCTAGCGTTTATACTATTTCTGAAAAATCATTAACAACTATCAGCTTAGCCTCCTGAGATCCAATTAACACAACCAAAGCACTATCCTTTTTCTCACAATAAAAGGGATGGTGTTGATGTCGCAGACAACAATACGAGGTGATCACCAGGCCCGAAAATATCTCTCAAACGCTTCTGCGTCCGCGAAGTAGTCAATTCCTCTTGCGAACAGCACCCATGAGTGCCCCTAACGACTACAGCCAGGCCCGGCCTTGGGGGGGTTCGAGCTGTGCGGCCGAACAGGGCCCTCGACGCTAAGGGGCCTGACCCCAGATACGTAAGTAGGTATAGTATATTCGTTCTATGGCCCCAAAGCTAGAGCCCAGCAAGCTAGAAAGGCATGTACGTGGCTGCCAATTTGTCTTGCCTCACATCGATTCAGCTAATTGGCTTCCGCATCGGCGACTCCGCGTTCTGCACTTCCGTCGTGCGGCCGCGACTGTCTTCTTCCCCGCTGCGACCTGCGACTCTGTGAGACTGCGCGTGCGCGGTGGTGCGTCGGCATCGCGTGCTCGCGGCAACAACTAGAACCAGCGACCGGCCGCCGGCCCACTCTTAGTTCCCGGTCTGCGTACGTACGGACGCAACGCAGGTAAGAAATTGCCCCTAAGCCCCTTGATTGTGCTTGTGTATGTATGTCAAGTATATATTCTTTAGATTTGGGATTTAGGAATCCCTTACGGTGCAGCACGCATGTTTAGTACCACATTGAATTTTCTGAAATTCCGAAACTAAATTGAGTATTGTATAATTTTCTTAAATTACTTTCTAATTTCTAAATTTATAGTAAACTCAAGTTGCCCAAAAAACATGCATGTGGAAGTAAGAAAACAAAAAAGAAGAAAGGGATAGAAGACTTCGTACAATCACAAGAAGAAAAAAAATCATATATTATACTTATTTGAAACATCGTTATATTATTAGAGTTATATTAAAGGCGGGCCCATTTTTCTAGCTCCGCTCCAGGTCACTAGATTCACAGGACCGGGCCTGACTACAGCTTCCAGATCACAGCAACCAAAGGAAAGGTCAGACTAAATACTGAAACTACCTTAGCATCATCAGAGCAAACCCAACCGAATTTCCCGCACTACAGAACCTAAACCCACTGACGAGCAAAACGCGACAGACCTAAGACGCATCTTCGAACCAAAATCTCGCGCACTATTCGCTAACAACCGAGATGGCCGGGGGCGTTCTCACCATTGGCTCGCCCTTCTGGAAGAGGTTGGACATGAGCATCCCGGGATCCGCGGGTGGGCGCTTGGGCCCGAAGAACTTCGCCGCGAAGTACCAGAACACCGCCATCCGCACGATGCCGGCGATGCTCTGCCCAAGACCGCCGCCGCCGCCCTGGCGCCCCGCGGGGCCGCGACCCTGCGGCTGCGCCGCCGCGGCCACCGTCGCCGCCGGCTGCGACATGGCCGCCGGCGAGCTGGATCGGAGCGAGGAGGAGGGGCGCCTAGATGTGAATGTAGACGAGGTTTTTCGGTTTGTGTTTTTTCTCGATCGCGTGATGCTTTTCGGTATTTTTAACCGCGGCGGTTTCGCGTACTTTATATTGGCTTTTACAGATAAGGGCGTGAGTTATTACGTAATTAACTGGGTGCAGAGTCCCTGTTGTATTTGCCGGCCTTTGCCGTTTGGCTTTGTGATTTGGATCTAGATGTAATTGTTGAGGACTTCGGGGTGTGTTAGCGATGAAAGGATGCTGCAGCTGGGATTTGCGCAACGAGGCATGTTGCCGTCCTGTTAGGAAGCAAAATGTTAGACGTACAACTGTGGCAGATATTGATGAACCTACAAAAACCAAAGTATTGAAAACCCGGATAAATAAAAAGATTAAGTCACATTATTACACTGACATTAATGTTGCAATGTTTGCTTCCTCATTAGAAGCACTCTTGTACCACTTATAATTTTATTTAATAATAATAATACGTATATAGAAGGGAGAGAGATAAAGACATCGTCGAGTGATTAATACTTCCTCGGTCTCCAATTATAAGGCATCATGGTATTTCTAAATTCATAGCTTTTATTACGTATCTAGACATAGCATATATCTAGATACGTAGCAAAAGCTATGAATCTAGAAAAGCTAAAACGCCTTATAATTTGGAACATATGAAGTATATGGTATAGAAGCATGAGCGAAATCTCTCGTATAAAACTTTTACCACTTTTGACGTATCATCTATTGTATATGAACACATGCCATTCAACAATTGGATGCTTTTTAGATTGCTCCCATACAATTCACACAGTGACTTGTCTATTGTTGTGTATATGACGAGCATGGGATTATCTTATAGATAGTTGTCTAGAGTATTGTACATGCCCTCAAGTGCATGACAACATGGAGCAAAATGTATGCATCTTACCTTTTGCTACATAATCTTGCATCTTGGCCTAGAATCGGACGTGCCTTAGACCAGTCTCAGTGGGAGTTCATGGCCCTGTTTTCAAGACACTCAGGTGTTGAAAACAGTTGTCGGGTATCGATATTAGGGATACCCAAAGCAAGGGAGTTAGCGCCCACGCTGACTTCCCCGGACAGAGAAGACGTATTAACATGTCTTGCCCGACCCCTTGGGTATAGGCTCCGTCTCGCCAGACCCCAAGGACGCAGTTTCCGTCTCGCCCGACCCCGAGGCTGCGGGGGTCTCGCCCAAGGCCGCGGGCTCCGTCTCGCTGGACCCTAAGGCCACGGGGGTCACGCCCAAGGCCACGGGCTCCGTCTCGCTCGACCCCGAGTCGCGGGCTCCGTCTCGCTCGACCCTCAAGGGTCGCGGGCTCCATCTCTCCCAACAGGGACCCACATCGCCGCCAACCACTCCAGGTCCAGGCGTATAGGCCTGGGTTAAAACTCTGACACCAGGGAAGAGACGGGCACAACTCGATGTAACCCGAGGCCATGATGGGCCATACCTGAGGATTCACATCAAGAATAGCGTCGGGCGTACCGATGCTGTTCTGCCTAACCCTCGTACGAACGCTGACAGGCGCGTCAGTTCACCATGACGTCCGCTGGGACGGGATGGAACGCCATGACCGGCAGATGACGCCTACGCATGTGAAAGCTCTAGTTTGGTTTTGGTGAATTAATAAAACCCTAAGTGCTAACCTAGTTTATCAAAGTAATCATGAGATAGGTAGCACATTCCAAGTGGTGAAGCAGATGAAGATCATGACATGATGATGGTGATGCCATGGTGATGGTCAAGTGCTTGGACTTGAAAAGAAGGAGAAAAATAAAAGGCTCAAGGCAAAGGTATAAGTGGTGGGAGCCATTTTATTTCGGTGATCAAGACACTTAGCGAGTGTGATCACATTTAGGTTCGATAGTCGTACTATTAAGAGGGGATGAAACTCGTATCGAAATACAGTTTCAAAGTACCACTAGATGCTCTAACTCATTGCATATGCATTTAGGATCTAGTGAAGTGCTAACACCCTTGAAAATGTTTGTGAAAATATGCTAACACACATGCACAAATGTGATACACATTGTGTTTAGCACTTGGGAGCAAGGGTAAGAAACTTCACCGGCGCCCTGTACAGAAAAGACAGGGTTTCACAGAGTGCACCGGATGCTGGTCTCAACTGGACCAGAGCGTCCGGTCAGTGGAAGTAGTGAAGACACTGGCGTCGGTCTTCGACCGGACGCTGGCAGGGTGCGTCCGGTCCTGTTGACGTGGCAGCGCACAGAGGAGACAGTGAGTGACCGGACGCTGGGTGAGTCCGGTCGGGCATGACTAGACGCGTCCGGTCGTAGCTGGAACCTTACTGGAAGTGACCAGACGCTGGGGTCCTACGTCCGGTCGTGGCACTATGCTGCGTCTAGTCATTACTTGACTATTGGGATCGGGCGCTCAGTATTTGAAGAGAGGGATGATGTGGCAGCCATCCGTTGACTGGAGGCTGGCAGGGTACGTCCGATCGATCTGACCGGAGCGTCCGGTCATCTCGAGCAGTGCTCAGTGAAGGGGTACAACCGCTCTATTTCGTGGGGGCTTCTATTTAAGCTCCATGGCCGACTCTAGCTCACTCTCTTGGCCATTTACATTGACATAGCAACTTTGTGAGTTTAGGCAAAGCCCTCCCACTCATCTTTATCATAGATTCAACATCTTTGTGAGATTGGGAGTGAATCCAAGTGCATTGCTTGAGTGTTTGCATCTAGAGGCACTTGGTGTTTGTGTTTCGCTGCGGGATTATCTTGTTACTCTTGGTGGTTGCTGCCACCTAGACAGCTTGGAGCAGTGAGGATCGTCGAGCGGAGATTGGTGATTATCTCTGGCTTCGATCGTGGTGATTGTGAGGTGTTCTTGACCTTTCTCCGATGGAGAGCCAAAATGTACTCTAGTGAATTGCTTGTGGCTTGTGTGATCCTCATCTTGTGTTGGTTGTACGACGCCCTATTGAGGGTTTGGCGTGTGATGCCAATTAGCGTGTGAACCTCTAAGTGAGTGAATCGCCACAACGAGGACTAGCTTGCCGGCAAGCAAGTGAACCTCGGTAAAAAAATCATTGTGTCATCATTTGATTCCGAGGTGATTGGTCTTCTTTGGTATTCATTCTTGTGATTGATTGGTTCATTCCTCGACACGGCGGCATAAACATCTTACTCTCTCTCTTTACATTACCTCAAACTAGTTGTCAAGCTCTTTAGTGTAGTTAGTCGTGAGAGCTTGTTAGTTTAGATAGTGTGGCTCTTTAGTTAGCCTTTGAGAGAACACTAACTTAGTGTAGCAACATAGCCATTGTGTGGATAGAGTTTATATAAACTAGAATTGTGGTAGGTGGCTTGCATTTATAGTAGGCTAGAGCAACACTTGCTTCGCCTCATATTTATCTAACCGGTTTGTTAAGTGTTGTTGTAGAAAAAATTTTATAGGCTATTCATCCCCCTCTAGCCATTAGGACCTTTCAGCATGGCGTTAGTGACGGACAGGGTCACGACGTGAAGCCATCCCTGTTGACATCTACAGGATCGGCGAGACCCGCATGAAGGAGAAGAAGGACTCGGCGATCCTGGAAGTCTTCCTCTCTATATCTTCTCCTTTTCCTCCGCTGTAACCCGCGCTTTCCCTTGGCCTATAAAAAAAAAAAGGGCGCCCCATGAAGGGGATCGGGCCAGATTCGCACAAGAGCACGACATGAGCGCACGACTGAGCAGCGATCGAGCTCTCAGCACCCGTTCGCTTCCTTTCACCAGAGACTTGGGATCCTTTCCCTCTCTCGTTTGTTTGTAACCCCTACTACAAACTTTCAGTACTAGTAACACGAGCAACATCGACGAACTGGATGTAGGGATTTTCTGTCCGAACCAATATAAACCTCGTGTCCTCTAAGCACACCATCCGAGCCAGACGCGCAAATACAAATTTACTCGTCGGTGGTCCAAAAACACCGACAACAGTGTAAACAAGTTTCATCCACATGAAACTTATTTCATCCCATGAAGCTTTTATCATCTACGTCTTCATTTATACTATGTCATGTCAACTTATTTAATGTCCATGAAACTCTCATTGAGACTGGCCTTAGCTAAAACATAAACATAAAGTGCATGCGCTCTAATCTTTATCACAAAAAAATTTCTTGTAGGACATGCAACTCATCACACTGAAAAGATATGCATCACCTATTGGTTTCATACACAAGTGCTACTCTATGGTAAGTTATAGATTTGATATTTGGGTTATGGAGATAGCCCTTGACATATGCATGATGCATCATCTTGTTTGTTTGGGAATTGATTCCTAATCAACAGTTATTCGATTCGACGAGTTATTCGCCAAGCATTTGTTCTCATTATTACCTTGTAACCTTAGTGACAAAAATGTTGACCCACATCCACAAATTGAGGTTATTCATATGATTGCGTGCAATTCCCCTCACACTCCTTTGATCACAATCTGTGACCCCCTTTTTCAATGAAAATCCAAGCGCAAAACTCATCCCCTTCCTCCCTAGAGAAAAGCAATAAAGAATGGTACCTGATCTTGCATAGTTTAATGTGAGGCTAGAAAAAGGACGGCAGCCTAGTGAGTGGGAGTTTTGGCGACATGAGGTTTCAGTTCTTACTAGACTGTGAGTTTGGCATTGTCCAATGCCAATAAAATCAACGTCATTTTTTATATGTTTTGATTTGAGCAACAAATGTTAATATGTTTAAATATTGATACGTTCTACCCTCTTTATCGTGGTAGTGGTGGAAATCAAGATTGACTTGTTTTAGAGCGGAACCCGTCTATTTCTCTTCTAACATTTTTAATATCCTTAAAATATTTAAATTTTGAGACACTTTTAGCATTTTTTTTAAAAAGCACAATCCATATATTACCATGCTTACGATAACATTTGGATTTTGGACTATACATAACAATGTTTTATTATTGACTTAAGAAATCTTCACACTAATCTACAAATGTATAAATACCTTACTATAAGAACGCTGGTTAGAGTTGTAACTTGTAGACTCATGGCGGCAGTATTCAATTATCAATATACTCCATGAGTCCTATATCTACTGGATTAATTTCGGACGCACTGACAAGAGGAAAAAAAAAACCCTCGTCTGTCCCACATCTAAAGCACATGTTTGTGGTCAGCTCATCTCATGGAGCTGCGGTGCCGCTGTGTATGGGTGGGGTAGGGATTCAGGGTTTTTCTTGATCTGCGTGAGAAGATCTTTTTCTTAAGCTAGAATACCTGGGTGCTGTCTAGCCACCGCGGATCAAGTTTTTTTTTTTTTATCTACTGGATTATTCATGCAGATCTAAAATCTAATGAGAAAAAAAGTAAGCATGGAGCCATGGATTGCGGGGTTGCCGTAACAATTTCAGTATAAAAAAGCGGGACCACATTCGCGAATCTGAGCTCGGCAGCGAGATATTTTGCGCGGCTTGGAGCATCTGGCCCAGCAAGAGAACCTGCTGACGTGGGAAAAGGCCGTGTTCTCTCCTCGGTCTGCATCTCTCGTCTTATTCTAATTTCTTATATATATAAAATATATGTTTTTTTACAACAACACGGGCATGTTCGGCTGGTATTAAAGCCGGCTAAAGTTGTTTTGTTGTGAGAGAAAAATACTGTAGACTCTAGCTGATAAGCCGGCTGATAAGTTCAAGCGAATAAGCCCAGCCTGTTCGTTTGTTGGTTTCAGCCAGGGCTTATCAGCCATGATACAGTATTTTTCTCTCACAACAAACCAGCAACAGCCGAATTTATCAACCCAAAAATCAACCAATGAGCAGGCTGATTGGAACTAAGTACAAAGTTTTGGGATTGAACATCCCAAAGAACTCAGGAGTAGCTCCCTATGCTACTAGAAAAGAGTCAACAGAATGACTCATGTAAAAAAACCCTATCCTCTTGGGTATTTGTCGCTCTCGACGAAGATGATCTTTCTTCTGGAGGAAACACAGGTGGTGATGACCCCATCGTGGGCGCCTAACCACGATTGAGACATGGCCCCGACTGAGACATCGGGGATCCTCGTTGTTGCACTTCGATAGCATAGTTGGCGCTTCCCTCGACTTTCTGATCGGTATGTGTCTGTGAGGATTTAACATCTTGAGTCATAGTTCTTGTATGAGCTTCACCGGACTCAAGAGGCCGGCGCAACTTCTCCCGATGTCAAACCAGCATCGACGAGGAGAATCGGCGGTCTCCCCGAACACCAAGAGTAGCTTCGTCACTTCCGTGTTTCCATCCAGCTGAAAGATAGGAACCTGAAAAACACAGAGGACAGTACCAAATCATTGGGCACATGGATGGGCCAACGCCAAGACGCAGCAAATAATAGTAGTTAGGCCCTATTTGGTTTCTATAGACGCTCCCAAAATTCATGTCGCATCGAATGTTTAGACACATGTATGGAGTATTAAATATAGACTAATTACGAAACTAATTATTGCGAGATGAATCTTTTAAACATAATTAGTCCATGATTCGACAACATGGTGCTACAAAACATGTGCTAATGACAGATTAATTAGGCTTAAAAAATCGTCTCGCAAATTAGCCTCCATCTATGTAATTGGTTTTGTAATTAATCTATATTTAATACTCTTTATTAGTATCTAAACATTCGATGCGATATAAATTTTAGGAACGACTAAAGAACCAAACACCCCCTTAGTCTTGCACATGGCATTGGTGGTCCCCACATAGGAGAGGCTAGGAGTCCACAAACATAGCCGTGTCTCCACACACGTCTCCCTAGGAGGTTGCCTGCACGCGCTCCACATTGTAGCCGTGGGACCCACAGGGCTGGAGGAGGGACCCACCGCAGAGAGAAGCTTCGATGACCGAGTGTATCGTCGGCGAACACGAGGGCATCAACGGCTTCGTCGCCGTTGTTGTCGGCCGTCGTCGTTGAGCCTGAGGGCGAGGCTGCTGGAGCCACACACCCACCCTGCATCGCCGAGTGTGCCCAGCACCTCGTGCCGCCAATCGCTGCAAGCACCACACCTCCGGCAGCCTCCGAGCGCGGGCATCCGAGGACGGACACTACCGGAGGCGGCTTCTTTGCCGAGTGCCTCAGGCGCTCGGCATAGGCCGATATACACTCAGCAAAGGGCGCTCGGTAAACAGTTTATCGGTAAATACCCCTTTGCCGAGTGCACTTTATCGGGTTTGTCGAGTGCCAATCCGACACTCGGCAAAGAAAAGTGGCCGTGACGGCGAGCGCCACCGTGACGGCGAGCGCCACCGTGACGGCGGCTTTGCCAAGTGTCAAGGTCAAGCACTCGGCAAAGGTCGCCGGTTTGCCGAGCGCCGTTGACTTAGACACTCGGCAAAGGTGGCCACTCTGCCGAGTGCCGCCGGCAAGACACTCAGCAAACATGCGACCTTTGTCGAGTGCTTGGCCCGTGGCACTCGGCAAACCTGTGATGTTTGCTGAGTGCAATGGTCTTTGCACTCGGCAAAGCATGTTCCCAGGTAGTTCCCAGGTAGTCACTTTGCCGAGTGTGATGACCATTGCACTTGGCAAAGTGACTAAAAACAACATTTTTTATTTGTTTTTTACATTCCATCCAAACAAACAGAAGATATATATAACAAACATCATCAACATCACATATATATCATCAACACCACATATATATCACAAACGTCACATATATATCACAAACGTCACATGTCTCACAATATATCACAAATAAGTTCACAAGTAATCCAAGTGCTCCATCATCTTCAACCACAATTGCAAATAGAAGTACTATTAACAACCACAAGTATCATCACTGATTTGGTGAAGGATTCGCTGAAGCATGAGGATCGTTCGATGCCGCCGATTGATTCTACACAAAGGAGAAGAGATTGCATGTGTGAGACAAGATAAATATATACCATACATGAATAAAACTTTCATACTCCACTAGGTTCGACCGTAAGCATGAACATACAAACTAAAACATTTATACTCACAGGAGTAGAATTTTGAGGAGGTGGAGGTGGAGGTGGAGCGAATAGCGAAGGTGGTGGAAGTACACCCGTAGCGGCGCCAAGACTTTGCATGTACTGAAGAATCTCCGCCATCCTCTGCTGCTCGGCCTCCCGCTCGGCCCGCTCGGACTCCACCCTCTCCATCTTCGCCTGCATCTGCTCCCATATCCTCCTCTCTTGTTCCAGCTGGGCCTACAATATATTCACCCTAATGTTACAATAATATAAAGGAAAGGTATGAAAAAACCAATGAACAACGAATAAACCAGGAATAACCTTGAGTGCCTCCACCCGGTGGTGTGAAGTGTCCTGCCGAGGTCGTATGGCCGGGCACCTGCTCGTGCTGCTTGCTTGAATCTAGGAGAGACTGGGAGTAGTGGGCGAGTCGATTGCGCCGTCGCCAATCCAGTACCGCCCATGCTTCTTGCCTCCTCCCACCCTCATGACGACTTCTCCATCAAGGTCCTCGGTGCTTGGATCGTACTGTGGCCCATGGACCTCCCTTGCCATCGACGTGTACTCACTGAGGCGGTTGTGGACGGTCGCATTGTTGTACGCCTGGGGCCCATCCTCCGGGTTGTAGTCGACATCGGACGTCGCCTTGCCCTTGTGGGCCATAGCAAATGCCTTGAAGATGGAGCAAGGCTGGCCACCATGTGACGCCGACTGCGAGAAAAACAGCAAGATGATTAGAAATCATGCAGAATTGAGCGTTAGAATAAATAAATGAATTCGCGTACCCATGTTTCTGCGTATCCGCTAAGGCTGCGGCTGCCTTGATGGTGTGCTACACCTAGCATCATCAAACGCCACTCCCAGCATAAGTTGTGCGTCTCCTCCGACTCGCGTGAGCACCACTTGTCCACCATCTGTTCCCAGCACTGGGGATGCGCGGCGCACCAATAGGAATCATCTATAGGCCATCAAGTACATGACATATCAGAAGATAAAATTAAGCCTACTTAATCTCAAAAGGAATCAGTATTAATGTTCTGTATTTACCTGTAGGTACTGGTCCCGGGTCAGCGTCATGCTCCTTGCGTCCCTTTTGGTGACCTTCGTTTCAAGGACGGTCCCGTGGTAAGTTACGACGGCTTGGATGCACGCCTCGTAATGCATGTCCACGATGACTTTTTTGCAACATTTGGTAGCCACCGCATCCGCCCTGGCCTCATGTCCGTCCTGGCATCTAAAGAAATCCTGCATACAAACACGATGTATCCATTCATTATTTTAAAAATATCCAATGAATGCGATGTATTGAGCAATGTAGTGCAAGGAGGACTTACCCACAGCTCTTGCTTCACCCGCTCTGCCTTGTTGTTGAATACCCTACGGGCCCGATCTGCAGCATCGGGGGGGGGGGTAGTGGTCAAACGAGTAGGCCGGCCCCGTCACTCCGACGTACTCAACCAAGCCAGGGAAGTGCTCCTTGCACAGAAGACCGAGGATGCCATTGACTTGGTGTGTGTGAGCACCTCCACTCGCCACAATCGTCCAGTTCCTGCCCAAGTGATTAAGAAAAATTATTAGTTTCTATTTTGATTTTCAACATATCATATAAAGTAGTGATAACATCTAAAGTAACTTACTTTTCCCCCTCAGGTCGAATCAGCGGGCGTCTCTCACGAGATATCGGTCGCTGAGGGGGGCTCGCGGGACCTCGCAAGTAGACGCTCGACGAACTAGAGGAACCGAAACCCCCTGCTGTCACCTCCTCCTCCTCGTCCTCCTGCGCGTCCTCCTGCGCCTCCTCGGCGTCCTCCTGAGGCACCTGCTCCTCCTCCTCCTCCTCACGCGACGCGGCGGCAGGCGACGACTCCCTCCTGTGGCTGCTCCTCCTCCTACTCTCCCCCGGTGCAGCGGTGCTTGTCCTTCGGTACAAGGACGTTAGCTTCCTCGTCCCACCGCCCACCATCTTTGTTCAATCACCTGCAATTAAAAAGAGTAAACCAATAAGTACAGATAAATAAGAAGTACTTAGAAAGAGATGCAAATCTATTATATTGTTTGCAAACAAAAGAAGAAAGCACAATCAGTAAATGCACAAGTTGAGGAGCCTTGGTCATAATCAGAAACTAGCAAAGGATACTTTAGTGTCAAATGTTTGAAAATATAAGCACACTGGTACGGATCATACAAAGTTCTCATGTGCATCAGTTCTTAAAAAATGCAATTTATGTCATATTTATTTGACAATAGATTTGGTACTGATAGCACAGTTAAGAACATTCCACATAAGAATTCAGTGACATAGTGGCCAGATTGCAACAAAGATAACCAATAAATAATCACCAAAAATTTTAAGGATCTGGAACACATCTCTGTTACTCCATTGAATGATGGAATCAGATTTAAACACTGTCAGCTAATCCTTACAGAATAACTCAAAGATAACAACTACTTGGTACGTGATTGAAACAATATTGTTTTCTACAGAAGTCCCTACATCAATTGTCCAACCTAAATAGTCTATATCAACACAGGAATGCACTACCAAAAGTACAATTGAAGTGGTGCAGCCTTAAGCATTTTAGAATATGCACAGAATTTTAGGCAAAAAATGTCTTATAAAGAGAAAAACAATTAATACAATAAGATAATTGTTATAGGCATCACCATATATATCATTCTTCAATTCCCTCTAGCAGATAAACATAAGTTGTCGTTATCTCTTTGAGTAAACAAGGCACACAATCACATATAGATGAGCACAGGTTCTTCTAAACTTTTAATTTAATCACTGCCATTCTGCCAACAAGCAACATGATGCTCTCCTAACAAAGCAAATTATACTGATTCACTAAATCTAGTGATTTCGTATACAACCGTCTGAGACCAACGAGGATTTGCCCATCCAATTGCAAAAATACAGAAGAGAAGGACGCTAAGGGTTCAATGGTTCACCTTGGGAGGAGGCGGCTCAAGCTGTGAGTCGGTGGCACGCAAGGCGGGTGGCACAAGCGCATGGCGGGCGGGGGCGGTGGCCAAGGCATGATGGCGGTGGCGATGGCATGCACATGGCAGTGGCATGGTGGTGGTGGCGGTGGTGGTGGTGGGCGCGCGTGTGTGTGTGGCAAAGTGTGGTGTGGTGTGGCGGCCCGCCGGGGGTTAAATCTGCCCTTTGCCGAGTGCCCTCGATCTCGCACTCGGCAAAGGTTTTTTTATATTTTTTAATTATTTGCCGAGTGCCACCAGGTTTTTCTGCAAAATTCAGTCGGCAAAGAGAGGTTTTTTTTTTAAAAAAAATTCTTTGCCGAGTGTCCCCAATCTGGCACTCGGCAAAGATGGGTTTTTAAAATTTTGCAAAAATTTTGCAAACTATAGTGTCTTTTGACCTCGACACACGTCAAAGAAGCTCCTTTGTACTCCATGTAATTTTTGACACATTTCTCGGCAAACTATATTTTTTTAATTTTTTGACCTCCAATTGAATTTTTTTGGATCCTCAAACAATATCCGCTAGTCATTCGATAATAATTTTTGCGAGTGTAAATTTTTTGACAAGGAGCAAACCAATTCGAAGAAGATCTCTTACTTGAATCGAGTTATTTTTAAATTCTATAAAAAGGAAATGAAGTCCGAAAATCATGAAACTTGTCAAGATGTCAAGATATCATATGTAGAGGCTGTGATAAAAAATTGAGGAGGTTTCGCGCAAGTTTGTCATGTACGATACTTACCACCTCGTCGGTCTCTTCACGAAATCATGAAACTTCTGCGGAGATTCTTCGGTTTGCAAGCATCGTACGTGACAACTTGCGCGAAACCTTCTCAATTTTTTATCGCAGCCTCCACATATGATATCTTGATAAGTTTCATGATTTTCGAACTTCGTTTGCTTTTTATAGAATTTAAAAATAACTTGACCGTAAGTTCGTGGTCATGTTTCGTAAACAAGATGTTCGAAATTAGTGGTCTATTCCTAGATACGGCCTCACATTATACTAAATAACATGAATATCATTTTTCCATTAATTTTTTTCATTATTCGAATGACTAGCAGTTATAATTTGAATTATCCAAGAAAATTCAATTAAATGAAATAAATTAAAAAATATAGAAAAAGTCCGAGAAATATGCCACATTGGAACATGGAGTACCAGATATTGTATAAGGACTGCAGGAAAAGTTTGGAGGTCAAAAGTGAAAAAATGGTTTACCGAGTGTTAAAAAATGACACTCGGCAAAGGAGTCTCTTTGCCGAGTGTCAAGAGAAGACACTCGGTAAAGGATTAACGGCGACTGCCGGCCGTTAACGGAGGCGTCCCTTTGCCGAGTGGTCTTGTTTGCCGGCACTCGGTAAACCACCTCTTTGCCTAGTGTTATTGTTAGCCGAGTGCCAGTTGTTTGCCGAATGCTTTCTCTCTGGCACTCGGTAAACAGCCTCTTTACCGAGTGCCCGATAAAAAGTACTTGGCAAAGTCTAGGACACTCGGCAAAGAAGCCGTCTCCGGTAGTGACAGCCGCATAGGCCACACCCGAGACCTGAAGCCCAAAGCTGAAGCTAAGCGGATATGCACGACGCGTCCACCTCCATCGCAGAAAACTACGACTGCCGGGCAAAGGCCCGACCCAGGCAAGCAGGGGCGTGGTCCATCACCGCTCGGTCGGACACTGCCCGACCACCGCTGGGGCGCTCGCGGAACCATCCTTCGGCTCCTCTCGTCGATGTAGCTTGGCATCACCGGCGACGGTGATGGCGAGGAAGAGCAGATGTCGATTTGTCCATGCCTGCTAGCTAGAGGATGCATTGTGGTGGTGGCGAGCGGCCGCAGCTGAGGTAGACGAACGAACACCATTGAGAGGATGAGGGACAACAACAACCGAACCAGAGAGGGATTCGAGCTGATCTAGGAAGTGGTGAATGGAAGCGAATGGGGGTGGATCTGCATGGGGAGAAGAGAAAGTACTAGTAGTATTTATTTTATTGAAACTCATCTTGCTTTCGAACTCACTGGTGAACATGAACATGAACATAAACAACACAGCAAGAACAAAGGAAGGGAGCGACACACATCCATCTAGGCAACTAGCTAGAAGATAAAAGAAATTTACAGGTGAGAAACTGCAGGGGGGCCAGCCCACCTCCCTCTTGTCACCGGCGAGGTCGCCGGAGAAGAGGAGGGAGGGGGCCAGAACTTGGTTGCTCTCTCCGGGGTTGCTTCTTCTAGGATAATCAGAGGGCAGCGATTACAGGACTAGAGGAAATTTCGCAGCTCGCGACTCTCCTACACGGCTCGTGTGAAAGAAAAAGTTACAGAAATGCTATACTCCACCCATTTTTTGTTGGCACACGAATTTTTTGTCCACTGGATGAAGAATTGACGTCTGGTCACGCCCATTTATCTTGGGACACTAATTTGCTAGGGCTAGCATTACTGTTTCAAATCAGAATCACGCCTGTCCGTTTCTAGCTGTCTAATTTCCCCTTCGTCTTCTCCCTCCGACGCTCTCCTGCCCAGAGAGGCGATTCGAGAGGCGACCTCGCCTCTCCACCGCACCCCATCTCTACGTGTCGCCTCCTCCTCACTGATTCGGTTGCTACGGCAAGCCCGTTGCCACCATCGTTCGCCTGTGGGATGGCTCTGTGGTGCTCCACGTGGACCTCAATGCCACGCAGGTCGGTCTCGCTATTGGACGCGCCGACCTCGTGGGCCTCCACGTCCGCGTCCTCACCACCACGAGCTCCTCCAGACGTTCCTCCACGGCATGCAGGACAACGGCTCTGGTGCGTGATTCGTCCCTATTCTTCCTATTTGTTTCTATGTTCCTCATTTGTTGCATGATTTATTCGATCCCCTTTCCTGATGTGGTGTGGATTTGCTCGATTTGCTTGATCCCTTTTTCCTATGGTGCGAGGAGCTTGTTTTGTTGTGTTGTTGGGATGAGATCTGTGAGTAAGGAGAGGAGTTCGCCCTCTGCTGTAGAGTCAATTTCGGATTGAGTAGATCTGGAACCTAGGTTGTGGCAGTGCACGCATTGATTGGGCAAACTGAACCTTTGTATTTTCCTCTCATCTAATACTACTTGAAATGGTCAAGATGATGGCATTTTCTTTTTCATCCAACCTCGTCTGACAACTGAATTCAACCTGAAAAACTATTGATGTGTTTGTAATTGCTTGACACTCCGTGTTAAGTAGCTATCAGATTGACTAAGTATTCATAGATGCTGATTTGTGGCTTTTTGTTTAGACAGACTACTTCAAGGCGTCTTGCTGACAGGAAGACTACAAAGTTCTAGAAGAACATCACCATCACCAGGAGGGGTTCCGTGCCTAAAACCAATGTTAAGAAGGGAAATGACTACCCTGTTGGCCCTGTAGTGCTTGGGTTCTTCATCTTTGTCGTCATTGGATCATGTATGCCTTCCAACCCTCTCAAATTCTTTTCATATTGTATTGTTTCATGCTGGTGACATGCTACTTTAGAATACGCACCGCCGTGCCTTTTTTCTTTAAGAATATGTTGTTCCCTCGAATGTATCATCTGTTTTTGTGCAAGCGCACGAGAATAATCAGTAGTTTTCTAGAATATGCACCTGCTGAATCGCCATCCTATTGTTCTGTCTCTAGCAGCAGTACATCTATCTTTCTCTATTCTTAAGTATGCATGGCCTTCAAATCCCCTTCAATCAATAGCACAAAGTACGCAATCATCCATGAACTAGTTCACAAAAGTAACTCCATTGCATTTCTTTATAGATGTACAAATTTGCTTGTTTCAGCCGCTATACACATTACACACTTGCTGATTCACCATAGGACTACATCTCACCTCTTCCTGTTGGTCGTTGGCTCGGCACCAGCTGTCCCTTTCCTCATCATCACCACAAACTATGAATAATCTATCCTTCCGTCCTACATGTGCAAAAAGTAAATTTAAGTCTCTTGATTTAATAAGAAACCAAAACACATACGCTCGGTACCAGGAACAATTAATCATGACAAGTTAATCATTTGATGTAGTGGATTCTATTTCTGTAACACCACCACGTCACAAGTTGATATGATGTTGTGGTTTCTATAGTTTATTATGTCAACTAAAATTTACATAATGATTGTTCCTTACATTGTCACAATCGGCATCTGAAGTGACCTCTTTGATTTTATCGGCGTCATACAACCCTTGCTAATGTTGTTAGATACAGGTGAAGCAATGTTTTCTGGCATTTGATGTGTAGTTTTACCAAAAAAATATTCCGCTTTGACTTGATTTATATAAAATTAAAGCATTGTTTCTTCTTCTAATTGATTTTGTCATGTCCTTTTCAGTGTATTGTATTTCACGTCGTTCTCGGTCAAAGTTAGTAGCCTGAACCAAAACTTCTATCTAATAGCAGGCTGTAGGCTCAACTCTTAGACATACTCCTATATAATCCATTTCAAACAATCCAACATTCTTTTTCTAGTGTCACTATTATAATCTTTAGTAATCTGTTTTCTTCGTCCATCTTTTCTGCTACCATGGCTACTTCTTCCGTATCCATTGACTGCACGTGTCGGGTTCATAAACCCGAGGTCCCTCGCGGACCGGCTTTCCAACCAAGGCTCGGCCCAAGTAGACAACGCGCAACTCATGGGCCAGCCCAGGTATCTAAACAACAGGCCAGAAAGGGCGATCCAGTCACCGACTGGAAGGTCTGACCGAGGAGGAGCGACGCCCATTTTCTGACTCCGGCCCACCTCTCCGACTGGAGCGCTCACTTCGGTCTCCAGCCCGCCTCTAGACGGTCTCTCAGACCGGAAGGCCTGGCCAAAGCACTACTTTTGACTCTGACCCCACATCTCCGACCGGGGTACGCAAAAACCCTGCTCACTGCTCCTCTCCGACTGGTGCAACCAGTGCCGACTAGGACCAACCGGCCGGAGACGCCCGCTCGGAAAGGACCAGGGAACGAATGGAGAAAGCAAGGCAAGGCACACAAGTCAAACCACGATACCAGGGACCGTACCCTGTACACCTACAGAAACAGTACTCTACAACTTCCCTGACACAAACAGTGTTGTAGGCGCCGACATTTTCCCTACAGTATTATGGGCGCCATTAACTCCCATATGGTAAGGCTCCCCCCACATGCCTCTGGGCATCGACAGTGTTGTGGGCGCCGGCATTTACACACCGAATGAACATGGTGAAACTCCTCACACGCCTCTAGGCATCAGTAGTATAGCAGGTACCGCCATCTGACATACCCGAACAAAACGATGCAACCTCCCACATGCATCCGACATCCAACAGTGTTGTGGGCGCCTACCATCATCCTGTACCCGCCAGCATGGGCAACAAGGCTTAGAAGCATACGTACTCTCTCCCCCTCACTTGTAAGGCCATCCCCTTCATCTATAAAAGGGGATGTGCTCTCTCCCAACAAAGAAGGTTCATTCAAGTGATTCTAGATTCATTAGATCGATCAAGTCCACTAGTTCACAACCACAGAACCGCAGGTTCGAACCTCAAGCACACGCTTGAACACTTAGCCCATAGCGAAGCTCCTGTCGCTCTCGGCCCTTCCGACCGGACCTCTTGTACTTTCCATCTTTCTCCTTCTCGTTTGTAACCCCACTGCAAACTTCGAGCACCTAGGCTCAGGAATAAAGTCATCGACCGACTCAAACTGGACGTAGGGCACGTTGCCTGAACCAGTATAAACCCTATGTCATTGAGTGCTAGGCCACCTCCGATCACAACGTATGGCAAAACTACAAATATTTACTTGTTGGTCACTTTCTGCACCGATAGTTGGCGCCGTCCGTAGGGAAGACACTGTACGTTCAACACTTTTTGGTCATCAGATGGCCCACTTTTTGGCCACCTTCGCCATGGTGGGCTCAGGCGATATGATTCACTTTGGCTCACTGGAGTTTCCCGCACTCCCACCTGTTGGGATGTGGGTTCCACCCGTCTTTGAGCCATCCCAGGCCTTCCTCCTCGGAAGCCTGGACTTCGTCGCCGACCGGTTCGGCGTACTACACCTCTGTGAGGAGGCACTCATTCTGGCACCCTGCATTGGCTCCGGGACACGCAACGACTTCAACGACGAGGCATCTACGCTTTATTCCGAGCAAACTCTCTGCTTAAACCCCGCTGTGAGTAATGTAGATGCTGTTATTTACTTGCTATTCTTTGTCTTTCGCCGATTACCTCGAGGGACCCCGTTGTCCCCGCCGCAACTGCCATACGACCGGTTCTCCTACGGCCTCGCGTCTCCCATGGACGCGTACGCTCGAGGGCTCCAATGGATGCCGGCGCCGCCCCCTCTCACGTCCGAATTCGTGGGGATGGCGAGCTATGCTCCCACATGTTTCCTTGACCTCATGGATGACGATGTTGAGAGTGACGGCTCCAACGTCGACGACATGGCGCCTAACCATCATCCGTCCTGGGAGTGCGCTATGGCGGACGCTCCGGGACAGCCACCGGTGGCAATGGAGTCCTTGTAGACTCACACCCCTATGGACCCTCATGCGGAGACCCCTGTGCTCTCATGGGAGCACGGCGAGGAACTACAACAATAGTGGCTGCACCAGCCACCGACTGTGCCAGCGTGCTCGGCGCTCCACAATGCGCCCCGTGCGCATAGACCGGCGAGCGGCGCTCGGGGTCACACCCGTCGGGTCCAGTGCAACACCATGGACAGGGGGACTGATCCCCCATAGTTCGCTCGAGCCAATCAGAACATCGCCGTTGCGGCAATGCTCCTGCACGGCCTTCCTAAGCCAAACGACCCTCAGGAATAGGCGATCCACCGGAACCTCCGAGCACTAGTGGAGACCGCCGCCGTTCAACAAGCAGAGAGCTCCGTATCACGATACCGACTCGTGGCCTCACTCCCCACCAGGGGAATGGGGACGCAGCAGACGAGTCACTCCACCCGCTCACTGCTACAACCGCCAAGCATGGCACAAGTGGCCGCATCAGCACCTCGTCTTGACTTGACGACCGCTCCGCACCGACCGCCTATACACGAGCGGCTTGGGCCAAACCGAGATGCTCGCAGCAGCGACCGGAGTCCTAGCCCGGATGCCCCGGGACCACAGGCCTTTGACCAACGCATCCAGCGAGCGCCACTCCTACCGTGCTCCAACGGAGGCCGAGGCAAAGGCAAGGCCAAGTGCCAGGATCAGGACGAGGGCCCCTGCATGCATAAGGGGAAAAAGAACAGAAAAGATCGCCGTCGACCGACCAACTCCGCGTTGGTCGCCACGGCTGATCACACTGGCAAGCAGCCCTAGCAGGACCCTCCAGGCCACTTCCACGAGCTCATAGAGAGCCCGTGCACCAACCATGACTACCCCATCAAACACCTCTACAAGGACTGCGAGCTCCTCAAGCGCCTTCTACGACAGGCCGTGGGCCAAAGGAAGAAAAAGGCGCAGAAGCAGCGGCGAAGAAAGGGGGCGTAGCGGACGAGGATTCGGACGACTGAAGGTTGAAGTGATCCAATCGGACATCTACCGACTGAAGGACGACAATGACGACATTCTCACCAAACGCTTGGAACAGCTATGTCATTTTTCTTCCCCTAAAATTCAGTCTTACCATTGTTTACTTAGCGTTTGCTCCTATAAGAGCGCCTTGACCCGAACACTTTTTGGCCCGGGTCGCTCGGGGGCTCCACGAGGGTACACTACTACCTCTCTTTTTTTGTTTACTATCATATGGTGAAACTCCTTCCTACCTGAACAAAAGGGTAGTTCATTCCTTTCATTTGCCTTACGTAGCTTTGCTTTAAAATATTCCGACCGATCGCACCCCGCTCTACCTACGGTTACGATTAGCTGAGCCTCACGGGCCTACCCTAGGCTCCTAAGGTTGCAGCCTACAGGACGAATGGGCAAGTACGAGAAAGAAAGAATAAAAAAGAAAATTATGCTAAGGGAAAAACTAAGGAACGGAAGGGACAAGCTTCCCCGAACGGAGTGACTCCATCACAAAAAACAAAACCGATTGTAGTCATTGAGTACACAAGAACGTCTACATGGGGGCTCTCCCACGAACTTAAACTTTTTACATCTACTAAACTACTTATACATTACAAGCTATTGGGGCGGCTCGGCGACATCTGCTGTCGGTGCGATCGGCGAAGGCGCGGGCTGCTCCCTCCCCGGCGGAATGACATTCGGGTCGGTTGAAGCCGGGGCGATGTCCACCTCCGACATAGGCTCCGTGCCATCCGCAGGCTAGGTGACGTCCTCCCGACGCACGCTTCTAGCCATGTCTTCACGGTGGACGGTGGACCTCCGCCACCAACCTTGCGGGCAAAGAAGCTCTCCGAGTGCTAGATATCCTCTATGCTCCGACCATCAAGATACCCAAAGAGTGGCCTCGTGTTCGGGTGGTAGATGACGCTCTGTAAAATAGGCAACATTGGGACCGGATCTGGTCGAGTCTTTGACCAAAGACCCCTCGAGATGACACGCTTGGCAACATTACGGATCTGGTCGAGTTCCCCCTCGAGAGCACGTTGCTCTTCACGGGACTTGGCTTGCCCCTCTGCATTCCGGCCAAAAGTCACCTTAACCATCTCTAGGTCCCGCTCCAACAACTTCACCTTTCCGCCCAGCTCTGAAAGAAGGGCGGCAAGCTCAGAAACAAGCTAAAGGAAGAAACCAACACGATGAAAAACAGAAAAGGTACGTACCGAGGTGGAAGTTCTCAGGAGTGGAGAATTCCTCCGCCTCTGGGCCACCTACTCACGCAGCTGGGTGTTCGCCTCCTCCGTCCCCATCATCTGGCCCTGAAGTGCGAGCACTTCCTGGTCTGCCTCCACCGGGCCTTTCGCTCCGACTCCAGGGCCTTTCACGCAGACTCTAGGGCATTCCGCTCTGACACCAAGGCGCTCCGCTCTGACTCAAGGGTCTCCAGGGATTTTTGGAGCGTCGCCTCGGTGTCCACCAGAGATTTCTGCAACCCCACCTCGGTCTCCACCTGGTGGGCCTTCACCACCTCAAGCCCCAGCTCGGCGGTGGTCGCCCGCTCCGTTGCACGCTGCTCCTCCACTCGCACCACGGTCACCTCAGCCGCCCGGTCCTAGGACTCACGGCAGGCGGACTCTAGCTGATGCTCAAGCTTAGCCACCCGGGCATG
Source organism: Miscanthus lutarioriparius (assembly GCA_904845875.1). NCBI lineage: Eukaryota > Viridiplantae > Streptophyta > Magnoliopsida > Poales > Poaceae > Miscanthus > Miscanthus lutarioriparius. The sequence continues at coordinate 36,155,677 of CAJGYO010000011.1, read as the reverse complement.
CTCCATCCGAAGGAAGCGGGACTTGCGGGATGACATCTCCTTCAGGCCCTATGAAAAGCAAGCATGCTAAGGCAACCAACAAGAGATTTAGAGGTTGAGGACAAATATAGGAAACTCACCTCCATGGCAAGCTGCAGGTCGACCTTGACTAACTGCTGGGCGTACTTAACCTGCTCCTGGGCTTCGTCGAGCTTCACGGACATGTTGGCGAGTTTTGACACCATGGCAAGTCCTTTTCCCCAAGGATGTCCCAGAGCTGACACTCCTGGGAATCCCGAAGGATGAACCGCACCTTTGCTCGGGTCCTCGGGGTAGGGCCACTCTAGGTCACCCTTCGGCAGCCCACCGGAGGTCCTAGCCTCCGAATGAACCACCACCAGCTCCTGCGATGACATCAGCAACTCCACCATGTCGTCCACCTCATCGTCATATGGGATCTCCACCACCTTAGTTGCGTGGGCTACCGCCGACCATTCCGACTCTGTCCCGGCCGCGTCTCCCCCGGTGATTTCAGCTCGACCGTGAGGGTGAGCCATGCAACCCTCCACCCGGTGAGGCAGGGAGGTCGGTCTCTCTCTCCTCTTTTGCCTCAGCTGGTGGAGGAGGGGCCACAAGAGTTACCTCTGACGTGACCTCCGCCATCAGCATCGGAACCATCGCCAATGCCGCCGCCGCCGCTGCCACCGTACTAGCAACCGACCCGGGGGGCACCACCCCCGGAAGGGAAGGGTTCGCTGCTACCACCCTGTTCCCCTCACCGCTCGACGCGATGCGCTGCAGGGTGGGCCTCCAAACCTCCCACACGGGAGTTGGGGCAATGCTCAACCACGTCATCGCCTGGCCACTGACAAAAAATGCAGGTAAGTCATACTCCGAAAAGACTCAATAGCAAAAGATCAAAAAGAAACAAAGAAAAACATACTGGGAGGTAAGCGGCATGACTCTGAAGGCAAGACTTGATGTCGACGGGCCTACAGGGCAAGGACCGCTCCCAGGCTGCGACCCGCGCCCCCTCACTTCTGCCAGGGGCGGAGTGGTCCCAACCAGCTCCTGCCCGGCCAACGGGTCACCGTGACCCTTGGCTCGGGATGCCCCAACCAGAGCAGCAGGCGAGGCATCCTCTGGCTGTGAGTCGCATGCTGGCACCCCACCCGGCTTACTCGGCCACATCCGCGGCAGGCGGGGACGAGACCGGCGACGCCACCGAGGGGCGCGGTGACCGCGTTCGCTTCGCCTCCTATTCATTGACGGTGTCCGCGCTCGCCGCACGCTTCCTTGGCACGGGAACCACCGCGCGCCTCTCTGCCTCATGCTCATCACCAGCGAACATCGCCGTAGGGTCACGACGTTCCGCCGAGGTCACAACAACCTCCTGGCTTTCCTCCTCCTCAGAGAAAATCATGTCATCCACCTCTGTAGGAGCCTCTGACTCGACGTCGCTCCTTCTTTCCCCGGCCTTCACACGCCGGGCAATCTCCTGCTCCTTCTCTTGCTTCCGTCGAACCTCCTTGGTTCTCTTCTTCTTACTGGCATCCACCGCCTTCTTCTGGGTGGCCTGCCGAGCCACGCCCTCCGATCCCTTGGGAAGGTGTGGCCGGGACTTGTAAACTCCAAGACCCTATGGAATGGGTGACTCGAAATCAAAAAATAGGAAAGCAGAGGAAGAAGCACAGACTAAAGGGTAGGGAGCATACCAGTCTGGACACGATCTCAGAGTTGAAAGGTGCGGGTTTCCCATCAACCTTCTCCTTGGGCTTCATCTGCAGCACCCGATCAAGGCGAGTCTAGACCTCATCGTTTGGCAGCTCCTCCGGCGATGCACGGTCTGGGTCTGTCGGGCCATTGTACTTCCACAACGGCTATGTCCTCTCCGCCAATGGAGCAACCCTGTGGTGGTAGAGGGTGTGGAACACCCGCACCCCATCAAGGTTGTGCCACACAAGCTTCTAGAGCTCCTCCTCGATGATCTCCACCTTATTCTTCTCCTGACGAGCAGGGCCCCACGACCAACTATCCTGCTTCTCCGGCCTCCCGCTAGTGAATGCCGGGAACGACGCCTCCACCGAGTTCCTGATATAAAACCACTCCCCATGCCACCCCCAGTTGGAGTCGTAGGGGATGTACGCGGGATACGAGCCCCCCACGCTTGGTTTTCTCTGCAGGGAGAAGGCCCCCCGGTGCGACCTCGAGCGGATTCCCCACCGGCAAAGCTCGCCCAGAGAACAGTCGTCGAAAGAAGTCCGCATGTGGCTCCATCCCGAGGAAGTCCTCACAGACGGTGACGAAGCCAGCGATATGTAGCACCCCCATCGGATTAAGGTGTTGTAGCTCCAGACCCCACTCATTGAGGAGCCCACGCAGGAACCTGTGCGCAGGGTATCCTAACCCGCGCTCATGGAAGGCAAGAAAGGAAATCACCTCGTCAAGCTGAGGTTGCGGGAACTCCTCCCTCCCGGGAGCCCTCCAGTGCGACACCTCCTTCAGTGGCAGAAACCCCTTTGCGGCGAAGGCCTTCAACACCGACTCCCTCACAGTGGATGACCTCTAGTCCGACATTTCGCTCTAGGATCGCGAAAGGATTTGTGAGTTTTTCTCTTCTCCCTCGCTCTCTCCCTTTTCTTTCCTAGAAACCACCGCGGCTCTCAAGAACGCTCTCGGCAAGAAGGAAAAGGAAAGGAGGCGGCAGATGAGGAATAGGCGAAAGAACAGGGCAAAAACCTTCTCCCTTCTCCCACTTAAGGAAAAGGGTGCAGCAGTTGGAGAAGGCGCGCCGATTGGGAAAGATGAAATGGCAGAGCAAAAAACCCTCTCTCTTTCCCATTTAATGTAGATGGGACGCACCCTGACCGATGAGACGCGCCCTGCCCGATGGAACGGCGCCTGATCAGATGGGACGTGGCCTGGGCATGGCCCACCACTACCGCATGCCAACCACTACCGCATGACGGGCATAAGAACCAAAGCGCCACCGCACGTAGGTGGCCCTCCGCCTCCCCAGGCGGGACTTGAAAAACCCAAACAAAGGGATCTTCGCCAGGAGAGACCATCAGGCTTCCTAAGTCGATCGAATGGCTTAGAAAAACACGTCGAGAGATAGGTAAGGAGTAAAGGGATGCCCCCATGTAGGCCATGCCCACTCCATCATGAACGACGAGCACGGGTCCCGATCGGACATTTCTGATTAGAGCTCTTTGAACCCCGTCACTCGAGTCATCAAGGTAACACTATCGACCCCCGCTATTTCTTTATTTAAATCATTTCATACATCCATACGCGCATTCATTCCATACGCCCATGCCCCCCGGATGATTCGGGCTCTAAACCGCCTGGGGGCTCAGGAACTAAGCATCGCACATGCAGTGAAATGCATCACAACGCTCCGTGTTGCATCATGAAGCGGCAGTTGCCTCATTCGACATGAGCAACAACCGATCGGGGTTCGAAGGCCGGCCCACGAAGGGCTCGAGGCCACCCCACGTCAAACAGAGCTAGGGGAGAAAAACGCAGATGAGCCCCGTGAGGCCCTCGCCCAGTCTGGTAGATAGGGTCATCTAAACCTTCTCGTTTGATCCTAAGCCTCTGTCAAGCCCACAAAATCTCCATCGAGGGGAGACCATTAGGCCACCCGGGTCGGTCTCCGGAACGACCTAGGCATCTGCCGGGTTGCAGGTAAAGAAGCAGTGGAATGTCACAAGAGGGCTATGCCGACCCCGTCACGAATGATGGACCCGGATTCCACTCGATCATACCCGTTAGCGAACTCACCGAGCATGTCACTTGAGCCCGAGCGATCGGGACAAGCGACAAAACTCAGCCCCTCCGGTTGTGAGAAACCGAGGATGGGGTAACGCACACAACTCAAACCGACCCCTACTAAGGCCCAACGGGGCTCGGGGGCTCAAGACACAAAATGCCTGGGTCTGCGACCCCGAACTCGCCCCATCCATCGACTACGCATCGACTGCACACCAAAACACCCGGGTCTATGACCTCGAACTCGCCCCATCCATCGGCTATGGTTCGACTGCACACCAAAACACCTAGCTCTGCGACCCCGAACTCGCCCCATCCATCGACTACGCTTCGACTGCACACCAACACACGGGTCTACGACCCCGAACTCGCCCCATCCATCGGCTACACTTCGACTGCACACCAAACGCCTAGGTCTATGACCCCGAACTCGCCCCATTAGGATCCACGACTCCAACTCGCCTGATCCCTCGGCATGCATCGACGCCAGGATCAGCGAGCTCTGTCTCATCTGATCCCTAAACTAACTAACTACCTCGGCTGCGCGGGCTACACCGAGGCCAGGATCCATGACTCCGACTCGCCCGATCCCACGGCGTGCACCGACGCCAGGATCAGCGAGCCCTGTCTCATCCGATCCCTAAACTAAAAACAACCTTGGTTGCGCAACGACGCCATGGTTGATGACTCCGTCTCGACTAAAAACATGCACACACACCCACTGACAACACCCACGGACGATTCCGCCCGAATCGCCTGGGGGCTCGGGGGCTACACCCGTGGGTGCACTCACGTGCACCCGCTGACGAAACGAAAACCTCCCCCGCTGGCAGCACGAAAACCCCCCTGGACGATTCTGCCCGAATTGCCCGGGGGCTACACCCGCTGGTGCGCTCGCGCCCACCCACCGTCAAGACAAAAACCCCCCAGACGATTCTACCCGAATCGCCTGGGGGCCCGGGAGCTCCTGTCGAATTCATAAACCCGAGGTCCCTCATGGACCGGCTTCCCAACCAAGGCTCGGCCCAAGCAGACAACGCGTAACTCATGGGCCGTACCGAGTGAACATGGTGAAACTCCTCACACGCCTCTGGGCATCAGTAGTATAGTAGGTACTGACATCTACCATACCCGAACAAAACGACGCAACCTCCCACATGCATCCGACATCCGACATCCAACGTTTATTATGTCAACTAAAATTTACATAATGTTTGTTCCTTACATTGTCACAATCGGCATCTGAAGTGACCTCTTTGATTTTATCGGCGTCATACAACCCTTGCTGATGTTGTTAGATACAGGTGAAGCAATGTTTTCTGGCATTTGATGTGTAGTTTTACCAAATAAATATTTCGCTCTGACCTGATTTTTATAAAATTAAAGCATTGTTTCTTCTTCTAATTGATTTTGTCATGTCCTTTTCAGTGTATTGTATTTCACGTCGTTCTCGGTCAAAGTTTGTAGCCTGAACCAAAACTTCTATCTAATAGCAGGTTGTAGGCTCAACTTTTAGACATACTCCTATATAATCCATTTCAAACAGTCCAACATTCTTTTTCTGGTGTCACTATTATAATCTTTAGTAATCTGTTTTCTTCGTCCATCTTTTCTGCTACCATGGCTACTTCTTCCGTATCCATTGACTGCACGTGTCGGGTTCATAAACCTGGGCTCCCTCGTGGACCGGCTTCCCAACCAAGGCTCGGCCCAAGCAGACAACGCGCAACTCATGGGCCGGCCCAGGTATCTAAACAACAGGCCGGAAAGCGCGATCTAGTCACCGACTGGAAGGTTCGGCCGACGAGGAGCGGCGCCCGTTTTCTGACTCCAACCCACCTCTCCGACCGGAGCGCTCACTTCAGTCTCCAGCCTGCCTCCGGACGACCTCTCCGACCGGAAGGCCTGGCCAAAGCACTACTTTCGACTCTGACCCCACATCTTCGACCGGGGTACGCAAAAACCCTGCTCACTGCTCTTCTCCGACTGGCGCAACTAGTGCCGACTGGGACCAACCGATCAGGGACGCCCGCTCGGAAAGGACCAGGGAACGAATGGAGAAAGCAAGGCAAGGCGCACAAGTCAAACCACGATACCAGGGACCGTACCCTGAACACCTACAGAAACAGTACTCTACAACTTCCCTGACACAAACAGTGTTGTAGGCGCCGACATTTTCCCTATAGTATTGTGGGCGCCATTAACTCCCATACGGTAAGGCTCCCCCCACATGCCTCTGGGCATCAACAGTGTTGTGGGTGTGGGCATTTACCGTACCAAATGAACATGGTGAAACTCCTCACACGCCTCTGGGCATCAGCAGTATAGCAGGTACCGCCATCTGCCATACCCGAACAAAACGACGCAACCTCCCACGTGCATCCGACATCCAATAGTGTTGTGGGTGCCTACCATCATCCTGTACCCGCCAGCGTGGGCAACAAGGCTTAGAAGCATACGTACTCTCTCCCCCTCACTTGTAAGGCCATCCCCTTCATGCGCTCTCTCCCAACAAAGAAGGTTCATTCAAGTGATTCCAGATTCATTAGATTGATCAAGTCCACTAGTTCACAACCACAAAACCACCAGGTTCGAACCTCAAGCACATGCTTGAACACTTAGCCCATAGCGGAGCTCCTGTCGCTCTCGGCCCTTCCGACCGGAGCCCGACCGGACCTCTTGTACTCCCCATCTTTCTTCTTCTCGTTTGTAACCCCACTGCAAACTTCGAGCACCTGGGCTCAGGAATAAAGTCATCGACCGACTCAAACTGGACGTAGGGCACGTTGCCTGAACCAGTATAAACCCTATGTCATTGAGTGCTAGGCCACCTCCAATCACAACGTATGGCAAAACTACAAATATTTACTTGTTGGTCACTTTCTGCACCGACAGCACATGTATGGCAAACGAAGCATGGGTCAGCTACATTCAGTTTCAGTTATATTTTGAGCTTCCTTAAATTCGGATGCTGACATCTCTGATCTGATCTGCTACGTTCAGACTTAGAGAGAAGTCAATTGTTCAATGTTCAGCGCCATTTATTTTTCTTTGAACAAATTAAATATACACTAATTTGGTAATCTCAATTGATGTTCGCTGGTCTGTATAGATATATAAATTCAGTAATACACATATGCTCTTTTAATTTGCAGCTCCACATCTCCAATCCAACCAACCATTGCAAAGCAAGATACTTTAACAATGGGCTGAGGCTGCTTTTTTTAGCATATGCAATTTGTGTTGGCTATTGTAAAAACATTCAGATAATTAATTGCAAACATGAATAATGTAAATTGCAGGTATACAACACCGCAATTGTAGTTTTGAGTATATGCAATTTGGTTGTATGAGGTTGTTATATTATTTTTTTTTTTTTCATTTTAGCCTGAAAAACATTAGGTGATTCCCCGTAGGTTGATTTCAGGTGCTGTTGATAATTATTCCAGTGTTAACTTGTCTTTCTCGCTCTCAGGACTCCTGCAAATGGCAGCCTAGGTCATGAATTATTAGAGCACACTGAGGATGCAATTGGAATGATCGATATTATTCTAATAAATCACTTAGCCAAGCAATATGTAATTGTTTCATGTTATTCAAAAGGCATATTATAGAAATATATTTCTGTATATTGTTGACAGTGGTTGGAGCGTAGCCATTCTCTTTGTGTTGCTTTTTGCTTGCTGGGGTTGTCTATTAGTAAGTGAATCATTCTTCCACAACAATCCTTTCAACTTTGTTCACATGAGTGGTGGTGTAGTTTCAGAGCTGGAGCCACACAAAATGTTTTTGCCTGAGTTTGCTTTTAATCTGTTCTCTGTTTTTAACTGAATCTTGTCACTCCATTTATAGGCAGAGGTGTTTTAATTTGCTTGAGATGGGTGGGGGTTGGCAATTGTCATCTTCGGAAGCAAGCCGATGTTGTGGGGATGTGGTGTGCCCACTGTTGTGGTGTGTGTGTAGTAACTTATCAATTGCGCGTGTTCGTGCTGCCACTTTCAGTCCCCTTGTTGTCGAGGTTTGCTGCCTTGTTTGCGTTGATTTGAGTGTAATGCTAATTGTGGCGTCGTGTTGTTTTTGCTTCTGCTGCTACGAATGTAGGTTCAGTAGCTCTGCTTCATATAGCTCTCCTTGTTTATTAGGTATATACTTTTTTGGGGTCTCCTTGTTGCCTATAGCTCTAGATTGTTCCGTGTGTGGGTTAACTTAGTCTGAGCAATCAACAGGGGATTAGCTGGTGGTCAAGCCACCCATAAGGGAATGATTTAGTTGGACATGACATCTGTATATTTGGCTGTCTATCGAAAGATCAGTTCATTTTAGGTATGTGCATTCTATCTTCGTTTGCCAGCCTTTTAGCTATTTTTGTCGACACTGTACTCTTTTGTTGTGTATCTGTGAAACCGTACAAACTGTTCTTATCAAAATATGGAAACATAAAATTGGGATTGCACATTGTGCCCTTGTTTTTTATAACCAGCTTTCAGTTAATCGAAACACCGAATTGTCCTGTGGGTTGGCATGATGTGAACCATCTTCCACAAGCCAGCTACTAATTCAAGGGGACACTTCAAGTAGCTCCTATGTGTATGATGTAGGACGTGTTGTATGTGATTTGTTTTATCAAGTATACTGGCTACTTCATATTTGTATTATTTATCAATCACTTATCATCCTGTGTGTCAAGTTGTGTCCTAAACTCCTTATTCGGGTTGAGTATAACATCCTTTAGGGTTTAGCTTGATTGCTTGAACCTAATTTTGTTTGATTTACTTTTTTTTGGTTTTGTTAGTGGTTTTGTTTTGGATTGCTTGTTAGAAATGGATTTGTAGCTAAGTTGGCATTGCTGCTTGCTCATTTGATTTTATGGGTTGGCTAAGGTGTTTTTTTGAGTGTGGTGTGGCTTTGTAGATCTGGTTTTGGATGTTGTGGTTCATGTAGTAGTTGTTCTCGTTAATTAGTTTTTGTGGGTTGGATTCATAGTTCATTTGCCGACAAAGCACATGAGACTGTGACCTTGTCTGACCCAAGTGGCATGCTACAGCTGCTGTTGAATCTGACATTGAACAGATCCAATACAGTTTGAGTGTCGTGGTCCTAAAAATTGAATGCCATGCTTCTCATGATCTAAATGTATCTCAAATAGATGAACTCTGCTGATCCAAAAGCTCAAATAGATAAAGGCTTCTGAATGTTGCAGTCAACCTGGTTCCTTACTATGGCATCTGAAATTTACACTATGGCATCATAGTGAAAGTCCTTGTTGAATAGTTGCCTCACAAGAAATTGGGCAGTGAACCTGGTTCCTTACTATGTCATCTAAAATTTAGACTAATGATATCAAGCCTTTGCTTGAATCTTGAAATCTATGCAGCAAGTGCTTACATATTTTTATGTATACCTCTCTGTTTGTGTCATCTTGTGCAAGTCATGTATAATGAACATGGCTCTGCCAACATTATGCTGGTGGTGATATAACTCTATCCTGCCATGTATGTAATTTATAATCATTGCCACTGGGGTGAGTCAAATTCATGTCAATTCACAATAGCATGGAACCATTAGGATTGTAACACCCATGTGTTTATATACTTCTTGTGATATCCTTGTTTTTATTTTTCTGTTTTGTATTTATGTTGATATGATTTTCTATATGTAGTGCTTGAATGATGGTACTCCAAAAGTTTGAGATGCTTCAGTTTCTATTTTAACTATCATAGCCAAAGTTTCCTTCTTGAGAGCTTGCTTTTCTCTTCACTTCATTAAATGTATAAAAATGTAGCTTTAAATTGTGGATTTTTTTTACTCTTGCTCTCTATAGATGGTTGGTATGAAACCATTGGAACGATCCCTGGAGAAATTAGATGATGTGAGGAAAAAGAAGCTATCAAAATTAAATGATGTGAGGAAAAAGAAGCTATCAGATATGATCGATTCTTCGAGTGACACTGTTTTGAGTTCACGGACAGGTTACATTTGCTTTTGTACTTGTACCTGTGTATTAAAATAGACCAAATGTCTCTGTTTTGGACTAACTTCTGTACAAACCACACTTTTCCAGCTCCAATCACAACACCAGGAGCACTAACATCTCCTCGCAAGGTATGCTCATTGATCTTCTAATTCCAATATTTTATGAAGTTGTTTGCTACGCCCCGTTCAGCTTGCTGAAACTTGGCTGAATTGGCTGAAAACACTGTTCTGGCTGAATTGTTGTGAGAGAAAAACACTGTTCCAACTCAAAAAACAAGCTGAATAATGCGGATTATAAGGTAAGCCGAACGGGGCCTACCAGTCAACCTTCCTCTCCCAAGACTGGGACATTAACCTTGAACAAACTTGCGGAGCATTTTTTATTTCTCATGCATGCTGATTTGTGCTAACACACCTATTCCTTTGTTTATTGTGATTTGTGCAAGCCCACATGAAATTTTTGTCCTTATCCTTTCATAAAAAAATTATTTCTTGTGATTTGTGCTAACACACCTTTTGCTTTGTTTATTGTGATTTGTGCAAGCCCACACCAATTTTTTGTCCATATCTTTTCATAGAAAAAATTGTTTCTTGTGATTTGTGCTAACACACATTTTGTTTTGTTTATTGTGATTTGTGCAAGCCCACACCAATTTTTGTCCTTGTCCTTTTATAGAAAAAATTTATTTCTTATGATTTGTGCTAACACACCTTTTGCTTTATTTATTGTGATTTGTGCTAGCCCACACCAATTTTTTTTTGTCCTTGTTCTTTCATAGAAAAAAATGTTTCTTGTGATTTATGCTAACACACCTTTTGCTTTGTTTATTGTGCTTTGTGCAAGCTCACACCAAATTTTATTCTTGTCCTTTCATAGAAAAAAATTCTTATTTGTGATTTGTGTCAACACATTTAAGCTATTTGTCTTTGTCATAGTATAGAAAAAATTGTAATTTGTCTATATTGCTTCTGATTGTCATTATGTGGCACTTCTAAAGGTTGTGGGAACTCGAAGTTACATGTGCCCTGAACTTTTACTAATATTCCATATGGTCCATTGGTAAGACTGTATACATCAATTTTCTATTCTTCTCAACATTAGGTGTCTATCATCTTGGCTAAACTCCTACAATGTCCATTCTCCAGCTGCTGCATCTATGAGATGACTGCTTTCAGGCCTGCATTCGAAGTATTTGTGAGTGCATATACTCTGGTTCATTGCAAGTCATTGGCCAATATACAGTTCTGTAAATTAATTCATGCATTTCGAGTAAGTCATTGGCCAATACAAATCGTTGTAAGTCTCTGTCCATGTTAATCTCCCCTGCTCATGAAAACAAAACATAAAAATATTAATTGCAAAAACTAGCAGCATCTAAAATAGTTGGATTGCTGATACACGCTGCTCTTATCTCATGCTCTCTGTTGTGTCATGCAATGCAGGAAATTAGCAGGATCTAAAATAGGCTTGTTTGCAGCCTTTAGACCACAATTAAACCCCCCAAGTGCTGGATCTACTCCTTGTGCAAAGTTAGCAACCAAGGCCACACCCTGTTGTTGGAGCAAGCACAAACAACAGGCCATCTTAGCCATCCTACATGTGTAAAGTCTCATGATTACATATTCCATGGATCTAGGTTCTCCTAGTCATTCTCATCTGATCTGCTAATTTCTTCGTTTTTGCTTCTTTAGAGAAATTGGAATACCAGAAAATTGGATTCAAAAGATTGGTCTACTAACCTTGGTTGATGAGGTATGAATCAAACTTCAAGTGCTTGTTCTTCAAATTTCCTGTTGTTCTTGTTTGCAATCATATTTTTGCCCCTTTCCCCTGCTCCGCATGAGCAGAGCAGAGCCTTTTCCACGCAGAGCAGATTTGTTTTCTTTGTTTTCTTCTTTCCCAAGTATATATATGATATATTCCTATCGATTTCTGCTTTTGGGCTTTCATTATGGGCTTCGTAGTTGTTGGGCTCTACTATTTTACTCTCAACTGCATAGAAATTGCATATAGATCTGCTCTGCGTGGGCCTTTTTTGTCTGATGAAATTTGTGTGCTAGCTTCTCTTAAAACACATGGTTTTTTTCCTGTTGTAATTTGTGTATTTTTAGACAGCCAACAACCATGTGCTAGCTTCTCCTAAAACACATGATTTTTTATCTGTTGGAATTCGTGTGTTTTGTAGGCAGCCAACAACCAGTGCTAGCTTTGGCTAAAACACACGGTTGTACGGTAGGTAGACTCAAAAGTTATCTCTATCCATCAGTTAAAGCATTAAAATCGCTCACGTCATCAAGAGAGAAACATTTCCTAGAGCGAAAATGCTATGACGCGTACGTCCGACGCGCCGGACGCGCATTGTACTACCGTTCGTGACATTATCGATCACGCCTCGTCTTATTCGCCCGTCCGACGCTGCTTCACTTCACCCACTCCTCTCGCACTCGCACTTCACCCACTCCGCCCGCTGCCCCGCAGTCGCACTCCGCTCGTTTCTCCGCCCTCGCTCTCTCCTTCACTCGCTCTCCGCGCCACTTTCATGCCCGCTCTTCGCGCCGTCGCCGCCCTCCCTCCCTCCGTCCCTCTGTCCCTCTCCCCTCCACCACCTCCCTCCCTCCCTTTGCACACGAGCTCACTGCGCGCCTACCCGCCCATGCTCCCTTCCTCCCTCCGTCCCTCGCCCTCCATGACCTCCATGCATCCCCACTCTCCCTGCGACCCAGCTCTCGTACCCCACCAGAGACGAGGACAACGACGGTCGGCTCCGACGATGTAGGTTGCGGAGGGATCTGGATCTAAGGCCTTGCTCCTCCTCCTCTGGATCTGGATCTGAGCCCTCCTCTTCCTCCTCCTCTAAATCTAAGGGATGCGGCGGTGGCTAGGGTTCCGGCGAGCTCTCGGACGGTCAGATCTCGCCGTGTTGTGATGGTTTTTTATGTTGCAACAGATGATTTCAAATGTTGCAATGGTTTTTTTGTTGCAACAGATGTTTTTCCGATGTTGCAGTAGTACTGCTTGAGATGTTAAAGTATGTTTCAGTTGCTTTAATCTCATGTTGTAGTAGTTGTTCCATGTTGTTGCAAGTGTTTTTATTTCGAGCGTTGTTTCATATGCTTCACACTAGTGTTGCAATAATATGTTTTAAATATTTTAGCTCCTTCAACCTATTTGTTGCAGCAGTTTGTTCGGTGTTGTTGCAATAATATGTTTCAAATGTTTTAGCTCCTTCAACCTATTGTTGTAGTAGTTTGTTCCGTGTTGTTGCAATAATATGTTCATAGTGTTTTAGCTACTTCAGCCTAATGTTTCAGCTGTTGTTCCTTTGTTGTTGCAATAATATATTCATGGTGTTTCAACTGCTTCATCCTAATGTTGCAGCTGTTGTTCCTTGTTGTTGCAATATATATGTTCATGGTGTTTCAGCTGCTTGAGCCTAATGTTGCAGTAGTTGTTTTCTGTGTTGTTGCGCGTGTTTTATTTCAGCTTTCTATGTTGTTCGGTCGGGGAGGGGCGAGCCGGGACGGACGGGGCCGCGGGGTTCGCCGGGGCCTAGCGGGCGGAGGTGCTGGGGCCGGCGGACGTGGGGTGCTGTGGCCGTGGGGGGCGCTGAGCATGCAGCATGCTCGTCGCGGGTGTGGGGCGCACGCGACTGGCTGCGGGGGCGATCTGGGGGCGTGCGGACTCGCACGGCACAGAGGCTAGCGGGGCTCTTCGTAGGCATCACAGGTCACAGGTTCGTCGGTGTTAGCGGGGCTCTTCGTTTGACGAAGACGCAGCAGCGGCAGTTCGCGTGGGCACGAGATCTCAGGGCGGTGGCGTCGGTCCATGCTGCTGCCCCGGCCTCGTACCATCGCCAGCGTGTCCGCTCCTTGCGCGCGTCACGGAGGGGTGGGGCGTGTTGGTAGCGTGCGGTGCGGAACTGAGAAGAAGGAGAGCGCGCTGGGAGAGTGCGTCCACAGAGCAGTCCGATAGATTGGTATCCATCGGACGTCCGGGCTCCAACGCTTCCCTTTCTAGAGGATTATTTGGGGGTCGTTCTCGTTTTTTTACTGGTCTAGAGAAACAACTAAAAGCTGATTTCTCCTAAATCCAGTTCTAATTTGAAGAATGCAACAAGCTAGCTAAATAGTTTCATAAAGTGATTCTAATTTAAAGAGAAAAAGTCTAAAGAGAATCTGAATTGGAAATGTTTTTACGGTTGAAACTCGCGCAACTTTCGCATCTCTCTCCGTGTAGCTTTGTCGCGTCATCAGCCACGACCACGATCGATCATACACTAGCAGGCCCATTTCCAGTTTCGCTAAAATAAAGGCTGAGCAGGTCTAATTGGGCCGTTGGACGAGTGATGACCTTTCCATAATCTCCCAAAGCTCTTGGGCTCGAGTCCTCACGTAAGCGTCGGAATGGAGCCCTTGACTCGCCGCAGAGAGAGAGAGAGAGAGAGAGAGAGATTCACGATAACAAGTGTTATGCGCAAGCACAAGCATCGTGCATGGGAGAGTTAAGATCATCTTAATTTATGCAATGTTTTTCTCCCTTTTTAACTACTCATCTTAAATTTAAGTAATAGTTAAGTACATGTGTTACATGTTTGTTTATATCCTCGTAGCGTTTTCATGAGGTACATCTCAACCTTTTGTTTTCTCTCTGAACAGGTCGTAGCCTCATGATCGTAAGAGAAGTAGCTCGGCATTCAGCGTCAGGGCACGGGCAGGGATTCATCAAATATATCTCGGAGCTAGAGTTTTGCCACGCAAATCATTTAAAGTTTGTAAAAAAAAATCACTTAAACCCAGAAACTATTGAAAACAACCATCTAAATAACACCCTAAAGTGGTTTCCCGGGACGCCGTATATTAAAAAGTCTACATAGTCCCATAACATATCAAGGATTGTCTACATAACCTTCTCAACTATAAAGCATGATATTATAGCCTATAATGTTTCAAATAACCCCTTGATGGTCTTCTAAGACCGTTTGGACACCGATCCTACCACACTGACCTAAGTACCTAGCTATGCTTGCATACTGATGCACTGCCTCCAACTCCCTACTCTTTATAGGCTGACTCACTGACCAACGAGCAGCACGCGACACATTGTCTCCTGTTTCCCCTCCTGACACTCTTGTCGATGGCATTGAGCTCAAGCACCATGCCTGCACCGTCCACATCTAGCCCTCCCACTTGTTAAGTAGACTTTTTTCCTATAAGGTTTATGGTTAGTTTATGGAGCTAGTTATATCTGTCCTTGCAATGTTGACACAATGCATGCATGCCCTTCCCAAAGCCAGCTAGTTTATGGACAGTGCAATTTAATTTGTTATGTGCATTATTATTTTTTTCTATGGATTAAATTGTTTCTTTTGTTTGAACCTTGTGTTTTGTTTTTTATACTCTCTTTTGAGAGAGCTGAACTTAAGTACTCCTGGATCAAATGAAATAGTTGTGTACAAAATGCAATGTTGCACCGGTCCAGCATGGCATCTTATCACCCTGAGGCTGCAGAGATTTCTGAATCCCTGAGAACACGTATTAGGCTAGCTACGATTGGTATAGCCGTATGGTACTGTTTTACTTGATATGCTTAATTAGGGCACGTTTGGAACATAGAAATTTTACAATGATCGTATAAGAATTTTCATAAGAAACAATTCAAATCCATAGGAAAACCATATGATTCAGGATAAATTCCCACTAATCGGGGCCTTCGAAAGCATCGATCGACTAGCTAGCAACGGCCAAGTTTAATTACCAGGCAGTAGACGAGCTAGTTCAACGGATGGTGAAGTTTTCGATCTTGGTAAGGAAAATTCTGTGTTTGTAGATTCGTTTCTGAGATTTTTGGTCGGTGTGGAAAAAAAATAGTGCCAATCTATAGGTATACCGCAAGGCATCTTTATCTCCCGAGTTTTAATCCAATAATGTTATCTTCACCAGCTTGACAAGATCTTTAAAGAGGTGTGTGTTAGACGTCGCTTTACCTGCAGCACGAAACAAGAACAAACAGCCTGTTCGGTTGGCTGGTTCGTTTCGTTGCTGATTCGTGAAGAAGTACTGCTGGCTGTTTTGTGTGAGAGGAAAATACTGTTCCGGCTGGAAATTTACGATCATTTACGACAAGCCACAGCCAAATGAACAGGTTATAATCCACCCAGCCATCACTCGGATCTGGAGGCACTGATGATGATGAGGATGATGGCAGTGGAGAACTGGACATGCATGGCTCTCATCGTAAATCAGAGAGGACACCGCGATGACGAGGATGGCACTGCGGGAGCTGACGAAGCAACCCAACAAGAAAACTAGCAAAGCAACAAAAGGTGCAACTGGATCTGACAGCTGATCCAGGCCAGGAGGCCGGTGTGGGCGGCGGCAAACGGTGCAGCTCTGTTCATTTGGCTGATAAGCCATGACTGAAAATATTATTGTTGTGCGATTTGTTATGAGAGAAAAATACTATTAGTTGGCTGACGGTGCAATTTTTAAAAGAGAGCTCTGGCAGATCGCCAGCTACTCAGCCTACAATGCCCTTCCCACGTTTTCCACATTACCTTGCCCTCCCGAAGGACGGTTCCGGTGTGATGGTGCATCAGGACTATCACTGCTAAGGGACGTGCATGCATTTACCAACAACACTTATCCTTTTGTGTATGTTTGGTCGATCAATGGACGTGCTTGGAGTTGGAGGTGTCCTTCGGTCCTACTTCAGCTACAGATCACTGAATATATCTTCCATGGCTCCACTGCATATTTGAAACGAAGAAAGATCCCCGACCAAGCCACGCGGCTTGTTGGCATTGCAGCCTCAGCAACGTACGCTACCTTTTTCTACCTTTCCCCGTGTTAGCTTACGAGCAAAGCAAGTTTAATTATGGCCGTCGGGCTCTGCTAGCTTAAGCGCACAGGAGAGCACGCATCTTATGCTCCGCACTTGTTTACGTGCCAAAGTGCCCCCAGCAGTTGTTCTCTTTGTCGATCGATGCCTATCATCAGGCATTGTTGACCAGATAGATAGATAGATATCTACACTCGTTGATCGTGTGAAGACGCATTGCCTCTGCCTTCAATAACATATTAACAAAATGCACAGCATGGGTTAAGCATCATCTTTCTCCGATTTGCTCTTGGCTTTTCTGCTGCTTTAGAAGATATATTGTGCCGATCGATGAGCATCCGACTATATATCCAATTCCTTTGTCGTGCGACTACTGGAGAATCAGGAAATAAGCAGGAAGAGCAAAAGAATGTGCCTAACTAGTAGCTAGCCTAAAATATAGTTATGACAAACTGATATCTTTCCTAGAAATATGCTGGCTGCTACTATTTATAATCTCAGGTGCATAATTCATTTCAGATCAATAATTCTGAAATTTTTTGATATTTTCTAGGAAACATGCATGGGAGGCCAGGTAGGTGTACGGCACGAGATAATTGTGTTCTTTGACCTGTGTTTAGTTTCCTGGCAGTTGCATCTACATATATACTTGTCAATATGTGATCTTTTTTAATCAATCATTAACAAGAGACGTTCAACAATACCATCCCTTATTATTTAGTTCCCCCGTTTCAAATTGTAACTTGTAAGTGGTTTTAGTTTTGTTCTAAGTCATCAAACCTGTCTAACTTTGATCAAGTTTATAGAGAAGTACTATATATTAAGTAACATCTAGTATAATGTCAATAAATGCACTATCAAAGTAAATCTTGCTCGATGTTATAGATGTGTTTGTGTATTTTTTCTATAAACTTAGTCAAAACTAGTATACCTCGCGAACTGAGTGTAGCTCAGCTGGTTGTGTTCCTTGTAGTGGAAACCTGTCCACCCGGGTTCAAATCCCTGACTTGACACGGATGCTCGCATTTTTCTGGATTTATTCCAGGATTTAACAGCGATATTCTTTCAGTGGTAGGCGACGTGCCCGTCGACAGCGAGGCGCCTGTGGTGATTTCGTCAATCTCAAGATCGTTTATGTGAGCGTCTATGGCTGTAACTGGGTCTCATAAAAAAAAACTAGTGTACCTCTCTAAGCGTACGAAAATGACCCTACCGATGAAATGTGTGGAGCCAGGGTTCATGACACTGCTGGAGCGGGCGTTAGACTGCCCTGCTACCCTGAACTCGTCACTGGAGCTTGGATCAAAGTCGAATAAACTAGTGTACCTCTCTAAGCGTACGAAAATGACCCTACCGATGAAATGTGTGGAGCCAGGGTTCATGACACTGCTGGAGCGGGCGATAAACTGCCCTGCTACCCTGAACCCGTCTCTAAACTTACATAACAAAAGCCATGTTCGTTTATCATGGTATATTATTTTTCTCTCATAACAAATCAGCAAACAATACTTTTCAGGCTGATTTTTCAGTGAAACGAACATGGCCAAAGCTTAGATCAAAGTTGAATAAGCGAGGATCTTGGTCCTTGCTTTCCTCCTGAAATTCTTTAGAAAACATTGTTATTACCAGGTATCTGACTGTTCAATTGCTTCAATAGCTAAGGATGTCCTATGAATAGGAAAACAAGAGAAGTACAAGCTTACTTGTCGGTGTTTTCGGACCACCGACGAGTAAATTTGTATTTGCACGTCTGGCTCGGATGGTGTGCTAGGAGGACACAAGGGTTTATACTGGTTTTGGGCGAAACATCTCTACGTCCAGTTTATTACTGCTCGTGTTACCGGCACTTGGTTTGCGGTATGGGTTACAAACAGGCGAGAGAGGGAAATGATCCCAAGTCTCTAGTGAAAGGAGTGAACGGGTGCTGAGAGCTCGATCGCTGCTGAAAGCCCAAGTTTGATTTTGGTGAATTGATGAAACCCTAAGTGCTAACCTAGTTTATCAAGTGATTATGAGATAGGTAGCACACTCCAAGTGGTGAAGCAAATGAAGATCATGACATGATGATGGTGATGCCATGGTGATGATCAAGTGCTTGGACTTGAAAAGAAGAAAGAGAAAAACAAAAGACTCAAGGCAAAGGTATAAGTGGTAGGAGCCAATTTGTTTTCGGTGATTGAGACACTTAGTGAGTGTGATCACATTTAGGATCGATAGCCGTACTATTAAGAGGGGTGAAACTCGTATCGAAATGCGATTATCAAAGTGCCACTAGATGCTCTAACTCATTGCATATGCATTTATGATCTAGTGGAGTGCTAACACCCTTGGAAATGTTTGTGAAAATATGCTAACACATGTACACAAGATGATACACTTGGTGGTTGGTACATTTGAGCAAGGATGAAGAAGATAGAGTTAAAAAGAAGTTAGTCACGCTGGTCACGCAGTGACCGGACGCTGGGGTCCTACGTCCGGTCAATGGAAGCAGTGAAGACGCTGGCGTCGGTCTTTGACCGAACGCTGGGTCACAAAGTGATTGGACGCTGATGGGGTGCGTCCGGTCCTGCTGACGTGGCAACACACAGTGAAGAGGGCGACTGACCGGACGGTGGGTGAGTCCGGTCAAGGGTGACCGGACGCATCCGATCGTGAAAAATCGTCTCTAGATGCTTAATGGAAACGACCGGACGTTGAGGTCCTGCGTTCGGTCACTTCGAAGCAGCACGTTCGGTCTCAACTTAAATGTACTGATGACCGTTGAGATCGGGCGATCAACGTTTGAATCAGGGGACACGTGGCATGCATCGTGCGACCGAATGCTGAAGTCTAGCGTCCGGTCAATCTGACCGGCGCATCCGGTCGCCCCGTGTTCAGTGCAGTGAGGAGCCCAACGGCTCTATTCGCGGGGGCTCTCTATTTAAGCCTCATGGTCGGCTCAAGCTCACTCTCTTGGCCATTTGCATTGACATAGCAACCTTGTGAGCTTAGCCAAATCCCTCTCACCCATCTCCATCATAGATTCAACATCTTTGTGAGATTAGGAGTGAATCCAAGTGCATTGCTTGAGTGTTTGCATCTAGAGACACTTGGTGTTCGTGTTTCGCTACAGAATTCGTTTGTTACTCTTGGTGGTTGCCGCCACCTAGACGGCTTGGAGCAACGAGGATCGTCGAGCGGATGTTGGTGATTGTCTCTGGCTCCAATCGTGGTGATTGTGAGGGGTTCTTGACATTTCCCTAGTGGAGAGCCAAAATGTACTCTAGTGAATTGCTCGTGGGTTGTGTGATCCTCATCTTGTGTTGGTTGTGCGGCACCCTATTGAGGGTTTAGCATGTGATGGCAATTAGCGCGTGAACCTCTAAGTGAGTGAATCGCCACAACAAGGACTAGCTTGCCGACAAGCAAGTGAACCTCGGTAAAAAATCATTGTGTTCATCATTTGATTTTGAGGTGATTGGTCTTCATTGGTATTCATTCTTGTGATTGATTGGATTACTCCTCGACACGGCGGTATAACCATCTTGCTCACTCTCTTTACATTACCGTAAACTAGTTATCAAGCTCTTTAGTGTAGCTAGTTGTGAGAGCTTGCTAGTTTGGTTAGTGTGGCTCTTTAGTTAGCATTTGAGAGCGTACTAACTTAGTGTAGTGACATAGCTATTGTGTGGATAGAAACTATATAAACTATAATTGTGGTAGGTGGCTTACATTTTTAGTAGGCTAGCGCAACACTTGCTTCGCCTCATAATTATCTAACCGGTTTGCTAAGTATTGTTGTAGAAAATTTTAATAGGCTATTCACCCCCTGTAGCCATTAGGACCTTACAAGTGGTATTAGAGCCGAGGTCACCGTGATTTAAGGCTTAACAACCTTCGGTGTAAAAAATGGCTCAAATCAACAACACCAAGAAGCCACCCCAATTTAATAGCTCAAATTATCCCTATTGGAAAGTTAAGATGACAACCTATATCAAGTCAATCAATAGAAAGGTTTGGAAGGTGGTAGAGACAAAGATTGAGATTGAAGATGAAGAGGCTCCCACCGCTGCCGAAGAAATACTACTCCAAAATAATAACATTGCTCTTAGTGCCATCCATGATGCTTTGGATAAGAGAACTTTTGAGCAAATCAAGAATATTGAGAGAGCTCATGAGGCATGGAAGAAATTGGATGAGCCATTTGAGGGCACTCAAGGCATGAAGGGTGCAAAGGCATACATTCTCAAAGAGAAGTTTACAAACTTCAAGATGAAGGAGAATGAGAGTGTGCCGGAGATGTTCCATAGGCTTCAAGTGCTTGTTAATGATCTCAAAGCACTTGGAGAAGAGGTAAAGGACAAAGACTTCTTCCACAAGTTCTTGAGATGTTTGCCTTCAAGATTTAGCACATTGGTCACTATTCTAGTGATGAGTGGTTTGGACACTATGACACCAAACCAAGTGTTGGGAGACATAATGACCGATGATACATATAGAGATGATGATGAGAAGGAAGAAAAGAGGGAGAAGAAAGATGAGAAGAAGGATGATAAGAAGAAGAGCATGGCATTCAAGGCCACATCATCCAAGAGCAAAGCCAAGCAAGAAACATCAAGTGAAGAGGATGATTCATGGGATGATGATGATAATGAGAAGATGGCTCTCTTTGTCAAGAGATTTGGCAAGTTCATGGTGAAGAAGGGCTATCGTGCTAGAAGAAAGAAGTCTTCATCCAAGAACAAGGAAGAGTCAAGAAGATGCTTCAAGTGTGGAAGCAAAGATCATCTTGTTGCTCAATGTCCATACAATAGTGACAATGATGATGACAACAAGAAGAACAAGAAGGACAAGAAGGAAAAGAAAGAGAAGAAGGACAAGATGGCCTTCAAGAAGAAGAAGGGTGATTCATACGTGGTCACTTAGGATAGTGATGCTTCCTCAAGTGATGATGATGATGATGATAGTGATGATCACAAGACCACCAAAAAGAAGGTTCTAGCAAGCATTGCCATCAATGAAAAGCCTTCTCCCTTCGACTCTTCATCATGCTTTATGGCTAAGGCCACTAAGGTACAAACTTGTGATGATGAAAATGATGAAGAACATGATGATGATAATGAAAATGAAAAAGAAAATGATAGTGATAGTGATGATGATGAACCTACTGAGGATGAATTAATTGACATGCTAGAAGATGCTAGAGAACACTTTGACATCAAGAGAAGGGAATGCAAAAGCTTGCGTAAGGAACTAAAAGCCCTTAAGCAAGCCTTTGATGAGCTCAATGCATCTCATGAGAGGCTAGAGGAAGCCAATGAAAAGCTTGGCAAAGCTCACAAAAAGCTTGAAAAGGCTCATTCCTCTTTGCTTGATGAGCAAAATAAAAAGAAGCATGTTGATACTTGTGATGTAGGTTTAACTTGTGACATAATTGATGAATCACTATCTATGCCTATCATTGTTGCTCCTACTAACCCTTCCTGTAGTATTTTCACTTCCACCTCATCTAGTGGTGACGGTCTCACTTGTGATGCCTCACTAATGGTTGAGAATAAGAATCTCAAGAAGGAGGTTAACAAGCTCACTCACACTTTGGCTAAGGCCTATGGTGGTGAGGACCGCTTGCTTATATGCTTGGGTAGCCAAAGAGCTTCTCTCTACAAAGAGGGATTGGGCTATACCCCCAAGAAAGGCAAGGTGGCCTTTGCTCCTCACAAGACTAGTTTTGTGAAGAACAATGATCGGTTTTGCACTAGTTGCAAGCAAGTTGGTCATAAAGAGCAAGAATGCACCAACAAAAGCAAAAATGCTAATGTATCCTCCATTAAGCTTAATTCTTCCTATATGCTTATTAAGGGTACAAATGGTGTAAAGGCTAAGTTCATTGGTAAACCATAGATGGGCTCGAAGAAGAAAGCCATTTGGGTGCCAAAGAGCCTAGTGACTAACCTTCAAGGACCCAAGCAAGTTTGGGTACCTAAAAAGAATTGATCTTCTTTTATAGGTTAATTACAAAGCCGGAGGAAGGCATTGGGTTCTTGATAGTGGGTGCACTCAACACATGACCGATGATGCAAGAATGTTCAACTCAATCAACACCAATGACAATGATGGTTATGATAGTATCACATTTTGTGATAATGGCAATGGCAAGGTTAAATGGCTTGGTAAGATTGTAATATCCAATGACATGAGCATATCCAATGTGTTGCTAGTAGAGAGCTTGAATTTCAATTTGTTATCCGTGGCTCAATTGTGTGATCTTGGATTCAAATGCATATTTTGGTAGATGATGTAGAGATTATAAGTGTATATGGCTCTAATTTAATCTTTAAAGGCTTTAGATATGAGAATCTATACTTGGTTGATTTCAATGCTAGTGAAGCTAAATTATCTACATGTTTGTTCACTAAGTCTAGCATGGGTTGGTTATGGCATAGAAGGCTTGGTCATGTTGGAATGAAACAATTGAATAGATTGGTTAAGCATGACTTGGTTAAAGGCTTGAAAGATGTTGTGTTTGAGAAGGATAAACTTTGTAGCTCTTGTCAAGCCGGCAAACAAGTTGGAAACACACATCCTAAGAAAAGCATGATGAGCACTAGTAAAGCATTTGAGTTATTGCACATGGATTTGTTTGGGCCAACACAATACACTAGCATTGGTGGTAACAAATATGGCTTTGTGATAGTGGATGATTACACTAGATACACATGGGTATTCTTTCTAGTGGATAAAAGTGATGTGTTTGCAACATTCGAATCATTTGTCAAAGGCATTCACAATGAGTTTGAAAAAACCATCAAGAGAGTTAGAAGTGACAATGGTAGTGAGTTCAAGAATACTAGAATTGATGAGTTATGTGATGAATTTAGAATTAGACATCAATTATTGGCCAAGTACACTCCACAATTAAATGGCCTTGTTGAGAGAAAGAATAGAACACTCATTAATATGGCAAGGTCTATGCTTAGTGAGTACATTGTGAGCCAATCCTTTTGGGCCGAAGCTATCAACACGGCTTGCTATTGTAACAACCGTCTCTATTGTCACCGATTGAAAGAGAAGACACCATATGAGCTCTTGAGTGGTAGAAAGCCCAACATTGCATATTTTTGGGTCTTTGGTTGCAAATGTTATATCTTGAAAAAAGGCACTAGATTGGGCAAGTTTGACAAGAAATGTGATGAAAAATTCCTACTTGGTTATTCCACTACAAGCAAAGCATATAGAGTTTGGAATTTGGATAGTGGTACTCTTGAGGAAGTTTATGATGTTGAATTTGATGAAACCAAGGGTTCACAAGTAGAGAATAAGAACTTGGAAGATGTTAGAGGCATTCAACTTTTAAATGCCATAAAGAACATGGATATTGGTGAATTGAGGCCTATGCAAGTGAATGATGATGAAGATGATCAAGTGCAAGTGCTCTCCAACTCAAATATGCAAGATGATACAAATCAAGCTAGTACAAGTGGCTCTCATGAAAATGAACAAGATCAAGTGGCTAGTACATCATCTCAACCAAATGATCAAGCAAGTGCAAGCAATCAAGTTCCAATCCTCCAACCAATGTTGCAAGAGATCATCCATTAAACACTATCATTGGTGATATTTCAAGAGGTGTACAAACAAGATCAAGATTGTCATCATTTTGTGAACACTTCTCATTTGTGTCATCTATTGAACCAAAGAAGATAGATGAAGCATTAAAGGATGTTGATTGGGTGAATGCTATGCATGAAGAATTGAATAACTTCATAAGAAATCAAGTATGGGAATTAGTAGAGAGACCAAAGGGACACAATGTGATTGGAACCAAATGGGTCTTCAGAAACAAGCAAGATCAAGATGGGATAGTAGTAAGGAACAAAGCAAGATTGGAGAGTTGAGTTACTTCCTTGGTCTTCAAATCAAGCAATTGAAAAATGGTACATTTGTGAGTCAAGGCAAGTATATCAAGGACATGATCAAGAAGTTTGGCATGAGTGATAGCAAAGTCATTAGCACACCAATGGGAACCAATGGCAACTTGGATAGTGATGCAAGTGGAAATATGGTGGATCAAAAATCATATCGGTCTATGATTGGAAGCCTACTCTATGTGACCGCATCAAGGCCAGATGTCATGTTTAGTGTATGCATGTGTGCAAGATTTCAATCCTCACCAAGAGAAAGTCATTTGAAGGCTACAAAAAGAATATTGAGGTACTTGAAGCATACACCAAATGTTGGCTTGTGGTATCCCAAAGGAGCAAAGTTTGAGC
Organism: Miscanthus lutarioriparius; assembly: GCA_904845875.1. Lineage (NCBI taxonomy): Eukaryota > Viridiplantae > Streptophyta > Magnoliopsida > Poales > Poaceae > Miscanthus > Miscanthus lutarioriparius. The sequence goes on along the minus strand of CAJGYO010000011.1, from coordinate 36,130,864 downwards.
TAGTTGGTTACTCCGACTCGGATTATGCGGGATACAAGGTTGAAAGGAAGAGCACCTCGGGCACATGTCAATTGTTGGGAAGATCACTTATCTCATGGTCATCAAAGAAGCAAAATAGTGTTGCATTATCAACCGCCGAAGCCGAATACATATCCGCTGGTAGTTGTTGTGCACAAATACTTTGGATGAATGCCACTTTGAGTGATTTTGGAATCAAGTTCAAGAAAGTGCCATTGCTATGTGACAATGAGAGTGCAATCAAGTTAACCAACAATCCGGTTCAACATGCAAGAACAAAGCACATTGATGTCCGCCACCATTTCATAAAAGATCATCAACAAAAAGGGAACATTTGCATTGAGAGTGTAGGCACCGAAGATCAACTTACCGATATATTCACCAAGCCATAGGATGAGAAAAGGTTTTGCAAGCTAAGAAATGAGTTGAACATATTGGATTTCTCAAATATGTGTTGATGCACCCCCCACTTATATGACATGCCTCTCCTTCGAGCAATCCAAGGTAAAAGTTGACTGGCATGACATACATCCTTGCTAAGGACATGTTTAGTGCATCTAGTCATCTCTCCATTTTATTAGGCTCATTCATGAAAAACAAATGAATTTGATGTTTATATGGTATCACAATTGCTTCTATGTTTGACTTGATCTAGTGATAGCATATGACATGTTTGTGGGCTTGTAAACCTAGTGTTTAATCTAGAAAATGATCTCTAAGTGTTTAACTCAACATGGTACAAGATAACCCTTATTTGGAGGTGTGAAGAAGCTTGTCCTTGGTTCAAACCGAGTTAAATATCTTTGGCAAATATTCTAGTTTGAACCAAATTTGGGAATATAATCCTCACCCCATTGATTGACATTGATAATCTCAACCTATCTACATTTTGCACCTTTGTGGTCATTGATGACAAAGGGAGAGAAATATTGTACAAAGATAGTGAAAAGACAACAAAGGGGGAGAGAAATGACAACAAAGGGGGAGAGAAATAAAGATAAAAGTGATAGGGAAAATTTGACATAGGGGAGAGATATGATAAAGGAAAGGAATCAATTAATATTTTGAGCACACAAGTAGGGGAGCAAGCTCATGAACTTGTATGGTGCATTTGAATGTGAATTTCATATGTTTGCTTACATGACACAAGTTTTAAATTTCAATATCCATGCTTGTGTGGTGTATGTTAGTTGTAGGTTTGAATGATGAATTGAAAAACTAACATGCATAGGACATCTAATGATTTCTTTTCCAAAGTGTTGTTTCCAAGTGGTATCAAGCTAAACATGATGCTAAGGATGGTATATTGGTGCACTCCGATTGGTATCACGCTTCAAAGGTCCATCTTTTATACCTTAGTATCACTTGGTAGACATTGTCTCCTATATTTCCTATCTAAGCATATGTGCAAGCTTCAATCCAAACTCTTAGCACATATGTAGGGGAAGCAATTGCTACCATTTGGGGTTCATGAAACTTGTCCATATCCTTTTACAAATGGTAAAAATGCTTGGACAAGCAACATGGATTCAATTTAATTTTAATTCATATCTTTGTATAAGGGCTGTCATCAATTACCAAAAAGGGGGAGATTGAAAGCTCTAGTTTGGTTTTGGTGAATTGATGAAACCCTAAGTGCTAACCTAGTTTATCAAGTGATCATGAGATAGGTAGCACACTCCAAGTGGTGAAGCAAATGAAGATCATACCATGATGATGGTGATGCCATGGTGATGATCAAGTGCTCGGACTTGGAAAGAAGAAAGAGAAAAACAAAAAGGCTCAAGGCAAAGGTATAAATTGTAGGAGCTATTTTGTTTTAGTGATCAAGACACTTAGAGAGTGTGATCACATTTAGGATCGATAGTCGTACTATTAAGAGGGGTGAAACTTATATCGAAATGCGGTTATCAAAGTGCCACTAGATGCTCTAACTCATTGCATATGTATTTAGGATCTAGTGAAGTGCTAACACCCTTGAAAATATTTGTGAAAATATGCTAACACATGTGCACAAGGTGATACATTTGGTGGTTGGCACATTTGATCAAGGGTGGTGACGTTTAGGTCCAAGGGTAAGAAACTCCACCGGCGGAGTGTCCGCCCGTAGAATGAGGACAGTCCGACGGTGCCACCGGCGCCCTAGACAGAAAAGACGGAGGTCACTGGAAGTGACCGGACACTGGTCTTGGTTGGACCGGCGCGTCCGGTTAGTGGCAGCAGAGGGCCTGCATTTCGGTCTCATGATCGGACGCTGGGTCGCTCAGCGACCGAACGCTGGCGTGGTGCATCCAGTCAGTGCTGACGTACGCTGACGTAGGGCGTACAGAGGAGACGTTGTGTGACCGGACGCTGGCTGTGTCCGGTCAAGCATGACCGGACGCGTCCGATCGGGAAAAATCGTGTTTGGAACCTTACTGGAAACGACCGGACGCTGAGGTCCAGCGTCCAGTCACTTTCTAACTGACGCGTTCGGTCAACAGATGACCATTGAAATCTGACAAACTGTATTTGAAGCAGGGGACACGTGGCGTGAATCACGTGACCAGACGCTGAGGGCCAGCGTCCGGTCGATCGGACCGGAGCGTCCGGTCACCCCGCATTGTACCCAGTGAAGGGGTACAACGGCTCTATTTTGTGGAGGCTTCTATTTAAGCCCCATGGCTGGCTCAAGCTCACTCTCTTGGCCATTTTCATTGACATAGCAACCTTGTGAGTTTAGCCAAAGCCCTCCCACTCATTTCCATCATAGATTAAACATCTTTGGAAGATTGGGAGTGATCCAAGTGCATTGCTTGAGTGTTTGCATCTAGAGGCACTTGGTGTTCGTGTTTCGCTGCGGGATTCGCTTGTTACTCTTGGTGGTTGCCACCACCTAGACGGCTTGGAGCAGCGAGGATCGTTGAGCGGAGGGTGGTGATTGTCTCCGGCTCTAATCATGGTGATTGTGAGGGGCTCTTGACCTTTCCCCGGCAGAGCGCCAAAAGGTACTGTAGTGGATTGCTCGTGGCTTGTGTGATCCTCATCTTGTGTTGGTTGTGCGGCACCCTATTGAGGGTTTGGCGTGTGATGTCAATTAGCGCGTGAACCTCCAAGTGAGTGTATCGCCACAACGAGGAGTAGCTTGCCGACAAGCAAGTGAACCTCGGTAAAAACATCATTGTGTTCATCATTGATTCCGAGGTGATTGGTCTTCATTGTCATCCACACTTGTGATTGATTGGTTCATACATCTACACGGTGGTATAACCTTCTTGCCTACTCTTTACATTACCGCAAACTAGTTGTCAAGCTCTTTAGTGTAACTAGTTGTGAGAGCTTGTTAGTTTGGTTAGTGTGGCTCTTTAGTTAGTTTTTGAGAGCACACTAACTTAATGTAGTGATATAGCTATTGTGTGGATATACTTCATCTAAACTAGAATTGTGGTAGGTGACTTGCATTTTGGTAGGCTAGCGCAAAACTCGCTTCGCCTCATAATTGTCTAATCCTTTTGTTAAGTGTTGTTGTAGAAATTTTATTAGGCTATTCACCCCCCCTCTAGCTATTAGGACCTTTCAGACCTTCAAGAAGAAGGGTGGTTCATATGTGGTCACTTGGGATAGTGATGCTTCCTCAAGTGATGATGATGATGATAGTGATGATGACAAGACCACCAAAAAGAAGGCACTTGCAAGCATTGCTATCAATGAGAAGCCTTGGCTCTTCGACACTCCATCATATTTCATGGCTAAGGCCACTAAGGTACAAATTTATGATGATGGAAGTGATGAGGAACATGATAATGATAATGAAAATGAAAATGATAGTGATAGTAATGATGATGAACCTACTAAGGATAAACTATTTAACATGCTAGAAGATGCTAAAGAACACTTTGACATTAAGAGAAGGGAATACAAAAGCTTGCATAAGGAACTAAAAGCCCTTAAACAAACCTTTGATGAGCTCAATGCATCTCATGAGAGGCTAGAGGAAGCCCATGAGAAGCTTGGCAAGGCTCACAAAAAGCTTGAAAAGGCTTATTCCTCTTTGCTTGATGAGCAAAATAAAAAGAAGCATGTTGAGACTTGTGATGTAGGCTTAACTTGTGATATAATTGATGAATCATTATCTATGCCTATCATTGTTGCTCCCGCTAACTCTTCTTGTAGTACTTCTACTTCCACCTCATCTAGTAGTGATGGTTTTACTTTTGATGCCTCGCTAATGTTTGAGAATGAGAACCTCAAGAAGGAGGTCAATAAGCCCACTCACACCTTGGCTAAGGCCTATGGTGGTGAGGACCGCTTACTTATGTGCTTGGGTAGCCAAATAGCTTCTCTCTACGAAGAGAGATTAGGCTATACCCCCAAGAAAGGCAAGGCGGCCTTTGCTCCTCACAAGACTAGTTTTGTGAAAAACAATGGCCGGTTTTGCACTAGTTGCAAGCAAGTTGGTCATGTAGAGCAAAAATGCATGAAAAAGAAGCCACAAGCTAATATATCCTTCATTAAGCTTGATTCTTTCTATGTACTTACATAGGGTGCAAATGGCATAAAGGCTAAGCTCATTGGTAAATCATTGATGGGCTCAAAGAAGAAAGCCATTTGGATACCAAAGAGCTTAGTGACTAACCTCAAGGACCCAAGCAAGTTTGAATACCTAAAAAGAATTGATCTTCTTTTATAGGTCAATTACAAAGCCGAAGGAAGGCATTAGGTTCTTGATAGTGGGTGCACTCAACATATGACCAGTGATGCAAGCATGTTCAACTCAATCAACACCAATGGCAGTGATGGTTATGATAGTATCACATTTGGTGACAATGGCAAAGGCAAGGTCAAAGGGCTTGATAAGATTACAATATCCAATGACATGAGCATATCCAATGTATTGCTAGTAGAGAGCTTGAACTTTAATTTGCTATATGTGGCTCAATTGTGTGATCTTGGATTCAAATGCATATTTGGGGTAGATGATGTAGAGATCATAAGTGTAGATGGCTCTAACTTGATCTTCAAAGGCTTTAGATATGAGAATCTATACTTGGTTGATTTCAATGCTAGTGAAGCTAAATTATCTACATGTTTGTTCACTAAGTCTAGCATGGGTTGGTTATGGCATAGAAGGCTTGGTCATGTTGGAATGAAACAATTGAATAGATTGGTTAAGCATGACTTGGTTAGAGGCTTGAAAGATGTTGTGTTTGAAAATGATAAGTTTTGTAGCTCTTGTCAAGCCAGCAAACAAGTTGGAAACACCCATCCTAAGAAGAGCATGATGAGCACTAGTAAAGCATTTGAGTTATTGCACATAGACTTGTTTGGACCAACACAATACACTAGAATTGGTGGTAACAAATATTGCTTTGTGATAGTGGATGATTACACTAGATACACTTGGGTATTCTTTTCTATTAGATAAAAGTGATGTGTTTGCAACATTCAAATTATTTGTCAAGGGCATTCACAATGAGTTTGAAACAACCATCAAGAGAGTTAGAAGTGACAATGGTAGTGAGTTCAAGAACACTAGAATTGATGAGTTGTGTGATGAATTTGAAATTAGACATCAATTCTCGCCCAAATACACTCTACAATCAAATGGCCTTATTGAGAGGAAGAATAGAACACTTATTTATATGGCAAGGTCTATACTTAGTGAGTACAATATGAGTCAATCTTTTTGGGCCGAAGTTATCAACGTGGCTTGCTATTGTAGCAACCGTCTCTATTGTCACCCATTGAAAGAGAAGACACCATATGAGCTCTTGAATGGTAGAAAGCCCAACATTGCATATTTTTTGTCTTTGGTTGCAAATGCTATATCTTGAAGAAAGACACTAGATTGGGCAAGTTTGACAAAAAATATGATGAAGGATTCCTACTTGGATACTCAACTACTAGCAAAGCATATAGAGTTTGGAATTTAAATAGTGGTACTCTGGAAGAAGTTCATGATGTTGAATTTGATGAAACCAAGGGTTCACAAGAAGAGAATAAGAACTTAGAAGGCGTTAGAGGCATTCAACTTTCAAATGCCATGAAGAACATGGATGTTGATGAATTAAGGCCTAGGCAAGTGAATGATGATGAAAATGATCAAGTGCAAGTGCTCTCTAACTCAAATGTGCAAGATGATACAAATCAAGCTAGCACAAATGGGTCTCATGATAATGAATAAGATCAAGTGGCTAGTACATCATCTCAACCTAATAATCAAGCAAGTGCAAGCAATCAAGTTCCAATCCTCTAACCAACCAATGTTGTAAAGGATCATCCATTGGACTCTATCATTGATGATATTTCAAGAGGTGTGCAAACTAAATCAAGATTGGCTTCATTTTGGGAGCATCTCTTATTTGTGTCATCCATTGAACCAAAGAAGATAGATGAAGCATTTAAGGATGTTGATTGGGTGAATGCTATGCATGAAGAATTGAATAACTTCATAAGAAATTAAGTATGGGAATTAGTAGAGAGACCAAAGGGACACAATGTGATTGGAACCAAATGGGTCTTCAGAAACAAGCAAGATCAAGATGGGATAGTAGTAAGGAACAAAGCAAGATTGGTAGCACAAGGCTATACACAATTTGAAGGTCTTGACTTTGGCGAAACATATGCCCCAGTTGCTAGATTGGAAGCAATTAGAATCTTGCTAGCCTATGCTTGTACCCATAACATCAAACTTTATCAAATGGATGTTAAGAGTGCATTTCTTAATGGTTACATCAATGAAGAAGTATATATTGAGCAACCTCCCGGTTTTAGAGATGACAAGAAACCCAACCATGTGTACAAGTTGAACAAGGCATTGTATGACTTAAAGCAAGCACCTAGAGTATGGTATGAGAGATTGAGGAACTTCCTACTCTCTAAAGGGTTCATGATGGGTAAGGTTGACACCACTCTTTTCATAAAGAAGATTGGAAAAGATTTATTTGTGTTGCAAATCTATGTTGATGACATCATATTTGGATCAACCTTTCAAGATTTTTGTGAAGAGTTTGGAAAGATGATGGCTAATGAGTTTGAGATATCCATGATTGGAGAGTTAAGTTATTTTCTTGGTCTTCAAATCAAGCAATTGAAGAATGGTACATTTGTGAGTCAAGGCAAGTATATCAAGGACATGATCAAGAAGTTTGGCATGAGTGATAGTAAAGTCATTAGCACACCAATGAGAACAAATGGCAACTTGGATAGTGATGCAAGTGGCAATATGGTGGATTAAAAATTGTATCGGTCTATAATTGGAAGCCTACTCTATGTGACCGCATCAAGGCCGGATGTCATGTTTAGTGTGTGCATATGTGCAAGATTTCAATCCTCACAAAGAGAAAGTCATTTGAAGGTTACAAAGAGAGTATTGAGATAGTTGAAGCATACACAAAATATTAGTTTGTGGTATCTCAAAGAAGCAAAGTTTGAGCTAGTTGGTCACTCTGACTCGGATTATGCGGGATGCAAGGTTGAAAGGAAGAGAACCTCGGGCATATGTCAATTGTTGGGAAGATCACTTATTTCATGGTCATCAAAGAAGTAAAATAGTGTTGCATTATCAACCGCCGAAGCCGAATACATATCCGCCGGTAGTTGTTGTGCATAAGTACTTTGGATGAATGCCACTTTGAGTGACTTTGGAATCAAGTTCAAGAAAGTGTCATTGCTATGTGACAATGAGAGTGCAATAAAGCTAACCAATAATCCGGTTCAACATGGAAGAACAAAACACATTGATGTCCGCCACCATTTTATAAGAGATCACCAACAAAAAGGGGATATTTGTATTGAGAGTGTAGACACCAAAGATCAACTTGCCGATATATTCACTGAGCCATTGGATGAGAAAATATTTTGCAAGCTAAGGAATGAGTTGAACATATTGGATTTCTCAAATATGTGTTGATGTACCCCCACTCATATGACATGCCTCTCCTTCGAGCAATCCAAGGTAAAAGTTGATTGACATGGCATACATCCTTGCTAAGGACATGTTTAGTGTATCTAGATATTTTTCACATTTAATAGGCTCATTCATGAAAATCAAATGAATTTGATGATTGTATAGTACCACTATTGCTTCTATGCTTAGTTTGATCTAGTGGTAGCATATGATATGTTTGTGGGCTTGTAAACCTAGTGTTTGATCTAGAAAATGAGTTCTAAGTGTTTAGCTCAACATGGTACAAGATAACCCTTATTTGTAGGTGTGAAGAAGCTTGTCCTTGGATCAAACCGAGTTAAATATCTTTGGCAAATGATCTAGATTAGATCAAATTTGGGAAAATGATCCTTACCCCATTGATTGACATTGATAATCTCAACCTATCTACATTTTGAACCTTTGTGGTCATTGATGACAAAGGAGAGAAAAACAAAGATATTAGTGATTTTAGTACATGGGAAGAAAAAACAAAGATATTAGTGTACTAAGATAGTGAAAAGACAACAAAGGGGGAGAACTTGACATAGGAGGAGAGATATGACAAAGGAAAGAGATCAATTAAAATTTTGAGCACACAAGTAGGGGGAGGAAGCTCATGAACTTGTGTGGTGTATTTGAATGTGCATTTCATATGTTTGCTTGCATGGCACAAGTTTTAAATTTCAATATCCATGCTTGTGTGGTGAATGCTAGTTGTAGGTTTGAATGATGAAATAAAAAACTAGCATGCATAGGTTATTAGTGATTTCATTTCCAAGTGGTATCGAGCTAACTATGGTGCTAAGGATGGTATATTGGTGCACACCGATTGATATCACACTTCAAAGATCCATCTTTTATACCTTAACATCATTTGGTAGACATTGTCTCCTATATTTTCTATCTAAGCATATGTGCAAGCTACAATCTAAACTCTTAGCACATATGTAGGGGGAGCAATTGCTATCATATAGAGTTCATGAAACTTGTCCATATCCTTTTACACATGATAAATATGTCTGGCCAAGCAACATGGATTTAATTGAATTTCAATTCATATATTTGTGAAAGGGTTGTCATCAATTACCAAAAAGAGGGAGATTGAAAGTTCTAGTTTGGTTTTGGTGAATTGATGAAACCCTAAGTGATAACCTAGTTTATCAAGTGATCATGAGATAGGTAGCATACTCTAACTAGAGAAGCAAATGAAGATCATGACATGATGATGGTGATGCCATGGTGATGATCAAGTGCTTGGACTTGAAAAGAAGAAAGAGAAAAACAAAAGGCTCAAGGCAAAGGTATAAGTGGTAGGAGCCAATTTGTTTTTGGTGATCGAGACACTTAGTGAGTGTGATCACATTTAGGATCGATAGCCGTACTATTAAAAGGGGTGAAACTCGTATCTAAATGCGGTTATCAAAGTGCCACTAGATGCTCTAACTCATTGCATATGCATTTATGATCTAGTGGAGTGCTAACACCCTTGGAAATGTTTGTGAAAATATGCTAACACATGTGCACAAGGTGATACACTTGGTGGTTGGCACATTTGAGCAAGGGTGAAGAAGATAGAGTTAAAAATGAGTTAGTCACGCTGGTCACGTAGTGACCGGACGCTGGGGTCCTGTGTCCGGTCAATAGAAGCAGTGAAGACGCTGGCGTCGGTCTTCGACCGAACGCTGGGTCACAAAGTGATTGGACGCTGATGGGGTGCATCCGGTCCTGCTGACGTGGCAACACACAGTGAAGAGGGCGACTGACCGGACGCGTCCGATCGTGAAAAATCGTCTCTAGATGCTTAATGAAAACGACCGGACGTTGAGGTCCTGCGTTCGGTCACTTCAAAGCAGCGCGTTCGGTCTCAACTTAAATGTACTGATGACCGTTGAGATCGGGCGATCAACGTTTGAATCAGGGGACACGTGGCATGCATCGTGCGACCGAATGCTGAAGTCTAGCGTCCGGTCAATCTGACCGGCGCATCCGGTCGCCCCGTGTTCAGTGCAGTGAGGAGCCCAACGGCTCTATTCGTGGGGGCTCTCAATTTAAGCCCTATGGCCGGCTCAAGCTCACTCTCTTAGCCATTTGCATTGACATAGCAACCTTATGAGCTTAGCCAAAACCCTTCCACTCATGTTCATCATATATTCAACATCTTTGTGAGATTGGGAGTGAATCCAAGTGCATTGCTTGAGTGTTTGCATCTAGATGCACTTGGTGTTCGTGTTTCACTGCGGGATTCACTTGTTACTCTTGGTGGTTGCTGCCACCTAGATGGCTTGGAGTAGCGGGGATCATCGAGCGGAGGTTGGTGATTGTCTCCGGCTCCGATCGTGGTGATTGTGAGGGGTTCTTGACCTTTCCTCGATGGAGAACCAAAAGGTACTTTAGTGAATTGCTCATGGCTTGTGTAATCCTCATCTTATGTTGGTTGTGCGGCACCCTATTGAGGGTTTGACGTGTGATGGCAATTAGCGCGTGAACCTCTAAGTGAGTGAATCGCCACAACGAGGACTAGCTTACCGGCAAGCAAGTGAACCTCGATAAAAAATCATTGTGTTCATCATTTGATTTCGAGGTGATTGGTCTTCATTGGTATTCATTCTTATGATTGATTGGTTCTCTCCTCGACACGACGGTATAACTATTTTGCTCACTCTCTTTACATTACCGTAAACTAGTTGTCAAGCTCTTTAGTGTAGCTAGTTGTGAGAGCTTGTTAGTTTGGTTAGTGTAGCTCTTTAATTAGCATTTGAGAGTGCACTAACTTAGTGTAGTGACATAGCTATTGTGTGGATAGAAACTATATAAACTATAATTGTGGTAGGTGGCTTGCATTTTTAGTAGGCTAGCGTAACACTTGCTTTGCCTCATAATTGTCTAACCGGTTTGCTAAGTGTTGTTGTAGAAATTTTTAATAGGCTATTCACCCCCTCTAGCCATTCAGACTTTACAGCTGCTCAACCGTGTGCTCGTGTCGTGCTCTTGTATTTTTATCTCGTGGTTCGGTCTCGTGTGGATCTGGATCCCCCTTCATAGGGCGCCCAGCTTCTCCTTTTATATGCGAAGGGAAAGCGCGGGTTACAACGGAGGAAAATCAGAAGAACGAGAGAGAAGAAGGCTTCCAGGATCGCCGGGTCCCTCTTCTCCTTCATGCGGGTCCCGCCTGAAAGGGTCGAGATGGTGGACTAGAGGGGGGGGGTGAATAGTCTTTTCTAAAATTAATCGCGTCGACTAACCGATATAAATGCGGAATTAAAATAATCGGTCTAGCCAAGACTACACCCCTCTATATATGTTCACTAGCACCTTGCAAAGATACTAATAAAGCAACTAAGGTCTTAGGGCTAGCTAGAGCTCTCCTAAACAATTCTAGGAGCAAGGTCACACAAACCTATGCCACTAGTACTTTAAGTAACAAGGAGCTCCTACACATGCTAGTAAGCAAAAGCACAAAGCTAACTAAGCTCACTAGCAATGCTCAATAACAAGGCAACCAACACCTAATTAGAGCGCAAATACTTAGCTACACAAACTAAGCAATGTGACTAACAAGGTTACTAAAACCAAATTAGCCACGCAAGGGAGCTACTTCTATGCTACACAAGCAAGAAGGTAATTAGCTAGCTACACAAGCTATCTAATTACAAGAGCAACTACACAAGCTTAAGATATATATATAAGTAATTACAAGCTTGTGTAATGGGATGCAAACCAACGGGAAGAACAAGGTTGACACGATGATTTTTCTTCCGAGGTTCACGTGTTTGCCAAAACGCTAGTCCCCATTGTGTCGACCGCTCACTTGGTGGTTCAGCGGCTAATTAGCATCACCCGCTAAGCCCGCACGTCGGACACCGCAAGAACCTACCCCTTGAGTGAGGGTAGCTCAATGACACGCTTTACTAAAGTTGCTCTTCGCGATTCCCGCGGGGCGAGCACAATGCCCCTCACAAGCACTTCTCCGGAGCACCGCACAAGCTTCTTGCGCGCTTCGACGGAGACCACCACCAAGCCGTCTAGGAGGTGGCAACCTCCAAGAGTAACAAGCACCACCGGCTTGCAACACGACCACCTAGTGCCACTCTATGCAACCTCACGATGCAATCGCACTAGAATCGCTCACTCACACAATCGAATGATCACTATCAAGTATATGTGTGATGGAGGGCTCCCAAGTACTCACAAGCATGGACACTAAGTCCCTTGAGGTGCTCAGCACCAGCCATGGCCGAGGGCCACTTCTATTTATAGCCCCAAGGGCTAAACTAGCCGTTACCCCTTCACTGGGCAACGGTCGAGCCGACCGGACGCTCCGGTCGTGTTGACCGGACGCTGGACCTCAGCGTCCGGTCGCCCGTAGACGGCCACGTGTCCCGGTTCCAACGGTCACTTGACTTGACCGGACGCTGAACCCCCAACGTCCGGTCGTTTCCAGTAAGGTACCGACCTCGACCGGACGCGTCCGGTTACACTTGATCGGACACAGCCAGCGTCCGGTCACACTCCCGGTTTCTGCGTCATCGTACGTCAGCCTGACCGGACGTAGCCTGCCAGCGTCCGGTGCATTCAGATCCAGCGTCCGGTCAGTTGACCGACGCCAGCATCTTCGTGACTAACTCGTTTTCACTTCTAACTTCATCACCCTTGCTCCAATGTGCTAACCACAAGAACTTGCATCCGGCGCAATAGAAAATAGGCATTCTATTTTCCCGAAAGCGCCGAAAGAGGGACCCAAACCCATCTCACCCCTGCAAACACCACCTCCTTTGTAAATGTGCCAACACCACCAAGTGTACACCACCATGTGTATGTGTGTTAGCATTTTCACAATCATTTCCCAAAGGATGTTAGCCACTCAACTTGCCACGCCACTCGATCCTAGTGACAATGCAAAGTTAGATCACTCGAGTGGCACTAGATGACCGATATGCAAACAAGTTTGCCCCTCTTGATAGTAACGCCATCTATCCTAAACCCGGTCATAAACTTCTCTACACACCTATGACCGGTGAAATGAAATGCCCTAGGTTATACCTTTGCCTTGCGCATTCCATTCCATCTCCTTCAATGTCGATGCAACACATGCACCAACACGATCAACAATGATATGATCCACTTCATATCATCACATGATCATATTGGTTCATCGATCTTGACTCTACTTGCTCTTCACCGTTGCTATCGTCCATCGGCGCCAAGTCTTGCTCAAGCTTCACCGCCACGCGGTCCATTACTCCAAAGCCTTTGACTTGCCCTTCACGCTTGCAACCGGTCCATCAAGCCAAGTCTTGTCTTGATCTTCTCCACCTTGATCACATGACTCAATGTCATGTCTCATATGCAATAAGCTCCTTCATCATCACATGTGTGAGCTTTGCAACATCTCCAAGCCATTTTTACCTTCATGACATATGTTGCTCATACACATATACCTGTGGACTAATCACCTGTGTATCTCACATAAACACAATTAGTCCACCTAGGTTGTCACTCAATTACCAAAACCAACAAGGACCTTTCACCGCCGATCCTGTAGATGTCAACAGGGAAGGCTCCACGTCGCGGCCCTATTCGTCACTGCCGTCATCTGCCGGTCATGGCGTTCCATTCCGTGACAGCGGACGTCGTGGTGAACTGACGCGCCTGTCAGCGTTCATACGAGTGTTAGACAAAACAGCACCGGCACGTCCGACGCTGTTCTTGATGTGAATCCTCAGGTACGGCCCGTCATGGCCACAGGTTACATCGTGGCGTGACAGTCTCTTCCCTGGTGTCAGAGTTTTGACCCAGACCCATACGCTTGGACCTGGCATGGTTGGCGGCGGTATGAGTCCCCGTCGGACGAGATGGAATCCGTGTCCTTGTGGTCGGCCGAGACGGAGCCCGTACCCGAGGGGTCGGACGAGACGGAGCCCGCGACCTTAGGGTCGGACGAGGCGGAGCCCGCAGCCTTTGGGTCGGACGAGACTTTTTAATACGTCTTGCCTCATCCGGGAAAGTTAGCGTGAACACTAATTTTCTTGCTTTGGGTATCCCTAATATCAATACCCGACATTACCTAACTGGGCTTACAGATACACCAACATTAGTGAGCTTTTAGTAGGCAGTAGCTCAGGTGTACTACCTCCGTCCACGAAAGAATGAAATTCTCACATTTTGATGAGTCAAACAATTTAAACTTTAACTCAAATCATATAAAAAAGTGCTAACACTCATGAAACAAAATAAGTACCATTAGTTTAGTTATAGAATATATTTTCATAATAAATTTATTTAAAAACATAAGTGCTAATATTATTTACTATAAACTTGGTTAAACTTAAGCTAATTTGACAGGCACGGTTTTCATAATTATATTTTTTTAGACGGAGGGGTACTACGTACGCAGGTCTTAAGGAAATCCGGAATGTTACAAAGTGCTCATGGTATGCATAAGCACATATCTCAATTTATTTCTAATTATAAAAAAGGAAGTTGATAGAACAATTCGTGTTTTTAGGAATTTAGGATACCACAAGCTGAGTTTATTGACTTGTGTTCCCTGGCAGTTCGCCAAGGCATATTAGGACAATTATTCCATTTCCATAGATTTCGGCCCTGTTCGTTTTTCTTAAAATCCGTACTTTTTAGCTTTTTTTTTTCCAGCTAGAACAGTATTTTTCTCTCACAACAAATCAGTCGGAACAATGTTTCGACTTATTTTTTCAGCGAAGCGAACATGCCGAAAGGTGCTATGGCGGCTGTAGCTTTGTCCTTAATCCATCGTATTTCGTGTGATTGGTACTAACACCACTTTATTATATTCGTAAAATATACTGCAAAACAAGCTAGTTGTGCTTATACTAGTCACGCAGAATTAAGAGGGAATCAGTGGCGAGGATGTTGGCCCTTGGCGATCGTCATGCGGCAGCGGCAGACCCACAAAATATTTCAGGGGTCTGAACAATATTGTTGTCCGATCTTAAATCTTAGCCCTCCAACATTATAGAACTTTGCCTAAAAATTTATGAGGACTCCACAGGAGTTCCACTGCTGCGATATGAATAGGGGGGCTTGAGCCCCCCCGCCCCACTGCCGGCAGACATCATCGGCATAATAGTTTCCGTTTCAGGGATAATCAGCGAAACTTGTCGAGTACCTATAACGAGTGACTCATAAGTTAGCTCTAATTTTTTTTTTCATATTTTAATAGAGAAGTGAGAGAGCTAATACATATAATTCAAGACTACGTGAGAGTACGTCGTATATGTTAAAATTTCACACTATTGAGAAAGCTAGCCTAGAGCTGACGTTGCGGGTGCCCTGAGTAGCGCAGCATGTGACTCTGAGGCCCGTTTAGATCCAAAAATTTTTGGATTTTGGTTCACGGTAGCATTTTGTTTGTATTTGGTAATCAGTGTCTAATTATGGACTAATTAGGTTCAAAAGTTTCGTCTCGCGATTTCTTACCCAACTGTGTAATTAGTTTTTTTTCGTTTACATTTAGTACTCTATACATGTGCCGTAAAATTTGATGTGACGAATATTACGCAAAATTTTTTAGAATCTAAACATGCCCTAAAATTGGCGCACAGCCTGCCTGCCTGTGGACGAACGAGTCCGCAAGCAAGCTGCTGGGTGTGGCTGGGTTGGTGCAGTCCCCGTCCAATTCCCCGCTGCCCCTTTTCCTGCGGCCTGCTCCCTCCCGGCCTCAGCTTCCCCGCCGGCGACCAATAATCCGGCGACGGAGAATCCATGGCACCCATACTATTGTTTAATGACGCGGATTAGTAGTACTAGGAGTAGTATAGTTTAGCTGCAATAATGGAGCGTAGATTATTGTCGCAGCCTTTGTTTAGTTGGAGATCGATTTAACTAATCACGGGGCGGCAGGGAGCTAGGGAGCGTTCCACTGGCTGGCTGGGCTGAGCCCGGCTGGCCAGCTCACTCACAGAAACACTATTTATATCCAGATAGAATAGTATTTTTTTCTCACAACAATCAGTCGGAATAGTATTTTTTAGTCCTGCTGAACAGGTCCTGGGTAAAGCTACCAGCTAATTGGCGCGGGCTATTCTAATGCCCTAAAGCTTCCCTGCACTTGACCTGTGACCAGGATCCACGTTCTCTGACGACTTGGGATCACTTTGGGATGTAAAGTGTACTATCCTCCTCAGTTGTAACAAACCGTCACACGGCGACTTGCAAGGTGTGGTTAACTACAACCGCGGTAACTTTTACTATAACCCAGTTACCTACCCATATATGCATGCATGCTGCACTGCAGAGTGCAGGTGGTGGGCCGTTGGATCTCTTCACGCGATCAACGTGCACCGGTCGGTAGCACGTGTACTACTCCTAGCAGACGTCATGTCAGGGACGTCAAACAGTCTGTTCGATTGGCTGGTTCGTATTGTTGCTGATTCATTTATATAAGAGAGAAGTACTACTGACTAATTTAGATAAACAATGTTTTTATGAGGGGCTGGCCAGCCCAGCCAGCTAGCCCCAGCCGACCACGGATGAGGACGAATGTTAACTATTATTGTACTATACTAATCAGGAAGCAGATGATGAGGCGGCCAGGACCGGGAGGCAGCAACCGACCGCTGCCAAAACCGAACCTAAAGCCGTCGCGCTCGCTCTCGTTTTCTGCCCGGGAATCGATCGGCAGGCGGAAAGGAAACGCACGCGAAGCCCCGCGAGGCCGCTGTTGTGGGGTCGGGTCGACAGGGACGCGCCCCCTGCTGCGCCCACTATGTAAAGATGGCAACGGGACTCCGACGATTCCCCACGAGAAATTCCCCTATTAGGAACGGGGATGGTGCCAAGTCCATTCCCACAGAGATTAAAATGGTAGGAACTTAATCCCCGTCGGGGCTGGCGGGGACGGGGACGGTTCCCAATCCCCCGACCCCGATCCCCGTATCCCCGCCCCGCTAGCAGCTGTGTAGGTGCGAACCAGCAAGTGAAGGCCCATCTAAGGGCCCAATTACAGGCAGCCAATATATATGCTGCGAGTCTGCGAGTAACCCTAAAGCTATCCTTTCATCCTTTCCTTCCAGAACCAGCCGGCAGCCGCCGCTAGGTTCTGTCTCATCCCTCGCTGTCCCGCACCAGACGCGACGCGACTCCGCAGAGGCCGGGGCGCCGACACAGCACCGCCAGCAGCGTCCGCGGCTCCGCTTCGCCCCTCTCATCTCCCGCACCAGAGACCAGACGCGACTCCGCCGAGGCATCCCAACGTCCGAGTCTGCTCTTGTCGTGTGTGTTCTGAGAGAACGCTGGCGGCTCAAATCCAGCCTGTTGGAGTGCTAGTAAGTGCGATGGTGTATGTAGCTTGCTAGTGCATTTAAGCCTGCTCTTGTTCCTTCCCTCTACATCTGTGTGCTACTTGATCTGTGAGTGCAATGATGTATGTACAACGTGCTGATGTATGTATTGCGTGCTTGCAATGGTGCTTCTGTATCGGAATTTCACGGTGTTCAATTTGTTATGTTCCTGACCTCTTCTACGGCTATACTCTTCTATGACTGTCATTGAAACGGGGACGGGTTCCCCGCGGGGATCAATTCCCCGCTCGGGGATGGGGATGGGGCCCGACGGTTTTGACGGTGACAGGGACAGAGACGGGGAAATTTGTCCCTGGGGACGGGGATGAGGAGTCATTTCCCGACGGCAATTCCCCGTTGCCATCTTTACCACTATGGCACTGTCACCTGTTGCCGTCACTCTTTTTTTTTATCCCCTCCTCCGTCCACTGTCACCCGCGCCTCGTATT
Source organism: Miscanthus lutarioriparius (assembly GCA_904845875.1). NCBI lineage: Eukaryota > Viridiplantae > Streptophyta > Magnoliopsida > Poales > Poaceae > Miscanthus > Miscanthus lutarioriparius. The sequence goes on along the minus strand of CAJGYO010000011.1, from coordinate 36,113,171 downwards.
CTCGACCACATTAATTGCTGCTAGAGACCGTTTTCGTATTTGGTATACGTACTACGTACGTTGGGGGAGACTGTGGAGGAAATTTCGAGGGTGAGACTTGTCCCTTGCCAGCATTTTTTCTCTCGACCAATGCTTGTTTTTTACCACTAAAATTGACTTTGAAGCGTGTACGAGTGGTACGTACGTAGGAGTCCAGCTAAACAAGAGCACCAGCCTGCTTTGTGTTGGACTGTACTAATAAAATAGTCACACACCGTTCAGGCGTTCACACACCACATGGCACCACCCTGTTGCTGTTGGGCGGGCGAGGCGTGAGAGAAAAGAGGCGGGCACGCTTTGCGTTGCCTGCCGCAACATGACGGCTGGCTTTCCTGGTGGGGGACGCGGTTGCATGCCGGCGGGTCGGCGAGGAACACGCTGATGCGCTCTACGAGTAGGAGTAGTCAGCTAGACAGCCTAGGCATCAGGCCTCGTCGCGCGGGCCTACATGCCAGCGGGTGCGGGTCGGCGCTCATTTGAGCCTGATGGCAGCGGACGACGCCTGCCGGCCCTGGTACGCGTCGTCGAGCGCAGCGCCGTCGGGGGCCACCGGCAACCAATACTGCGCCATCACTGAGCGGCTACACGGCTCGTCGTAGCAGTAGTCCTACTTGTAGGAGTAGCAGCAAAGCAGTGGTCAGTCGAGGAGTGGCCCCAGGCGGCCCCCCGTCCTCCTCTGGCTCCATCTCAGAACACGACTACACGAGGCCCCAGTCGCCCATGTGCCTGTGTGTGCGGCAAGTGCCGGGGATCCCCACGACTGGACGACACGTAAAAGACAGGCCGGATCGGGCGTGGCCCGCGTCGGCCCCACCCGGGCAGCGTCGGACGCAGGGAGGTGACAGCACGAGACGGGCCACGGGCGGGGGGCACGCCACGCTCGCCCGTACGGGTACGTACCAGTCCCACAGCGCTGGCTGCCCAGGAAAGATTCGCGCTCGCGCCGTGGGGGCACACCACCGGGTGCAGCAGCAGCCGGGTCCGGCCTCCGGGTGGGGGCGCCATCCGTAGCCAGCCACTCGCCCGTGAAAGCTTTTACTTCTACGGAAAGAACCGAGCAGCGCAACCTGTTCCCAAGTAGCCACCCCCACCCAGCACCCACCCACCGCGCGCAGGGCAGTCCCCACCCATCCACCGATCCATCGCATTCCACCCGTCTCTCTCGGCGCCCTCACCCTCCACTCCGCTGCTGCCTCCTGCTTCCTCCTTGCCGCCGCGACCGCGACCGCGACCGCCGCTCGCTGTCGAGGCCAGCCAGAGGAGAGGAGTATAGTCAAGTCCGCGGCCACCTCACCTGCCCAGGCTCAGACCCCCCAGCCTCCCTCAACGCAAGCCGCCTCGCCTGACGCCTCGTCTCCTCCACGCCACACACGCACGCCGCGCTCACCCCCGCCTTCCCTTCCCTTCTCTTCCCTTCCCCGGCGACCCGGATCCCACCGCGCCCGCGGCGCCAGCGAGCTCCGCCGACGAGTCGTCGGCCTCCCGGAGCTCAGCACGCAGGTGGGGCCAGTGAGCTGTGCAGAGGGTCTGGTTGTGCGTGTGGCCGCGGGCGTCGTCGGGGCAGATCCATGGAGCTCAGCCGCCCGCAGCGCGGATAGTACTGCACGTCTGCACCAGTGGATCGCGAGGACTGCCCCACCTGCTGCTGCTTGTTTGTTTCGCTAGCCATTTTTGAGGCGTCTGGTTTAAAAGACATGGCCGCGCCCAACCCTGGAGCGGCTGCTGGCTCAGGTTTGGGTTCTTGTCTCTAGCAGTCTAGCTGAATTTCTCGTTCCTATGCTATTGTGCTACGCCTTCTTTGAATTTGCTGCGGTTTCGCTAAATTGGCTTGTGCGAAACTACTGAGGCACTGGGCCCTGGATAGGGTCGAGTTCGTTGGGTGGACTTCAATAGTTGACTAATTTGTGTGGAAAACGTCGCAGAATTCTCATAATTTCAGTGGACGTCAGTAAACGGAAATTTTAGGGGAACCAACGATTTTCCTTAATAATTGGCTTGCAACTCTCGATGATTCGTTTAGATTGTTCTCTGTCGAGTGTCGACAGAGTAGTTTCATATTTTGACCACGTTTTCTCCTTATACAGAGGCATGCGTGTCACCAGTTCTCCAATGGAGAAAAGTTTGGATCGGAGACCTATTACAAATCTAGATCTGTTACTTTGATTTTTAGTGTCTGTTTTATGTGGCTAGTTTACCACCAGTATTGTTGCTTCTCGAATGGGGTATTTTGATGTGGTGGATTGGATCCATGTGCTCCTGTTCAGTCTGCAACTTTTAGCATTCTTCCTAATGGTTCAGATAGCTCATGATTAGTAGTTATAAAATCGAACTATAAAATAGAGAAAAAACAACTATTTCTGTATGTTCTGTATTTGCTCTGATGACCCATTGATGCTAATTAATTGCTTCTATTCAGGAGGAATGCCTAGTGACGCCCTGTACCGGGAGCTGTGGCATGCGTGTGCTGGGCCGTTGGTCACAGTACCTAGACAAGGCGAGCGCGTCTATTACTTCCCCCAGGGCCATATGGAGCAGGTATTCACTGGTTTGATCAATCTTGTATTTTGTGGCGCCTCTGTGTGCACATGGATTTGGGGTTTCTTTTCCTCAAATTGTTCATGATTTCTTTTATAGCTTGAGGCTTCTACACACCAGCAGCTTGATCAGTACTTACCGATGTTCAATCTACCACCCAAGATCCTATGCAGTGTAGTCAACGTGGAACTACGGGTCAGTGTGTTTTTTAGATTCTGTCTGGTGCAACCTCCTTGCATGTGTGTTTTGGGGGATTGGTTGTTCTAGGTACTGAACTGACAAATCTTATAATTGTGCTCAATCTGTTGAACTCTGCAATTCAGGCCGAAGCTGATTCAGATGAAGTTTATGCTCAAATTATGCTGCAACCAGAAGCTGATGTAAGTCTGCATAGTTTTACTCCTGAGAACATTCAAGTGTTCCTTTCATTTCTGTTTTTGGTTTGGTACTACTTCATTGCCTTTTTACATAAAATTACATGTACATACATTTATTTATTTATCCTGAATATGCTTGATCAGCAAAATGAACTCACCAGCCTGGACCCTGAACCAAAAGAACCTGAAAAATGCACTGCCCATTCCTTCTGCAAGACACTGACAGCTTCAGATACGAGCACTCATGGCGGTTTTTCTGTTCTTCGGAGGCATGCTGAGGAATGTCTTCCTCAGCTGGTTAGCATCAAAAGCATTGTATGACTCAAAGAGATTTCTTGACTAGCAGATATATATTACTGTGTATAACCTTTTGTAGGACATGTCTCAAAATCCACCCTGCCAAGAACTGGTTGCCAAAGATCTTCATGGCACTGAATGGCATTTTCGGCACATTTTTCGAGGTGTTTTGCACTCTTCACTATGCTTGAAAATTCCTTCTATTGAAAAATAGCCTTTCTTAATTTGTATTTATATCTCTTAATTTTGATGTAATCCGCTCCAGCGTTGCATAAACACAGAGATATTCTGTAGTTCCATTTCCATTTTTTAGTCTCATGCCTGCCTTCCCATGTTTCTTCCAGGGCAACCCAAGAGGCATCTCCTTACCACTGGCTGGAGTGTCTTTGTTAGCTCAAAAAGATTGGTTGCTGGGGATGCATTTATCTTCATGAGGTACAATATCCTGACTCCCAGAGCATGATAACTGGAGAGGTTTGGTGCATTTTGCACCTGTCACCCAGCTTTTGGTTTAATTGGGGATTGTTGGAATCCGGAATCCTGCGTAGGTTGTAGCCAAAGGAGGTGGGAGGCCGGGGCTTTGGTTCCTGGCGGCAGCGAGGCTGAGACGCCGTGCTGTCTCTCTGTGTGTGCGCGTGTGGAAAGGCAGGGGTGACAGGGAGGGAGCAGGAGAGATTATTCAGTCTCCAGCTTGTCTTTATTAACAATAGAGTCTAGGCTTTAGCCAAATCCTAACGAACGCTTGAACTAATCCAACTTGACTGAGCCTATCGTCTAGGGAGTCTGGTGGCCAGGACCAGGCCCAGGTGCGTGCCCCTCAGCCAATGCATGCTGCGCCTGAACTAAGTGACTGAGATCCTATGGTTTTCAGCCATTGCATGCAGGTGACCAGGGCCAAGTCCAGGCGCCTCTCAACCATGCATGCTGGTGACCAGGACTAGGTCCAGGCGCCTCTGAGCCACCGGTCTTGGCCATAACATCTACAATAACATCTCTCCCTCCCTCGACAAACAGCTCGTCCTCGAGCTGAAACGTATACTACGCCTACCATAACATCTCTCCCCCCCCTTGACAAACAGCTCGTCCTCAAGCTGAAACGTCGGGAACGCGCCGTGGAAGGTGTCGACAGGCTCCCATGTAGCCTCCGCATCAGGCAGTCCCGGTGGTGCCATGGTCGGCACCCTCATCCTGAGAGTCATCGTTGTCGTAGTCGGTCACCTCCAAGTAGAAGAGGCGCTGGCACTCGTGGCCGCGCCGGACGCCTGTTGCACTACCTGTCGCCGTGCTGCCACCGGCGCCTCAGCTGCTCGCACTGCCTGCTCCGCCCCCTGGCTCCACCGCGCCCATTCTGTCGTCTATCACCAGCCGAGCTCGCCGAACGTCGCCGGCAAGGCCTCTGCTACAATTGCGATGAGCAGTATGTGTGCATCCACAAGTGCTAGCGACTCTTCTAATTGGAGGTGACCGACTACGACAACGGCGACTCAGGATGAGGGTGCCGATGATGGCACCACCGGGACTGCCTGAGGTGGAGGCTACATGGGAGCCTGTCGACACCTTCTGCGACGCGTTCCCGACGTTTCAGCTGTTTGTCGAGGGAGGGAGAGATGTTATTGTAGGCATAGTATACCAGTGGCTCAGAGGCTCCTGGACCTGGTCCTGGTCACCAGCATGCATGGCTGAGAGGTACCTGGACTTGGCCCTGGTCACCAGCATGGCTGAGGAGTATAGGATCTCCGTCAATTAGTTCAGGGGCGGCATACAGTGGCTGAGAGGGGCACGCACCTGGGCCTGGGCCTGGCAACCAGACGAGCTGGAGATTGAATAATCTCTCCCGCTACCTCCCTGTCACCCCAGCCTTTCCACACGCACACACACAGAGACACAGCACGGCGTCTCAGCCTCGCCGTCGCCGGGAACCGAAGCCCCGGCCTCCCACCTCCTTCGGCTACAACCTAGCAGGATCCTGGATTCCAACAGGGATGAACTTTTATATTTCTGTACTCATTATGGATTACTTTTTACTTTCTGCTGAATGGCAGAGATGAAAATGGTGAGCTACGGGTTGGTGTAAGGAGGCTCATGAGACAAGTAAATAGCATGCCGTCATCTGTCATATCAAGCCACAGCATGCATCTTGGAGTCTTGGCCACAGCCTCCCATGCCATCTCTACTGGAACCCTCTTTTCTGTTTTCTACAAACCAAGGTTTGATATCTTTTGTTTGCTTTATCTATACATTTGACTGCAGTACACTTATTAATGGACGTGCAACTATCCTGTGTATTTGACTGTACTTTCTATTTGCTAATTTCTCTCTGTTTCAAACTTCAAAGTCAGTTCTGTACTCTGCTTCAGTTGTAAACAAGCCTTTTGTTTGTAGCTACTGCATCCATTGAGTGATGTCTTATCCCTTGCCCTTTTCGTTGCACCAAAGTTACCTACTACGGTTGTCCTAGTTAGCATTAATGCGTGCATGTTTCGTTTCCTTCATAATCTTGCCCGCTAAACTTTATGCTCCTTTTCTGTGTTCCCAGAACTAGCCGATCTGATTTTATTGTGAGTGTTAACAAGTACCTTGAAGCTAAGAAGCAGAAAATATCTGTTGGAATGAGGTTTAAGATGAGATTTGAAGGTGATGAGGCTCCTGAAAGAAGGTATGGTTTGGACTTGCTTTCATTTAAACATTTTATTTATGCTGGGAGCAAATTAACATTTCTGTCTCTGATTACAGGTTCAGTGGAACAATTATTGGCATCGGCAGTTTGCTGGCAATGTCAAAATCTCTGTGGGCAGATTCTGACTGGAGATCTCTAAAGGTAATGACAATTTTTTTCTTTGTTAAATTAGTAGTGTGCTATCTGCAAATTGTGCAGAGTGATGCATTATATTTATTTTCTTTATCTTCTAAATGTTAACCTAAACTGTAATTTTTACCAGGTTCAATGGGATGAACCTTCATCCATTCTTCGTCCAGATAGAATCTCACCATGGGAAGTGGAGCCTCTGGATGCAGCTAATTCACAATCCCCTCAACCTCCATTAAGGACTAAGCGTCCACGACCCCCAGCTTCACCTTGTATGGTTTCAGAACTTCCTTCAGGTTTTGGTAAGGAGTCCCTTAATACTTGTTATGAAATATGGTTCAGCTTCTAGAATGCTCAGTTCATGGATACCATAAGCATTCTTGGATATGAATACGATGTGCTCTCCTACTGTATCTGAGTTCTTGTGGCATTCATGTTAGGACTCTGGAAATCTCCAACTGAATCATCCCGTACACTCTCATTTTCGGAACCTCAACGGGCTCGAGAGTTATTTCCTTCAATTCCCACGTCAACCTTCTCATCTTCATCAAACGTCAGTTTCAATTCAAAGAATGAGCCATCCATGCTAACCAGTCAGTTCTACTGGTCAGCAAGGGATACAAGAGCTGACTCCTGCGCCGCTAGCACCAACAGAGTCATTGTTGAAAAGAAGCAAGAGCCAAGTTCTGGTGGTTGCAGATTGTTTGGAATTGATATATGCTCAGCTGAGGAAGAAGTATTACCTGTGGTTACTGCTCCAGGTGTTGGTTATGAGCAGACTGCTGCCTCTGTAGAGTTGAACTCGGATAAGCTCTCACAGCCATCAGATGTCAACAATTCTGATGCCCCAGCAGCTAGCAGTGAGGGTTCACCTCTTGAATCCCAAAGCCGGCAAGTGAGGAGTTGCACCAAGGTGATTTTATATCACATTAGTTTTTTCTCATTGTGTTCTGTTCTTGCTTGTGGTTCACTGGGTAACTGATTAATGTTGTGCAAACAGGTAATTATGCAAGGAATGGCAGTTGGAAGGGCTGTAGACCTGACAAAGCTTAGTGGCTACAGCGATCTTTGCCAGAAGTTGGAGGAGATGTTTGACATCCACGGGGAGCTAGGTTCCACACTCAAGAAATGGCGGGTCATTTTCACCGATGATGAGGATGACATGATGCTTGTTGGGGATGATCCTTGGGAGTAAGAACCCTTCATCTCTGTATGAACGAGTACTTTTTTCCATTATTGAAGTCCTAATCCCTGTGCATTGCATCTTTCTTCAGTGAGTTTTGCAGAATGGTGAAAAGGATTTACATTTACACATATGAGGAGGCAAAGAGGCTGACATCCAAGTCGAAGTTACCGGTTAGCAGTGACAGCAGCAAGCTGAGCGCTGTAAACTCACTGTCTGAATGACTCTATCAACAAAGACTGCAGAGTGCTAACGTCCCTCTAATTTTGTTATTTCCACCATTGATTATGGGGGTAAATGCCCATCATTGCTCCGTGGGCTGAAGTTGTGGTTGGCATTCAATTGCCTTGAGTTTTGGAGGCCTTTGGACTGCCATGCCAGCATGAGCCTCCTGGAAGAGGCACTCTGGCATCTGTGTGCCATTTCCCGTTTGTCTGTGACGTCTAGTAGGAGTATCCATGGCTTGAAGAAAGAACTGGTCAGCTGCAAGATGGACGGACGGTGCCTTTGCCTCTCCTTCGACTACTTAGCTAGTAATTAGTACTATGTATGTAATGAATGTATATAGTGCCATTAAGATGCCCATGCCCTGGTATTGAGGTTCGGGCATTTGTATGCATCAATTGTGGTTCCGTAATTGTTATCTTTAGCAGTAACAAACCTGAGGGTGTAGGTGGTCAGGTGGGAGATGTTTCTTTCAGCAACAATCTTTGCGGAAGTGATCTGTATATAGTCTACTGTTTAATAAGCAATGCTGTGCAACTTGTGCTCCTAGCCTTTGCACTCTACAATGGCGCTTTTCTTGTGCCGGATGTTTGCTTGATGACTGCCTATTTTCGTGCATTTGCCCGTGCCTTTTGTTGTCTGAGGAGCGAGAACCAGGGGACCAGTCTGCAGTGTGCCCTGCCCTTTGTGGCCTCATCAGTCCAAAAAAGAAGAGAGGCGTCAGTTGTGCTCCTGTTTCAGAATGTATCATATCAGAATCCAGAACCATTGTGATGAGAAACGTTGTGCCGTGTTCGATTTATTCATGTGGCCGCTGGTTACGCGTCAGGCTCCACAACAATGGTTCAAACACAGCCGCTATTTTTTTTAGCACACTTATAACCGCTAGTTGTGTTTGTCTCTGGGGCCACTAATATCAGGAAGGACACCCCAAACTACATGCCAACGGGCAACGGGTGCGTGCTACTTGCTTACACATTTTCATATGCTAGTTGCTTACTACTTCTAGTGCCGGTAGGGCAGTCCACAGCATGGCAGATATATAGGGATGAACGCATCCCTTAATGGTAAGTTAGAGTAGCTTTTTGTAGTTTTACGGTTAAAAAAATATAGTAGTTTATTCTAAAAAAAAAATATAGTAGTTTTTTGTAGTTAACATATCCTGTAACTTTATTTCTGACTCGGCAAAACTATACTTACTGGTAAGAAAGAACAAGTTTATCGAGATTCTTCCTATTAATGCGGGATGTTTAGGCGCCTGCACATACTGTAAGACAAAGCAGGCCCGTGGTCATTTGGGAAGCTATACCATTGACAGCTTGGTAAGTATATTCAGAATTTGTCTATTGTGGAGCAATGCTGCTGTTGCTTGAAACTCCATGTAAATCATTTGAGCTTCAATCTATTGCAGGTGGATCGTGTGAAAACTGTTGTCTCCGAAGGTGTCCGGGAGATCTGGTTGAGCAGCGAAGATACTGGTGCTTATGGTAATCTCGATCCTCCTTTCATACTAGAGCATTTGAAGGAGATAGCTGCCGTTTTGTGTCATCCTCCGTTTACTCTTTCCTCCATGTTCCTGTGCAATCTGGAAGTGATTCTGTTTTAACGGTATAGTTTAACTTCAACTCTTGTTCTGGAAAGCTTTTTAGCAGCAAACATACAACATGAATATTCTTTGTTTCTAACTTATATCCAGTGTCTTAACCTGGATCTGACTCAGTCTATGATTGCACATCCCAGGCAATGAATCGTGAATACACTGTTGGCGAGTTCAGAAAGGTAGTTGACACTCTGTGTGAGCTTGTCCCTGGAATGCAAATTGCTGCAGATATTATCTGTGGCTTTCCTGGTACGCTAAGCAAGTTCTCAGTTTAACAATTCGCTCTTATTATTTATAAGTACATCTGAATGATATTTTATTAATTGAATGCCACAAAAGATGTTGCTGCTAATAGTTTGCACTGAACTGACATCCTATTTTCAGGTGAGACTGATGAAGATTTTTCTTAGACTGTTAACCTCGTAAAGGAATATCAATTCCCTCAAGTCCACATTTAACAGTTTTACCCCAGACCAGGTAAATTGTTCTTTCTCAAGCCACAATGTTCTGTAAAACTACAAGTCTTGGTTGCTGATATTCTTTTCCTACATGTACATCTACAACGTGATTTTTGTAGGGACGCCTGCTGCTAGGATGAAGAAGGTACCAAGCAATGAAGTGAAAAAGCGGAGTCGTGAATTGACTTCAGTTTTCGAATCATTTTCACCATACCAAGGAATGGAAGGCAAAGTAGAGAGGATCTGGATCACCGAGATTGCGACTGATGGTGTTCACTTGGTAAGTGCATACCAATTCTTGTCACTGATCGCTAATCATGTTCATGCCCGGTGCAAAGCTTACCCTGAAATGATCTTTTCCTGCACAGGTTGGACATACCAAGGGATATATCCAGGTGCTGGTAATTGCTCCAGATAGCTTGTTAGGAACGTCAGCAAATGTGAAGATCACATCTGTTGGACGATGGTCTGTCATGGTGATGTGATAGAAGGATCTGTTGCAGTAGGAGAAGCACCGAAGCAAACTAGTGCCAAACTGCAGAAAGAAGACATACACCAACAGGTGGAGGAAGCTGGTTGTTGTGCCACTGACTCTTGCGGCGCCTGTGCATGCTCCAATGAGGCACAACAGTTTGGCCCAGAACGATGTGAAGACACGTCTCATGCCCCGCAGACCTGTGGTGATGTTTACTCGTCAGGAGGCACTCCAGCCTAAGCGTAGAGGGAACTGCGAAAGAAAGTGACAGCAGTGCAGCACATTTACTAGGGAAGGAACGGCAGGTGAAAGTAAACTAGGAGAGGGGCAAGTATAAATATTGACACGATTTTGTGGTAACACGGTTTGGCCGTCAGCTTTGCTGTAACGATAGCCCTGCTTGTAAATTGTAATCCTTACCAGCAAGATTTCATCGTCATCCTCCCCCTAGGCTAAGGCGGTGTTCGTAACTTGTACTGGTTGTTCTCGAACGTGTCGCTGATCAATTTTGGCGGTTTGTTTACTCGATCTGTTCTGTATGTCGTCGCAAAATTGTGCCACTACACAAATACATCGTTGCGCCAACAGATGCTAGACCGTCTGGTCAAGCACTCCGGATAGCACCCTCGCGGCCTGGGTTCGATCCTCCGCGGAGACGAATTGCGGTGCCGAAGGTAAAAAATACCCCATATCTATCCAGCGTTATTCAAAGTACGTACTCGTGACACCGGGGTAACAGGTCTCTGTGTACGGACAGGGTATTTCGGAGATTTTCTCGGACTGGGTGAAGAGTATCAGGGCCGGCCTGAGGGCGGGCGGACGGGGCGGTGGCCCTGGCCCCAAATCCCATGGGCCCCATCCCAGGTATATACGTATTATAGTATTCAGTAGTATATCCGTTGCTTGGTTAAGACTCAGCAGTGCAGTTTGCGTTGTTTGCTAGCCTGCCCCAGAAGGCCTTCGGCAACTCCCGACTCCTACTATCTGGCTGACTCCTATACTAGGCATAGCTCTGACTGCTTCGTATGAACCAGGACACGCAAGCACGGGTAGATGAATTAATATGATCGCAGAGATGGTCTATACATAAGTTTTTTTTAAAGAATAATTCAAGCACTTCGAGAGATTCAAACAAGTTGGTGATAGTTGTTGTCGAGGAACCAAAACATACCATCATTAATGACTTCGCATCGAGGAACGCTAAAAAAATTAAAATATATACGAATTGTTTCTTATGAATATTGCTTTTGTATATATAGTTAAGTGTTTACCATTAATATTTCTTATATATAATATAAGCGTTTTGTTCATATGTATATAAGGGCCCCTAAATTTAGGTTTTGCCTCAGGCCCCTAAAAACATAGGGCCAGCCCTGGGAGTCAACTACCTTAATGCGAATGCTCGAGAGGCACATACTATCTCCCTAGAGTCCGAGTTTTTTTAAATACATAGTTGCAAACAAGTTTTCTCACAGCCTTCTGATGCTGCATCAAGGATCAGGGTTTGGTGAAAGTGAAGAACATGATGTTATTTGCTACTGTGTTTGGAATAATAATTTGGTAGTGCACCGATACCCAAGGCTTGACTTCGACTGTGTGTCATCACCTTTTTTTTGGAAGAAAACTGTGTCATTACTTTTCTTTTGAAAGAAAACTGTGTATGCTCACTCGTCAGACAAAGATAACCGAAGAAGTGAGCAGGTACCAAATAAACAGTCCGGAGAAAAAAAAAAGCAGGCACCAACAAACAGGCTGAAGCACAAAATAGGGAAAAAATCAAGCAAAATGAATGTCGGGGCAGGGATACATTTTCAGAGATACGCGCCTTTGCATCTTTGGGACAGAGACAGATACGAACGGTCGATCCGTGAAAGGACTTGGAATGGGCACTCACCGATGGTATACGTCCATCCTCTGCACTGGCAGGCGGCAGGCCTGCTGGGCACGGCCAGTCGCCCAGTCCGCCACCGATCCTAACACCGTCGTCGACGGTGAAGAGTAGCTGTGCACACAGCCGCACAAGCGACCAGGAGATCCAGCCCCCGGCCCCCGCCGAACTACGGCATTGTAGTTGTAGGCGTCTTGCTTAGTCTCTAGGAGGTACGTACGTACCCTTGCTTGCCCTTGTGTACGTAGACACAGACACAGCGTCGATCACTTCCTTGGTCCTTGCCAAGTTGTTGCCATGTGCGCGGGACGGTGCGTTCATATATCGTGTACCGTGGACAAGCGTATCCTACAAACAAGTGGTAGTGGCACGTACGTGCACCGTGTCAGCTCGTGTTTGGCCGTTTTTACCAGCCATATCCCATCTTCTATTTGCGGATGATAGTATTTTCTTCGCAAGAGGAGATGCCAAGAACCTTTGAGCTCTAAATGAGGTGCTGCAAACTTATAGTGAAGGATCGGGCCAGCGAATTAATTTTAAAAAATCTTCAGTTTTCTTTGGTGATCATTGCCCAGAACATATCAAGGACAGAATAATGACATGTCTCAATGTCCGTTGTGAGGCCATACAAACCAATTACTTGGGTATGCCATCTTAGGTAGGAAGATCTCTTACAAATACATTTAATTTCCTACCTGACCATATGTGGAAGAAAATAAGAGGATGGAGTGACCGTCCCCTCTCAAGGGCAGGTAAGTAAATAATGTTAAAGTCAGTTATCCAAGCTATCCCATTATATGTTATGAGCTGCTTCCGCTTACCACTGGTGGGAAATTGAAGATGGTAAGAACAAATTGCATTGGCGATCCTGGGAATGGTTAACGACACCAAAAGCCATGGGTGGTATGGGATTTCGAGATATGGAACTCTTCAATCAGGCAATGCTAGGAAAGCAATGTTGGAGAATTCTTACAGTACCTGATTCACTGTCGACTAAATGTGCCCGGCAGTCCATCGAGGGGTATACCCACGATGGTAGATTTGTCATAGAGGTGAGCGAGATCAGGAGCCAGATGGTGGCAAGACACAAGATTTAGACAGGTTCAGGCCGTCAGCTTTACGTAATACCCTAATCCTGTGCCCCGTCGGTTTATATTGGCTATCGTATATGATTGCGTGCCTTTTGAGGGGGTCCCCCTACCCGCCTTTTATAGCCCGAGGGTAGGGTTACATGCCGATCAAGTTAGAGTCCGATCGGGTAAGAGATAATCTATACATGGAATCATACATTCAGCATATCCTAACAGATTCTACGCAATCTTCGAGATGTCGCCGAGGTGCCTTGCGACGCGCGCCGAGCTGTGCCGTGCGCCTCAAGCCTCCATCTTGTGGGCTGGACCGCCCCTATTGGTGCGGCCCATGTAGTCTGCCGTGGGTACCTGGGGTCAGACCCCCCACAGCTAGTCCCCGAGCCTTGTACCCGCTTGGTGACGCCGTCTTGTTCAAGTCCGAGCAGCTTGCCGTAAAGCCAATCAGCTCCATTGATGATCCGAACAATAAAAGCCTAGACCGACCAGTTCGACTGGCGATTCAGGCGGTGAAGGTACGTGCCGACCAGCGAAACTAGCCTGCCGACCTGTTGAGTCTGCTACCGACCAGCGCAACTAGCCGACAGACCTCGGACTTAGCCATGTAAGGTTCACCAATAGGATGTAAGGAGCTCCAAAGAAAAATTCAAGAATTCTTGGTTGGTGAAGTGTACACACTTAAGTGCTAGTTGCAAATGCGCTGATGATGTGGTCACCAGAGCAGAGCAAAGGCATTAAATAACAAACTCGATGTAGTCAAAGCACCATGGAGAAGAAACAGTACGTGCACCGCAAGGTGCATTGTACACAATGTAGTCCCCGAGCCTGCTGGAAGATGAAAAATGAATCTTGTAGCAGGGTCAAAGAAAAAAAAATACAGTCCCCAGCGTAGCTACGAAAGTAACCAGTCCCCGGCGTAGCCGAAGAATCCAGTGATCGAAAAAAATCAGTACATTCACTGCAAGGTGAAGTATACACACTTAGCCCCTGAGCCTGCTAGAAGATGAAGGTATGAACCTTGTAGTAGGGTCAAAGAAAAAGCCTTGAAAATATGCCACCTAATTGGAGAAAAATCTTCCACGGAGTAACAGCCAGAAAATCACAAAGGCGCAATTAACGCCTCAATTATCGGAGCTACATGTGAAACCGAACCGCCCGTTGTATCTTCTAGAAAAAGGAGACCATGACGGCCCACAAAATGGCCCATTAAAGGCGTCCACGGAGAATTCGGAGTGACGTGTATTAACCGTACACAGGCATGTGCGCGTGGTGCATCGGTTGCAGGAGCAAGCGCACGTGGTGCGGCACGGTTTCCTAGAAACCTTGGAGATGAAGGGGCGGAGGTGAACCAATATAAAGCTCACTCTGCCCACGACCCATTCCATTTCGCTTGAGTGGTTGCACAGTTCTCTCGTCTTCTTCCTCGAGCTACCTAGAATCACTCCGCCGCCGTCGCTGCTTCGTCCGCCGCCACCACCCACGCCTGTCCTTGAGTACCCTAGCCCAGCACGCAGGTAGAGCGAGCGTGGCGAGTCCCCAGATCTAGGTCCAAGCAATGGCGCCTTCTAAGAAGTCGTGGAAAATGACCGCTCGCAGCAAGGAATGGGTGGCGTCCACCGGCACCCAGGAGGATCTAGAGGAGTTGGTGTTTGATGGAGTCCTGCCCGATCAAGTGATGGCCGCATGGCAGCCCGCCGTAGGTGAGCGCTATCCATCCCCTAATGACGGCGAGCTTGTTGTATTCGAAGATTTCTTTCGCCGTGGATTTGGTTTGCCGGCACATCCCTTCTTCCACAAACTCCTTGCGTACTATGGCATATGCCTCATCCATCTCAACCCAAATAGCATACTCCATCTCTCAATCTTTATCAATCTGTGCGAGGCGTATCTCGGCATTGAGCCCCATTTCAATCTTTTTCGGTACCTCTTCCACCTCAAATCTTTTTCTAGAGCAAAAGTTGTCAGTGCGACATATCTTGTGCTGCGAGATAGGAAGGCAGCGGAGTACAAACCCGTCCCGCTAAGCACATCGAACAAGGGATTGAAGGCGAAATGGTTCTACACCGAAAACATAGAGTTTGGGCTTTCTCGAGATATTGACTCTGAACCAAAAACTAATCCAAACTGGTCGGCGAGACCTAGCAGTGATGAAATGGTGCAAGTGGAGGAGCTTCTGGATCTTCTTGCCCGTGTCAACAACAATGGGGTAGAGTGGACCTAGAACTTCATCGGTCGTCGAATCCAGCCATGCAAAGAAAGGTTTCATTCGGCCTATGAGTATCGGCAGGAAGATTTCATGCGAGAAGCGTCTGAGGCAATATACAATGATGAAATTGACCGACGAGTGACGAAGTTCTTCACCATTAAGAAGACTACGGAGAAAAGGCACCCTTAGATGGCCTTTGGTTTGATGAATACACCTCCGAAGGTAAGGAATTTCAAATAGTATTGCCTTGTATTTTCGCTGCTTGTTCTTTGCTTGAGACCTGTTCGACGATTTGCCATGCAGGACCGGAGGGCCTACATCTCTGATGTCCCAGACGGGACATGTCCGACCAGCAAAGACTGGTACAAAAAGCCTCAGACCGAAGCCGAGATTGCCCCTAGTCCTAGCCGACGCGTCCTACGCAGCGGCAAGGAGCCAATTCGCGATGCGCCGGTGGAGAAGAAGAAGAGAAAAGTGGCAACGCCACCCCACCGCGAACGTGGGATTAGCATCAAGGACTCCCCGCCCCGCCAGTGCCGAAAGTATGTGCATAGGTCGAAAAGTGAAGACGATGATCCAGAGGACACAGAGACGCTATCCTCAAGGGCTACCCGCCAAGGGCTTGTTGCCCCTCCTCCTCCGGCAAACGAGGGTCCCAGCTCGGCGATGGGCGCCGAGCAGACACGAAGCCCTTGTTGGCAGGCAGAAAGTCCTGCCGACCAAGTTGGAGCTGAAGTCCTCAATAAAAGATGCTCGGCAGTCCATCGAGAGGGCTACCCATGATGGTAGATTGATTGGTAGAGGTACGCGTGATAAGAAATCAGATGGTAACAGAGACACAAGATTTATACAGGTTCAGGCCACCCTACGTCCTGTGCTTTGTTATTTTGTATTGATCTGGATGACCATGTAGCTATCGACTAGGGGACCCCTGCCCCTCCTAATATACTCTGGAGGGGTAGGGTTACAAAGAAAATATCCTATTTGGTATTACAATATCTAATAAATCACATCTTCTTGTAGCCTTGCGTTGCACGCCATGATCGTGTGGGTCGGGCCACCTCTGATGGTGCAGCCCATGTCTTGTCTTGTGACCGGGGGTCATATCCCCCACAGCTAGTCCCCCGAACGCCTTGTATCCGCTTGGCGACGCCGTCTTGAACAAGTCCGAACAGTTTAACATGAAGCCGATCAGTTTTGCTGACGACCTGGATGGTGAAAATCAAAGCCGACCAGTTAATCAGGTGACCTAGGCGGTCAAAGTCGAAGCTGACCAGTAAAACTGGTGACCAGAGCGGTGAAAGTAGGTGCCGACCAATTTAACTGATTAACCGATCTCGGACTTAGCCAAGTAAGGCTTGCCGGAACGATGTAAGGGGCTCAAGATTAAATTGAAAAAAAAATTCCAGGCGAAGTGTAGCCACTTAGACTCTGTTTGCGAGGAATCATCCATGACTTAGTCAATAAGGAGGGTAAATCAAGAAAAGAGCACTACATTCACCACCAGGTGAAGTGTAGCCACTTAGTCCTCAAACCTGCTGGAAGATGAAGAGATAAATCTTGTAGCAGGGTCAAAGAAAATAAGTCTGAAAGCTTACCAACGTCATCTGTCATGTGCGTATCAAGACCCTATACGTGCTACCCAAGATCTGCACCCTGATCCGAATAGCATGGAGCAAGTTGATAGCACATCGATGAGACGTAGCAAGATCCGAACGCCAAGGGAGTCCCTAGCTTAGCTGATGACTCTTGCACGAAGAATCCGAACGCCGAGGAGTCCCTAGCTTAGCTGGCAATGCTTGCACGAAGAATCCAAACGCCGAGGAGTCCCCAGCTTAGCTGGCAAGCGCCCAACGTGTCTGACGATGAAGTGATGGACAATCCAAACGCCGAGGAGTTCCCAGCTTAGCTGGCGAGCCCCCAACGTAGCTGACGATGAAGCGACGGATAATCCGACCAGTTGGTTGGCGAAGAATCGAGCACTGAGCAGCCCAACCAACTGGTCGGCGGTGAAGTGAACGCCGAGTAGAAGTGAACGCCAAATAGTCTGACCAACTGGTCGGCGATGAAGTCCATGAACCTAGCGGTCCGGCCAGTTGATTGGCGGAGAAGTCGGAAGGCCAGGTGGTGCGACCTCCCGGACAATGATCCTGCAATAAATATGTAGAATGGGTAGTACACGATGTAAAAATAAATATACGAACTCGGCGATGAAGGCAGCAGAGCAGAATAGATAAACATTATCTTTGTATGAAGTGTTCATATTTTAAATATGAGTATTTTCCTTCCAGTTGGTTCTGTATTGTATCACCAGCCCCGACTAGCCCAAGCCCCATAGCGCGGAGTTGCCAGCACCCGTGTACGCATAAGAGAAAGAGCGTCACCAAGGAGCCGCTACTGACTGCCCATAACGTAGAGCGTGGCTCGTGCACGTGTAGGAGCGAAGTCGAGGACATGGCCGCTTCTGGATGTTACAAATGAGAACGTGGCTGGTCGGCAAGTTTATGGAGAATATGTTCAAGATATTGCATTATGGAGCATCTTAAACACAGAGATATTAAACGTGGAGACATTTAATTATGGAGAATAACCAGAGAAATAATAATTGGAGAAGCATGGCGAAAACTCGGAGAAAATAATTGGAAAAAGCTGTATTAAATGCAGATATAGGAGACTAAAGGTCTCTGCCCAACGGCTCCTATGCCAGGCCGTTGTGGCAGGGGACCTTTAGTCCCGGTTGGAGCCACCAACCGGGACTAAAGGTCGACCTTTACTCCCGGTTGGTGGCTCCAACCGGGAGTAAAGCTCTTGTCCCAGCTAGTGGCGTGGCCCGGGACTGGAAAGTGACCTTTAGTCCCGGTTGGATCCACCAACCGGGACTAAAGGTCCCCCCTATAAATCCTGCTGGCCGTCTTCTTCCTCCCAAGCCCGCTAGAGAGCTTTAGTTCAAATTTAAGCAGTGTTCTTGCTCTTTCTCCATCCATTCTTCGATTCCTCCATCGATTTCTTCGATTCCTCTGTCGATTCTTCGGTTATAAAGGTTACCAACTTCATACTCTCATGTTTCACCATTGTCTTATCTCATTTTGTTCACTATATATATATGGTTCTTTATTGTGGTTTTTTTCATTTGTAAGCAATTTGAGCTCAAAATCACTTCAAGCTTGCATATTTACATGAAGGAAGGTTAAAGTAGCTATTAAAAACTAGTATTCACCGTTCATTTGTAGCATGCATAGCACACTTCATTGTTTAGAGATATAGAGAATTTTAGAGTTTTTTTAATTTTATTTGTTTATAAAATGAGAAATTTATAGTGTATTAAAAAATGAGTATAGAGAGTAGATGGCATATGCTTCCGGGTCCTCGGCCTCTCATGGGTTTCCAAAGCGACTTAGGCCGGGCCTCCCACTCATTGCATGCGGCAAGTGTTGTGATGAGACGAAGATTGTGATGGAGTACCGAGTGAAGAAGGAGGGTCCCAACAAGGGTCGTATTTTCTATGAGTGTCCAGATCGCAATGTGAGTTATTTTATCGTATTTAATGACTGGTTAGTTTATACCTATTTTCATGATGGTTGTGATTAAAGTTCTAATTTTCTATTTTAATTTCAGTGGGATGGCACTGGATGTTTAGGCTTCTACTAGGAGGAAGAGTATGTTGAACTCGTGCAAAAATATCTTGCACAACAGGCAGATATGGCGGCTAATGAGGCAGTGATCCAGCCGAAGAAGCCCAAAGATGTTGAACAAACGGGGGATCTGTCTGTTTTAGTTGGGATTGGTCGCGAAATCCTTGTGCTGCTGAAGTGCATTTTAGCTTTAGTGTTTTTAGTGGTAGTTGGGATTGTCTACATTGTAGCGAGGCTTTCTTAAATTTATAGCTTTTGTGGTGGTATGCATGTTGTATAATTAACTAATTATGTTATAGGTTTTAATACGGTATTTATGTCATGTAATGCAGATGAGTCGGCATTGGATGTACAATGCTGATCGTCGCTCCCAAGAGTTCATGGACGGCGTGCATTCTTTGTTACATGCGGCCGAGGCAAACAAACGCGATTGTTTCATGTGCTGCCCATGTGCCATATGTAAGAATACGATGGAATATGCTAACTCAAAGACTCTTCATTCACACTTGTTCAAGTCGGGTTTCATGCCAAACTATATTTGTTAGACGAAGCACGAAAAAACCAGAGTTGTAATGGAAGAAGGTGAAGAAGAACAATGGGGCGATGATGACATTTTTGCTGAATATGGTGCCTTCAATGATACTACAATGGGGGAAGCTGAAGAAGAGGTGAGGGCAAAGGAGAAGCCCACTGAAGAAGAGGTGGGGGTAGAG
The DNA here is from genome assembly GCA_904845875.1 of Miscanthus lutarioriparius. Lineage (NCBI taxonomy): Eukaryota > Viridiplantae > Streptophyta > Magnoliopsida > Poales > Poaceae > Miscanthus > Miscanthus lutarioriparius. The sequence continues at coordinate 36,093,649 of CAJGYO010000011.1, read as the reverse complement.
GAGAAGCCCGCTGAAGAAGAGGTAGGGGCAGAGGAGGAGCCCGCTGACGATCTTGGCCAGGCCATTCGTGACGCACAAAGAGAATGCGAAAGTGAAAAGGAGAAGATCAAGTTCGACCGCATGCTAGAGGATCACAAGAAATTGCTATACCCAACTTGTGATGCGGGGCAGAAAAAGTTAGGTACCACATTGGAATTGCTACAATGGAAGGCAAAGAATGGTGTATCTGACAAGGGATTCGCGGAGTTACTAAAAATCCAAAAGAAGATGCTTCCGAAGGATAACGAATTGCCTAGCACTACGTACGAAGCAAAACAGGTAGTCTGCCCTTTAGGATTAGAAATCCAGAAGATACATGCATGTCCTAATGACTGCATCCTCTACCGTGGCACGGAGTACGAGAAGTTGGATGCATGCCCTGTATGTCACGCATCGCGGTATAAGATCAGGCGAGATGACCCTAGTGATGTTGAGGGCGAACGTCCCAAGAAGAAAATCCCTGCCAAAGGTTATGTGGTATGCTCCTATAATACCACGCTTGAAACGTCTTTTTAGAAACAGAGACCATGCAAAGTTGTTGCTATGGCACAAAGAAGACCGTAAGGTAGACAATATGTTGAGATACCCTGCTGATGGGTCCCAATGGAGAGCAATCGATAGAGAATTCCCCGAGTTTGCAAGTGACGCAAGAAACTTAAGGTTTGCTTTAAGTACGGATGGTATGAATCCTTTCGGGGAGCAGAGCAGTAGTCACAGCACTTGTCCTGTTACTCTATGTATCTACAACCTTCCTCCCTGGTTATGCATGAAGCGTAAGTTTATTATGATGCCGGTGCTCATCCAAGGCCCAAAGCAACCTGGCAACGACATCGATGTGTACCTGAGGCCACTAGTTGAAGAACTTCTACTTTTGTGGAACAAGCCAGGTGTATGCGTGTGGGATGAGCACAAGCAGGAGCACTTTGACCTGCAAGCATTGATGTTCGTAACAATCAATGATTGGCCAGCTCTAAGTAATCTTTCAGGACAATCAAACAAGGGATATAATGCATGCACGCACTGTTTCGGTGACATGAAAGGTATATTCTTGAAAAAGTGTCGCAAGGTCGTGTACCTTGGGCATCGATGATTTCTTCCTATAAATCACCCCGTAAGAAAGAAAGGCAAGCATTTTAAAGGTAAGGCAGACCACCAGACCAAGCCTCGCAACCGAACTGGTGAGGACATCCTCAATATGGTCAATGATGTGAAAGTAATATTTGGAAAGGGACCTGGCAGCCAACCTATTTCGAAGGACGCCAACGGTCACGCACCCATATGGAAGAAGTCCATATTTTGGGAGCTACCCTATTGGTAAGTCCTAGAGGTCCGCAGCGCGATCGACGTGATGCACCTGACGAAGAATCTTTGTGTGAACCTGCTAGGATTCATGGGCGTGTATGGGAAGCCTAAGGACACAATTGAAGCACGACAGGACCTGTGGTGTTTGAAAGAATGAGACAACCTGCATCCAGAGAAGACAGATGATGGACGCCAGTACTTAAGTCCTGCCAGCTACACTCTTAGCAAAGAAGAGAAGGACAGCTTGTTTGAATGCCTAGATAGCATTAAGGTACCATCTGGATTCTCCTAGAATATAAAGGGTATAATAAATGTGCCAGAGAAGAAATTTGGACACTTAAAGTCCTATGACTGCCACGTGCTCATAACTCAATTGCTTCTAGTTGCATTAAGAGGAATTCTACCGCCAAATATACGTCTAGCCACCGTGAAGCTATGTGCATTCCTCAATGCAATTTCTCAGAAGGCAATCGATCCAACGGATCTAGCAAAACTACAGAATGATGTGGTTCAATGTCTTGTCAGCTTTGAGTTGGTGTTCCCTCCTTCCTTCTTTGATATCATGACACACCTCCTAGTTCATCTGGTCAAGGAGATTACTATTCTCGGTCCTGTGTTCCTACACAACATGTTCCCCTTTGAGAGGTTTATGGGAATCTTGAAGAAATATGTTCACAACCGTGCTCGCCCAGAAGGAAGCATCGCCAAGGGCTATGGAACAGAGGAGGTCATTGAGTTCTGTGTTGACTTCATTCCCGATATTAACCCGATTGGTGTTCCTGAATCGCGACACAAGGGGAGACTAAGTGGAAAGGGGACACTAGGGAAGAAAACATATATTGGTAAGGGTGATGATTATTTCAATAAAGCACACTACACAGTTCTATAGAACTCCTCCTTGGTAGATCCATATATCGAGACACACAAGAACCTCCTCCGATCTGAGTTCTCAGGGAAGTCTGAAGCATGGATTACGCGTCAGCACATGGAAACTTTCAGCGACTGGTTGCGAAAAGAATGTCAGGGTGATGAGAGTATTGATGAGGAGCTGTATTTGTTGGCTAGGCAGCCATCGTGGCATATCCTCACATACAAAGGGTACGAGATAAATGGGAATACATTTTACACAGTAGCACAAAATAAAAGGAGCACCAACCAGAACAGTGGTGTCCGCATAGATGCCACCGACCCTAGTGGGAACAAGCAAACATACTATGGCCGCATAGAGGAGATATGGGAACTAGACTATGCATCTCATTTTAAGGTACCTTTGTACAAATGCCAGCGGGTAAAGATGACTGGAGGCGGCGTAGCAGTCGACAACCAGTATGGAATGATAACAGTGGACCTCAACAATATTGGGTACAAAGACGAACCGTTTGTCCTTGCGAAGGATGCGACTCAGGTGTTCTATGTCAAGGACATGTCTACAAAACCGAAGAGAGGGAAAAACGACAACCACCCAATCAATGATGAGCCAAAGCGCCACATAGTTCTTTCAGGAAAAAGAAACATCATCAGAATCGAAGACAAGTCAGACATGTCAAAAGATTATGAAAAGGATGACTGAATTTCACCCTTCACAGTGAACAAAGACCCTAGCATCCAGCTAAACGATGATGACACTCCATGGTTACGGCGCGATCATAACCAAGGGACATACGTCAAGAAGAAGTTCACTACTATGCCCGCTTGATATATATATTGATGTTCAATAGTGTGTATTAGAGATATTATGTAATAATTGTGAATTTATGTTTGATGTTGAATTATGTCACGTTGAAATGATGTGAAAACAAATTTATGTTTGATGTTGGGATTGTGTCATGTTGAAATGACGTGAAAACAAATTTATGTTTAATGGTGGGATTATGTCACATTCAAATGATGTGAAAACAAATTTCCAGTCGAAACACAAGAGTTTTTCTAAATTTAATTAAACACTATATTTTTGCATTATCAAAATAGTAATTTAAACACTATATTGGGTTTTAAAACTTGTTAAAAAAATTAAAACTTTAGGTCACATAATTTTCCTATGTGCAATAAAGCAAAATAGAATCTATATTTTTTTAAAATATTTTTATGTCTTTTATTTAATTTTCTGTGCAATTAACTATCCTTTTATCATTTGTGTAAAAAGAAATATATTAAAATCCTAATGAATTGGTGGGCAGCGAAACTGCAGTTTGGCTGCCCGCCAAAAACCTTTAGTCCCGGGCGCCACCACCAGCCGGGCGCCACCACCAGCAGGGACTAAAGGTGCGACCTTTAGTCCCAGGCGTTAACAGGGTCCGGGACTAAAGGGCCTTTAGTCCCGGCTGGTGGTGGCGCCCGGGACTAAAGGTCCTCTCCCTTATATAGCCTCTGCGCCCGCCCCGACCCCTCTTCTTCCTCCTCCCCACTACCAAGCCAAGCCCTAATAGACCCGCCGCCGCTCGTCCGATCTGTCGCCGATGCCGCACCTCATGAAGCGTCCAGACGCCAAGACCGACGCCCCACCGCCCGACGTCAGACGCCCGACTAAGCGCTGGCTCGCTTCGACGACGTCGCTTCGACCACACCTCGCCCAGCTACCGACGCCCACCGCCGCCCGACGCTTCGCCCTAACGCCACACTCACGGCCCGCCCGACGCCACGCCGCTCCCCGACGCGCCCGCCCGCCCGACGCCGCCCCTAACGACGCCGCCGCGCGCCGACGCCACACCACACGCCCATCGACGCGCAGCGCGAAGAGCCTTAACGACCACTTTCGCTCGGCCGGCCACGACGCCAGCTTCGCCACCGACGCCACTCGCCCCACCCACCGACACCGCCCTCGTCATCACCGCCTCCGGACGCCAATCACCGCCGAACCCTTTACGTGACGCCGATCGTCACCGCCAACCCTACGACGCCGATATGTGTTTGTATGTGATATATGCGAGGAACGCCTCGCGTTGTGTTGTATGTGAAGCAACACCGTCGTTGCCAGTTAGGCGCGAGCAACGCCGCTTCGTTGTGTTAGGCGCGAGCAACAACGCCGCCTCGTTGTGTTTAGGCGCGAGCAACGCCGCCTCGTTGTGTTTGTACGCGTAGCAACGTCGCCCCGTTGTTGTATATGCGGAGCAACGCCGCCCCGTTGTTGTATATGCGGAGCAACGCCGCCCCGTTGTTGTATACCCTAGCGAGAACGACGATTCGCCCTAGCGAGAACGATGAATTCGCCCTAGCGAGAACGACGAATTCGCCCTGTCGTTCTCGCTATGTCGTTCTCGCTAGGGCGAATTCGTCGTTTATATGACTTGTTTACATATATGACTTGTTTACATATATGACTTGTTGACATATATGATTGTTTACATATATGAATTGTTTATATATATGACTTGTTTATATGACTTGTTTATATGACTTGTTTATATATGTGACTTAGATTTATTTTGTATATGACTTATTGTACATATATGACTTGTTTACATATATGAATTGTTTATATATATGACTTGTTTATATATGTGACTTAGATTTATTTTGTATATGACTTATTGTACATATATGACTTGTTTACATATATGAATTGTTTATATATATGACTTGTTTGTATGACTTGTTTATATGACTTGTTTATATATGTGACTTAGATTTATTTTGTTTATGACTTATTGTACATATATGACTTGTTTATATATATGTGACTTAGATAAATTTGTATATGACTTATTGTATATATATGACTTGTTTATATATGTGACTTAAATTTTGTTAAATTTGTTAGATATGGCTGCCCCGGGAGACAACATGGAGGAAGAAATGATGAATATTATTGCCAATGCTGGTGAGCAGGATGTAGATGACGGAAGTCAATACCTAGCTCTTGTAAATGAGCAAGAAAATGTTTTGCAAGAAAATACAGGCGAGGTATATATACTAAATATATATTATATGTGAATATTGTATATATTTCTGTGTACAAAAGATATTTATTTTTTTTATATGTAGCCCTCTGGATCGGCGACCACAACGGCGAAGAGCAAAAATGTTCGAGGACCGAAGAAACCACTGGAGGGCCGGTACATAATATCGGAATTCAACATCGAGACAGACGAACCACTTGGTCCACATAAAAGGAAATTCGTGGAACACTGTGGGTACCTTGTAAGGGACAAAATTCCGATCAGTATCCGTGAATGGAAGAAAAAGATCAACGAGCCTGATGTTAGTTTTGTCTCTGATGTTGACAAGAATTTGCTCTGGAATGATATCCTTGCCCATTTCACGTTGCAAGCGGATGATTATGATGATATCAACGATGATGAATTGAAGGATCTAGTTCAATCGTGGGCTATGAAGAAGATGGCCACACAATTCTAGACTTGGAAGAAACACCTATACAACACATACATCAAGAAGAACGAAACGCCGAATTTCAATACTGCTACGGGCCCGATCTCAAAACAGAGGCCCTATTGGAATGATTTCGTAGAGTACAAGACATCAGCAGAGGGTGAGGCACGGGTGAGAAGGAACCAAGAGAATGCCCGAAAAAAGGTATACCACCATGACATGGGATCAGGTGGCTACGATACTGCCATTCCGAAGTGGCAAAAATGGAAGCGGACATTATTGCCAAGGGGATCGAACCAGAATCAGCCAAGTGGCCCCCACACTCGAAGAATTGGTTTTTCGGTCATGGGGGAAGACTCGACCCACAGACCGGTCTGGCAGTGTATGGGCAAAAACTCAAAACAGCAGCACGCCGATTGGCTTTTGCTATAGAAGCTAAAGAGATTGGTGTGTTCAAGCCCAATAGAGAGAAGGATGAGCTGACGTATGCCATCGGGACTGCTGAACACACTGGCCGAACCAGAGGCTTAGGACGCAACACTCCATGGGTTCATGGTTTCCCTAATGACAAGGAAACCTACCGAAGCCGCCAGAGAAGCAAGGAGGAGCAAGCAGCGCGGGTGACAATGTTGGAGGAAATGGTGCTTGAAGCAAAGGAGTGAGAAAAAGCAATGGAAGCAAGAATGCAGGAAGAAATCAGAAAGCAAGTGCAGATAGCAATGAGTGCCCAGAGGCAGGCATCAGAGCCAGGAATGAATGTTAATATTAGCCCGCTTGGTTAGTTGAAAAGCAGCTGCGCTTCCACTGAGCTGCCAAAGCAAGATGACGCAGCGCTGCGCTTCCCCATGGATGATGTCACTACTCCAATGACATCAATTGAGCTACATGTTCCAAGGGGGAATGACACAATCAAGGTCGCTGTCGGTGTTTTTACTCCTCCAGACCCTACCAAGACACCAAGAATCCATGGGGCACCAATACAACCTGGATATGCTAGGGTCACAGTGGATAAAGTGAGCAAAGGTTATGAGGATCTAGCTCTTGACATTCCTGGAGGTGATGGAGAGAAGACTCTAGGAGAAGCAGAGAAGGCATATATACTATGGCGCAAGCGCTACATCATTATCCCTGGGGCGTCTGCTCCACCGCCAGCAGACATTAGGTGCGGACAAAAGTTAACAAAACAATTTTTTGATAATTTTCTATGGGCATGACTAATAATAAGCATTTACTTATATCTCATTATTTTTTGTACTCACAAAGCAGGGCCTCCGCCAACCAAAGTCCAGTTGTTGCTTCTCCCGACCATCATAGTGCTCAGGGCAATGATGACGCCTTCGAAGGCACTGCTGCATCCCCACCATCTCCAACTCCTCCGCCGCCTCCAAGGAAGTCCACAAGTCCTCCACCGAGGTCTCCAACGCCTCCGCCGCCTCCAAAGTCTGCACTACCTCCAAGGTGGTCTCCAACGCCTCCCCCACCTCCAAGGAAGCCAGCCCCTAAGAGGTCCGCCCCGCAAATGAAGCCGTTGCCCTGCCCGCCGGCAAAGAATCAGAAAGCAAATACTCATCCAGTTATTCCCCAAAAACTATCTTATGAGAAAAGTGAATAGGAATTAAAGGATGCAGTACAAAAAGAAGTGACATATTTCTTTGAAGGTGCAAAATAGGCATGACGAGCGAGGGAGAACCCGGAGCCATCATACTTCTTCCTACCTCCAGATCAGCTAAGAAAGAAGTTGGAACAAAAAAAACGGGATTCTCTTAAGAGCGCCGCGAAACAACCGATATCGGACTATGACCGCTCTCTCACCAAGTCATATGAGGCAGCGCAAAAAAAGAAGAGAGTAGGGAAAGGTGTTGCACAACTCGGACAACAATCGCAACAATCAATCCCCCCCTTGTCGTTCCTAACGAATATGGTTCAAATTTAAACTTAGTGGAGGAGGTAGGCGGCTATGAGCCATTTCTTCGGTTTTATGAGGACACTGGTTTGAACCTTGCCGAAGTGCTCGCTGAAGGACCATCTGCTCCGGAAGTGGATCCTTACAAGAAATTTGTACCAGGCCAGAGTCTATACAACCCAGAGAAATTAGGTGAACTGGGTACGCAAATGTACCTGCTAAACGGGTGGTACATGTCGGCGTCTGATGCGGGACAAATCTATCTTTCTGTCAGAATTAGAAACCACCATTACTTCCGTGGCAATGACATTATCTATGTCGAGCTTCCAGAATTACACCAACTATGTCACCTGGACTCTCCCGACAAAAGTCTCATTAGCTGCTATTGTCTGTAAGTGTGATTATTTTCTACTATATTCACAATTTCTTTATTATATATTCACAATATATATATTCACAATTTTCATGTATGCAGATATGAGATGACAGAACTTAGAAAGAGAAAGGATAATGATGTTGGGTTCATTGATCCGTATGTCGTTTACAAACACCCTAACCTCCCGAAGGATTATAAGCCTCAACCTGAGAGAAATCTCATGGATTTCTTAGTGAACCAACGCGACAAGAAGGAGATACTCTTCTCTTACAACTTCAAGTGAGTGTTATTATAAGTAATTAATGTCGATCATATATATGGGACATCAATATTTCCTTACTAGCTAGTTACCTCTCTCTCTCTCACACACACACACACACACACATATATATATATATAATTATGCAGCAATCACTGGATATTGATGGCCATCGATATGGCCAATAGTAGATTGAAAATCTTAGACTCGTTGAGAAAACCGCAAATGGAGTATCAAGACATGATAGATATTATACAAGGGTAATTAATTTAGTTTCTCTATAACAACATATATATATATATAATGGCGCCGATTTCTCAACAATTATTAAAGGTTAAATTATTTTTTTATTTTATTGGGAGCAGGGTTTGAAAAAGGTTCATTGAGGAACAAAAAATAAAACATTGCAAAGCGCCACTGGGTGTAATCGCACACAAAGTAAGTACTATAACTACACATTTATATTCAATTAACACCATATGATGATTTCAATTCACCCTAATTGATTTTTTTTTATCGTAAAAGTGGGTTCTAAGGTAGGAGCAGGGTAACAACAACTGCGGATACTATGTTTGCGAGTTTATCATGGCGTACTCAAAGAGAACTCCTGAAGAACAACTCAAAGTACATATATAAATACTTTTTCCTTTATATTATTTCGATCGTATATTTACAATTTCTTTATTGCTCTCATTTGTATAAGTAATTACATGAGCAATACACATACATATATATATATTAATACTTTTTCCTTTAACTTTTATTGAAGACTGAATGGTTGAGGGAAAGAGTCATACGACTTGACCAACCTAAAGCAATTCGAGAGACTATAGCAGGATTTCTAAATGACCAGGTCATCAATCCCAACGGCGAGTTCTACAATGACCCGAACGAAACGTGGATGTTAAATCTGGAGGAGTGAATTGCTAAGGACATAAACAATTTATATATCAAACATTTATAATATATATATATATATATATATATGTGTGTGTGTGTGTGTATGCACATATTATATGTACATAAAATAACGTGTGTGTATATATATGATCATCATATATATATGCATGTACGCGTATATTCGTTTGTTATTTATGTACAAAGTTCGAACGAAAACTTACGCGTGCGAAGTACACATATATATTACTATTAGCAGCGTATTCGAAAATGTATTTTAATATCAAAACTAATCATTAAATGAAAAAAGAAACCAAAAATAGAAACCAGAAAAAGAAAAAAAAGAGAGGGACATTTAGTCCCGGTTGGTAACACCAACCGGGACTAAAGGTCCTGCCCCTGTGGCAGTCCCTGGCCAGGCCTGGAGGCCCCCTTTACTCCCGGTTGGTGTTTCCAACCGGGACTAAAGGTCCCCCTTTAGACCCGGGCGTCAAGCCAGGACTAAAGGAGGGTACCTATAGTCCTGGATTGGTGCTCCTGGTTGGGAAACCGGGACTAAAGGGTTTTTCAACCAGGAGCAAAAAGGCTTGCTGCACCAGTGTGTATATACTCCTGTATATGCAAGCCAATTAGTGCATAGCACTGTATATCACGTGTCCTCTTTTTGCTCATAACACGTGCACAATCGTGACCACGGACTGCCGCTCGTCGTGAGGGAGTCGTGTTGCGGGCCCGCTTGATGTGCGTGGTGGTATTTGGTTCCGTGACGATCCTTCCGTCGAGGGTGCCGCGCTCGGGGCTCGTCGACGAGGCTGAGAAGCCAGTGCCTGGAGCTGATCAGAACGGGACCGATTTCACCACCAAACCCAATCGATCAGATCGGATTTCATTGGAGCAGAACTGCCAGGCGTATCGGCGGCTGCTGTTTGTTGCGCCGAGTCACACCGGACGAAGATGACGTGGAAAGCCCCCATCTTGATCGGACGTCGCGGCGGTTTTGCTGGTGTACGATTGAACACCTCCCCGACGGCGGCCTGTGCGAGTGGTTGTACGCCTAGGGCCATCGTCGAGAACGTGTCGTTGACTTGAGGTACGCCATCTGGTGCGTCGGAGGATCAAGCGCACACCCCTACCTGATGCGTCAACCGTCGACAAAAGATGCTCGGCGGTCCACAGAGAGGGCTACCTACGATGCTAGATTGATTGGTAGAGATGCGCGTGATCAGGAATCGGATGGTAACATAGACACAAGCACAAGATTTATATATGTTCGGGCTGTCAATGTGACGTAAAACTCTACGTCCTGTGCTCTGTTGGTTTGCATTGATCTGGATGACCATGTAGCTGTCGACTAGGGGACCCCTGTCCCTCCTTATATACTCTGAAGGAGTAGGGTTACAAAGAAAATATCATATTTGGTATTACAATATCTAATAAATCATATTTTCTTGTAGCCTTGTTTGCAAAAGAACGAAATCTTCAGCATATCATTGTGGCTTCCGACTGTCAAAACATCATAAAAAAATACAATCACCGCATCTGATAGATCTTAAGTTGAAGCCATTGTGTGTGATGTAAAAAACATAGTATGTGAAGCTTCTGTCTCTTTTCTGTACATTCAGAGAAGTTGCAATGAGGTAGCTCATGTAATGGCTTGGCTAATTGATCAGTTCTCTTGTTCAGTTTGGTGTAATGAGGCTCCGGATGCAATTCGGGTCATCTTTGTAACGATATGTTAAGATAATATAATGCTGTCTTTTTCAAAAAACAACCGCCCGCCCAGCTTGTATTTGCTACTGTGTTCGGAATAGTTTGGTAGTGCACCGTACCCAACGCTTAGACTAAGATTGTGTGCCATCACTCATCAGGCAAAGGTTACTGAAAAAATAGGAAAAGTGAGCAGGCACAAAACAAACAGGCGGAAGCACACACACAAAAAGGGGAACCGAAACAGAAAAGGTGAGCAGGTACCAAGCAAACAGGCTGAAGCACAGAAGATCGAAACCAAAAAAAAAAAAAAAACGCTAATGCCCACCATGGGCGTACGTTCCGCGTCGGTCAGTCCGGACGCGGCAGCTGGGCTGCGGACCGGCCCACAGGCCTGCTACCCTCATCGGCATACACGGTTCTCCAAATAATAAAAAGAAAAGAAAAGTGAGCTACATCTCTTATCTTCCCCATTCACATCGGCTCCACTACACCGCCCGCCCTTCGGTCGCGTACGCACGAGCGTCGAGCGTCGCCGCTAGCCGCGTACGCACGAGCACCACCCGCCGTGCTACGCCGCCCGCCTGTGGTGAGGAAGACCACTGCCGCCTCCACTACGGGGGCCGGACGCCTGGTCGGCGGCCAAGAAGATATCCGCCTCCGCCTACCCAGCTCGCTGCGGTCGGGTGTGGAGCTCTCCTGTGTGCAGCTCACGGCAGCCCGGGCGGAGCCTGCCCACACACATCTCATGTCCCGCCTACCCAGTTCGCCGTGGCCGAGGCGGAAGTCGCCCGCGTGCAGCCCGCGACGACTGGGATAGAACTCCATACACCAACGATGATCCGTTCTCCCAAGCAGTAAGGAGATGTTGCGCTGAAACTGCATGTTGTAAGCATCTATTTCAAGTGTTTCAAATATTTCAGAGGTATGTTGCAAGTGTTTTATACGATGTTGCAAAAGTAGATCAGGATGTTGCACATGTTGTAATGGTGTTTTCAAGTGTTTGTCCAAAATGTTTCATCTATTTCAGACGTATGTTTTCAAGTGTTTCATCTGGATGGTGCAAAAGTAGATCTGGATGTTGCATATACATGCATGTTGCAAGTGTATGTTTCAGGTGTTTTTATACGTATGTTGCAAGTGTTTTATCTGGATGTTGCATATGTTTTACAATGGCTACAAACGTGTTTTCATGGTGTTTCAGACGTATGTTGTAAGTGTTTCAATTATTTTGGACGTATGTTGCAATTGTTTCATCTAAATGTTACAAAAATAGATCTCAGTGTTGCACATATTGCAGTGGACCCATCTGCAGCAACCACCTGCTGCAGCTGCTGGACCTGCCTACATGCGCGTGGGTGTGGAGGGGGTGCCACGGTGCAGGCGTGGGACACGAAGCGTGCGCGGGCCATGGTGCGAGCATCGGGACACGGTGCGGGCGCGGGACACGGAGCGGCGCGGACCTCCACTTGAAGCAGGCACAGCAGGTGCAGGCGTCCGGACGCTAGCCCCGTCCAGACGTCCGGGCGCTAGAAGTTGCGAAAAAAGGGGGTCACCAGAGTGTACACGCCAACCGCCCATAGGTTAGCTCCGGCCTGAACCAAAGTGGAAACTCCTACGATGGAACTAAACATGACTTCGCCCAACAAGCAGCCTGAACCTGAAGCGCCGCCAACGACGTGAGGTTTGGTCTTGGCGGCGACGGGGGCTGCAAGCCCTGAGAATCCGATCGGGACAAACGCGTAGGGAAGGGATGCCATAATCGTGCGGAGACGAGGGGGTTCATAGACTGCGTCCAAAGGTTCAGTGCGGTCGACACGTTCGTGATGGATATGCATAGAAGGCCAGCTCCTGACACTGGTTGAACACCGAAATCATGGTCTGTTCACAAGACCAAAGAAAAATACTGACACTCAACATGGACTTGGATCGGGAGAATGAGGATCAAAACTGATCTAAAAGCTAAAAGGATCAGGCTTACCTCTTTGTCCAGAGGAAACAGAGGCCCTCATTGAATTTGTTGCTCAGACGTGGCAACGTTGGGCCTTCCGTCCTGCAAATAATATTTGTAGAGAAACGTCAAAATTGTCCCCCTTGCACACAAATTGCCCCACCGACTCACCGGATGAAAAGATGATAATAACTTATTTCTACGAACTAGTAGCAACTAAAAAATAACCATAGTTCATCTAAAAAGGACTAATAAATAATACTAATTTTTAGCCAAACTTAAACTAATTGACTGGGTGAGCCACAGGAGGCGCGAGAGGAGGGATAGAGAGAAAATGAAACAGGACACTACAGTACACATTCAACGATTTCACCTCACTATTAAATCAAAACACCACATACCTTTTTTTTGCAGATCGAGGAATTCAGAGACTTAACAATTCCTGAATGGAACTTCAGATTTCTTCTGGAGCTCAAACTTCAGAATCTGTTGAAGCAACTGAAAATTTAATGGAAACAAAGGGGGCAGATTAAATGGGTGACTTTGGAAGATGCAAGCACAAAGTTTTTTCATGCCAATGCCACAATTAAATACAGGAAAAACCTTATCACCTATCTGGAAAATGATTCTGTCACTTCTATTTTTTATCACCAACAGAAGGCAAATCTGATTTGTCTGGCTTTCAAAGACAGATTGGGTGTTTCTGAGTTCAATTCAATTCAATTTAATCTTAATTCAGTCTGCAAACTACAGCTGATTTAAATTCATTGGTGGTTTCTTTTACAAATCAAGAGATTGATCTAGTAATCAGATTCTTGCCTTCAGACAAAGCAACAGGACCTGATGGGTTTAACACTAATTTTGTTAAAAGGTGTTGGCCTATTATTTGAGAAGATTTGTACAAGCTCTGCAATGATTTCTATAATGGTGATGTTTGTCTTCAGAGTATCAATGGTTCTCTAATTACTTTGGTCCCAAAGCTTGATAGTGCAATGAAAGTTTCAGATTTCAGACCCATTTCTCTTTTGAATACTTCTGTTAAAATTATCACAAAATTATTGGCTAATAGGCTGCAAATACTTCTCCCACAGCTCATTCACAAAAACCAATATGGTTTTATCAAACATAGATGCATACAAGACTGTTTGGCCTGGTCTTTGGAGTTCTTACACCTCTATCATCAATCAAAGCAGGAGATCATTGTACTCAAATTAGACTTTGAAAAAGCCTTTGATAAAGTGGAGCATAATCTGATGAATAAAATCATGGAACACAAGGGATTCCCAGATCGATGAATCTGATCTTCACTTCTGGTACTTCAGCTGTATTACTCAATGGGGTTCCAGGAAAAGTTTTTCATTGCAAGAGTGGGGTAAGGCAGGGGGACCTTCTTTCCCCTCTTCTCTTTGTTTTAGCAGCTGACTTTCTGCAGGATTTTTCTCAATTTAGCAAAAGATCAGGACCTTCTTTCTCTGCCTTTGGTTTTGCCACATAGTCATGATTTTTCAGTGCTTCAGTATGCTGATGATACCCTTATTTTCATGAAGGCAGATGCTAGGCAACTCTTCTTCCTAAAGGCATTGTTTAATTCTTTTGTTGAATCAACAGGTTTAAAGGTCAATTTCCATAAATCAATGATGGTGCCAATTAATGTGAATGAAGCTAAGTTGGACATTCTTTCAAGGACTCTAGGTTGCTCCAAGGGATCTCTACCCTTTAGGCCTTGTTTAGTTGGGTGAAGTTTGGAAATTTGGCTACTGTAGCACTTTCGTTTTTATTTAGCAATTAATGTTCAATGATGGACTAATTAGGCTCAAAACGTTCGTCTCGCAATTTTCAACCAAACTGTGCAATTAGTTTTTTTTTCGTCTACATTTAATGCTCCATGCACATATCGCAAGATTCGATGTGATGGCTATTGTAGCACTTTTTGGGAAAAAAATTTGGAACTAAACACGGCCTTACTTATTTGGGTTTGCCACTAAGTCTCACCACTCACCAGGCCAACAGTAGCTGAATATTGGCCACTGGTTTCACGTTGTGAATACCGTTTGGTTAGCATTTCAAGTTTCCTCAGTCAAGCTGGTCGACTACAATTAACTAATGCAGTATTCAGTACCTTGCCAACTTTTGCAATGTCTAAATATTTGCTTCCAAAAACTGTTATTAAGCAAATTGATAAATTCCGAAAGCATTGCTTATGGCATGGTTCAGATGTAAACAACAAAAAGCCACCAAAGGCAGTTTGGCCAATGGTATGTGACACTAAAGCAAATGGAGGTTTGGGGCTCTCAATTTACAAACTCAAAATCACAGCTTGCTACTAAAGAATCTTCATAACTTTTTTAACAGATTGGATATTCCCTGGGTCCAACTTGTTTGGGAGGTTAGATATTCAAAGAATACCACCTGCTAGAACTAGAAAATGTTCTTTTTTGGTGGCGTGATATTCAAAAACTGCTACTTGTTTTGAAAGGAATGGCTGTGGCCACAGTCAACAATGGTCCTTCTTGCTTCTTCTGGCTGGATACTTGGAATGGCTTCTCCTTCAGCACAAACATGCTAGGCTTTTCTCTTTTGTAAAGAACAAATATATCACTGTTCAACAGGTTTGCCAAGCTGCTGTTCTCCATGACCTTTTCCATTTGCCTCTCTCATTGTGTACTTTGTCATTCAGCTGTGGAAGAAACTTTGATCATTTGTTCTTGGCCTGTCCTTTCTCTTCTTCATGTTGGGCTACTCTTGGGTTGGTTATCCAACATCCAGAAGACCCATTTGGAACCCTGGTTTCATTTAAGAATCAGTTGCAGCTCCCTTTCTTCATGGAGATTATTGTGACAATGAGCTGGTCCATCTGGACAGTCAGAAATGATGCGATTTTCAGACAAGTACATCCCTCAGTTCTTCATTGCAAAGCTATCTTCAAGAGAGAATTTACTCAAGTTATTCTTCGAGCAAAACATACTTTAGCACCACTGTTTACCCAATGGCTAGAGGCTTATGTGTAATCATTCAATTTTTTTACATTTCTTTTTTTTTTGTTTCGTGAAACACCTTGTAAGCTAACCTTTGTTTTTACAAAATTCAATAAAAGCATGGTAGGGGGCACCCCCTCCTGTTTCCCCTAAAAAAAACTAGTTCGAGACAATCTAAACCCACCCTAGAGCCACACACACACACAAGAGAGGAGAGTAAACAAACCTAAAAGCCCTAACCCCCGTGGCACAACGACGTCGCTGGGTCTCCATGTCACAGCGCCACAGCGGTGGCTGCAGGAGTGTTCCTACCTTGAGAGAATATATTGCGTAAAAATATTTGTAAAGAGCGGTGCTACGACACACATTTATCTGGCTGATTGTAAGGGCATAAATGAATTGGAGTAGGTTACAAATAAATGAGTCTGATTCCTATCAAAACTTCAACGATCGGACCTACGCCATATATCAGTACAATCTAAATACAAGTTGCACTGTACCCCCTAGTTAATTGATCTATCTATCAGCCTCCCTTAATCTCAACTTTATAAATTTTAGATTGCCATGGATTTTTCCTAAACTTTCATTGACAACACTTTTTATGAGGAAAAAGGCTAGCACCCGGACATCTGGACGGGGGCTAGCGTCTGGACGCCCGCGCTGCACGACTGTTTCATGTGGGGTCCTGCGCCGCTCCATGTCCCATGCGCGCTCCGTATCCCACGCCCACTTCTGTCTCGGTCTGTGCCCACACGGTTTCCCGCTCCTGCCGCTCGCGCCCCCTCTACACGCACGCACATGCAGGTGGGCCTAGCAGCAGCAGCAGCAGGTAGCTATTGCAGATGGGGTCCACTGCAACATTTGTAATATCAGATCTACTTTTACAACATCTAGAGGAAATATTTGTAACATACGTTCGAAACAGTTGAAACACTTAAAGCATACGTCTGAAACACATGTGTAGCCATTGCAAAACATATACAATATCTAGATGAAACACTTGCAACATATGTGTGAAAACATATGCAACATCAGGATGAAACACTTGCAACATAAATGTGAAATATATGCAACATCCAGATAAAGCACGTGCAACATCGTCTGAAACAGCTAAAACATTTGGAACAGACGCTTGCAACATGCATGTATAGTCATTGTAACACATGCAACATCCCGATCTACTTTTGCAACATCCACATGAAACACTTGCAACATGCATATGAAACACCTGAAACACTTAAAACATACGCTTGCAACATTCGAGGAAGGAAGGGAGCACAAGGTGCAGTCGGAGAAGCCTGCTCCGGGTCTGGCCACTCCGGATCTCGTGATGTCGCGAGCTGAGGTCGAGCATCGCGGCGGCTCCGACGTCGACAGCGGCCACGATCTCCTGGTGGGGAACGACGGCGTCGGCAGCGCCTCGACGCGGTGAGGGACGGGGCACGGTGCGCAGGGCGGGGATCGGGCACGATGCGATGAGGCGGACTGGGCGCGGCGGGGGATGAAGCACGTCGCGGCTCAACGCGGGATGGCGGCGCCACCGCGAGGCGGCTTGGGGCGGGTGGACGGCGCGGTGAGCCGCGACGAGCGAAGCGAGGAATTGGGAAGCGTAGATGGAGTAGATAGAGGAGAGAGCGTAGATGGGCTTGTTAGGCGGGGTTGCTGTGGTGGAGCAAGCGCGGAGTAGAGCGTCCGATTTTTTAAGATTGCAGACGTATGTTCTATAGTATTACCGTTTTTACAACTATCAGCAGCTTGATCTTGATGAGGTATGAACTGAAAACCTAGTAAATCGTTGGACGTTGGTTACTCTTTCTAAAAAAATGATAATCTATCATGTTTTTCCCTGAGCATGCAGAAGAGCTGAGTATGTTTATAAAAACAAAATAGGAGAAAGAGTAAAACAAATTCACACACTCACACATAAATATATGATATTCTGTTTTGATATGCTTTGTCCGAGCTTGAAAGACTGGATTGGTTTTAAGATATTTTGCCCATATATATCATCACACAATAGATTGGTACACACCCTATGTATTTTGAATTATTTGTCTTACTTATTAGTTCAAAAAAAAAAAAAAACAGAAGCCGAGTACCAGGCTGCAATGTCCAAAGGGCCATGGCTGTTTGATGCCGAACTAGCGATCGATCACAGATTCACAGCGACGGTTCAACGTTTTTCGTCTCCGTGAGTTGAGGGCCAGTACTCGCAAGACCCAAAGCAGCCAGACTTGTCTCTATAAGGTAAGGTCAAAATTTATATTATTTTTGCATATCGAATTATGGTATGATATTTTATACTAAATAGATTTTACCCAATTTAGCATATAGACATATTACTGTTTAGTATAATTCTTTATCTATCACTACGCCACTACCCCTGCAGCTTTTAAACGCAGCCGTACGCAGTTCATCACTAGTCATGGCGTGCAAATGGGTCAATGGTTGTAGCTAGGGATGGAAATGGATGTCTAGAAATCCGAATTTTCCGAATCCGTATCCGCTAAAATGTGTAATATGGATATCTTAATTCGTATCCATTTGTAATGTGGATATCAAATGGATGTATTCAAATTCGTTTTTAGTATTTTTCTCTATCCGGTTCTAGATCCGTATTCGGCACAAATATAGAATATCTGACATTTATCCGTATCTGCGAAAAAGAAGGTATAATGAATCTATTCAAAGTTTTCTTTTCATGACTAGTGACTAATTTTTAATTTCAATATTACTAATGATGCATGCATTGGATCTATTTAGTAGTATATCTTTAAGCAATCTTTAACATTAATATAATACTATTAATGATACATAAATATTAAATTAATTTTAGTATTTTCTAATTTTGTTTAAACCTAATATAATTGTTGCAAATTATTTTAACACTTTAATTTATTTTTTGCTGATGTAAATTATTTTATATAATTTATAATTCCATGTTAAATATTATATAAATAGTGATGAATTAATTGATATATTTAATAATTAAATATCTATTGATAACTATATTATTTTTTTGAGCTATTCTTGTCTATGTTATATACCTATATACTTTATTCTCTACGTGTGTAATAATTTTATAATTACAAAAAGAATTGATGAAGCAAAATGGCTACTTGTTGCCTACCATTCTTGTTTAGTTCACTAAGATATTGAAGATTATTAGAAGTGTACTTTGATTCTTTTTTTTCATTTTGATTATCGACAAACTTAGTAGTAAAATTCTATTGATCTTTGTTAAATTCAACAATATGCAGTTTGAGTTGATTTGAGTAAATATCCGAATAGAAATCTGAATTCGAGACATTTGTTTTGTATTCGTATTCGACAAGATCCGTATATGCATTTGAATCCGAATTAAAATGTGGTAAAAGGTGACATCCGGATCTGACCTGCGAATACATATGATCTGTTCCAATCCCTAGTTGTAGTCGTGCGGGTGATGCAAGAGAAAGAACGAAGGAAGAGATGACGCCATATGGTGATCGAGTGGGCGATATGAAAAGTATTGGTAGATGGATGAATATACAATTGCTTCTCCCATCAAGGTAAGCGGTCACTGACCAAAAACTAATAATATTAGTGGAGCCACGCTACATCTATCGAGTATCGTCCTTTAGTTTTATCCGTACATTGCAAGCTTCATAAATCTAGGTTACACATTCTCAGGTCCTACTAGTAGGTTACTAGAGAGATCATCACTCCCCGTGCTGTCAGACGAAGGGACCTGAGCATAGGTTCTAATGAAGATATCCCTCAGCCACGGTACCATGCAGAGATGTATTAGAAAGAGAGGCGCCTCCCCAGCCGTCCACGCAAAAGCTTCCCACAAAGGTCCATCAATTCTGAAATGCGAGTATGCAACATATGCGAACATGGCGATCACTGCTAGGGAATAACAAACCTGCAAGACATGAGCAGCGAGGGGCCAATGCAAGAGAAGAAAGAAAAGTCAGGCTTTTTTTTTTGCAGAAAAAAATGCATAAGTTGCAACATATATAGACACTATATATGTGAAAAAGCCAGCAATCAAGTGTAGGACGAAATAATAGAGGGATCAGCACACTTACGAAGAGGCCTCTGATCTGTCGGGCCATCACAGGGTTGGTAACGACGGATTCTGGCACCTCCTCCTCCTCTGAACCCACGGTCGTCGCCATCGTCGCCTTGGCCCGCCGCTCTCGTCGCAGCAAACTCGCAACCTAAATCTAAGTCGCGCAAACCGCAACCTCTAAACCCAAAGGTTCGTTCCCTCGACTCGTCGATCGAAAACTGAAAAGGACGTTTGTGGCGCTCGCGATATATATGTCTGTGAGATGCCTGCGCGCGGCGGAAAAAGGACAGAGACGGAGACGGAGACGGAGACGGAGACGGAGACGGACACGGACACTCGGACTCGGGAGAGCTCGGTCCTTTTCCGCAACCGCAAGACTTTCTACGATACCCGCGACTCGGGCTCGGGCTCGGTTCCGTATACTGAACTCAAGGGGCTACGCCCACATGGAGCTGCTTCCGGGAGCCGAGGCGCCCTCCGCCTGACGGGCAGGGGAGGATCCACGCGTATGGCGAGCTCTGGCGGCCGCCAGACCTCGCCTCTGGTGAGAACCCCCCACCGGACTGTCTGGATGAGACGCCGAGACCTCTGCCAATCAGCCATGGTCGATATCGTCTGTTATTACGAGAGAAGCAGAGGAAGACGATTAGTCGCTGGCTCACTACTGGCTGGCTGGCTGCGGTCTGCGGGCGACGGGACGGGCGAGCTGGGCCGACTGGGCCTCAGCCTTCCGGCCGGTCTCGTACTCTCGTGCGAGCGAGGATGCCGGCTAATCTCCATTGGCATTCGCTCCGAGCCGCTAACGTCGGCAACGCCGTAACTCCGCCGTCCCAGGGCCAGGCCCAGATCATCATACACCGTCCATCGTCCACCGTTGCAGCGCGCGGCTCCGGCTGCCGCGGCAGGGTCCCCGGATCACCGCTCGCGAAGCGCGTTTCTCACCTGCACTGCACTGGCACCGCACCCTGTCGAGCCTGGCCGCTGGCGCTGTACCCGCGCCGGCAAGTCCTGCCTAGTGCTGCTGGAAGTAGCCTAACATGCCTGCGTTATATTTCTACGTTGATGATATGGCTTTATTACCGGCATAGCTAATAGCTACACGCCTACGCACAGCAGGCATAGCTGGTGAATTTGTGAGAACGGAATCTCATCTGAACTTTCTTTCTTTCTTTCTTTCTTTCTGATATGTGCTCCAGTACGCTTGTAAAGGCATGCTCCGGTTCACTAACTTCTTGGAGCGGGGGGCATCCTTTTGATGGTCTGCATGCGCTTTCATCCAAACCAGTGTAGTGTCAACCAAAGTGCAACAAAACCTGAACTCAGGTTGAAAAAGAAGCAGGAAGCAGCAGCCTGAACTGAAGTTCAAGCGATGATCACAGCTAATACATACATCCAAGATTTCAGTTGTATCTTGTGTTGAAATGAAAAGCGTGAAAACACAGTGTAAATGATGTATTATCTCACAAATTATGTTTCAGTAAGTAAAGGTGCAGATAATATAATTCGCAAACGTGAAGCTCCAAAGATTTCAGGTGCAGCAGTATAACCGGTAGTAGTCTGGAATATCAAGCGAGGTTTGGAACGCTGAGTTCCTTTCCCGTGCATGGCTGCTCCCCCTTTGCGTTTTTTGTCTGCTGCTTATACGTTGCGTGAAAGTTTTGTGGGCTTCATCCTTCTGAACGGAGAGCAACTGCCCTCTGATCTCTGCGCAGAAGCAGACTGCAGCCCCTTTGATATGGCTCATCCAAAACGGCTTCACCGGTGAAGCCAAAGCCGGTGAAGCCAGAAAAACTGATTTTTCTCGGCTTCTAGTTCATTTTAACCCCGGCTTACAAAACAACTTCACGCTACAACACCTCGATTTACGCAAAATAGATGAAGCCGAAGCCGGCATAAGTCGTGCCAAAGAGGCCCACAGCTGCACCAGCTCTGCAGCCCAGCCTTTGAAGATTCCGGCAAGACCAGCCGTTTGTCCCCGTTTCTCTTGACCGTTTGTTTTGCTCGGCCACACGGAACAGCGGATGCTTTCCGAACAAAAGACGATACTGCCCTTGCAAATAGGAGTACGTGGTATGATTATTATCTACCGGAAATGAAAATATTTTCTACTGTTTGCACGTGTTTTTAGATTCTGATCTGAATTGTTGCTTTCATGTAAACTTGAACCGGCAGAACGCACCCCCAGGACCCAGCGAGCCAGCGAGTGCGGCCTGCCTTGCGCTTCACCACCCCCGCCTCACAATATATACCCGCGTGGCAATACCATGTATCAGCTATTATGTTGAGTCTTTAGGGTCTTCAGCAGGGGCTACATATGATATTGATGCTCTCAGTGCACAGATTGCTACCTTGTCCACACATGAGTAGTATCAGCAGATCCAAAACAGACAAGATCACCTTGAGCAGCATGTTGATGTGTTGAACAATAACTTCAATGCTTTTAGTGACCATTTCAACATGATCTATCCAAGGCCGGTTCCTCCTCCAGCTCAGTTTCCTTATCAGTCTACTATCCACCTCAGCTCCCTCCTCCACAGTACTACCCTCCTAGTGATGATGATGATGTCTGAGACTATCTTTTTGGGTAATGTAATGACAGAGGGGGAAGTGCGAAGAAGTGAAGAAAAATTTGAAAATTTGAAGATCTTTGGATGGAGGCTTGCTCATGAACTTTGCATGATTTTTTTTATTTATGTATAACCTAGAGCAAGAACATAAACGGTGGTCTAATCAACCTAAGCACTTCGCAAAGTACCTACGCTAATCACCTAATGAAACACTAAGCACTATACAAGTGGAGATCACTACAATGGTGTATCAACACCCTTGATATGTTTCCTCAGCTCCACACTACTCAAATGGCCGGTTGGGGGGTCTATTTATAAGCCCCACTGAGAAAGCAGCTGTTGGGGAACGAAATCCCGCTTTTCTGCTACTGACCGGACGCTGAAGTCATCCTGACCGGACGCGTCCGGTCGTCCCGACCGTTGGAGCCACGATCAACTGATCGGACGCTGCCATCATCCGGTCACCTGCCACCGGACGCGTCCGGTCGTAGTTTCGCCGCTCTGGAACATCTCTGTACTCGACCGGACTCTATTGTCCTGCGTCCGGTCGATTTGCCGCCAGTGTCCGGTCCAGCGTCCGGTCGCTGCTGCTGACGCATGTTGCCGAGCTACTTGATCGGAGCGTCCGGTTGCTTTCCTCTAGCGTCCGGTCACCTATGTGAGCTCGTTTCTTCGTGATCTTGTGTATGGCTTGGTTCCTGTCTTCGTGCTTGAACTTTGCTTGATATCTTGGGTCTTCTCTTGTGCTTCTAAGGTTTTGCTTATGGTGTTGATCATCGGATCATCACGTCGCCTTCGTCCAAGTCACGTCTTGCACCCTATTGGACTACAAAACAATCACTTACAAATTCATTAGTCCAATTTGGTTGTGTTGGTCATCAAACACCAAAATCCAAAGTAAATGGACCAAGGGTCCATTTTTCTTACAGTGGTAAAGTGAAGTGTGCAACCAAGTTTTGGGTTTGTGAAAAAGTGAAGGACTGGGTATTTGAGGATTCTAGGGTGTCAGCTATGGAGCTACAGAAGAGGATCAAGGATAAATTCAAGGTGGTTGTGCCTTACAAGAGAGTATATAATGGTAAGGAACTAGCTCACAACCAATTATTTGGAGATTGGAAGTCCAGTTTTGACAATCTGTATAGGTTCAAGTTGCAAATTGCGGAATCTTGTCCAGGTAGCTTTGTAGTTATTGATCATCATATCATTAATAACAAGATTAGGTTCAATAGACTGTTCTTTGCCATGAAGCCATGTATTGATGGGTTTCTTCAAGGTTGTAGGCCATACTTGTTAGTTGATAGTACATTTCTCATGGGCAAGTTTAGAGGTCAACTATGTGTAGCCTGTGCAGTAGATGGGCACAACTGGATGTATCCAGTTGCAGTTGGAGTCATAGATTCAGAAACAAATGAGAATTGGATATGGTTCATGGAGAGACTGAGAGATGTTATAGGGAGTCCACCAGGTCTGACCTTCTGTACCGATTGTGGTCAAGCAGTGATGGCCGGTGTGAGTGAGGTATTTCCTAATGCAGAGCACAGAGAGTGTATGTGGCATCTTGTTCAAAATTTTAAGAAAAGGTTCCATGGACAGGTGTTTGATGATCATTTGTGGGCATCATCTTACAGTTGGAACTCATACCTTTTTGAGAAACACTGGTCAGCAATGGCAGCAGCTAAGCCAGCAGCTATGGTTTATCTACAGCAGAACCATAAGAAGCTATGGACCAGAAGTCAATTTGGAGTCACATGTAAGATAGACTATGTCACAAATAATTTAGCTGAGAGCTTCAACAACTGGATCAAAGGTGAAAAAGGCAGGAATTTGGATGACTTGCTTGATACAATCAGACAGAAGTTATTAATCAAATGGAACCACAGAAGGAAGATTGCAAGGTAGATGCAGGGCAAGATACTTCCACACATTGTGGACAAGCTGAAGGAGGAAAGCAGGAACCTAGATATTGATGTCATAACTAGCGGCGATGGCATTGCAGAGTTGTGTGCAAGAGGAGGATCAAGCTTCAAATTTGTTGTGAATTTGGACCAAAGGACTTGCACTTGTAGGGCTTGGCAGGTTTCAGGCCTACCATGTAAGCATGCACTGGCCTACATCACTAGCATAAGTAGAGAGAAAAGTGAAGACCATGTGGACAACTACTACTCAGTGTAGAAGTTCAGGTTAGCTTATGAGGGTATTGTAACAGAACCGACCAATTATACGAGATTAAGTAAGAAAATCTTTCGCCGAAGCAGACAATTTAGCTAACTTAAGCCCGTACAACCCGGTAGTCCGTGAAACCACGAAGGATTTCAAACCAATCGACATACAAACCAAGATCGTACAAGTTTAGCAAGTACCGTCACACGTTACATAAAGTTCGCAACGATAGTTGATACATCAGAGTTTAGAACATAAAGTTATTACATACCAAGTTTGAACTGAAATAGCGGAAGCAAATAGTTTTAAAGCCACACACACACTTTTGATTCAGATACAGTGCCAGTAGGTAGTCATTTCCAACAAAAGCATCAGATGAGAAATACGGAGTGACCAATTGCCCTTGGTCCTAGTTGTCACCCATCGCCGGATACAGGCAGTTAATGCAATAGCCGTAGTATATTTGACCATCTGAAACAACAATGGAAAACAACGCCCTGTGTACGAGAAGGTACTCAGCTAGACTTACCCGTCTTAAACCAAAATAAAACGACACCAAGGATTATGCAAGGCTTTCTTTAGTGGGCTAGCTGACTCTTTTGCGAAAGCATAAGTTATCATGAATAAACCATTTTAAGTACTTTGCATCATCTTTATTATAACCTATCCATCTAGGTAAGCACCAGTACTATAGCAATCACATGATTAACCAATAACATCCAGTTACCAATTTAGCCTTAGCATAACTCACATCATCCAGATAACCATCATTTGTTCCATAATAATTACTACGATGCCGTAGCTCGAGTCAAGTGCTCACTATCCAGGAGCGATGGCGATTCGAATCGATTCCTAACCAGCTGGTGATTTATTCCTCACACAAACCATGCTTCCCCTGCCAGGGTAGCTTAGATCACAAATGACACTTTTCAGGTAGCCACGGGATAATCTGGAGCCGCAGTACCCAGGGACCGCCCGACTGTCAGGAATCAGGTCACACCTGCCCTTGGGCTCACTCTTCGCGCCCCTGTCATACCCCCATCAGCACCAATACGCGCACTCGTGTAGATCCCGGCCCAAATAGTGCCACTAGCTTCGCGGTCGAAAGGTACTTTATTCGGCCAGCTAAATGTGAGGCATGCGTTCAACATGACAAGAGGGACGAGCAACGATCGGTCCTTAATCGACACAGACGGAAACTAACAGCACCCCAGAACCCTGTCCGGTTGCCTCCAACTATTCCGTCCGGTCTCCAATTTTCTATCACATATGGTTAATTCTAGGATATCATTCTTTCCATAGCCAATCTCATCCAGTAACCACCTATAATGTAGGTGACCAGGTATCACCGATCGCTACCGGTCTAAGCAAGGCTAAGCAGTTATTCAATCCTGACCTAACAGGGTAAAAGGTAATAAGGTAGGCAAGGATAGTAATAAATGCATCAACGGTTTCAATCAACTCCTATAACTTAATGCAACAATATATAAACTCATATATATAGAAAGAATTGCTTTTATAAAGTAGGAGACTTAGAATGCTCTGGGGCTTGCCTCGTTCGAACAAACTAGGTTGGTGATCCACGCACTCCGGCAAGTCCTCTCCTTGCTCCTCTTCCTCTGGCACCTCCTGTGCCTCGGTCCCGGTTTGCTCTTCCTGAACTGCTACTAGCAACTCCTCCTGCGATCCTGTATGATGCAGATGTATAAGTGCTAATGCATAGGTGCATCGGAGAGATGACATGTAATGATCATGATGCATGAAATGTAGATGACCATGTTTAACTTCATTGGACATAGTAGTAGCAAAGCTCTTCTACAAGGTAGTCAACGTCATCCAAGAACATGTACTACTATCTACTACGACAACCACTGTACTAACATGCCAAATCACCACCGCAAACTAAGATGCTACAAAGATACACCAAAGAGAACATTATTAACTAAACTCACATTAAAGATCATTTGATTTCATTTTAAACTAGGGCTACACAGCAACATATATTTCTGATGTTCATAAAAATCTGAGAAAATTACAGTAGCATAGTACTACTCTAAGTAGACTACCATAAAATTTTCATGGCATTTGGATAAGTAGAATAGCCTACACAAAAATGACAAGGCATCATTGCTTAAAAAGGCATAAATAGAAAACCTTAGTTAAAAGTGCCAAGCAACAGATTTCATATTTTTCCTAACATCCTTAAGGTACTGGGATACTCCCCACAAAATTTCATGGTCATAGGATTCCTATATAATTTACAAAAAATTACACAAGTATGAATCAATGATAAAAGGAAAATCTACAACTCAAAAACCACACATGCAATGACTCTCAAATTTTTACTAGAGCTTATACTAATCAAGAATAGCTTACCCACAAAAGTTCATAATTTTTGGACCACAGAAACTCTAGATATAAAATAAACAAGTTTGCATGCATTCAAAAACACATTTCAAATTTCTATTTAAATCTTCCAAAATTTCTACTGTAAGTATCAAGAATATATTTTTCCTAAATACTAGACTTCCTAAGGAACACCACCAAATTTATTTAACAATTTTTGAAGCTACAAAACTAGAGATACAATTATTACAAAACAGCATAGAAACCTGGAATATTTGCACTATCCTATTGCTCAACGGTCACTGGCAAGCGGGACCTACACGTCAGCTGGGACCACGCGTCAGCGACAAGAAAAACAGGGGACGGCTCACTCGACGGCGCGGCAATGGCGAAACTCGCCGGCGGCCACACCTCCGACGAGGCGAATGGCACAGGCGTGTTCCTAGCGACGATACGCACCTACCCATACCCTTTCCCTGACCGCTACCACGCTCTAGCTATGACGGCGTCAACAATGGCGGACGGCAGTGAGGTCGCTGCGGGACTCCAGCGACGGCGAGCCCCCATTGCCCTGGCCAAGCTCGGTACGAGCTTCACGGGGTCACGGTGACGCTATCCAAGAAGAGAAAGGAGACGCCCCTATTGCTCCGGCCATGGTGAGCTCAAACTCCGGTGAGGTCGAAGCACGGCGGCTGCGGGCTCGGCGAATGCGCTATCGACATAGCACGATAGGCTCGACCAGAGGGAGGAATAGGTATAGGAGATAGTGGGAAAGCTGTGGGCAAGATGGAGCGAGGTGAAACGCACCAGCGAGTGCGTGGGAGCTCGATGGAGTTCACAGCGACAATGGCATTTCGCCGTGGGGAAGAAGAATGCGATCTCAACCAAGACTCACCGGCTCAACCGCGAGGTGGATGAGCTAAAGGCAACTACGGCGACGCTGTGGGCTAGCTGAAGGCGGCAAGGACGCAGTGGCGAGGGAGATGGCGGCCGCAACGCTCTTGGCGGCAATGCAGACGGTGATGCGCTCAGCTTCCGCGGGTTTTGACGAGGCGAGACGCAGCGTAAGCGAAGCAAATAGGCGAGCCAACGGCCGCGTGGCGATGTCGTGGCAGCGACGGCCTGACCTGCGGGGGCTGCGACGGCGTACGGCCTCCACTTGGCGCGCTCGGCCAGACGGCGGTCGGCCACTCGGCCTGACGAAGACGGCCATCAGACCCGCGATCAGAGCCTGATGACGCAAATTGACGACGTTCGTTCTCCTAAACCGTGAAGTATTAGCTCATACAATCTACACAAGAGTTGTAGCTCTAAGTACCCTCTGCAATTCATCTTAAACGATCAAGACCTAATTCACAACGGCTAAGGAGTAATGTCATCCCAAAGGTTGTCTTGTCAAACTGTCGGCGTCAACACTTGTAAAAATTTTCCTAAGTGCTCAAAATAGTGAAAAGCTGATTTTTGGAAGCCAATTTCAAGCATGTTAGGAGCTAAACTAGTCTATGACACAAACATAAAAGTTGTTCCCCACATCAAATACTACAACTTTGCTTTAGTGACCACCTTCATGCAAAGTCTATAGCACGCAGTTCAAACTTGGTCAAACATGTTACATTCTAAGGATGACTTGTACTTGAACTCTGACCTAATGACCTATTTACCCTTAACCATGAATATCAAAGTTGTTCATAATGGTGCTCTAGACATGTTTAAGCTAGTTGCAAGGTCACACACTCATTTCATGCATTGGTCACACATAGGGCTATCCAGTTCAACACACATAGCATCACTTAAGTACTGGATTAGACAAAATGATCTTCATGAATATTGTTCCACTAGTCATCATAAGTGTAGCTAATATGTTTTAGTGACTCACATCAACTACTCACACCTATTCACTCATGATCATAAGCATACACAAAGAAAACATGAAATAACAAGACATGTTTCGTATGTTTCATTCATATGTTTCAAATGTAAAAGCGTAAATATGAATGCTTGATGCTCATGCTTATGCAATGCAAGTTAATTTATGCAAGGCTAACACCGAGGGTGTTACAGCCCTCCCCCTTATAAGAATCTCGTCCTGAGATTTAGAGTTACGAACCATTTGTTATAAAAATCCTTATAAGCATTAGATATTCTCCTGTTTCCCACGTTGCATCACCATCATCGTGATGACTCCACTGTATCTTATAGGTTCTCACCACTTTATTCCGAGTGACTCGGTCCTTAGTGTCCAAAACTCGAACCGGTTGCTCATGGTATTCCAAGTCTGATTTGAGCTGAATGCTCTGAGGTTCTATTCTCTCTTCTAGAATATGCAAGCACTTCTTCAATTGTGATACATGGAAGACTGGGAAGATCGAACCCATCGCTTCTGGTAACTGTAACTTATAAGCCACAGGACCCTTCTTCTCTATGATCTTGTACGGTCCTACAAACCTAGGAGCAAGTTTTCTCTTTACTCCAAACCTTTGTACTTTCTTCATTGGAGTAACCTTTAGATAAACGTAGTCACCTACCTCAAACTCAAGCGGTCTCCTTCTCTTATCGGCATAACTCTTCTGGCGTGACTGTGCCGCTTTCATGTTTTGTTGGATAATATGGACCTTTTTCTCAGCCTCGTCAACAAAATCAATTCCGTAAAACCTTCTCTCTCCAGGCTCGACCCAATTCAATGGTGTCCTACATTTTCTGCCATACAAAGCTTCAAATGGAGCCATCTTGATACTTTCTTGGTAACTGTTGTTATAAGCGAATTCTGCCAAAGGTAACCATGATTCCCATGAACCCTTAGACGATAACACACAAGCTCTAAGCATATCTTCTAGAACAGCATTAACTCGCTCTGTCTGCCCATCTGTCTATGGGTGGTAAGCTGTACTACGAATCAAGCTAGTACCCAAACCTTTATGAAGATGCTCCCAAAAATGAGCGGTAAATTGTGACCCATGGTCAGACACGATAGTCTTTGGTATACCATGTAATCAGACAATCTCTACAATATACTTCTCAGCATACTGAGGTGGTCGGAAAGTTGTTTTGACTGGTAAAAAGTGAGCTGATTTGGTAAGGCAATCTATGATTACCCAAATCGAATCATTCCCCTTTGGTGTGGTAGGGAATCCGGTGATAAAATCCATACTTATATCATCCCATTTCCAATCTGGTATTGACAAAGGTTGCGACATTCCTGTGGGTCTCATGTGAAGAGCCTTCACTCTACAACACATGTCGCAACGAGCAACATAAGCTGCAATCTCCTTCTTCATTTTCGTCCACCAATAACGAGGTCTCAATTCTTGGTACATTTTGTTACTTCCAGGATGGATAGATAACTTAGAGTGATGAGCTTCATCCATCAATTTGTTCTTGAGCTCTCGATCTTTAGGTATAACTAGACGGTCCTTAAACCATAGCACTCCGTGTTCATCCACTCTAAATTGCCTAGTCGGTTCTTTCTTCATTTTCTCCTTGATATGGAATATTCCTTTATCTGTTTTTTGACCCTCAATGATCTTGCTCTCCAAGGTACAGCTAACCTAGATGTTATGCAACACAATAGGATGTAACAAATTGAACCCATCCTCAAACAATGGTTGCACAGCAAGAGAATGTGACTTCCTACTTAAGGCATCTGCTACTACATTTGCCTTTCCCAGATGATAGTGCACATTCAGATTATAATCCTTTATCAGCTCTAACCATCTTCTCTGTCGCATATTCAACTCAAACTGAGTAAATATGTACTTGAGACTTTTATGATCTGTAAAGATATTGCACACATTCCCAAGCAAGTAGTGTCTCCAAATCTTTAGAGCATGCACAACAGCTGCAAGCTCTAAATCGTGTGTAGGATAGTTAACCTCATGCTTCCTCAACTAACGTGAAGCATACGCAATAACTCTTCCATCTTGCATCAGGACACATCCTAAACCATTCTTTGATGCATCGCAAAACACATCAAACGGCTTCTCTATATCTGGTTGCGCCAGAACAGGAGCAGTGGTTAGCAATTTCCGCAAGGTGCAGAAAGCTGCCTCACACTCCTCTGTCCAAACGAACCTATGATCCTTTTGTAATAAACTTGTCATCGGCTTGGCAATCTTTGAGAAGTATGGGATAAAACGGCGATAGTAACCGGCTAATCCAAGAAAACTCCGAACCTCATGAACTGTACTTGGTGCCTTCCAGTCCATGACCTCTTGTACCTTACTAGGATCCACTGAGATTCCATTCTCAGATAACACATGACCGAGAAATGGAACTGTCTTCAGCCAGAACTCACATTTACTAAACTTAGCATATAGCTGGTGATCCCTGAGTCTAGTTAAGACAATTCTTAGGTGCTCTTCATGATCCTGTTCGTTCTCAGAGTATACTAGAATGTCATCAAGAACACAATCATGAACTTATCCAACTCTGGCATAAAGACCGAATTCATCAGATACATAAAGTATGCAGGAGCATTTGTCAAACCAAAGGACATGACAAGATACTCGTACAAACCATATCTGGTGGAGAACGCGGTTTTGGGTATATCTTGTGGTCTAATCTTGATCTGATGGTACCCTGATCTCAAATCTATCTTGGAGAACACTTTGGCTTTTGACAATTGATCAAACAAGATATCAATCCGAGGTAAAGGATACTTGTTTTTAATTGTAACCGCATTCAGTGGCCGGTAGTCCACGCACATCCGTAAGGAGTTATCCTTCTTCTTCTTCACGAACAGTGCAGGACATCCCCATTCTGATGAACTTGGCCGAATTAAACCCTTAGTCAACAGATCCTAGAGTTGTTTCTTCAACTCGACTAATTCATTTGGAGGCATCCGATAAGGCCTTCTTGAGATCGGTGGTGTTCCAAGGATTAACTCAATGGCAAACTCAACATCTCTATCTGGTGGAAGACCAGGTAACTCATCTAGAAACACGTCCGAAAACTCACACACTACTGGAATCTTGGCGAGAAGAGTAGTTTGGACTGCACAAGTTGTACTGGCCAGATCTATTCTCCGAGGTAAGGTTACTTGAAATGTACCTTCTCCAACAGGTTCCTTGAGAGAAATGTTTCTTCCCCCAATATCAATTACTACACCCATCTTAGTCATCCAGTTCATTCCTATAATCACGTCCAGAACTAGCCCTGACATAACTATCAAGTTAAGCTTATACTGTCTGTTTGCTATGCACAGGGTTACTCCTCGGATTATCTGATTAGTTAACAGATCAGCCCCGGCTGAACTGATCCGATAAGCACATTCTAATTCAACTATCTTTTGCTCATACTTTCTTGCAAATGCTTGACTTATGAATGAATGAGATGATCCAGAATCAAACAAAACGACTGCAGGATGATTGTTGATAGAAAACATACCGGCTGTCACGGGTTCTCCTTCCGGGATGTCATCAATGGTGGTGTGGTGCACACGAGCTTGGTACTGATTATGCGGCTTCTTAGGATATGGGCAAAACTTCACAAAGTGCCCAGATTGATTGCAGTTGTAACACGGTCCTCTTACTTGAGTAGCAGCTCCTGATGAACTGCCTTGTCCGGTCTTGGCTTGTGGCACCGCCATCTTGAATGGCTTCTGATTCCTCTGAGGTTGCTGGGCATTTTGATTCCTCCGTTGGGGTGGCCTGAACCTTACACTAGGGGCAGGCGAAAGATACGCAGAACGGTTTGCTGTCGGGGCCCTTGGCTGGGACGGACCTGACTCAAAAGCTCTCTTGCGAGTCTTGGAAGTAGCATATACATTGTTGTTCTTCTCTTGCTTTAAGCAGTCACTAACAAAGTCATTGAAACCTATTCTCGTGCTAGTACCCACGTGCTTCATCATCTTGGGATTCAGACCTCTCTTGAAACTAGTGATCTTTTTGGCATCAGTATTCACCATGTCAGAGGCATAGCGACTTAGATTGTTGAATGCATGTAGATACTGTGTCACAGTCTTGGTACCTTGGGTTAGTGCGAGAAACTCTCCAAACTTCATTTCTGTCAACCTAGGGGGAATGTATGTTCCACGAAAAGCCTCCGTGAATTTCCTCCAAGTAATGTGGGCATTAGGTGGAAAAGTGGTGCGGTGATGATTCCACCACATTCCTGCAGGGCCTTGCAGCTGATGAGATGCATACTCAGTTTTCAATACTTCTGTCATCCTGAGAACACGAAACTTATCTTCCATGGTGTTTATCCACTCTTCTGCATCCAATGGCTCTGCAGCTTCTTTGAAAATTGGTGGTCTGGTGTCCATAAAGTCCTTGAAACTACTATGTTGATTTGCTTCATGTCCACCTGGGTTTAACCCACGGCGGGTGTTGTCAGCGATATGGTGCAATGCAGCTTCCATATTCTGCTGCATGCCCTCCATGTTGCGTTGACTTCCAAGGAACTGTGCGAAGAACTGTTCCGCGGTGTACGGGAGAGGAGGAGGTGGCGGCGGTTCACGGTTCTCATTCCTAGCTGCACTGACACCTGCCTCAGCAGCATCATACACAGTACGGTGAGTGTTCGGCATCTGCATATTTCAGCAACAGTAATTATTAGGCGATGTTGTAGAGATTGCAAGCGAATGAAAAATTATGTCGTACTGAATTCACTGGAGAGAATAAATTCATACAATAAAACAGGGGCACAATAAGTCATTCCAATTAACACAACATCACTAATTAGATTACTTAAGCGCACACATCGCGTCCATTACAACCAAATTGCCAGCATACATACACGGGACTTTTATGCGTTCAGATATCGCATTACTAGCCAAGTTCCAATCACATGCCATGTCTCATAAGTTCGAAGCAAGATACATTAGGTTACATGCCGACAAAAGAAAAGTCATCGCGACAGGACCAAAACACTAGCGCAAGGCAACTAGCCTACTCCTCGGGGCCGTCGTCGGGGTCGGAGACATCACCATCACCCCCAGGTGAAACTACAGGCTCGTCCTAGTCGTCGATGTCCATGCCAGCGACGTCTGGAGGAGCATATGGGTCAACCCCATTGTAGAGCGTGTGAAACTCCTCGTGCAGGTTAACGTTGTACTCCTCTAGCTCATCGACCCTCTGCAGCAGCAGGTCCCTCGCGTTCCAGGCTTCATTCCTTTCCTGAACCAACTATCCAATCATGCGGTCTGCATTGTTGTTGGCCTGAGTCAACGTATGCACTCGCTGCATAGCTCTATCACCTCTCTCTACCGCCTGGTCCCGCTGTAAGCTCATATCAGCCAACTGTTCCTGCAAACTAGCTACAGCACGTGCCTGCTGCTTCTTCTGCTTTCTTGCCTTGAGCTTATCATCACCACGCAAGCCAGTCAAAGTCCAGTAGGTACACTCAAGACCCTGATACGCTCTGATAGCGGCAAACATAGCACTCATAGCATGGTTGTCGCTAGCCTGTCCCTCAGCCGGACCTCTGACCAAAGCACTTCCCTGAGGCTGAACCCAAATAGCATCACAAGGATCATCCCTAGGAAAGGTGCCAGCTAGAGCTGCTGCAAGCTCACTGGGAAATCTGCTCATGATGTCCCTGATGACGCGGAAAGCTGCTCCCTCTGCACCCTCACCAGGAGTGCGACCCTCAAACTCCAAGTGCCAACCGTCCCACTCTGGAGCATCACCAAGAGCAGGAACGGTGATCTCTACCACTGCGAGTCCATCCTCTGCTAACTGGCTCTTATTCCAAGAGTACACCGGCTCTTGACCCTCTGGGTACCCCACATCATGGAGCACTCTCCAAAGCAAGGTCGGCATGCCAAACTCGCTCAAGAAGGTGTCTGTGGTGCGGTGCTCCCTCAGGGCCAACTGATGTTGAGGTGCTCTTCCTCCGGTGGACTTACGGGCAGTCTGCTTCGTGCGAGCCATCTGTAGCAAATTGTTGTTTTATTACCCACGTGAGAACAAGGTTAAGTTGTCATTTTTATCAAAATGAGATAATCAACTTATAAGGGGAGGAACAATGCCATGAATGATATGCATGCACGTTCCGTACGTTCTCACCAACTTAGGAAAAATAACAATTGCTAGCGGCATAGACGGTGGCATACAACGATCTCTCATAACGTAGCTAATACGTACTACACGATAGCGTTGTTATGTACCTGCAAAAGATCCACTTCAGCCCAAACCCAGACATTATGAAAAGTATGCATGAAAGCACTAAAGTAATCTACTCGTTCTACACGTATTCCCAGATACACGTACAACGGTAGCAACTACCCGAACCATCGTCCGATCGACGGCATCGTCACCACAGGACGGAATTCTCCCACACATTGGATACCTTCATACAAACACGCGTATGGCATGTAAATAATCCGGCATCATATAAACACTTCCCTAGATCGACAGTGTATGCGATCATGCTCTCACAACTCTCACTTACCGAGGCGTAGAGGCAACGGATCCATACATTACCACTCAAGTGAATGGCACTCATACAATAGCACACCGTATGAGCGACAAAATAGAAATAAGATGCAAAGACCCCCAAGTTAGTACTTAAATAAGCCACCGAGAGACCTTAACTAGGCATAAAGGATATGACCACTGGCACACTAGTAAGTTTTAAATTAGAGGTTGAAACACCTATATGCTATAAGTTCGTAATTAGTTTTGTAACACAAAACCCGTTTGTTTTAAATACACTCATGAACAGTAATCTGCTAAACCTTGCTCTGATGCCAGCTGTAACAGAACCGACCAATTATACGAGATTAAGTAAGAAAATCTTCCGCCGAAGCAGACAATTTAGCTAACTTAAGCCCGTATAACCCGGTAGTCCGTGAAACCACAAAGGATTTCAAACCAATCGAACTGAAATAGCGGAAGCAAATAGTTTTAAAGCCACACACACACTTTTGATTCAGATACAGTGCCAGTAGGTAGTCATTTCCAACAAAAGCATCAGATGAGAAATACGGAGTGACCAATTGCCCTTGGTCCTAGTTGTCACCCATCGTCGGATACAAGCAGTTAATGCAACAGCCGTAGTACATTTGACCATCTGCAACAACAATGGGAAACAACGCCCTGAGTACGAGAAGGTACTCAGCTAGACTTACCCGTCTTAAACCAAAATAAAATGACACCAAGGATTATGCAAGGCTTTCTTTAGTGGGCTAGCTGACTCTTTTGCGAAAGCATAAGTTATCATGAATAAACCATTTTAAGTACTTTGCATCATCTTTATTATAACCTATCCATCTAGGTAAGCACCTGTACTATAGCAATCACATGATTAACCAATAACATCCAGTTACCAATTTAGCCTTAGCATAACTCACATCATCCAGATAACCATCATTTGTTCCATAATAATTACTACGATGCCGTAGCTCGAGTCAAGTGCTCACTATCCAGGAGCGATGGCGATTCGAATCGATTCCTAACCAGCTAATGATTTATTCCTCACACAAACCATGCTTCCCTGCCAGGGTAGCTTAGATCACAAATGACACTTTTCAGGTAGCCGCGGGATAATCTGGAGCCGCAGTACCCAGGGACCGCCCGACTGCCAGGAATCAGGTCACACCTGCCCTTGGGCTCACTCTTCGCACCCCTGTCATACCCCCATCAGCACCAATACGCGCACTCGTGTAGATCCCGGCCCGAATAGTGCCACTAGCTTCGTGGTCAAAAGGTACTTTATTCGGCCAGCTAAATGTGAGGCATGCGTTCAACATGACAAGAGGGACGAGCAATGATCGGTCCTTAATCGACACAGACGGAAACTAACAGCACCCCAGAACCCTGTCTGGTTGCCTCCAACTATTCTGTCCGGTCTCCAATTTTCCATCACATATGGTTAATTCCAGGATATCATTCTTTCCATAGCCAATCTCATCCAGTAACCACCTATAATGTAGGTGACCGGGTATCACCGATCGCTACCGGTCTAAGCAAGGCTAAGCAGTTATTCGATCCTGACCTAACTGGGTAAAAGGTAATAAGGTAGGCAAGGATAGTAATAAATGCATCAACAGTTTCAATCAACTCCTACAACTTAATGCCACAATATATAAACTCATATATATATAGAAAGAATTGCTTTTATAAAGTAGGAGACTTAGAATGCTCTGGGGCTTGCCTCGTTCGAACGAACTAGGTTGGTGATCCACGCACTCCGGCAAGTCCTCAACTTGCTCCTCTTCCTCTGGCACCTCCTGTGCCTGGACTTCTTGTGGATCGGTCCTGGTTTGCTCTTCCTGAACTGCTACTAGCAACTCCTCCTGTGATCCTGTATGATGCAGATGTATAAGTGCTAATGCATAGGTGTATCGGAGAGATGACATGTAATGATCATGATGCATGAAATGTAGATGACCATGTTTAACTTCATTGGACATAGTAGTAGCAAAGCTCTTCTACAAGGTAGTCAACGTCATCCAAGAACATGTACTACTATCTACTACGACAACCACTGTACTAACATGCCAAATCACCACCGCAAACTAAGATGCTACAAAGATACACCAAAGAGAACATTATTAACTAAACTCGCATTAAAGAAGATCATTTGATTTCAT
The DNA here is from genome assembly GCA_904845875.1 of Miscanthus lutarioriparius. Classification (NCBI taxonomy): domain Eukaryota; kingdom Viridiplantae; phylum Streptophyta; class Magnoliopsida; order Poales; family Poaceae; genus Miscanthus; species Miscanthus lutarioriparius. Next base: position 36,056,253 of record CAJGYO010000011.1, on the reverse strand, counting down.
TTTAAACTAGGGCTACACAGCAACATATATTTCTGGTGTTCATAAAAATCTAAGAAAATTACAGTAGCATAGTACTACTCTAAGTAGACTACCATAAAATTTTCATGGCATTTGGATAAGTAGAATAGCCTACACAAAAATGACAAGGCATAATTGCTTAAAAAGGCAAAAATAGAAAACCTTAGTTAAAAGTGCCAAGCAACAGATTTCATATTTTTGCTAACATCCTTAAGGTACTGGGATACTCCCCACAAAATTTCATGGTTATAGGATTCCTATATAATTTACAAAAATTTACACAAGTATGAATCAATGATAAAAGGAAAATCTACAACTCAAAAACCACACATGCAATGACTCTCAAATTTTTACTAGAGCTTATACTAAGCAATAATAGGTTACCCACAAAATTTCATAATTTTTGGACCACAGAAACTCTAGATATAAAATAAACAATTTTGCATGCATTCAAAAACACATTTCAAATTTCCATTTAAATCTTCCAAAATTTCTACTGTAAGTATCAAGAATATATTTTTCCTAAATACTAGACTTCCTAAGGAACACTACCAAATTTATTTCACAATTTTTGAAGCTACAAAACTGGAGATACAATTATTACAAAACAGCATAGAAACCTGGAATATTTGCACTATCCTATTGCTCAACGGTCACTGGCAAACGGGACCTACACGTCAGCTGGGACCACGCGTCAGCGACAAGAAAAACAGGGGATGGCTCACTCGACGGCGCGGCAATGGCAAAACTCGCCGGCGGCCACACCTCCGGCGAGGCCAATGGCACAGGCGTGTTCCTAGCGACGATACGCACCTACCCATACCCTTTCCCCGACCGCTACCACGCTCTAGCTATGACAGCGTCGACAATGGTGGACGGTGATGAGGTCGCTGCGGGACTCCGGCGACGGCGAGCCCCCATTGCCCTGGCCAAGCTCGATATGAGCTTCACGGGGTCACGATGACGCTATCCAAGAAGAGAAAGGAGAAAGGAGATGCCCCTATTGCTCCGGCCACGGTGAGCTCAAACTCCGGTGAGGTCGAAGCACGGCAGCTGCGGGCTCGGCGAATGCGCTATCGACACAGCACGATAGGCTCGACCAGAGGGAGGAATAGGTACAGGAGATAGTGGGAAAGCTGTGGGCAAGATGGAGCGAGGTGAAACGCAGCAGCGAGTGCGCGGGAGCTCGACGGAGTTCACGGCGGCAATGGCGTTTCGCCGCGGGGAAGAAGAATGCGATCTCAACCAAGACTCACCGGCTCAACCGCGAGCTGGACGAGCTAAAGGCAACTACGACGACGCTGTGGGCTAGCTGAAGGTGGCAAGGACACAGTGGCGAGGGAGATGGTGGCTGCAACGCTCTTGGCGGCAATGCAGACGGCGCTGTGCTCGGCTTCCGCGGGTTCTGACGAGGCGAGACGCGGCGTAAGCGAAGCAAATAGGCGAGCCAATGGCGACGTGGCGATGTCGTGGCAGCGACGGCCTGACCTATGGGGGCTGCGACGGTGTACAGCCTCCACTTGGCGCGCTTGGCTAGACGGCGGTCGGCCACTCGCCCTGATGAAGACGGCCATCAGACCCGCAATCAGAGCCCTGACGACGCAAATTGACGACGTTCGTTCTCCTAAACCGTGAAGTATTAGCTCATACAATCTACACAAGAGTTGTAGCTCTAAGTACCCTCTGCAATTTGTCTTAAACGATCAAGACCTAATTCGCAACGGTTAAGGAGTAATGTCATCCCAAAGGTTGGCTTGTCAAACTGTCGGCGTCAACACTTGTAAAAATTTTCCTAAGTGCTCAAAACAGTGAGAAGCTGATTTTTGGAAGCCAATTTCAAGCATGTTAGGAGCTAAACTAGTCTATGACACAAACATAAAAGTTGTTCCCCACATCAAATACTACAACTTTGCTTTAGTGACCACCTTCATGCAAAGTCTATAGCACGCAGTTCAAACTTGGTCAAACATGTTACATTCTAAGGATGACTTGTACTTGAACTCTGACCTAATGACCTATTTACCCTTAACCATGAATATCAAAGTTGTTCATAATGGTGCTCTAGACATGTTTAAGCTAGTTGCAAGGTCACACACTCATTTCATGCATTGGTCACACATAGGGCTATCCAGTTCAACACACATAGCATCACTTAAGTACTGGATTAGACAAAATGATCTTCATGAATATTGTTCCACTAGTCATCATAAGTGTAGCTAATATGTTTTAGTGACTCACATCAACTACTCACACCTATTCACTCATGATCATAAGCATACACAAAGAAAACATGAAATAACAAGACATGTTTCGTATGTTTCATTCATATGTTTCAAATGTAAAAGCGTAAATATGAATGCTTGATGCTCATGCTTATGCAATGCAAGTTAATTTATGCAAGGCTAACACCGAGGGTGTTACAGGTATCATCCCTGCCATTCCTGATAAGTCCATGTGGCCCAAATCTGATCATGGCTTCTTCATGCATCCACCTCTTCTCAAATCAACTACTGGTAGAAGGAGGCAGACAAGGTTCAGAGGAGGTGCTGAAGGTGGCAACAGAGGCAATAAAGGCAGGCACCAGTGCTCTATTTGCCATGAATATGGGTGAAAGCGTCTAGGCCCCTAGTTGGGTTTCGGTGATTAATGACAATATGAGATTACTATGACTAACGTGTGTTTTGCAGAAGTAATTAAGTTAGGTCATGGTAATGGCAATTGATTGGGCAATCATGGTTGTCATGCCCCTACAATGGAAATCATTTCGGTTTTCAAAGGATGGACGACAAGGTTAAGGATGGACTAGTTCTAAGTGTCGTTTGGTGTTGAGGAGACACTTAGAGTAGTTTAGGACTTTGTTTTCCCTTTGGCTGTACTATTAAGGGGGGTATGGACAGGTAGCTTGACCTAGGTGAGTCTAGTGGGTTAGGTGTGGTGCACACTTGTCAAATCTAGCACTAGGTAGCTCCTAAAAAGCCCTTAGATCAATTGGAGCAAACTTTATTCACAAATGATTGCGAGTTGGAAGTGAATGGAGGGTCAAATGTTGATCGGACGCTGGTTCCGGTGTGACTAGATGCTGGCGTAGAGTCTGGTCAGTTCATTTGATCAAGGTGAAGTTGTCTGGATGCGATCGGACGCTGGGTGCCAGAGTCCGGTCAACTCCAGTAAGGTTCTAGAGAGGAAGAATCCTAATCTGACGCGTCCAGTCAGTGCTGACCGGACGCTGGTCAAGTTCCGTCTACTGACCGGACGCTGAGCAGCAAAGTGACCAGACGCTGGGTGCAAGAGTTTAGTCAACATCAGTAAGGTTCTAGAGGGCAGTTTTCGTGACCGGACGCATCCGGTCAGTGCTGACCGGATGCTGGCCAGTGTCCGGTCACAACTTAAACTGCTCAGTGGCGGGTGAACTGACCGGAGCGTTCGCTCACCCCGCAGAGGCACATAACGGTTCGTTTTGAATGAGAGGTTATAAATACTTCCTCTATTCACTCAAGGGATCTCTTTTGCTCATTCCAACAGTTGAGAAACACCCTTGAGAGTGCCAAGAAGAGCAAGGTCCTAGTGAGGTGATTGAGATTTGAGAATCCAAGAGAGAGGCCTCATTAGTGAAAGCAAGAGTAGCAAAGTATGCATCCACCCTTCTCATTAGGCTTGTCGTGGTTAAGTGAGAGTTTGTGCTTGTTACTCTTGGTGATCGCCATCACCTAGATGGCTTGGTGGTGATTGGGAGCTTGGTGATCATCCGGTGGAGCTTGTGGATGACCCAACTCAAGTTGTGAGCGGTTGTGGGTGATTCACCGCGACGGAGTGTCAAAGAATCAACTCATAGAGAGCACTTAATCCTTGCGTGGATCAAGGGGGAGCTACACCCTTGCGTGGGTGCTCCAACGAGGACTAGTGGGGAGTGGCGACTCTCCGATACCTCGGCAAAACATCGTCGCGTTCCTCCTTCTCTATTTACTTTGAGCATTTACTTTGAGCAATTCAATTCTTGTCTTTACATTCATAGAATTGCCATGCTAGAGTAGGATTGGAACATAGGTTGCTAAACTTTTATGCGGTAAAACAATAGAAACACTTTCTAGGCACAAGAGGTGAAGTGGGCTAACCGTAGGGTTTAATTATTGCAAAGAATTTTAGAATTAGCCCAATTCATCCCCCTCTTGGGCATCTTGATCCTTTCAATTGGTATCAGAGCCTCATGCTTACGTATTTAGGCTTAACCGCCTAGAGAAAGATGTCTCATGGGGATGGACCTTCTCCTATCTTTGAGGGGGATGATTTTCCTTATTGGAAAATCCGCATGGAGGCGTACTTAGAAGCTCTAGATGTTGGAATACTTAGAGCCACCTCACAAGGATTCCCAAAACCTCGGGATGCCACATACCTATAAGGCGATGAGGTGAATTCCGAGAAATGGAATGCAAAGGCTCGAAACGCCATCTTTAGGGGCCTTTGCAAAGATGTGTTTAATCGGGTGAGGAACCACAAGGACGTCCATGTACTATGGTTGGACATTTGTGCGCTCCATGAGGGAACTAAGAGCGAGCGTGAGGAACGCTATCATCTTGTCATGAAAAAGCTGAATTCATTTGAGATGCTTCCTAAAGAAAGTGCCAATGAAATGTACTTACGCTTGAATATTCTTGTAGAGGAAGTCAACGGGCTTGGACTCAATCAAATGCAACCATCCGATGTTGTAAGAAAAATCTTGAGTGTCCTCCCCATTGACAAATATGGGCATATTGTGACCGTACTTCATCAAGGTGATCTTTCCACCGCTACACCAACGTAAATCTTGGGAAAGATCAATGCTCATGAGATGTACATGCATATCACACCACAAGATGGCTCATCCTCTACTAAGAAGAAAGACAAAGACTTGGTATTCAAGGCTAGCCAAGAGAAGGGCAAAGCAAGACTTGAGTATGAGAGCTCAAGTGATGATGAAATTGATGATGCAAGTCTTGCTCTCATGGTGAGAAGAACCACCAAGATGCTAAAGAAGCTCAACAAGAGTGGCATCAAGTTCGATGGCAAGAAAAAGAAGTTCTTCACTAGCTCTAGAAGAAAGCCAATCTCGAAGATGGATTGCTACAATTGTGGAGAACTTGGTTATCTAGCACATCAATGCACAAAGCCAAAGAAAGACAAGTACAAGAATAAGAATAAGGGCAAGAAAGATGACTCAAGTGATGAAGATGAAAAGAAGAAAAACAAGCCATACAAGAAGAAAGATGGCAAGAAGAAGGACTTCCACAAGAAAAACAAGAATGACAAGACATACATCATCGGTGATTGGCTCATGGACATTGATTCATCAAGTTGCTCATCCGATGATGATAGTGATAATGAGAAGGTTGCTGCCATTGTGATTGACTCTTCATCATCTTCACCGACACCACCTCCATCATCCTCTACACAACTATGCCTTATGGCCAAAGGTGAACGCAAGGTATCAAATGATGATGATAGTAGTGGTGATGATCATGCTAACAATGATGATAGTGATAGTGATAGTGATGATGATGAATATGAATCACCTTCTTATGATGATCTTGTTAAATTGCTAAATCAATACACTAAGATCATTAAAAAACTAGAGCTAAGAATGACAAGCTAGAAGCTAAGAATGATTCTCTTTTAGCTAAATGTGACATAGCCGAAAAGGCTAGTGTTGAGCTTAGAGAAGCAAATGATGCTATGTCTTCCAAACTCAAGGAGCTTAAATCTTCTAAGAAAGAGCTTAAAGATAAACATGATAAACTTGAGAGGATACACAATGAGTTCATCACTAGCCATAATATGCTAAAAGAAGAATACACATCTCTCAAGATCAATCATGACAATCTTGTTATTGCTCAAGAATTTTTATCCAATGAGCCACATGATGCTACTAACAATGTTGTTAAGATCGATATAGCTACATCATATGATGATTTAATTGTTGAGAGCATTGAGCAAGGATCTAGTTGCAAAGGTAAGCAAGTGGTTGAAATCGACAACTATGATGAGTATGTCAAGCTCAAGCATGATAATAAGAAGCTCAAGAAAGATCTTGAAAAGCTCAAAACCACCAACACCATAGTGGTAGAAACTCTTGATCATGATGGTGATTTGATTCTTGAGAATGAGATGCTCAAAGAAGAAAACAAGAAGCTCAAGGAAGAGAAAAATAATGATGCACTCAAGGAAGAGAACAAGAAGCTCAAGTTGGAGAAAGAGCATCTCAAGATTGGATTGAGCAAGTTCACTAGAGGCAAGCATCTTCAAAGTGAGCTACTAATAAATACCATCATGAAGATGGATAGAAGTGAAATTGGGTATTTGGCAAACCAAGAGAAGAAGGCTCAAGCTCAACAACAACAACACAAGTCAAATCCAAAGCTAAAGAGGTGTTTTGAGTGTAGACAAGAAGGCCACTTTGCCTATGAGTGTCAAACTCTACCACCACAACCCTTACCCAAACATGCTAGACCCTTTGCTTTCCATGCTCATTACATGCTTAGAAAGGACTCTAGTGGAAAGATGAAAGTTATGTTCTTAGGACCTCCTAACAAGAATAGGCCTAAGAAAATTTGGGTAGCAAAGTCACTTGTTGAGAAGGTGAAGGGCCCTCAACAAGTTTGGGTTCCTAAAGCTTGATCTCTTGTGTGTAGGTGAACTACAAGACCGGTGAAAGTCATTGGGTAATTGATAGTGGTTGCACATAACATATGACTGGTGATCCTCGTATGTTCACCTCACTAGATGAAGAAGTAGATGGACAAGAAAGAATCATATTTGGAGATAACTTAAAGGGCAAAGTCAAAGGATTGGGCAAAGTGGCAATATCAAATGATCATTCAATCTCAAATGTGCTCTATGTTGCTTCATTGAGCTTCAACTTGCTATCCGTTGGATAATTGTGTGATCTTTGCTTCCAATGCTTGTTTACCGAGAAGGAAGTTGTTGTATCTAAGAAGGATGATGATCAAGTGATATTCAAAGGATTTAGATACAACAACCTATATCTAGTGGATTTCACCTCCAAAGATGCTAACTTAAAGACATGCCTATTCACCAAAATAACACTTGGGTGGCTATGCCATAGAAGACTTGCTCATGTTGGGATGAGCTCACTCAAGAAGCTAATGAAGAATAATTTGGTGAGAGGGTTGAAGGATGTGAAGTTTGAGAAGGACAAGCTTTGTAGTGCATGTCAAGCCGGCAAGCAAGTTGCAAATACTCATTCAACAAAAGCTTTCATGTCAACCACAAGAGTGCTAGAGCTCCTTCACATGGACTTATTTGGACCAACAACATACAAGAGTTTGGGAGGAAATCTTTATTGTCTTGTGATTGTTGATGACTATTCAAGATATACATGGGTATTCTTCCTTCATGATAAATCCGAAGTTGCATCATGCTTCAAGAAGTTTGCCAAGAGAGCACAAAATGAGTTTGAAGTGAAGCTTAAGAAGATTAGAAGCGACAATGGGAAAGAATTTTACGACACAAACATAGAAGCCTATTGTGATGAAGTTGGTATCAAGCATGAGGTCTCCGCAACATATACTCCTCAACAAAATGGTGTAGTTGAGAGAAAGAACCGGACATTGATCACTTTTGAAAGAACAATGCTAGATGAGTACAAGACCCCCGAAGCTTTATGGGCAGAACCTATCAACACCGCATGTTATGCATCCAACCGTCTATTCCTTCAAAAGTTTCTTGGCAAGACACCTTATGAGTTGCTCAATGGGAAGAAGCCAGACGTCTCCTTCTTTAGGGTGTTTAGTTGCAAATGCTACATCTACAAGAAGCGGCAACACCTAGGGAAGTTTCAAAGACATTGTGATATTAGTTTTCTTGTTGGTTACTCATCAAAGTCCAAAGCATATAGAGTATTTAATCATGCCACCGGCTTGGTTGAAGAAACATATAATGTGGAATTTGATGAATCTAACGGCTCCCAAGGAGCACATGAGAATCTTGATGATGTAGGTGATGAACCATTGAGGGAGGCTATGAAGAACATTCTGGTTGGGGACATCAAGCCCCAAGATGATGAAGATGATGTACAAGTGATCAATCCACCTTCTTCATCAAATATGCCACAAGATGGTGAAAAAGATGGGAGAGTAGAAAATGAAGATACTCATGTCTCCCATGAGCAAATGGTGACACAAGCACAAGATGTTGATGCTCCACAACCTCCCCCTAAAGTGGTTGATAGAAGAAATTCACCTCTACTACAAGCTCATCCACAAGATCTCATCATAGGGAGTCCATCAAAAGGTGTAATGACTCGCTTTCAAAAGCTTGCTTCATTTATTGAACATCACTCTTTTGTCTCTTTCTTTGAGCCTACTAAGGTAGAAGAAGCTCTTCAAGATCCAGATTGGATAAATTCCATGCATGAAGAGTTGAACAACTTCACCCGCAATGAAGTTTGGACTCTTGAAGAGCGACCAAAAGATGCAAGAGTCATTGGAACAAAGTGGGTGTTCCGCAACAAGCAAGATGATCAAGGCGTTGTCGTGAGGAACAAGGCAAGACTAGTTGCAAAGGGGTTCTCTCAAGTTGAAGGTTTGGATTTTGGAGAGACCTTTGCACTGGTTGCAAGACTAGAAGCCATTCGTATCCTCGCATATGCATCACATCATGAAATGAAACTATATCAAATGGATGTGAAAAGTGCATTTTTAAATGTCTTTATTAATGAACTAGTCTATGTTGATCAACCTCCCGGGTTTGAAGACCCTAGATATCCTAATCATGTCTATAGGTTATCCAAGACGTTATATAGGCTTAAGCAAGCCCCAAGAGCTTGGTATGAGCGCCTTCGGGACTTCCTCATTGAGAAGGGCTTCACCATTGGGAAGGTCGACACCACACTATTCACCAAGAGGCTTGATGGATATATCTTCATTTGTCAAGTGTATGTTGATGATATCATCTTTGGATCATCAAATGAAGATTCTTGTAAAGAGTTTGGTGAATTGATGTCAAAGGAGTTCGAGATGTCAATGATTGGAGAGCTTACATTCTTTCTTGGTTTTCAAGTCAAACAAATGAGAAAAGGGATTTTCATCTCTCAAGAAAAGTATACCAAGGATCTTCTCAAGAGGTTTAAAATGGATGAATGTAAGCCAATCAAGACACCAATGCCAACTAATGGACATCTCGACCTAGATGAGGGAGGTAACACGGTTGATCAAACTCTCTACCGCTCTATGATTGGTAGCTTGTTATATTTAACCGTATCTAGGCCCGACATCATGTTTAGTGTGTGTATGTGTGCTAGATTTCAAGATAATCCTAACGAAACTCAGTTAAGAGCCATTAAAAGAATCCTTAGGTATCTTAAGCACACACCAAGCATTGGCCTTTGGTATCCCAAAGGAGCTATATTTGAATTAGTTGGCTATTCCGATTCGGATTATGCCGGTTGCAAAGTTGATAGAAAAAGCACATCCAGAGGGTGCCATTTGCTTGGTAGATCACTTGTGTCTTGGTCCTGCAAGAAACAAAATAGTATGGCTTTGTCCACCGCCGAAGCGGAATACATTGCCGCGGGTGCTTGTTGTGCACAAATACTTTACATGAAGCAAACTTTACTAGACTATGGTGTAGTTCTAGAAAAGGTACCTCTTTTGTGCGACAATGAAAGTGCGGTAAAACTTGCAAATAATCCGGTTCAACACTCTCGTACCAAGCACATAGATATCCGCCATCACTTTCTTAGAGATCATGTTGCTAAGAATGATATTTCATTAGAAGGTATAAGGACCGAGGATTAATTGGCGGATATCTTCACTAAACCGCTAGATGAGGCAACATTTTGTAGGTTACGGAATGAGCTCAATGTTCTTGATTTTAGCAACTTCACTAGAAAATAAGTTTGTGTTGTCCCTTGCATTGCATTGTAATATACAACATGTTTACTTCTTGGTAATGCATATAGGGCTTGTCTAACATGGTTAAGATAACCGTTGAAAAGCGTGTGAAGAAGCTTAACCTTAGATCAAACTTGACAAGCAACTAGAATTACTTTCAAGTATTGCATTGCATATGCATGAATGTTGTTTTGTCGTTTCTCTTCAATCACCCTTTATTGCCTATTTTCTTAAAAAGAATTATAGCCTTAGACAAAATACTTTGAAAAATTTGAGGGTTTGAGAGAGGTCACTCATATCAGTCCCAATTGGTGTTTATTTAGGTCTTATTGAAGTTGGGGCTTGATTGGGAACAGGCAGCACGAAGGAACTTTGAAGATTTGCTAGAAAAGAGTAACCGGATGCTGCACCGGACTCTAAAGTCCAGCATTCGGTCAGTTCATAGGTGGTGAATAGTTGCTGTGAAGGAGTGACCAGACGCTGGAACTGTGTTCTCCCTACGTCCGGTCAGAAGGTGATCCTACATCCGGTCAAGCAAAGAAGACGAAGATAGGATCGACCGGACTCTCGCTGCGTCCGGTCAGTTGGGATCGGACGTGTCCGGTCGTGACTCCATGGGATTTGGACCACTCTAGAGTCGACCGGACTCTGGGTGGCAGCGTCCGGTCGTTGCCACCGGAGCATCCGGTCAGTAGAAATCGTGCGGGATTCCAACTCTTATCCGTTTTCGTTTCTAATCCGTCGGGGGCCACCATATAATCCAACCACCGCGTTGCGCGTTGACCTATTCCGCCCACACCGACATCGTCGTCTCGTCTCCATAGCTTGCCACGCCGCACTACTCCTACGCCTGCGCCGTCGCGACCTCGCCCTACGCTCGTGCCCGTCATCCATGCCCGCGCCTTCACGCCACCCTACTCTGCGTCCTGCGCTGCCGTGCCTGCACCGAAGCCACGCCACCTCACCAGCCGCAGCAGCTCGCCCGCACCGCCCACAGATTCCCACGGCATCGAACCCGTGCCCTAGCGTCGCCCTCATCAGCGTCGCCCCTAGAGCCTCGCCGGTGCCCTAGCCACATTGCTCACCTCGCCTCTGCACCACATTGCACTACCGATCCACAACGCATTGCAACCACATCCTCGCATTGCCGATCCAGTGGTTCCCCGATTTGTTCCTCTTCTTGTCGATTCGCCGGTTCGTCAGGTAGCAAGCCCTTGTTTCCGATTTCGTATCTATTGCTTGCTTCTTAGGGTTTCGTATCTCTAGATATATTATAATTATTTATATATCCGATCTATTCTAACGTGCAGCGAGTCGGTGTTTTTGAGGTCACTTTGGCAGTTGACAGTAAACTCAGGGCCAAGCTCACGAGTATGGATCGAGGCCAAGCCTTAGAAGTGATAGTTGGCAGTATATTCTTGTTAGTGCAGTTGTTTTTACAAGCTCCATCAGATGGCTCGTGTCAAGAATGTCGGAGGTGGTCCCGGTGATGAGGATCCGAGGCCCTCGCCTCGCCTGCCTTCTGAGGCAAAAGGCAAGGCGACGAAGAAGCTTGCAACGAAGAAGCGCAAGTACGCAGATGCTGACACAGAGAGAGCAGCAGCAGTTGCAGCCGTCGTAGATCGTGCTGAGAGAGGAGGTGCTAGGAGTGGTGTTGTTATTGCAGATCAGCTTTCACTAGCACAGAAGGCAGCTATTGAGCGGGTTGAGCGCCGTCATGGTGGTCCAGCTGGGACTGTCATGCTTGAGGGATGGCGAGTTGTCTTGGAGGAGACTCAGCCTCAGGAGGAGCCACAGCAGCAGACTGAGTAGGCTCAGGAGGGAGAGTAGGTAGAGGAGACAGAGCAGGCACCACAGCTTCACCGCTCTAGTCGTACCCATACCCTGGTGACACTGAGGGTAGAGACACAGCGGAGGGGTTCTCGTCCACCGCCTAGACCACAGGGTCCACCTCCAGTGACTCACTTGGATTTGAGGGCCGCCACGGCCAAGCAGGTGCAGCAGCTCAGGTTTGTTCAGTTTGAGGACTGGTTCCCGCCTAGGAGGGATGAGCGTGCTTCAGAGGGCTTCTACACACCACTGTAGGAAGATTTTTATAATGCATATCTTAACAGTGGGGCAGCATTCTAGTCTCAGAGGGTGTGCAACATTGAGTCCATTGTAGCAGCAACTGGAGAGTAGATTAGCCCTTACCTATCTTACTTGCTGGGGCTGATAGACTTACTTGGACAGACAGACAGATATGTTCCATCATGGGTCTATGAGTTTTATGCTACACTTTGGATTGACCCGCAGCACAGATTCATTCACTTTGCATTTAGAGGCAGAGACTACAGGTTGATGAGCTTTAGGGTCAGGGAGATGCTTAGGCTTCAGGAGCAGCCCGTCTGGCTACATGAGGTTTGCTATGGATAGACAGCGCCTCTCAGACACCCTCATGGCGGTATGGTGCCTCCTACTGATTTGGTCCGCCATTGATTCACAGAGCCATTCGGTGAAGGGTTGAGCAGGACACCCAGTGACCTCACTCCTACAACTAGAGTGCTTGATGCCATCATGAGGAGCACCCTACTTCTGAGGATGGGATATTGCGAGGGGTTGTCTCACATTCAGTTATGGCTACTGAATGCCCTGATGCAGCAGACTGTCTTTGATATTTGGGATCTCTTACTATCAGAGATGGAGGATACTATTGCAGAGGGGTTCAGAGGTCACCGACAGTTGCCCTATGATCACTGGATTACATTCATGATTCATAGAGCAGTTACAATGAGGCCACCTGAGATGCTAGTAGAGTACAATGGTGTCACTCCAGAGTTTCCTGCCTATAACATGACTTAGATGCTCCGTCACAGCAGGCCGAGTGCACCCAACTAGCCGCGCCATCATCCAGAGGTGCCAGAGACTGCAGCCCAGCAGAATGAGACCATCAGGGGCATAGCAGCTACAGAGGAGGAGCAGCTTGATGCTCAGCAGGAGGGGATGGTCGAGAGCGACCCCAGTGACAGCTCAGATGATGACTACCAGGATATCCCTCAGATGCCTCCACGATGACATGACCATGAGGCTAGTAGCTCCAGTTTAGCTCCTCCTGCATAGCAGACAGACCCTGCTCTACTTGCTATTTTTGAGCGGATGAGGCAGGATCAGGCTCGCCAGGCCCAGGAGACCGCAGCTACATTTGCACAGTTTTAGGCCCGGCGGGACGAGTTCCAGCGATGGTAGCAGGCGATCCAGCAGCAGCAGGCCATGCATCAGCAGCAGCTCCTCATGCAGCAGCAGTTACTCGGATTTATGCAGCATGTAGTTACTGCTATTGGGGCTCCACCGCCACAACCTTCACCCCAGATCGGTTAGCCTGCCACCACTTCTATGACTCCAGCTTTACAGCCCAGTGGGCCTCAGTATCCGGGACAGCCACCAGCATAGTTTCCTTCACCTACAGAGCAGGTGTCCCAGTGGTTAGTAGAGAGAAAAGTGAAGACCATGTGAACAACTACTACTCAGTGCAGAAGTTCAGGTTAGCTTATGAGGGTATCATCCCTGCCATTCCTGATAAGTCCATGTGGCCCAAATCTTATCATGGCTTCTTTATGCATCCACCTCTTCTCAAATCAATTGCTGGTAGAAGGAGGCAGACAAGGTTCAGAGGAGGTGCTGAAGGTGGCAACAAAGGCAATAAAGGCAGGCACCAGTGCCCTATTTGCCATGAATATGGGTCAAAGCATCTAGGCCCCTAGTTGGCTTTCGGTGATTAATGACAATACGAGATTACTGTGACTAGCGTGTGTTTTGCAGAAGCAATTAAGTTAGGTCATGGTAATAGCAATTGATTGGGCAATCATGGTTGTTATGCCCCTACGATGGAAATCGTTTCGGTTTTCAAAGGATGAACGACAAGGTTAAGAATAGACAAGTTCTAAGTGTCGTTTGGTGTTGAGGAGACACTTAGAGTAGTTTAGGACTTTGTTTTTCCTTTGGCCATACTATTAAGGGGGGTATGGATGGGTAGCTTGACCTAGGTGAGTCTAGTAGGTTAGGTGTGGTGCACACTTGTCAAATCTAGCACTAGGTAGCTCCTAAAAAGTCCTTAGATCAATTGGAGCAAACTTCATTCACAAATGATTGCGAGTTGGAAGTGAATGGAGGGTCAAATGTTGGCCGGACCCTGGTTCCGGTGTGACCGGACGCTGGCGCAGAGTCCGATCAGTTCATTTGATCAAGGTGAAGTCGTCTAGATGTGACCGGACGCTGAGAGGTGAGTGACCGGACGCTGGGTGCCGAGTCGGTCAACTCAAAGAAGGTTCGAGAGGAGAATCCTGATCCGCAGCGTTGATCAATCGCCGACCAGACTTTGGTCAGTTCCGGCTCTTGACCGGACAACTTTGGGTGCCAAAGTCTCGGTCAACATCAAGAAGGTTCGGAGGGTAGTTTTCGTGACCAAGACACGTCCGGTCGATCTTGACCGGACGACTGGCGGTGTCAGTTAAACATTTTTGATTGACCTGAGCGTCCGGTCACCCAGCAGAGAGGCACATAACGATTTGTTTTGAATGAACAATACTTCCTCTAACAAGGGACTTTGCTCAGGCAACGGAGAAAACCCTTGGAGTGAAGAAGGGCAAGGTCCTAGTGAGGTGATTGAGGTTTGAGAATTATTAGTGAAAGAATTTTGCATCCACCCTTCTCATTAGGCCGTGGTCAATTCTTGTTACTCCCCCCACCTAGATCTTGGTGGCATCTTGATCCTTTCAACTTGGCATCACGCGGTACGAGGACTAGCGAGGGGACTGGCGACTTGTAAAGATGGAGTTCCTCCTTCTCTATTTACTTTGAGTATTTACTTTGACAATTCAATTCTTGTCTTTGCGCCATACTAGAGTAGGATTAGAACATAGGTTGCTAAACTTTTGTGCGGTAGAACAATAGAAACACTTTCTAGGCACAAGGGATGAAGTGGGCTAACCGTAGGGTTTAATTATTGCAAAGAATTTTAGAATTAGCCCAATTCACCCCCCACCTCTTGGGCATCTTGATCCTTTCAATGGGCATCACTGGTACACTTGTAAAGATGGAGATCCTACAGACATTGCAGCAATGCTTGCTGATAGGTGAGATTCTTTGTTTCAGATTTTTGTGTTGGGTTGTATGTGACAACTTAGCTTGTATTTATCTATTGCAGGGGACCACCTAAAAGGAAGAAGAAAAAGGCAACCCCAGCCTCAACTGAAACAAGCATTGTTCCTGTTCCTACCAGAATGGTGTTCCCTGATTTGCCCCCTGGTACAACTGCCACAACTGAAGCAGCTGCTGGAAATAAGTGGAAAACAACAACAGCAGGTTCTAAGAAATCAAAGAGCTCATCCTCTGCCTCAGCAGCTTCAATCAGGTAGGCTCATGTTCTTGACATTTTCCTTGTACTACAGCTATGACATATACCAAACACTTGTAAATATACGACACTATAAATTTTGAAGGTTTGGATTCTCCATACCGTTTTTGCAACACCCTAGTTGTTCCCTGAAACCCCACTCAAGTTTTTAGTAAATCCTAAGCTATATATGTCAATGTGGTGTCTTGTCATATGATTGTACATGATCAAGGCTGCCATCGGCCACCTGCTGCGGATGCGAGTCGTCACCGGAGCCCGTCCTCCCGCCGGCGTGCTTCGTATGAACTACCTACTGCAGCAGAGTACTCCTAAGCAAACCAAGGCACTAACTAATTTATGATGCCATAGGGTTAGACACTACATTAAGCTTTCCATGTCACTGAAGAAAACCAATACGGAGGCTCATGTTCTTGACATTTTCCTTGCACTACAGGTTTATAAGTCAACTAACCCAATACTTTTTTTGCTTTAGAAGATCTAGAACAGGCTCCAACCAGCCAGAAACTGGAAGCCTGCAGCCTGTGCCTTTGAGCATTGTGTTCCCTACTAGCCTAGAGCTAGAACCTCAGCATGTCAACACTGCTGATGATATCAACACAATTGAGAACAAAGGGAGACCCAAGACAGCAGTGAATAAGAAAAGGAAGCTTGACAGTCCTGCTATGAATACAAGAGCCATGGTATCTACAACTCCAGATAGTCCTGCTATAGGTACCAAAAGCAAAAGGAAGCTTGACATTTAGTTGTTGTCTGTGGGATGACTCAAAACTCCAGATATTTTATAACTCATGTGGTCTGTCTATTGACCATAACCTGCATTTTGTAAGACCAAAACAGTGGTCTGTGCATGACCAAAACAATGGTTTGGTCTATGTCATGACCAAACAATGGTTTGGTCTATGTCAAGACTGGTTTGTGAAATGCTCTTATGGTTTGTGAAATTTTCATAACTGGTTTGTCAAATTTGTTGTTCTGGTTTCTGAATCTATGTAACTGGTTTGTCAAATTTGTGGCGTCAAGGGCAAGTGGAAAATTCTACTCCTTACGCATGGACACAGGGGCAAAAGGGTCTTTCTATCCCTCCATTACCGGCCATCACACTCTAAACTAACGAAAGTGGCACACAGGACCAGAAAAGTTTGCGCGAGGGACTGAGGAGGGGCATCCAAAATTTCTGTGGCAGAGAAGGAATTAGAAACTTTTATAATGGCTTGTAGGGAAAAGTCTCGTGATTTTTTGGGGCGTCCCGCGTTGTGCATCGAAGGCATCTGGGCGCTGGTATATTGAATTTTCTTCCCAACGTCACCCACGCCCTTGTGAAGCAAACCCGGACACGTGTTCTCCTTTGACGTCAGCCGTCGCCTTTGGCATCCATCGCTGCTGCCCGCTGCAGCGAGCAGCGTCGATCTCCTTGTCCATCCTCTTGCCGTCAAAGACCCCGCGGGCGGCTTCGCAATACTCATCGAGATGCCCTCACTCTCTCGCATTCGTTTCTCAACGGTGAAGACCCGCCGGTGTCCTCTGCGGACAGCAGCCGTCAGAAACGAACACGTTCCGCCCTTCTTCGGGGAGTAAATCCGCAATGCACGACATCTTGGGCCGCTTGTAGGGGTCATAGGAGAGGTATGTAGAGGTTCCTAAAGAGGATGGACCCGGATGGCTCGGCGCCCGGGAGCAGCTCCATGTGGTCCTCACTGCGGTAACCCCCTTGAGGATATCACCCTCCGATCGCTCGACGTCATGGCCATCGGGGCCGCCTGCTTGTGCTCCAGTCGATCTCACTGCGACTCTGCTCTGCTCCGATGGGGACAACAAGACTTGAGTTCAGTACGGAACCGAGCCCGAGTCGCGGGTATCATACAAAGTCTTATAGCCGAACTCTCCTGAGTCCGAGTGTCCGTGTCTGTCCTTTTTCCGCCGCCGCAGGCATCTCACAGACATATATATCGCGAGCGCCGCAAATGTCCATCTCAGTTTTCGATCGACGAGTCAAGTGGAACTTTAATTTGGGTTTATCAGGTTGTGGTTTGTGCGATTTAGATAGAGGTTGCGAGTTTCCGACGAGTGCGACGAGGAGGGGCAACAGCGCCAAGGCGAAGATGGCGACGACCGTGGCGGAGGAGGTGCCAAAACCCGTCGTCACCAACCCTGTGATGGCCCGACATATCAGAGCCCTCTTCGCAAGTGTGCTGATCCCTCTATTATATCTCTTGGTACACTTGATTCTTGGCTTCCACATATATATAATTGGATTAAGTCCACTTTTGGCCCCTCAACTATTGTGTCGGTCTAATTTTAACTCTCAACTACAAAACCGTTGGGACCTGCTTGCCAGCGCGGGTGAGGAGGCGCCAGAATCTAGGCTGTCGCCGAGCTGTTTCGAGCCCTACTCAACGGAAAGGAGAGGAGACGGATTCGTGGGTCGTCAGCAGGCGTGGCGGCGTGCTCCAGTCCGAGCTTGTCTTCTCCTTTATTTGACCACGATTGGTTTCAAAGCTCGCTTCCTAGCGAAGCCAGCTTCCAATCAAAGCGTGGTCAGATAAATCTACTACAAACAGGGCCTGCCTCAGTGGCCGATAGTGGCACGGTTTCGCGATTTGGCGGCAGAGTGCTGCGACGGCGGGAGGTAGCAGCCACCGCGACGACGGGGTGCAGCAGCACCGCCGCCGCCCGGTGGTGCGCCGCGACGCCGGGAGACGTATCGGCGCCGGCGTCGAGCGTGCGGTGCGTCTGCGAGCGCAGCCTGCAGCTCTTGCCGCAACGCAGCAGCCCTACCGCCTTGGGCAGCGAGCGCCAGCACCCCTCCCCGTGCGCCCGGATGTACACCACCAGCCGCTCCACAACGCCGACGCCGACAACGACCAGGTCCTTGACGGCCGACGACGACCAGAGCGTGGCGGATGCGCAGGCCGGCGCTCGACGTGGGGACGGCACGGTGGTCGCCGCGTCGCTACGCGCGCATAGGCGGACCAAGAAGAGCTGCGCCGCCTCAATGTGGCACGCCTCGACCTCGAGGCGCGCGGCTCCAGCGCCCAGCTCAGCGGACGCCGCGGACACTGAAGTGGTCGGCGCGGTGGCGTAGGCGGCCGTGGCCGCGACGGAGGCCTCGGCGGTCGTCTTCTCCGGGTGCGCGGCCTTGTCGCCGAACGTGTCGGCCATGGTACAAACGGCGTCTTCGGCTTCGCACAGGCATGGCCGGTTGACGGCGAGCCATGCCCATGAGGTTGGAGAGGGAGGGATTGAGTCGATGACGCGTGGGCCCCACATGTCACTGAGATGGTGGTTGCGTGTCAAAACCGCTCAACGTCGGTCAAAACAGCCTTGTCCCCGCCCAAGTGCTAAAAATGAACGGTTTTGACAGTTGGGGTACCGACACTAGACGGTTTTGTAGTTCAGGATTAAAATTAGACCGACATAATAGTTGAGGGACCAAAAGTGGACTTAATCCTATATAATTCGTTAGTTAAATCATCGGTTACATGTTGCAACTTATGCAAAGTTCTTTTTATTACAAAAGCCTGACTTTTCTTTCTTCTCTTGGGGGCCTTCACTGCTCATGTTTTGCAGGTGTTTTATTCCCTAGCAGTGATCGCCATGTTCGCATACGTTGCATACTCGCATTTCAGAATTGATGGACCTTTGTGGGAAGCTTTTGTGTGGACAGCAGGGGAGGTGCCTTTCTTTATAATACCTCTCTGCTTTGTACCGTGGTTGCGGAATATCTTCATTAGAACCTGTGCTGCTGAGGGCCCTTCTAACAGCACGGCGAGTGATGATCTCTCTAGTAACCTACTAGTAGGACCTGAGAATGTGTAACCTAGATTTATGACGAAGCTTGCAATGTACAGATAAACTAAAGGACGATACTTGGTAGACTGTGTGGTGTGGTTTCCTTATTATTAATTACTATTACTAGCAAATTAATTATTATTACTAGCAAATGTTCTCTTGCGTTGTAACAGAAGAAAAAAATCTATCAAATATTAATGAAAAACAAGAATAGAAGTTATATATATATATATATATATATATATATATATATATATATATATATATATATATATATATATATATATATATTTACTCTTTTATAAAGTTTCAAAGTTATAGCTTATTTTATAATGGCTATGACATTTATAATATAAGCTAATACTATATAATTTAATTCTATACTATCCATGCATCTTGTTTTGTGGATCTATATAAAAATTTGTACTTCCAACCTCCGATTAAAGGTAGCAAGAAGTTGGTTGGCGAAATATTTAGGACTTGTCTTTTCACTGATGATTATCATGGGAGATCACTCTCGATTTTCCATATAGTAGTCCTTTTCGGGAATTACATTAGTATACATGTATACAATTTTAAGACATATTTATTTAGACTAATATCGACAATAAACTATTACAAAATTTAGTTTCCAGTCTTATTAGTTGGACCATATATCGGCTAAATCCCATTATAATAAGATTAGTTTTGTTTTTAATCAAATTGTATCATAACTTTAATTTCATACTATCCATGCATCATCTCCTGTGAATCCATAAAAATTGTAATTTTGTTCTCTGATTAATGTCGATAACACATTAGTTGCCGACATATCAAGGATTGAGTTGTCCGCTGATGATTTTTTTTTTGATAATTCTATAGTACAACGTAGACGCCTACAACACACACGCACACACTACTCCTATGAGCACCTCCGAATGACTGAGCCAGCAGATCTTGAGATTAATGAAGTCACCACAGACGACTCACTGTCGACGGGGACGTCGCCTACCAATGAAAGCATAGCGCCGTTAAATCATGGAATAAATATAGGAAAATATGAGCACCTGTGCTAAGTCGATGATTTGAACCCGGACGAGCAGGTTCCACCACAAGGAACCCAGCGTCCGCTGATGATTATGATGTCTCTTGATTTTTCATATAATATCCTTCATCGAGAATTGCACTGGTACATGCGTATAGTTTCGAGACACATTTATTTAGATTGATATGGACAACAAACTGCTCTAGATTATAGTTCACTATTTGATTAGTTGGATCATGCACTGAATTAAACTATATTAAGATAAGTTTTGTTTCTAATCAAAATTGCACCAATACTTTAGTGGTGTAAATCTCTGTTTTTAAGGAGGACATCAAGGTTCAACTGCTCTTAATATTATTATATCTATTGGATTTTTATAATAATATCGGATGCTCATAATATTGTTATATATATTTTTTAATACTTTTATGAGAAAAAATAGAAAAATGGCACGGTAAAAACTAAACGGAATTCTATATCATAATAATCTATTTCTCTGCAACCACGCTGATCCACGGCATCTGGCCTATAAAAAAAAGGGCATTTGATCGTTTTTAGCCACCCTTATTTTTAACTCTACAAATTGGAACATGTTCCTTAGCCTATCCACGTTGGCTAAAAATGTTTTGCCCGTTCGATTTGTACAGCTTCAAATTTCTTATGTACACGGTAACAGCCTGGGTAATAAAAAAAAGAAAAAAAAGGAGAAAGAAGGTCCATCCAGAAACCCAGGCGTCGTCTCTTTCCTCTCCCTCGTGCCCTCGTCTTGTCCGTGCGTCCTAGCCGCGCCGCCGCCCCGTCCTTCGCCATCGCCTCCTCTGCCCGACCCCGGCGTGGCGGCCCGTGGTACCATCCCAACACGTCGTTAACCTTTGGAGCAGCAGACCCAGCACGGGCGACCCGAGCGGCCTCCGGCGACGCGGCCGCGCTGAACTAGGTCAGGGCGGCGCCCCTGCATCGTCGGCATCCCTGCCTCCGTCCGGCGACCTCCGGGTGCGTACAGCTGACGAAGAAGGTGGCCAACATCGACTGCGGCGCTTAGCCTACCTCGGCATCCCCGGCGCTGAACATCCACCGACCCTCATCTGTTGTTCACTCCCCTTCCTCTCTGAAGTTTGACAAGTCTTCCATGTGACCATCCTTTTTTTGTGATCAATTCTGAACTCAAGACAAAAGATGTTGCATAATCACTACGGAGAAGAAGGGATCAGTTTTAATTACAGACATCCTCCATGTTTGTGATTCAAACAAACTTATGGGTACATCTTCAGGTTGCTCTCCTGTGGTCTATGTTGGGTTGTACTTCATAACCTTAATGCTTGGAGGCAGAAGAATGTTTGTCAATTGAATTGAAGTGAGCAGATTAGATGGATCATGCATGGCCTTTATCATCCACCGTGTACAGGATGGCAGGCAACTTCATCAAGTCTCATTGTCTCAAATGCATCTTTTGCAGTCCTGTCCGTCTCCCAAGTTCAAAAAGAAAAGGAACAGTTCATCTACCTGCGCCCACTCACCATCAACAACCGTTGTTCGGCTTACCTCATATCCGGCTTGTTCGGCTTCTTTTTTCAGCCGAAACAATGTTTTTCTCTCACAACATTTTAGCCAGAACAGTATTTTTCAGCCAAGATTCAGCAAGCCGAACGGGGCCAATGAAGAGCTGGACAAGCAGCAAAGGATATAAGTATGTATGTGTAATCACGGTTGACAAACCTGTATGTCTCTCAGCGGCGTCTTTGGCTTCGGTTGCGCTTCATAGTCAAGAGTTCCTCATACTTTTTTTTTACATTTTTAGGTAGCTTATTACGTCTAGAAGATTGTATGCACACGTTTATTACTAATTCATAAGTGTTTGGTTCAATCCCATGAAACATTTCTCTTTCGCATCCTCATCATTGCATAGTGGCATAAAAGATTATTATATAATTAAATAGTGGCATAACAGATTACAAACACACACCGGATACAAACTGAATCACTAGAACTCAGCCTATTACGAACATCACTAGACAGGAAACACATAACACTTGAAGTTATCCAGAAGAAAAACACATAATATAGAAAAGCGCTAGATTCACTTGGGCCGATCCATCGCACCGCGCCCGCCAGCTGGTCCTCTTGGGGGAGTCAGAGCGGGCCTCTGGGGCCGATCCATCACACGCGGGCCACCTCCTCGATCTGTTTGGGAGGCGGAGGAAGAATCACAGTGGGGCGACGAATATGCAGGAACTAAAAATGGAAGTAACTATTAGTTTAAGGCAAAATGATAAAAGCATTAAACAAGACAAAAAAAAGAATGTATATAGATATATACCTTTGGGTAAGAACAGAGATACACCCACACAAGCATGGTGAAGATGAACATGAATGCTGACACGACAACAACCACCCACACTGTCTCTCCAGATTTGACGACGTTCACGACACCACCTATCACAGTGGGAAGCAAGAAGTGACCCAAGATGAACCCACTCGAGAGACCAACGAGAGCAGGGTTGCTCTTGACAGCCACGGCCAGTAGAAGACCAAAGAGGCCAACAGGGAGGTAAGCGAACAGCAAGGCATTCATCACAGATACGACATGAGGATTACCAGTTGGGTCTAAGCCCTGCCCTACGATCACAAGAGCGGTGCATGCAGTGAGGAAGGCTGCTGTTGCGACTCACTACTCCAATTTTCGACATCACTACCGGTTCAAAATCTCCCTTCACTGCCGAAGTTATCCATAACACTCGAAGTTATCCAGAAGAAAAGCACATAATATAGAAAGCGCTAGATTCACGGCCAACCACTACACAGTTCCAGATGTAGGCTCTTTAGGTTATTTCTATTTTATTCATCATTCGTTGATGGTTACGTACTTTAGCTTTGCATTGTAATATTGGGATGAAATATTATAGGCCCGGGTGGAAGCAGAAACGAAGCAACGGCAGGAGATGGAGGCGAGGATGGAGGAGATGATTCAGCAGAGGATAGAGGCCGAGCGGCAGAGAATAGAGGAAGAAAATCGGTTGAGGATGGACCAAATGTTCCAATACATGCAGAATTTTGCATCAAGTATGGGTCAAGCTTTGCCACCGCCACCGATGTTATTCCCTTCACCTCAGCCACCCACAACTACTCCTATGAGTTACTTGACACCTTATACTGCAGATTGAATACTTAGACTTTGAGAACTTTAGATGTTAGCTCAAAATGACTTTGAGAACTTTAGATGGCAGGGGGTTTTATAGCCAGACTTCGTCGTTAATGGCCAATGCGATGCATGCAGACTCTGTTTTCTTGGGACTTGCACTTTTTATTGCCTTTCTTCTTAGCTAAAATGGCACCTAGTAGTTAATTAGCTGGCACCTACTGTATGTGCACTTTGTATTGCCTTTCTTCTTCTAATAAAAATACACAGAACTCTTGCTGTCCTTTTTAAAAAAAAATACATGCTTACATTCTTCTGCCAAGCTTCCGATCTAGTATACATGCATGTCCCCATCAAAAAGATCTAACCTACGTGACCACCTTGCTAGATTTTTTATGGTCTCTCTGTCTTTCTAGAGTTTATTTAGGCCTTGGAATCCTACAGTAGCTCCACCTCATCCCTACTGTACTGCTACTGTGGTGGTTGATTACTGTACTGCCTAGCCTAGCTCATATATATCATATATAATATAAATTCTCCCAAAATTTAATCAAATAGACTAGAAGCTTCCTTATTAGCTTCCCATGCACAAATACAAGTTAGTACTATATATACTTACGTGCAAGTACTTTTTCAAGACACTACTTATACTTTATGATTGCAGTGAGTTTTTTTATATCTGCAGCTTACACATGCAATCTCTTATCTTTTGTGCAGAATCAATCAGCGGCATCAAATAATCAGTCTCAAGACCTGGTGTCGGGACCTAATACCGGGGTACTCAATGAGGTGGAATTAATAACCATCGAACGTTGACGCTTCCGGTCAGACAAGAACGCTACTACACTTCTTGCCTGAACGACGGAAGATTGGTTCCGCCTCGCCCGACCCCCAAGGGCTAAGGCTCTGCCTCGCCCGACAGCTGAGGGCTAGCTCCGCCTCGCCCGACGTCGAAGGGCAGACCCCGCCACGTCCGACGGCTGAGGGCAGGCCCCGCCTCGCCCGATGTCTGAGGGCAGACTCCGCCTCGCCCGACGGCTGAGGGCAGGCCCCGCCTCGCCCGACGTTTGAGGGCAGACTCCGCCTCGCCCGACGACTGAGGGCAGGCCCCGCCTCGCCCGACGTCTGAGGGCAGGCTCCGCCTCACCTGACGTTTGAGGGCTGGCTCCGCGTCGCCCGACGGCTGAGGGCAGGCTCCGCCTCGCCCGACGACTGCACCCTGCTCCTTCATAAAGACGGGCATAGGGTACAATAGGACATTCGAGTCAACCGCAGTACCAAGGACCATGCCCTGCATGCCTACAGGAAGGTACTGTCAGGATACGACGGGACAGGCGCTTTAGGCCCTTTCTGACATGACAGAGACCAAACAGTGTTGTAGACGCCGACTTTTGTCCCACATGTTGTAGGCGCCGCCATCAGCCCTCGGACGCAGATACTAACACAAGCATACGACAACCACTACGATCCAAGATAGAACTCACATCATCTACAACGACGGACGTACGGTCACTTCCCCATCTACTCCCCGAAGGGTCACAGCTCTCCTCTCTGGCACGCCGCACCGTCCGCCGGTGTAGGATGGGATGCACCCACTTACTAAAAGAGGCTAGAACACGGCCCTATAAGGATCAGCGAACACGCCATCCCTGACATGGCCTACCATGTTAGCAGGGCAGGCACAGGGGAAAAGGAAGACCCGGCTCCCTCGAAGGACCTTCTCTACCTTTGGTTTTTTCCTCTTTCTTCCATCTGTACTCCCTGCTTCCCCTTGGTCTATAAAAGGGAGGGCAGGGCACCGCACTAAGGGGACCGATCGTTTTGATACGCAAGACGAGGAATCAATTCGACACACAACACACAGCCAAGCAGCAACCGAGCTCTTGACGTCCTTTCGACCTTTTCATCAGAGACTTGGGACCTGTCCCTCTCTCGACGGTTTGTACCCCCTATTACGAACCTTTTTTGGTACTGATAACACGAGCAGCAGCGAACTAGACGTAGGGACATTCTGCCCGAACCAGTATAAACCTTGTGTCCTTTAGTACACCATCCGAGCCTAACGCGCAATAATTATAAATTTACTAGTTGTTGTTTGTTCGAAACACTGACACCTGGATTTGTCGCAGTGGTTCCAAGGGCCTCCGCAGTGATTGTATTTGCATTTGTGGCTTATTGTGACTTAGTTGTGACTTGTGATGATGGTTTATTATGCCTGTGATGATGGTTTATTGTGAATTATGTTGATGGTTTATTGTAAATTGTGATGATGGTTTGTTATGCCTGTGACATATAATTATGCCTGTGATGATGCTTTATTGTGAATTGTGATGGTTTATTGTGAATTGAGAGGGGTCTGTTATACGTGACAGATTAGTAAAAAGGGGGGGTATTGGTCGCTTTGCCGAGTGTAACACTCGGCAAACAGAGGCGTTACCGAGTGTCAAGCCAAAACACTCGGCGAAGAGGCCAATTTCTATTATTCTGATAACCTTCTTTGCCGAGTGTATTCTAATGGACACTCGGCAAAGTGACCATAAAATCTGCCCGTTGCGCGCTTGTTTGCCGAGTGTATTGAGAGTGACCCTCGGCAAAGTGTGTAAACGTTGCCGAGTGCTTTGGTCTAGACACTCGACAAACTTTAGAAATGTTGCCGAGTGTTTTGGAATTGACACTCGCCAAAGTTTAGAAACTTTGCCGAGTGTTTTGGGCATGACACTTGGCAAAGTTGAGAAACTTTGCCGAGTGTTTTTCCGTTGTGCACTCGGCAAAAGTGCCGTCACCATGCCATCCCGTTAATATTTTTTTGCTAAGAGTTTTTTTTGCCGAGTGTTTATTGACACTCGGCAAATGCCGAGTGCGCGATAAAAAACACTCGGCAAACTACTGTTTGCCGACACCGTAGATGCCATGAGTTCTATGCTGAGTGTTACACGAGTGTTACACTCGGCAAAGCATTTGCCGAGTGTTTTTGGGCCTTTGCCCCGGCAAAGCTACTGTATCCCGTAGTGTTTTGCAGTCCTGTCCGTCTCCCAAGTTCAAAAAGAAAAGGAACAGTTCATCTACCTGCGCCCACTCACCATCAACAACCGTTGTTCGGCTTACCTCATATCCGGCTTGTTCGGCTTCTTTTTTCAGCCGAAACAATGTTTTTCTCTCACAACATTTTAGCCAGAACAGTATTTTTCAGCCAAGATTCAGCAAGCCGAACGGGGCCAATGAAGAGCTGGACAAGCAGCAAAGGATATAAGTATGTATGTGTAATCACGGTTGACAAACCTGTATGTCTCTCAGCGGCGTCTTTGGCTTCGGTTGCGCTTCATAGTCAAGAGTTCCTCATACTTTTTTTTTACATTTTTAGGTAGCTTATTACGTCTAGAAGATTGTATGCACACGTTTATTACTAATTCATAAGTGTTTGGTTCAATCCCATGAAACATTTCTCTTTCGCATCCTCATCATTGCATAGTGGCATAAAAGATTATTATATAATTAAATAGTGGCATAACAGATTACAAACACACACCGGATACAAACTGAATCACTAGAACTCAGCCTATTACGAACATCACTAGACAGGAAACACATAACACTTGAAGTTATCCAGAAGAAAAACACATAATATAGAAAAGCGCTAGATTCACTTGGGCCGATCCATCGCACCGCGCCCGCCAGCTGGTCCTCTTGGGGGAGTCAGAGCGGGCCTCTGGGGCCGATCCATCACACGCGGGCCACCTCCTCGATCTGTTTGGGAGGCGGAGGAAGAATCACAGCGGGGCGACGAATATGCAGGAACTAAAAATGGAAGTAACTATTAGTTTAAGGCAAAATGATAAAAGCATTAAACAAGACAAAAAAAAGAATGTATATAGATATATACCTTTGGGTAAGAACAGAGATACACCCACACAAGCATGGTGAAGATGAACATGAATGCTGACACGACAACAACCACCCACACTGTCTCTCCAGATTTGACGACGTTCACGACACCACCTATCACAGTGGGAAGCAAGAAGTGACCCAAGATGAACCCACTCGAGAGACCAACGAGAGCAGGGTTGCTCTTGACAGCCACGGCCAGTAGAAGACCAAAGAGGCCAACAGGGAGGTAAGCGAACAGCAAGGCATTCATCACAGATACGACATGAGGATTACCAGTTGGGTCTAAGCCCTGCCCTACGATCACAAGAGCGGTGCATGCAGTGAGGAAGGCTGCTGTTGCGACTCACTACTCCAATTTTCGACATCACTACCGGTTCAAAATCTCCCTTCACTGCCGAAGTTATCCATAACACTCGAAGTTATCCAGAAGAAAAGCACATAATATAGAAAGCGCTAGATTCACGGCCAACCACTACACAGTTCCAGATGTAGGCTCTTTAGGTTATTTCTATTTTATTCATCATTCGTTGATGGTTACGTACTTTAGCTTTGCATTGTAATATTGGGATGAAATATTATAGGCCCGGGTGGAAGCAGAAACGAAGCAACGGCAGGAGATGGAGGCGAGGATGGAGGAGATGATTCAGCAGAGGATAGAGGCCGAGCGGCAGAGAATAGAGGAAGAAAATCGGTTGAGGATGGACCAAATGTTCCAATACATGCAGAATTTTGCATCAAGTATGGGTCAAGCTTTGCCACCGCCACCGATGTTATTCCCTTCACCTCAGCCACCCACAACTACTCCTATGAGTTACTTGACACCTTATACTGCAGATTGAATACTTAGACTTTGAGAACTTTAGATGTTAGCTCAAAATGACTTTGAGAACTTTAGATGGCAGGGGGTTTTATAGCCAGACTTCGTCGTTAATGGCCAATGCGATGCATGCAGACTCTGTTTTCTTGGGACTTGCACTTTTTATTGCCTTTCTTCTTAGCTAAAATGGCACCTAGTAGTTAATTAGCTGGCACCTACTGTATGTGCACTTTGTATTGCCTTTCTTCTTCTAATAAAAATACACAGAACTCTTGCTGTCCTTTTTAAAAAAAAATACATGCTTACATTCTTCTGCCAAGCTTCCGATCTAGTATACATGCATGTCCCCATCAAAAAAGATCTAACCTACGTGACCACCTTGCTAGATTTTTTATGGTCTCTCTGTCTTTCTAGAGTTTATTTAGGCCTTGGAATCCTACAGTAGCTCCACCTCATCCCTACTGTACTGCTACTGTGGTGGTTGATTACTGTACTGCCTAGCCTAGCTCATATATATCATATATAATATAAATTCTCCCAAAATTTAATCAAATAGACTAGAAGCTTCCTTATTAGCTTCCCATGCACAAATACAAGTTAGTACTATATATACTTACGTGCAAGTACTTTTTCAAGACACTACTTATACTTTATGATTGCAGTGAGTTTTTTTATATCTGCAGCTTACACATGCAATCTCTTATCTTTTGTGCAGAATCAATCAGCGGCATCAAATAATCAGTCTCAAGACCTGGTGTCGGGACCTAATACCGGGGTACTCAATGAGGTGGAATTAATAACCATCGAACGTTGACGCTTCCGGTCAGACAAGAACGCTACTACACTTCTTGCCTGAACGACGGAAGATTGGTTCCGCCTCGCCCGACCCCCAAGGGCTAAGGCTCTGCCTCGCCCGACAGCTAAGGGCTAGCTCCGCCTCGCCCGACGTCGGAGGGCAGACCCCGCCTCGTCCGACGGCTGAGGGCAGGCCCCGCCTCGCCCGATGTCTGAGGGCAGACTCCGCCTCGCCTGACGGCTGAGGGCAGGCCCCGCCTCGCCCGACGTTTGAGGGCAGACTCCGCCTCGCCCGACGACTAAGGGCAGGCCCCGCCTCGCCCGACGTCTGAGGGCAGGCTCCGCCTCACCTGACGTTTGAGGGCTGGCTCCGCGTCGCCCGACGGCTGAGGGCAGGCTCCGCCTCGCCCGACGACTGCACCCTGCTCCTTCATAAAGACGGGCATAGGGTACAATAGGACATTCGAGTCAACCGCAGTACCAAGGACCATGCCCTGCATGCCTACAGGAAGGTACTGTCAGGATACGACGGGACAGGCGCTTTAGGCCCTTTCTGACATGACAGAGACCAAACAGTGTTGTAGACGCCGACTTTTGTCCCACATGTTGTAGGCGCCGCCATCAGCCCTCGGACGCAGATACTAACACAAGCATACGACAACCACTACGATCCAAGATAGAACTCACATCATCTACAACGACGGACGTACGGTCACTTCCCCATCTACTCCCCGAAGGGTCACAGCTCTCCTCTCTGGCACGCCGCACCGTCCGCCGGTGTAGGATGGGATGCACCCACTTACTAAAAGAGGCTAGAACACGGCCCTATAAGGATCAGCGAACACGCCATCCCTGACATGGCCTACCATGTTAGCAGGGCAGGCACAGGGGAAAAGGAAGACCCGGCTCCCTCGAAGGACCTTCTCTACCTTTGGTTTTTTCCTCTTTCTTCCATCTGTACTCCCTGCTTCCCCTTGGTCTATAAAAGGGAGGGCAGGGCACCGCACTAAGGGGACCGATCGTTTTGATACGCAAGACGAGGAATCAATTCGACACACAACACACAGCCAAGCAGCAACCGAGCTCTTGACGTCCTTTCGACCTTTTCATCAGAGACTTGGGACCTGTCCCTCTCTCGACGGTTTGTACCCCCTATTACGAACCTTTTTTGGTACTGATAACACGAGCAGCAGCGAACTAGACGTAGGGACATTCTGCCCGAACCAGTATAAACCTTGTGTCCTTTAGTACACCATCCGAGCCTAACGCGCAATAATTATAAATTTACTAGTTGTTGTTTGTTCGAAACACTGACACCTGGATTTGTCGCAGTGGTTCCAAGGGCCTCCGCAGTGATTGTATTTGCATTTGTGGCTTATTGTGACTTAGTTGTGACTTGTGATGATGGTTTATTATGCCTATGATGATGGTTTATTGTGAATTATGTTGATGGTTTATTGTAAATTGTGATGATGGTTTGTTATGCCTGTGACATATAATTATGCCTGTGATGATGCTTTATTGTGAATTGTGATGGTTTATTGTGAATTGAGAGGGGTCTGTTATACGTGACAGATTAGTAAAAAGGGGGGGTATTGGTCGCTTTGCCGAGTGTAACACTCGGCAAACAGAGGCGTTACCGAGTGTCAAGCCAAAACACTCGGCGAAGAGGCCAATTTCTATTATTCTGATAACCTTCTTTGCCGAGTGTATTCTAATGGACACTCGGCAAAGTGACCATAAAATCTGCCCGTTGCGCGCTTGTTTGCCGAGTGTATTGAGAGTGACCCTCGGCAAAGTGTGTAAACGTTGCCGAGTGCTTTGGTCTAGACACTCGACAAACTTTAGAAACGTTGCCGAGTGTTTTGGAATTGACACTCGCCAAAGTTTAGAAACTTTGCCGAGTGTTTTGGGCATGACACTTGGCAAAGTTGAGAAACTTTGCCGAGTGTTTTTCCGTTGTGCACTCGGCAAAAGTGCCGTCACCATGCCATCCCGTTAATATTTTTTTGCTAAGAGTTTTTTTTGCCGAGTGTTTATTGACACTCGGCAAATGCCGAGTGCGCGATAAAAAACACTCGGCAAACTACTGTTTGCCGACACCGTAGATGCCATGAGTTCTATGCTGAGTGTTACACGAGTGTTACACTCGGCAAAGCATTTGCCGAGTGTTTTTGGGCCTTTGCCCCGGCAAAGCTACTGTATCCCGTAGTGTTTTGCAGTCCTGTCCGTCTCCCAAGTTCAAAAAGAAAAGGAACAGTTCATCTACCTGCGCCCACTCACCATCAACAACCATCGTGAGCATTTGAAGAGATGGATCATAGTCATGGCCTTTATTATTATCCACCATGGAGAGCTGGACATGCAGCAAAGGATATAAGTATGTATGTGCAATCACAGATGACAAACCTGTATGTCTCTCAACGGCGTATTTGGCTTTGGTTGCGCTTCATAGTCAAGAGTTCCTCATACTTTTTTTTACATTTTTAGGTAGCTTATTACGTCTAGAAGATTGTATGCACACGTTTATTACTTGTGATGATTGTTTATTATGCCTGTGATGATGGTTTATTGTGAATTGTGATGATGGTTTATTATGCCTGTGACATATAATTATGTCTGTGATGATGCTTTATTGTAAATTGTGATGGTTTATTGTGAATTGAGATGGGTCTGTCATACGTGACAGATTAGTAAAAAGGGGGGTATTGGACGCTTTGTCGAGTGTAACACTCGGCAAAGAGAGGCGTTACCGAGTGTCAAGCCAAAACACTCGGCGAAGAGGCCAATTTCTGTTATTCTGGGAACCTTCTTTGCCGAGTGTTTTGTCTTTGCCGAGTGTATTCTAATGGACACTCCAGAAAGTGACCATAAAATCTGCCCGTTGCGCGCTTGTTTACCGAGTGTATTGGGAGTGACACTCGGCAAAGTGTGTAAATGTTGCCGAGTGGATTGGTCTTGACACTCGGCAAACTTTAGAAACGTTGCCGAGTGTTTTGGAATTGACACTGACCAAAGTTTAGAAACTTTGCCGAGTGTTTTGGGCTTGACACTCGGTAAAGTTGAGAAACCTTGCCGCGTGTTTTTCCGTCGTGCACTCGGCAAAAGCGTTGTCACCGTGCCATCCCGTTAATATTTTTTTGTTGAGTTTTTTTTTTTGCCAAGTGTTTATTGACACTCGGCAAATGCCGAGTGCGCGATAAAAAACACTCGGCAAACTACTGTTTGCCGACACTATAGATGCCGTGAGTTCTATGCCGAGTGTTACACTCGGCAAAGCATTTGCCGAGTGTTTTTAGGCCTTTGCACCGGCAAAGCTATTGTATCCCGTAGTGTTTTGCAGTTCTGTCCGTCTCCCAAGTTCAAAAAGAAAAGGAACAACTCATCTACCTGCGCCCACTCACCATCAACAACAGTCGTGAGCATTTGAAGAGATGGATCATAGTCGTGGCCTTTATTATTATCCACCATGGAGAGCTGGACATGCAGCAAAGGATATAAGTATCTATGTGCAATCACGGTTGACAAACCTGTATGTCTCTCAGCGGCATCTTTGGCTTCGGTTGCGCTTCATAGTCAAGAGTTCCTCATACTTTTTATTTACATTTTTAGGTAGCTTATTACGTCTAGAAGATTGTATGCACACGTTTATTACTAATTCATAAGTGTTTGGTTCATTCCCATGAAACATTTCTCATTCGCATCCTCATCATTGCATAGTGGCATAAAAGATTATTATATAATCAAATAGTGGCATAACAGATTACAAACACACACTGGATACAAACTGAATCACTAGAACTCATCCTATTACGAACATCACTAGACAGGAAACACATAACACTCGAAGGTATCCAGATGAAAAACACATAATATAGAAAGCGCAAGATTCATGGCCAACCACTACACAGTTCCAGATGGAGGCTCTTCAGGTAATTTCTATTTTATTCATCGTTCGTTGATTGTTATGTACTTTAGCTTTGCATTGTAACATTGGGATGAAATATTATAGGGCCGGGTGAAAGCAGAAACGAAGCAACGGTAGGAGATGGAGGCGAGGATGGAGGAGATGATTCAGCAGAGGATAGAGGCCGAACGGCAGAGAATAGAGGAAGAAAATCGGTTGAGGATGGACCAAATGTTCCAATACATGCAGAATTTTACATCGAGTATGGGTCAAGCTTTGCCACCGCCACCGATGCTATTCCCTCCATCTCAGCCACTCACAACTACTCATGTGAGTTACTTGACACCTTATACCGCAGATTGAATACTTTGACTTAGAGAACTTTAGATGTTAGCTCAAAATGACTTAGAGAATTTTAGATGACAACAGGAGGTTTTATAGCCAGACTTCGTCGTTGATGGCCAATGCGATGCATGCAGACTGTGTTTCCTTGGGACTTGCACTTTTTATTGCCTTTCTTCTTAGCTAAAATGGCACCTAGTAGTTAATTAGCTGGCACCTACTGTATCTGCACTTTGTATTGCCTTTCTTCTTCTAACAAAATACACAGAGCTCTTGTTGTCCTTTTAAAAAAAATTGCATGCTTACATTCTTCTGCCAAGCTTCCGATCTAGTATACATGCATGTCCACATCAAAAAGATCTAACCTACGAGACCAACTTGCTAGATTTTTTTATGGTCCCTCTGTCTTTCTAGAGTTTATTTAGGCCTTTGAATCCTACAGTAGCTCCACCTCATCCCTACTGTACTGCTACTGTAGAGTGGTTGAATACTGTACTGCCTAGCCTAGCTCATATATATCATATATAATATAAATTCTCCCAAAATTTAATCAAATAGACTAGAAGCTTCCTTATTAGCTTCCCATGCACAAATACAAGTTAGTACTATATATACTTACGTGCAAGTACTTTTTAAGACACTACTTATACTTTATGATTGTAGTGAGTTTTTTTATATTTGCAGCTTACACATGCAATCTGTTCTCTTTTGTGCAGAATCAATCGGCGGCATCAAATAATCAGTCTCAAGACCCGAATTTGTCGCAGTGGTTTCAAGGGCCTCCGTAGTGATTGTATTTGCATTTGTGGCTTATTGTGACTTAGTTGTGACTTGTGATGATGGTTTATTATGCATGTAATGATGGTTTATTGTGAATTGTGACGATGGTTTATTGTGAATTGTGATGATGGTTTATTATGCCTGTGACATATAATTATGCCTGTGATGATGCTTTATTGTGAATTGTGATGGTTTATTGTGAATTGAGAGGGGTCTGTTATATGTGACATATTAGTAAAAAAGAGGGTATTGGTCGCTTTGTCGAGTGTAACACTCGGCAAAGAGAGGCGTTACCAAGTGTCAAGCCAAAACACTCGGCGAAGAGGCCAATTTCTGTTATTCTGGGAACCTTCTTTGCCGAGTGTTTTATCTTTGCCGAGTGTATTCTAATGGACACTCGGCAAAGTGACCATAAAATCTGCACGTTGCGCGCTTGTTTGCCGAGTGTATTGGGAGTGACACTCGGCAAAGTGTGTAAACATTGCCAAGTGCTTTGGTCTTGACACTCGGCAAACTTTAGAAACGTTGCCGAGTGTTTTGGATTTGACACTCGCCAAAGTTTAGAAACTTTGCCGAGTGTTTTGGGCTTGACACTCGGCAAAGTTAAGAAACTTTGCCGAGTGTTTTTCCGTCGTGCACTCGGCAAAAGCGCCGTCACCGTGCCATCCCGTTAACATTTTTTTTGCCGAGAGTTTTTTTTACGAGTGTTTATTGACACTCGGCAAACCATTTGCCGAGTGCGTGATAAAAAAAACACTCGACAAACTACAGTTTGTCGACACTGTAGATGCTGTGAGTTCTATGCCGAGTGTTTTTGGGCCTGGCACTCGACAAAGCTACTGTATCCCGTAGTGTTTTGCAGTCCTGTCCGTCTCCCAAGTTCAAAAAGAAAAGGAACAGTTCATCTACCTGCGCCCACTCACCATCAACAACCGTCATGAGCATTTGAAGAGATGGATCATAGTCATGGCCTTTATTATTATCCACCATGGAGAGCTGGACATGCAGCAAAGGATATAAGTATGTATGTGCAATCACGGTTGACAAACCTGTATGTCTCTCAGCGGCGTCTTTGGCTTCGGTTGCGCTTCGTAGTCAAGAGTTCCTCATACTTTTTTTACATTTTTAGGTAGCTTATTACGTCTAGAAGATTGTATGCACACGTTTATTACTAATTCATAAGTGTTTGGTTCAATCCCATGAAACATTTCTCTTTCGCATCCTCATCATTGCATAGTGGCATAAAAGATTATTATATAATCAAATAGTGGCATAACAGATTACAAACACACTCCGGATATAAACTGAATCACTAGAAATCAGCCTATTACGAACATCACTAGACAGGAAACACATAACACTCGAAGTTATCCAGAAGAAAAACACATAATATAGAAAGCGCTAGATTCACTTGGGCCGATCCATCGCACCGCGACCGCCAGCTGGTCCTCTTGGGGGAGTCAGAGCGGGTCTCTGGGGTCGATCCATCACACGTGGGGCCACCTCCTCGATCTGTTCTTGAGGCGGAGGCGGAATCACAGCGGGGCGACGAATATGCAGGAACTAAAAATGGAAGTAACTATTAGTTTACGGCAAAATGATAAAAACATTAAACAAGACAAAAAAAAGAATGTATATAGATATATATCTTTGGGTAAGAACAGAGATACGCCCACGCAAGGATGGTGAAGATGAACATGAATGCTGACACGACAGCAACCACCCACACTGTCTCTGTAGATTTGACGACGTTCACGACACCACCTATCACAGTGGGAAGCAAGAAGTGACCCAAGATGAACCCACTCGAGAGACCAACGAGAGCAGGGTTGCTCTTGACAGCCACGGCCAGTAGAAGACCAAAGAGGCCAACAGGGAGGTAAGCGAACAGCAAGGCGTTCATCACAGATACGACATGAGGATTAGCAGTTGGGTCTAAGCCCTGCCCTGCGATCACAAGAGCGGTGCATGCAGTGAGGAAGGCTGCTGTTGCAACTCACTACCCTAGTTTTCGACATCACTGCCGGTTCAAAATCCCCCTTCACTGCCGAATTTTGAACCGGCAGTGGCATACCGGCAGTGATGCCTCTAGGCTATCAGTGTTGGCACTTCACCCGGCAGTGATAAG
Organism: Miscanthus lutarioriparius; assembly: GCA_904845875.1. NCBI lineage: Eukaryota > Viridiplantae > Streptophyta > Magnoliopsida > Poales > Poaceae > Miscanthus > Miscanthus lutarioriparius. The sequence continues at coordinate 36,020,356 of CAJGYO010000011.1, read as the reverse complement.
CTTTAAAAAACAAAAAAAAAATACAGCAAGCAAGCTCGCTGCCTACCGCCGCCACCGCCATGCTTGCTAGCTACCACCGCCACCGCCATGCTCGCTGGCTCCCCCCACCGCCGCTCCATCAAGCAGTTCATACAAGAAACAACTCATACATCAGACAAAGGAGGAGGGATTCAACACAACACAAATCAACTCATCCACAAATCGAATCGATTCATACATTAAACAGAAGGGTTCAACACATTACAAATCAACTCAAACAACTCATACATCAGACAAAGGAGGAGGGATTCAACACAACACAAATCAACTCATCCACAAATCGAATCGATTCATACATCAAACAGAAGGGTTCAACACATTACAAATCAACTCATCCACAAATTGATTCATACAACATAGAGTGAGGGGAGGGGGAGAGAATGGAGATTCTGCAGGGAAGGGTGAGCTTGGTCTCACGCCGGAGGCCGCCCCTTGCCGCTCAAACGCAAGATCTGAGGCCACGCCCCCATTCGCCGCCCCCAAGACAGATATGAGGAGAAAGAGTGTGAGAGAGGAGAAAGAGCACCGGGAAGGAAAAATTGCCGGGGAAGAGAAAGAGTACCGTGAGCCACCGGCGCTTCTCGCCCTCCCGCCACCGAGGTGGATCCACGCGAGCCGCCCGCGCTTGCGCCGGTCGCCGGGAGGAAGAACTCGTGCCGGTCGCCGGGAGGAAGAACTCGCGCTGGTCGCCGGGAGGAAGAAGCTCGTCGCCGGGTGGATCCGCTCGCCAACGCCAGGAGGAAGAAGCTGCGTCGGGATCCCGACCGCTCGCCGGCGCCCGCGGCGGCCTCATGCCTTCGCCGCGCCGGCGTCCTGACCGCTCGTCAGCGGCCGCAACGAGGTGGATTTGGAGAGGAGATTTGGGGAAATCTGGAGGAGGTCTGAGGAGCGGAGAAATATGAGAGAGAGGAGAGAGAGCGGGGAGAGATATGAGAGAGAGGAGAGAGCGAGGTGGATTCGACGGCCGCACGGACGAGTTAACTACGATGAATAAAAATTTTGGGTCCGAAGCCTATGGATCACTACCGGTCTGTGAAATGCAACCGACAGTGATAGACATCACTGTTGGCTTTTATTACCAACCGGCAGTGATAGCCTTTTTTTCTTACGAACCAACAGTGATGCATCTATCAGTGTCGGTTTTAAAATTCCGACAGTGATAGCTTATTCTATAGCAGTGACTGGCTGCACCGCCTCGATGAGAACCTTCTTGCTGAGCGGGAACAGATCCTGCCTCCGGACCTGCTGGTCCTCCTGGTCATCAAGCAGGTGCTGTCGAACACCCTATGAAGCACAAAATAAATAAAACAATTAAAAATACAAAATATGGGAGCATGAACCGTAGCCCATCTTTTCAAATCAAAACAAAAAAATATAAAGTGCAAGGAGGTGCGTGCCGGCGCCGCGCGCGGTGCCAGCGGCTACCGGTGATCACGCAGAGTTGAGACGCTGGCATCATCACACCGAGATGCTTCTTTTTACCTAAGGCTGCTTTCTCTTTACAGCCTTTAATTTATCAGAAAGGAAAATGAAGGTAGATCAAAACCAAAAAAAAAAACATTTCATGTCTCTGAACCAGACGGTGTATGTGCACTACTTGTGCATGAAATCTCTGGGTGCCCAAATACTCGAGTCCCACTGAATAAATAGACAAGAAATTTTCATTTTGATTCTGGCTTCTGCCAGTTTGCATGTACGCAATAAATCTTGTTCAAAAAACGAACAACGTGAGAAATGAAATCTCCAGACGGTGTATGTGCACTACTTATGCATGAAATCTCTGGGTGCCCAAATACTCGAGTCCCACTAAATATTAATTAAGCTGCCTTAGACCCAGAAACAGACACGGATATACACGCTGAATCTAGCGATGAAAACGGACGGAACGGATGGAAAACCCCTATTTTTCCTTTCGTTTCTATATTTTTTGGCGGAAACAGGATTGGGTTTAGAAAATGCGGGTTCGAAAACTTAATCGGGATATACGGGTGCTCGGAAACGAACCAATACGGCCGGAAATTCAACGGAAACGGTCGGAAGCCGGGAACTTAAGCCGGAATACCGCATATCTTTATAGTCACACTCACAGTCACACGAACTCGGCGATTCCCAACATCACACGACAGACAGATCACACATACGAGCCACAGAGGCAACTAACACAACAGCAAGGAAAGTTATTATCCAAAGAAACACAACCCTTCATCAACTTGAGTGAGGCCTCCGGCCTGCTGGACCTCGGGGTAGTCGGAGTGGGCTCCTCCTGGACCTGCTGCTGAATCCATCATATCAGACGGCCGCCGGCTGGACCGGCCTCTGGACACGACGACGACGACGCTGCAGGAACTAAAGAGCAAAGTAAAAATTAGTTTTCGACAAAATAATAAAACATAAAACAAGACACAAAGAAAGAAAGAGAGAATACATGTAACGCACCTGCGGATACGAACAGAGATAGGCCCAGGCAAGAACAGTAAGGATAAGTATCCCTGTGGCGACGAGAACCACAGCCCAGACAGGTTCATGTGACTTCACCACATTGACCACACCGCCGATCACAGTCGGAATCAGCAAGTGAGCCAACATATATCCACTGGAAATGCCAACCAGAGCAGGGCGGGTCTTGACCGCCACGGCCAGCAGTAGGCCAAACAGCCCAACAGGCAGGTAGACAAAGAGGAGCGCATTTATGACAGCTGAGACATGGGGATTGGTCTCGTTGGAGTCTAAGCCCTGCCCTGCCAGAACGAGAGCGGTGCAGGTGCTCACAATGGCGACTGTTGCCACCGGCTGTGCCGCCTCTATCAGAACCTCCCTGCTCAGAGGAAATAGGGCCGCATGCTGCTGGTTCTGGATGGCAGGGTTAGGGTGCTGATCCTGGTCACCATGCGGCACTAGAAGCACTCGAACATCCTGTGGACCAAAATAAAAAAACAAAATAGACAAAAATATATCTGTTCAAAATTCAGGCCATGAAACTTTCACGCAACAGGAACAAGAACAAGCAGACAAGAACGCAAAAAGGAAGAGGTGAAAAAGAAACGCAGAGTTCGGACCTCGCTTAATAAGCGAATACTTTTCAGTAAGCAAAAAACATCAGAAACGGGTCGAATCATCAGGTGATCCATGGGGAAAATTAAATCCACAGAGGGGAGCCAAGACGAACAAACTTTCTCGAAATAATCCAGACCGGCCAAAAGTAACGAAATCCAAACCAAAGAGAGGAATTGTCTGATGTAGGTACGTGCCGGCGCCGCGGTGCCAGCGGCTACCGGTGATCACGAGTTGAGACTGGCTGGCATCATCACACCGAGATGCTTGTTTTTACCTAAGGCTGCTTTCTCTTTACAGCCTTTCATTTATCAGAAAAGAAAATCAAGGTAGATCAAAACAAAAACAAAAGATTTCATCTCTCTGAACCAGACGGGGTATGTGCACTACTTGTGCATGAAATCTCTGGGTGCCCAAATACTCGACTCCCACTAAATAAATAGACAAGAAATTTTCATTTTGATTCTGGCTTCTGCCAGTTTGCATGTACGCAATAAATCTTGTTCAAAAAACGAACAACGTAAGAAATGAAATCTCCATTACAAACGGACGATATTTGTTGGCCTGTGCAGCTGGCCAGTGCTGTTGCAAAAGCCAGAGCCCAGAGGGCAGTTGCTCTCTCTGTTCAAAATTCAGGCAAGGAAACTTTCACGCAACAGGAACAAGCAGACAAGAGCGCAAAAAGGAAGAGGTGAAAAAGAAACGCAGCGTTCGGGCCTCGTTTAATAAGCAAATACTTTTCAGTAAGCAAAAAACATCAGAAACGGGTCAAATCATCAGGTGATCCATGGGGAAATTTAAGCCCACAGAGGGGAACCAAGACGAACAAACTTTTTTTTTCGAAATCCAGACCAAAACGAACGAAATCCAAACCAAAGAGAAAAAGACTAAAAAATCCAGGAGTCGCGCGCGTACGGAGCCAAGGTAATCTCACCCAAAATATGCCCACTAGTAGTAGTGCTCTTGCGACCAGAAAGAGACGACGATATGAAGCAAAACAAGACTCCAACAAACTTGATCAAGACGTACGGGTTCGTCGCCACAGTGGAAGACGAGAAGTCGCAACGAAATACCATCACGCAAAAACGCACGCAAAAGCCTCAAGAACCAAATCCGAAACACGTACGGGTTCATTTTTAGGGACGGTTTTCTTAACTGAACCGCCCCTAGAAATACGTTTTCAGGGACGGTTAAAAAATCGTTGCTAGAGATGTCCCATCTTTATAATCGGTGGCATTATAGCGGTTGCGCAAACCACCCCCGAAAACCTATTTTACGCGCCTCGAAAGATGTTTTCTATAGTAGTGTAGCATGCTGACATAGACAACTGAATATATGTTAGTAGATCATTAGCTCGCTGATGTGGATATATCTTGAATGAAAACAAAATTGCATATGCTAGTGGGTTGTCATAATCATGTGCTAGTGGATGCGATGTGGACAACTTGCATGGTAAGATAGACTGCTGACAGAAGTATTATTATATATATATATATATATATATGGTAAGGCTATTCTGCAGCTGGTCATAGAATAACTTATTATATAGCCACCTTGATTTACGATAACATGAATATGCATTTACTATACTCGTGTTACTACAACTCACGGTGATATTTACGATAATGTTATAGTAAATCACTTAGTAAAGAGTTACTGTAATCTCGTAAATTAGCATGGTAATTATCGTAACTCAAAGTGGCCACAGAATAAGTTATTCTATGACCAGCTGCAGAACAGTAGTTCTATATATATATATATATATATATATATATATATATATATATATATGTTTCTGCTTAGCTATAATTTATTTTATAAGACCATGACATATATAATGTATAAAGTTAATATTGGTAATAATATGAGAATGTTCTATTAAATTTATTTCTTTAAAATTAAAATACAACCTTGGTAGGAATGGATAGATGGATAGATTAGGAAAGCAAAAATGAAAAAGGGTTGAAGATACTCGCAAAAAGAAAATACAAAAAAAAAGCAGGTACCGTAAAGATTTGGCGTGTAGCATCTCATCGATCCGGTGTAAACAGTTAATGTATTTTATTTACAAACTTTGAACTACTATCGTTCTCTCTAAGAATATCTGTAGTTGGAGTCTATTCTAGCTTGTACAGAATCGATCGTATATAAATCTCAACAAAACTCCAACGTCCAGAAGTTACCGGCGTTTAGCGAGCGGCCACAGCAACAAAGGCAATGGATCAACACGGTGAATAGGAGAATAGCTCTCAAGCAGACGCAGAGTCGAGCATTGTTCCAACTGAACACATTTTCCTAAAGCAATCAAGGGATTTAGCACGTACGTGTGGTGTTTGGCAGCTGCACTGTGGCATTAGATTGACGTCAATTACTATCCCAGATCAGACTACATTGAAAGAGGATGATTTTTTTTGTCTATATGAAAGAACAAAAAAAAAAAAGAAAGTAACGAATACCCCGGAAAAAACTGACTACATTGAAAAAGGGGATGTAGGACGTATATGTGGTGTTTGGCAGCTGCTCTGTGGCATTAGATTGATGTCAATTAAACAAATACTATCCCAGATCAGACTACATTGAAAGAGGATGGATTTTTTCCTCTATATGTATGAAAAAGAAAAAAAAAGAGAAAGCAACGAATACCCCGGAAAAACTGACTACATTGAATTGAAAAAGGATAGAATTTTTATTTTACCTTTGTGTAGCCAACAGGTTTCGAACGGTGGCTCCCTTGAATTTGAATTGAACGAACGAATTAAATATTAGTTAAGCTGCCTTAGAACAAAAAAAACAGACACGGATACTAGCGATGAAATCGGACGGAACGAACGGAAAACCCCTATTTTTACTTTCGTTTCTATTTTTTTTGGGTAGAAACAGGGTTGGGTTCGGAAAATGCGGGTTCAAAAATTTAATCGGGATATAGGTGCACGGAAACGAACCAATATAGCCGAAAATTCAACGAAAATGGTCGGAAGCCGGGAACTTAAGCCGGAATACGGCGTATCTTTATAGTCACACGAACTCGGCGATTCCCAACATCACACGACAGACAGATAACACATACCAGCCACAGAGGCAATTAACACAATAGCAAGGAAAGTTATCATCCAAAGATATGGGAGCTTGAACCTTCTTGCTGAGCGGGAACAGATCCTGCCTCCGGACCTGCTGGTCCTCCTGGTCATCAAGCAGGTGCTGTCGAACACCCTATGAAGCACAAAATAAATAAAACAATTAAAATACAAAATATGGGAGCATGAACCGTAGCCCAGCTTTTCAAATCAAAACAAAAAAATATAAAGTGCAAGGAGGTGCGTGCCGGCGCCGCGCGCGGTGCCAGCGGCTACCGGTGATCACGAGTTGAGACTGGCTGGCATCATCACACCGAGATGCTTGTTTTCACCTAAGGCTGCTTTCTCTTTACAGCCTTTCATTTATCAGAAAAGAAAATGAAGGGTAGATCAAAACAAAAACAAAAAAGATTTCATCTCTCCGAACCAGACGGTGTATGTGCACTACTTGTGCATGAAATCTCTGGGTGCCCAAATACTCGACTCCCACTAAATAAATAGACAAGAAATTTTCATTTTGACTCTGGCTTCTGCCAGTTTGCATGTACGCAATAAATCTTGTTCAAAAAACGAACAGCGTAAGAAATGAAATCTCCAGACGGTGTATGTGCACTACTTGTGCATGAAATCTCTGGGTTCCCAAATACTCGAGTCCCACTAAATAAATAGACAAGAAATTTTCATTTTGATTCGGGCTTCTGCCAGTTTGCATGTACGCAAAAAATCTTATTCAAAAAACGAACAACGTAAGAAATGAAATCTCCATTACAAACGGACGATATTTGTTGGCCTGTGCAGCTGGCCTGTGCTGCTGCAATAGCCAGAGCCCAGAGGGCAGTTGCTCTCTCTGTTCAAAATTCAGGCCAGGAAACTTTCACGCAACAGGAACAAGCAGACAAGAACGCAAAAAGGAAGAGATGAAAAAGAAACGCAGCGTTCGGTCCTCGCTTAATAAGCAAATACTTTTCACCAATAAGCGAAAAAACATCATAAATGGGTCAAATCATCAGGTGATATATCCATGGGGAAAATTAAGCCCACAAAGGGGAACCAAGACGAACAAACTTTTTTTTCGAAATCCAGACCAAAACGAACGAAATCCAAACCAAAGAGAAAAAGACTAAAAAAATCCAGGAGTCGCGCGCGTACGGAGCCAAGGTAATCTCACCCAAAATATGCCCACTAGTAGTAGCGCTCTTGCGACCAGAAAGAGACGACGATATGAAGCAAAACAAGACTCGAACAAACTTGATCAAGACGTACGGGTTCGTCGCCACAGTGGAAGACGAGAAGTCGCAACGAAATACCATCACGCAAAAAGCCTCAAGAACCAAATCCGAAACACGTACGGGTTCGTCGCCACAGTGGAAGACGAGAACTCGCGAGGAAATATCATCACGCAAAAAGCTCAAGAACCAAATCCGAAAGCACAGACACAATACACTAGGATCTCGGATCCGAGCGAACACACACTCTCGTGCACACACGCACTCAAGCGCACAGGTCGGGGTGGGGGGGGCGCGGGGAGGGACTCACGTTCACGTCCATGGCCGGCGGTGCTCACTCGCGGCCGAGAGGGAGAGATAGAGCACTAGAGGGTTGGTTGCTCGGGGGAGGAGGGGTTTGCTCGGGAGAGAAGAGGGGGTATTTATGGTGGGCTCGCAGGGGGCTGGTGCTTCAAGGGCGCGCAGAGAGGTGCAACCAGGTCTGCAGAGAGGCGCGCGCAGAGAGGGGCAAAAGAAACCGTATTGTCGAAGGCTGCCGCAGCTCTGCAGAGCGAGCAGGAGCCAGAGCCAGACTTTCCAGTAGTATTGCTGCACCATGCAGTAGTTATCACCGACACGGTAAATACATGGGACTCACTGGTATACACACACAGATACGTTGCACATTTAAACTGTACAGTACACATCCTTGTCACGGTCGAGTGGGCAGGTATAGACCAGCAGTCTCTGGTCTCGCCGTCTCTCGCTGCTACGCATGCGTCATAAGTCTTGGAGACCACGCGCGGAGGCGGAGGCGGAGGCGGAGAGGTGGCCTCGGACCAGGACCATGGCGTCCCGTTGCCGGCGCTCGGCGCCATTCCACTACTGCCCGCGTTCGTCGACCGCCGGGCCCCAGATTCCCCCCAGGCCCCAGGGGAGGGCGCTTATATTTCAACAAGTATATATCAAATAATAGTATCAACATTTATATATCTACTTCATCGGTCTCAAAATTATAAGACGTTTTGGCATGCCTAGATTAATTTATAGTTTTTCGGCCGAGAGTTTCTGCAGCTAATAAGCCGGTTGAAGCAGATTTGTTATGAGAGAAAAATACTGTACCATAGCTGATAAGTTTAAGCGAACAGGATGTATATATCTAGACAAAACATATATCTAGGTGCGTAGCAAAAAATATGAATCTAGAAATACTTAAACATCTTATAATTTGGAACGGGTGGTGTACTATTCTAGGTGTAGCACCAACAGAGTAGTACAGTGTACAGGCGCAACCAGCCTAGCCAGCATGAGCGTGGTGTGCGCTGCAACGTGTCGGTTTGGTTTAGATTAGACCCCTACATTTTATGTGAACAGGACATAAAAAGGATGCTACACTTAGAAACTAGGGGCTTTGCGCCTTCACCTACGAGACGCCGTGATTATTGGCCTCAAGCTCCAAACGTGTATCTAGACATTCAAATCAGACTTATTGTAGTCTCACATGGCATTAGGGCACGTACAACGCATCTGTTCGTGCCGTCTGTATGTCACCAGTTTTGCAGAAAGACCCCCGGTGGAGCCGAGAGACAGGGAGACCGTCGTCTCATGAGAGGACGACCCCGGCTCGTGCTCCGAGAAGAAATTTTCGCCTGGAGTAGATGGCCTCGATCCCGTGCGGCGGGAGGGAGCAAGGATGGCTCCAATCTTCAGCGCCAAACTGCTCCTTTCTCATCTCGTTCCCTGGCTGCCGAAAGCACGCCGAGGACCTCTGACCAACCGTGATCCGCACGCGGGCGAGATCCGCCTGGCTGCTACGAGCCGCGCACCGCGCCGGCGAGCTCTGCCGCAAGCTTCGCGTGGGCGACCTCCGCCCCACCGCCGAGAGCCACGCAGTTGAGGAGGCATTGAAGAAGAGGTGTTTTTTTGCAGTTGAAGTTGACTAGTCGAGTATTCAAAGGATAAGCATGTGCAGCGCAGCACGTACTACTGCACTAGGAGGAGCATGTGAAGTGCAGAGAGTGCCGTACAGCTTTTCAGTTTCTACAGACTACAGTGGAGAGAACAAACAACTAGGAGTAGTAGGCTAGCATGTGTTTGCAATTTTTTTCTGAAAAGTGGAGAGTTTGCATTCTGTTTGCAATGCAATAACTGTTGATACGTAGTCGTATTATGTTTTATTTGATTTATGAAAATTTTGTTCTATTATGTTTTATATTAATATATCATTTATATTTATGATTCCAAAAAATATTATAACCATGATCATCTTATTTATGCTGGATCTTTTTATTATCAACAAGCAACACAATAGTTACATGAATCATACTCATGTTTGATCATGGCTACATACAAGTATTAAAGAATTAACAGACAGATAAACAGACAACCTATTGTATGCACTGTCTATTTAGACATTTGTATAGGATGTGACATCATCACACAAACAACAAGCCGTCTATGAGTTGTACATGCCCTTAGAACAACCTGTGGAGAGCTATCGAGTACTTCATCAGATAAAAGATTGAAGCCCTCACCAGGATTGGATGTGCGTTGAAGCGGAAGTAAAACCCCATCACACTTTTTTCGAGGACCACAGACACCGAAGGCCCACCCCCTTGCATGCTGTGGACAGCAACTTCTCTGTCGTGCGCTCTTCGTGGTGCCTAAAGAGGAGAGAGGTGACTAACGTATCGCTTCTCCTAGTGCAACAGGTGATGCTAGTTCATATATAGCAGATGCCTGAAAAACTAAGAGCGGGACAAGTTTGGACGCCAGTGCTCTAGACACAGAGAGAGAGGATGTGTCATGCATGCTAGGCCCGTGAGAGAGGAAGGAGTAGTCGAACTTTTTTGTTTTCTTGTTTTTTTGTTTATCCTGGCTACCCTATAGAGTGATGTAGCATGATGTGGTGGTGCGAGTAAATGCCTGTTTCTTTATATAGGTGGATCCAATATTTTTTAGGCTTCATTCACACTTTTCTATCTGCATGGCCTACTGTATTTGTTTTGGGCTAACATTGCTATTAGCCCGTGTTGCTGCTATATATGTGCTACCCTCAATGAAACAATACATTTTCTCTAGTATCTCAATTGTATTTCCTTTTCAAAAAAAAAAACTAAGTGCGTATAAGAATTTTGTGATCCACCTATGTGATTTATATTGACACAAATTCATGACTAGTAAGAAACGAGATATCATTGTGGGCGAACGCTACTACAAAAAACTTATTGCAATGGTACGGCAAACTAAAGCTAGGAAGCATGCAGGCATAGATTGCCTATTTATTAGTTCACCATTTGTTAGAGCTACTGAAAGACATCACGACGTCGGCTGATTCATCGTGTTGGGCTGCCGGCCGTCCGGAGTGGGAGTACATGTAGAGATCGATCGAGACGCTGCTTCTTCCGGCGCGCCTGTCCACTACAATGGACCTAGGTCATTTCGTGATGACCACGTACAGGAGTGCTTATATATTGTCTCTACTAGTGCTTAATTAGAACACTGGAGTTGGGGCGTGATAATGTGCATGACGTCACCACGACTCCACCGCTGTATACATCTCCCTTTAGGCACTGTTTAGTTCTCAAAAAATTTCACCTAAGTGTCACATCGAATCTTGCGGCACATGCATGGAGTACTAAATGTAGACGAAAAACAAAACTAATTGCACAGTTGGGTGAGAAATCGCGAGACGAAACTTTCAAACCTAATTAGTCTATAATTAGACACTAATTGCCAAATACAAATGAAAGTGCTACAGTAGCCAAAACCAAAAAATTTCGCCAACTAAACACGCCCTTATTTACCGACTTACCACTAGGCACAAGTTGGTTTCATCTCTCTACTACTATCTCTCTAACACATCAACTTCTTTATTATACACTGCCGTTGCAACACACCATGTGATATCGTCAGAATATTTGTGTCTAACTCTAAAGACGTTTGCCCATCCCTAGGGCTGTGTGTGCCTACTTTTTTGCAGCGTGGTTAATTTGAGGGAGATACATGCAACGTTTTTAAATCTTTTCGGTTCATTGCACTCTTGTGGAAAAGGAGTTCAACTTTTGATCGTACATTCGAGCAGTGACCACTTCGACTACTGAAACGTGAGGAATCCATTGTGGGTGGGACTAAAAAAAATCTGGATGAACATTATCAAATTAAACAGCATATCTTGCATGTCTCTCAACAAAAGTGTACAGGATAGACTACTCCTGCAGAGGTAGCTAGGGCGTCTAGGCGTGTGCGGTGTGGTGGTGTGGCCTAGTGTGCAACAGTGGTGTGCCCCTGCCGCGTGTGCGTGCACGAACACCTCTTCAGATTTTGGAAACCGGGTACGAGCACATGGCACCAGAGCACCGCATCAGATCAGGTGGTCGGCCTCGGCCCTTCGCCGTCGCAGAGACCGAATTTTTTACATTTTAGTTTTTTTTAACTTTCTCACAAATAGATCCCTGAAGAAAAGATTTCAGAATATGGACCCTTAGCTCGGCGCCATTGATGCTGGCGCCGAGCTAACATGTCTCGGCGCCAGCGCCGAACTCCTGGGCTCGAAGCGAACGGGGGAGGTGACATAGCAGAGAGCTCGGCGCCAGAGCGACTAGCGCCGAGCCTTTATTACCTATGGGCCTCGCCCCTCTCTTCCTCTCCCTCTCTCGCCCCAGCAGAGCCGAGCTTCGCCGCCCGCGCGCGCCTCCACCCGCCGCCCTCGCCCACGCCGCGCCGCGCCCACACCCGCGCCGCCCGCGACCACGCAGCGCGCGCCGCGCCCGCCCCCCGCGCGCGCGCGCCAGCGCCCTCCGCCCACGCCCCGGTCCCCTCGCCGGTTCCTGCGCCCGCGTCGTGCCCTCTCCTCGCCTTAGCCTCGCCCCGCCTTGCCGCCCTCCACCGCCGGCCTCGGCCGCGGCCGCCGTGCCTCCCGCGCCCGTCGAGCCGGACTCGCCGCGCGGAGCCCCGGGCATCCCGCGCCCGCCGCGCGCCACCGCCGACCCTGCCACCTGCAGTGGCCGGCCCGGATCGTCGGCCTAACCGTCCGCTGCGACTCCGTTGACGTCCGCGAATCAGTCGTTGGAAAGGTAAAAATTATGAATATGCAATGTACCTACTTAGTTGGCATTTGTTATTTACTAGTTAATGTGATGACTCAGGTAGTTGTTTTAGTTAGTGGTCTAGTGAGATATATATGTAGATAGATAGAAACATAGGTACATAGGTACATAGATATAGTTAGATAGCTACTTAGATATGTAGTTACATATTTAGTTAAATAAATATGATCTAGCTATTTAGTGAGTATACTGTATATATACGTAGTTATTATCTTATTTACTTAGTTTATAGTTAGAAAGTACTTGTTAGGTACTATCTATCGACTAATTTGGACTAAAGGACATGTGTTTCGTTATGTGTTTGAACTAGATAGACAACCTAGTGACCATATATCATGGAGGCACCGTTGAAAGCGATCGCTATATCTATGTTGAGTTTGTTGACATGCAAAGCGTGCCTGTGCTATTCAATGATAGGCCTTCATTTAGTGAGATGGTTGCAAGAGTTCGGGAGGAGCTGCATTGCCTTGGAGATGATGGCATTGCAGTTGATGGTGTACTGCACCTAGGTTCTCCTCCCAACATCCTCAGGCGAATGATCTCAATTGGTTGTGCGGATCAGTGGGAGAACTATGTGAGATCGGCTATGAAGAGCCAGCTGCAACGTTTGGACGTGGTTGTGCGTCGGGTGTTAGTTGATCCCATCCCTCATGGGTTTCCCCACCAATGGATCAGCAGGCACACATTGACCCTCTCATTCTGGAACCTTATATGCATGTGGAGATTGCACCTACGGTTCCCGATGCTCAATCTGCCCCCAATGCGGTAGTTGGAGATGCTTGTCAGACTCATGTTTTCATGGCAGATCCTCCTCATGAGATCCCTTTGATACAGAATCATCTGAGTGAGTGTCTTAACCGCATGGTTTTTGGGAGCTTAGCCCGTTCCTTACATCTATTTCTTTCATTCTTTCCTCAATTCTCTACTTATGTTGCAGGAGACATTCCTGAGAATGTGGATGTGCCCCCTTTTGCTGCGCAAGTGCACTTTGGAGATGGATTCCGTGGCTCCAATAGTGTTGAAATTATGCATGATTCGAAGCCATATGAGATGGCTAGGGCTCTTGATTCTGATGATGATCGCCCTATTGGAGAGCTGACAGAGAGTGATGTTGAGATGTTGAGGCGTATCTTTCCCAGCCGCCATGATCCTAGAGTTCATGAGTTCAGCGATCTTGCTCATTCCGGTCAGGCGTTTGCAGAAGGACGTGATGATGAGCTCCTAGAAGCTCCTAAGGCCGGTCCTAACATGGTAATTGAGAATGGGAGGGTGTTTAATGACCTCCCTGCATTGAAGAGGTGGTTGCAGGCTTTTGCAGTGATACGAAAGAGACCTTACAAGGTATTGCATTCATATGCGGAGCGCCGTTACACAGTTGTGTGTGACAACGAACGTTGCCCATGGAGGGTTTGTGCAAGGAAGCAACAGGTCACCGGAAAATGGAAGATCACAAAAGTTGTCGGGCCACACAATTGTGCTGACCATGAGCTGACACTGAGGCATCGGTAGTTGACATCTACCCTCATTGCCAAGCGGTTGATGGGAATTTTACAGGGAGAACCCAACATGAAGGTGAGGACAATTATCAGGACCATTGAGACGTTGTATGGAGGTTATGTGATAACTTATGGTAAAACATGGAGGGCTAAGCAGCGAGTGTGGAAGATGATATATGGGGACTGGGAGGATGAGTATGAGCAGCTGCCAGTTCTTTTGAATGCAATCAAAGCGGTGAATCCAGGCATGCATTATGAGTACATCCCAAAACCAAATGCATGGAAGGATGGGAGGCAGATATTCTTCCGTTCTTTCTGGTGCTTCCCTCAGTGTGTCGAGGCCTTTAGGCACTGTCGTCCCGTTTTCTCCATTGATGGTACGTTCTTGATTGGCAAATACCAAGGCACACTTTTTATAGCCATATCCTGTGACGCGAACAACAAGTTGGTTCCTTTGGCATTTGCTTTGGTTGAGAAGGAGAACAATGACAGTTGGGGATGGTTCTTGAGGCTAGTCCGGATACACATGGTTGGGCCTAGTAGGGAGGTTGGCGTCATATCTGATAGGCACCGGGGCATACTTAATGCCGTGCGAGAGCAGATAGAGGGGTATGCACCTTTGCACCATCGTTGGTGTACTCGGCACCTTGCCGAGAATCTACTCCAGAAGGATGTTGTGAAGGATAACTTTGATCTATTCCAGGAGGCTGCTCGACATCTTGAGGACTGTAACACCTCGGGTGTTTTAAATACTAAAACCTGCCATGTCATCATATGCATTGCACATCATTTTGTGTTAGTGAAAATTTTTATATGCATACACTAAAACAAGTTTACCTTTATGCTATATGTGTTGACTTGTATGGTTTGAATCAAGTTCAAAACTTTTGTATTGGATTGGATTTCCGAAAACCCTAATTTCAGCATTTAATTTTACCCTGGAAAACCCCATTTCAAAATCTAAGCACATTTTGGAGTTGAGCTTAAAAGCAAAAGTGTAGATCTTGTCAAGGTGTACAAAGTTGGTTTTTGGAGTTTTCAAAGTTGTTATATAAAATTTGAAGTAATTTGAAAAGGCGTTATGTACTTAAAGTGTCCCCTTTTGATTTTAAACTTGCATTTCAAAATGTAGACCGAATTAGAGTATGGTTATTAAAGCAAAGTTGTAGAACTTTGAATTTGGAATAACTTTTGTTTTTGGAGAATTTTGAGTTACCATACAAATTTGGGAGTAATTTGGGATTCAAAGCGAGTGGCAATTCGGTAATTTCTGTGAACAGTACCCGCGGGCGACACCTCACCGTCGGTGATCTTCTTTGGCGTTCCAGTCGCGTCCGTGGCCATCTCCGGCTCCGTGCTGGCACAGGAAGGCTCCTGCGTGGCTTCTACTTGATTCTTGGTCGCGCTATATAGCCTAAGCAGTCGTCGTTCTTCTTTGTTTTCCCTGCTCTGCTTTTCCCGTCGTCGCCGCCGCTGCTCTGTTGAGCTATGCCGTCGCCGTAGCGCCTTCCTTGTCTCGGCAAAGCATACCACAGCTCCGCCTACTCCTTGCGAACCCAGCCATATAGTCCTGGGCTCTTGATTTCGACGAGGTACGCTGTGCGTCGCTTTTCTTCCTCGCGGCCGGCAGCGTCACCGGTGATCCCGCTTCACCGTGGCTGGAGCTCTACGGTCAGCCTCTGTCCTTGCGAAGTGTTGCTCCATCTTCTCCATGTTGCCATGATGCTTTGTGCCTTGTTGCTTAATCATTTCATCCACCGCAGCCATCGAAACACCGCCGTCGACGTCTGCTTCGCCGCCGTGTTTGTTGTGATCGACGATAAGCTTCTCCGTTGCTCCTCCAGTCCATCTTTCTGCTCGAGCGTGTTTGGGGTGAGCTCCTGATTCATCCTGGGCCTATTGCTTAACTGCTACCGACTTCGTTGTGTCGGCGTAGCGCAGCCGCTCCGCCGTGTCCACCATGACCGGCGTCGAGCTCGGTTTGAGCTGTAATTGGTGCAATTAGTGCCACCAATAGGTGCGTGGTGATCACGTTGGTACCCTCGCCGTCGCCGTTGATCTCACCGGCAACGAGAAATCGCCGATCAAAGCGCGGTCATCGCTGCTGTGTGCGGGAGTACTATGCTGACGAGTGGGGTCACTCTGTCAGTGATCGGTTGTTTGAAAATGAAAGTTTTTCTTTTTCAGAAATGAATGAATAGTATAAGTTTTTATTATTTTTGTGTAGGAATAATTAGAGCTCCAAAAATTATGAAAATTTTTGTGTGGCCTCTATATGGCATGAACTATTTAGAAAAAATGAAATGTTGCTTTTCAGTACTTTTTGAATGTGATAAAAATTGCTCTAATTAATTAATAAATGAGTTTCCATGATTTTTCTAGGCTTAAATATTTATCCAAAAAATTTGAAAATTGTTTTGCCACTTAGTTATCATATGATGAGTCTTCACAAAAATTTTGACCTCATTTGGAAGAAGTTGATTTATTTCTTAATTTTGAATTAAGTAATTAATTCATAAAAGCAAATAGTAAACCTTAATGACTTAGGTTTTGTTTGGATTTTGGATTGAGTGATGACCTTGGTTCATTAGTATAAGATAATTCTTGGTACTTAAAGTAAGTGTTTGAGTTTATGAAAAGGTTTAGTTAGTTGTTGGCTTGTAACTGTACTGCGAAGGAAAGTTGTATTCAAGTTTTTAACTTTTGCATACATCATCAAGCATTATGTTTTATATCTCGCATCATGTTAAACATGGCATTGTTACTACGTGTAGTGAACAAAAGCGAGAACATGGTAGTCAATCAAGTTGTGGAGGAAGTTAATCCATCTGTTGAGGTCGGGTTTGATATCTGTGGAACGTCTCCAGAACCTGACTTTTCCGTTAATCAAGGCAAGCCCCAGATGCATTTAAACCTACCTTGTGTTTTACAAATTTATATCGCTTTTGCTTTTATATACTGCATTAAGTGATTAGGAGTTGAGTGGAAACCTAATTGGTGCATTACCAACCTTGTTCTTCCATATCAACCTTGTTACCAGTTTTAAAATCGAGAATGCCTAATTATGCTTAGCCATGCTTAGACCGATAAAAGTCGGGTGATTACCTGTCACCTACGAGATATAAATGGATTTTGGATACGGTCGGTTATTTATGTTGTCATGAGATATGAGCTTGTGGAGTAATAAATCTAGACCGGGCGAACTCGGTGTGTGAGAGCCACAGGACATGGATGTCTTGTGAGCGGGTTCTTTCCGCCTGTGTCGTTTAAGAACCGTCCGTTGTTGAATTGCATGAGGTGAGACTTTATAGTATTGACCACAAAATCCGATAAGCCTTAACTCGGCTATTCTATTACGAGAATGGCTACTCGCGCACTAGGAGTAGAGAGATGGGGAGAGTAGCATGTACCCACGTGGCAATGGGCTGGATTGGTGGAGTACTGTGCTCTTGGGTGACATGGACCCGTTCTTGTTTTAGAGGATCTGAGGGTAGGTTGATCTATGTAGGTCAGGGACCTGCATACGTCGTGTGGTTGGGAATCCCCAGGTGGGTTATATCGGTTCGAATCGTTGTTGCTCCTCGGTTATGGAGACTCAACTCACTGTTCATCATCGTAGTTAACAAATGGAACTTGAGTAAGGTTTGAGAACGAGTTGGATATGAAGTTTCATGATCTCAATACGGATCATGTCAGCTTTATATATGATCTTTTTGTAGATAAAAATGTTGAAATAAGGAATCTTGTTAGAGAGCTTTTACGCAAAAGAACTTTGATTATTGCTAAAGCCATACCTTGAATCCCTGAGCCTGCATTCCTGAGTCTTATCAGTTTTACTTCGGTTAAGTCTTGCTGAGTACTTTTGTACTCAGGGTTTGTTGACCCTTGTTGCAGGTGAGCCTTATGAGCAGGTCTGCTTTGGACCGTGCTGCATGACTGTTGTTCAAATCGATGATGATAAGTGAATGTGTGACCCTTGGGCAGGGTACTTATATTGTGTGCTTTGTATTATGTTACTAATGCCACTCCACTACTATGGTTTATAATATTTATCGAACTTAGTTTGTAAGGTTTGAAACAACTAGTTTGTAAACTAAGTTATTGTAAGACTTCCGCTATTTTACTCTGATGTAGATATTTGAATAAATGTTGTAATACTGCAATGACTCTGTAATGGGATCCTGCTCGGAAGTCGTGGATAATTCGGGGTTCCCCGTGGACACACGACGGTCTTCTTAAGTTACCGGGAACATATGCATAGTCGTCAGAGGTCATTGGACAGTGACAGGTGCATGTGGGCCCTATAATTTAGGAGGTTCTGCCACAAGGACAAGTACTTTCAGAAAAAGTTGGAGTAGGTCCGAACTGCATCAAATGCAGAAGGTAGACAATGGCTCACAGGTTTGATGAGGGATTTGGAGAAATGGACAAGAGCTCACGACGTCGGTGGATGGAGGTACGAGTTTCAGTGCAGCAACATGACGGAGTCATTCAATAAGTTGCTATTGGGGATACGTGGTATGCCCATGAATGCAATCGTTCAATTCACCTTCTATAAGCTTGTTGCCTGGTTCAACGATAGACACGCCCATGCATTACAGTTGCGGAGTGATGGAGAGATATGGGCTCCGAAACCAAAGGCACACCTAGAGAAGGCAAGAGAAAGGGCTGGCACACATGAGGTTACATGCTTTGACCACGCCACAGGGACTTATCAGGTCGAGCATAGGGGCAGTACAACGTTCGACGGCGAGGTCCGAGAGTCGAGAATCCATGTGGTTGTCCTCCAAGATTTCAAATGCACTTGTGGTAAATCAAGGAAGTACCACTTTCTATGTTCTCATTTGGTGGCAGTAGCTAGGCATCGCAACTATAATATTGAGAGGAGGATACCTCATGAGTTCAGTGTCGACACGCTTGTGCACACATAGAGCCCCCGCTTCGTGCCTTTCTGGGACCCTGGAGAGTGGCCTCCATATGATGGGCCAAAGTACATTACGGATCCAGCTTATCATTGAAACAAGCGTGGATCAAGGTAGAGGACGAGACATAGGATGGTTATGGATCAGATACTCGGAAGAATGAGGCGTGGGAGAGGAACTCCATTTGTTACTGACCCTGAGCAGTACGAGTGCGGCAAGTGCGGTAGACTTGGCCACAATTCATGAAGTTGCCATTGGCAGATTAGTGAGGTGCGACTATTGGTTGATTTTATTATTTTATATTTGTCGTATTCATTTAATTAATTATGCATGTCTCAATTTATGCTTGTATTTGTGTCAATTACTTATACATTTCTAAGTTCATGTTTTATTGTATATTGAAATTGTAATTCATTCACTTTTTTTGTAGAATGGTGCAATTCCACCTGCTCGACCCGACGTACGAGGCGACCCACCGAGGACGTCTCATAGCGCTGGGGCAAGTAATAATCTATAAGTTTTGTTCAAATTTTGGTGAGCGTACATGTGTTCGTGAAGTAACAGGAGACTATGTTTTATTCGATGCAGGACCTACTGCTCCTTCATCCTAGAACCCACAGTGGGTTCTTGGACATGCGGTACGACGATAGGTACACTCCTTTCCTGTAAAGAGCTGGCATGGATGTCATCTCTTTTCATGTTCATCATGGGTTGCCCAAGTTCAACTCAGCGGCCATAACTGCGTTGGTTGACAGGTATTAAATTGAATCATTGCCTCCATTTATGGCCATTTGTTCATGCGATTAACTTTTTGACAAGTAATCTTGCTTTGTCTTAAATATAGGTGGCGGCCGGAGACTCACAGCTTCCACCTACCTTTCGGGGAGATGACAATCACGCTTCAGGACTGTCAGAAGATGCTAGGCCTAAGGATTCACGGCAACCCAGTCACCGGGCAGTGCAGGTCAAAGGGCTGGAGAGCACGAGGGGCGGCCTTCCTTGGGCGTGAGCTTGGCGAGCAAGGGGCTCGCACTTCTGGAGTTCTCATCTCCTGGCTACGGGAAGAGT
This sequence comes from Miscanthus lutarioriparius, assembly GCA_904845875.1. Classification (NCBI taxonomy): domain Eukaryota; kingdom Viridiplantae; phylum Streptophyta; class Magnoliopsida; order Poales; family Poaceae; genus Miscanthus; species Miscanthus lutarioriparius. Next base: position 36,000,393 of record CAJGYO010000011.1, on the reverse strand, counting down.
TCGCACAGTGCCCCGAGGAGGCAGATAAGGAGACAATTGGGTACTACTGTAGGGCGTGGATCCTACACCTATTTGCCCGTGTTCTCTTCCCCGATGCCACGGGTGACAGTGCGTCCTGGATGTGGGTCCACTGCCTCAGTGACTGGGACTAGGCGGGTCACTACAGCTGGGGCTCTGCAGTCTTGTGTTTTCTATACCGGCAACTGTGTGAGGGGTGTCGTCGGTCTTCGTCCAATGCATCACTTGGTGGATGCGTGTACCTGTTACAGCTGTGGATGTGGGCTCGTCTTCCAGTTGGCCGTCCTGAAGTTCTGGCTTGTCGTGAGTGGTTCCAAGGTCAGCCTCCAAGTCAGCAGCCGAAATGGGGGTACCTTTGGGACCAGGTTAGGGTTCCGTTCGCGAGGTTAGACCGGGCGTACATTGAGTTCACGAACGAGCTTGACACGCTGACGGCGTCTAGTGTAAGTAAATTTTATTTCCCATGCTGGTTTGAAAATGATTAGTATACCATCTAACATCTTGTTTGGACATGCTGCAGGTGGAGTGGGAGCCGTACGTTGGAGAGGGCGCACTTCCTTTTCAGTTGAGCAACGTTTGTGGGGTCGACGAGGACTTCTATAGGATGAGGTGCCCTCTAATCTGCTTCTATGCTATCGAGTTCCACCTGCCAGATAGGGTTGCACGTCAATTTAGAGTGAGACAGGTTTGGCCTATGGCTACGTTCTCGACTGGCGTTGACTTACACAAGTAAGTGTTTTGATATTTCAAATGTCTCGTGATGGTCCATTTTTATTAATATGGTGACATGTACATGGATTCAAGTAACGATGACATACATGTAGGTTGGATCGTCAGAAGAACAAGAAGATTTTTTACTAGGAGAAGCACCACCAGTCCTTCATTGAGCAATGGGAGGAGATGTACGACAACGTGGACGACAACAACGAGCCGCACACGAACCATGAGTTCATGCGGTACCAAGCTTGGTACCAGCGTGTGACACGTTGTAGGCTGAGGGTACAGTGGACAGAAGCTGACTACGCCGACATCGAGTCCTCCGACGATGAAGACACGGCGTACGACCAGTCGACTCGTGTAGGAAGGCAGGTGGAGGCAGGACCGATCTTGGACAGAGTGGTAAGCCAATTGCCTTATTTTTCTACGTTAAGTTGCATAACAATACATTAGGCGTTCTTGGACCGACATTAGGAGTTATCTATTTTAGTTAGTGCCACATTCGAGATGTATCACCCTTATAATACATTATATTTTTGTACAAAAGAAAACAAAACCTATTGATATCTATTCAGATGTATTATTACTGAGAACTTTGTTGCAGGGCAATACACTTAAATGCTCAGTTGAAGAGATTGAGCACATTCGGCCGAGAGTCAGTGATGACTACATACTTAGCTTCCTGGACGTAAGATTAAAAATATTCTTTTGAATATATCATTAATATGTTGGATTCTTTCAGTTAACATAATTTTGTACAACAGAGGCTGTCACGTCGGCTACGTCATGCGGCTGGTCATTGTGGTTGCAGGACAGACACGACGCAAGACGTGTATGTTCCTTCCGTAGGCAGAGGAGGCTTGGGTTCCTCTATCCAAGCAGCTACAGGGGACGGGGACGAGGACGAGGAAGACGACGACGACGATGTGGACAAGAGGCACAAGGAGCTTGGCCCCCTCTCAGCTCCATGACGCTCCCTCGACTCATCCGACACCGCCTCCAGGCACTAAGCGACACCGTCCGCGTGACCCTTACACTCCAGGTACGAGCGCTCTCAGTCACAAGGGTAAGGGCAAGAGTAGGAGGCAGTGAGGGATGTGGTAGTTGTTAGTATGCACTATTATGGATTTTGTATTTACTTTTCTGTAACTATTTGGGACTGTATAGACATTGTGGACTATTTGAACTGTGCAGGACATATTATGTTGGTTGTGATGTTCGTTGTGATTGCATTTTGCTCTTTGGATGATTAAATGTTTGGAATATATAATGATGTCTCTGTTTGTAACTGTGGATGCTCCTAAAACAAGGGAAACTCTTGCGAATTTTTTCCGTGAATCATTAATCATACTACACTACTAAAAAGGCACAAATATAGTACACAGATAAAATATAAATTTATTAGAACGTGTATAATCCAAACGTATCGTACATACGCTTTGCAGATGAATCTAGGGTTACCAAGCAACAGTGAACGAATCTAGGTTTTTCAGATAATAAAAATAGACTTTTTAGATACAAGGACAACAGCGATTTATCACTCCACTGACATAGTACTGGCATGCAAGGAAGCACAACTCCACTCTATCTCCACCATCCATCTTATGACTATTTGATCCAAGGGCTGAGGTGAAGAGGCACACGGATCGCTGACATGGCACATTGAGAGGCCTCCATTCCTCCTCTCAACCTATAAATAACCACTCACTCTCTCTCATTCACACACAATAAGAAAGAAGAACACTCCTTAGCATTTTCTTTCGTTGCAGTACCAATGTCTGAAGGGTCGTTCAGAGGGAGATGAAAGGGGAAGGGAACTACCATTAGGTGGAAGGGTTCTCTTGGTCCCGATTTCAAGTTAGCAGTACCAATGTCAACATTTTCAGTACCAATGTCAACATCCAAGTTAACAATGCGATTATATTACATTTAAAATCAGGCAACGAAAAAAATGCTTTCAAGCATTCAATAGCACATAATGCAACAACATGCTCGTTCAAGACATGCATCTGTACTCTTGTCTCCTCGCTTGCCTCATTCCTTGCCCTCTCCTCCTCTAACATCATCCATCTCTCCAATCCCCATTTGTTCAGCTCAACATCGATCGGGTTACAAATACCGCGCTGTATAGCAAACTCATGCATCTTGTCTTTGTGATGTTTAACGAATAGGTTGACGTAGTCAGATCCATATCCCCTCTTCCGTGCAATTACTTGCCTCTTCTTCAGTTCATCCAAGAACTTAGCTTGACCATTATAACATTCCCACCTGCATTTCCTAGTGCTCTGTTCAAACAAAAAATTATATCATATATGTCTTACCAAAAGAAACAAAATACGATTTCATGTCTACCACAAAAATAACCAACCTCATCATACTCAACCATATGGCCGCAATAATGGCCTATTCCAAGCTCCGAAGGGACTAGGCCATAGTTGGATTTAACACCACATTCGCACATGACAGGAGGTGCTTTGTAAATTACTCTTTCTTTCTTCTTTTCCTTAACCTTTCGCGGTTCTTCCGGCCATTGGTTCTTAGGACCATACAACCACTCCTTGAAACGACACTTCGTCATTGAAAACACCTAAATAAGTAGACATTAGTACATGAACACATATAGCTCAACATTTCAACACATACACTTTGCACTTACTTCATGTTTATTTGGACACACAAACTCCAGCACCAAGATCTACGGCGCCGAGCTTGGCGCTAGAGTGACTGGCGCCGAGCTCCCTGCCATGTCACCTCCCCCGTTTGCTTCGAGCCCAGGAGCTCGGCGCCAGGGACGCTGGCACCGAGACGTGTTAGCTCGGCGCCAGCATCAATGGCTCCAAGATAAGGGTCCATATTCTGAAATCTTTCCACCAGAGGTCTATTTGTGAGAAACTTTAAAAAAAAAGGGCTAAAATATAAAAAATTCGGTCACAGAGAAGCCTGGACTGGGAACAAAGCTGTGGGGTGTGGACCCGCTGCCCCTCCTTCCCTCTTGCGCCATCTGGCGGTGATTTCGTGTGGACCCTACCTGCCTGCTCCGGCAATTTGCTGGGAAACCGAGGGCACGGCAGAGACGATACGATTATGGTTACATCACCACGCTTGCGGTCTGCCAAGTTAAGGCGACGCCGGCCACCCGGCCATTTGCAAACGCGATAGGCCAGGCCTCGCCAAAATCAGATCGATGTGATGCTCCGTTTGGTACTACTGATCGCTCTTGTACAATCTCGAGTCGACTATACTTACCGGATCAAAGAAGTATTTGTACGTACATAATTGTATATGGAATCTATCTGTCGGATACCAGAAAATGGGGTACCCCAAGCAAAGATCGAAAAACTGCTTAGACCCTAAAGACAGAACCAACGGAATGAACAAACGAGGTCTCGGCCGAAATCTCCGATTCGCCCGAGACCCCGTCGCCGAGCCCCAGCGGAAGCAAACGATTCTCCGACTCGCCCGAGACCGCCTCGCCGAGGCCCCCGCGTCGAGGCCCCCTCATCGAGACCCCCTCGCCCGGGGCCTCGGAAGAAGTCCCGATTCTCCGATTCGCGCGAGGCCGGCTCGGCACCAGCCCCGTGGCCGCCTCTTCAACCGAACTGCTCTGACCGAACGTCGCATCCAAGCACCCAACCACTCCGGCAGGGACCTTGCGATGGCACGATCTGGTGAAGTGACCGACTACTACGCCGGTCGCGTCAACCCCCGCCATCTGCGGCGGCCTGAGTAGGGGTTACCACCACCGTGTCTTCGCCTAACTCCCGCACCAAGGACATCGCAACGTGGGGAGTCGAGCGGGTTCTGTAGCCTCGGAATCGGCGGACCGACCGCTCCGCCCCGCCCGAGCCCCCTCGGCAGGCCTCGGATCCGCGATCTTACTCCGCCTCGCCCGTCCGCCTCGCCCGAGAGACCCCCGGTAGGGCCTTGGGACAATTGGCGCGCTCCGCCTCGCCCAAGGCGGGCTCGTCCGCATAACCGTCGCCTCCGCCTCAAAAGTCTTTTTTCGACGAAGCTATCGCATCCGATTAATGCGCTCGGTTTGCACCGCTTCGTAAGCCACGATCGGCGGTCTTGGCCGCAGCAGAGCGACGGGACAGCGGTCGAGATCACCTTTTCTACCATCCCTCATCGACAATACAGTACCGTATCCCAGAGGGCGCACGTCTCGCACTATTCCGCCTGATGGCTGCTGAGACCCGCATCTGCACCTGGGTCACTTCTCAGGCCTCGGCACAACAGGCCTCGGCACGACAGGCCTCGGCACGACCGGCTACGATGGCCGCCGAGCCTCTGCAATCCACCAAGTCAATAAATGCGTAGCATGTTACTTGTAGTGAAGACCATACCGATTAGACATCTACGGGAACTCCCACGACAACGCCATGATGCTCCAGGAGTAAATACGTCATCGAATAGTCCTTGCTCCACGTATAGCTCTCTTATGTACTCCTGGTTTTCTCCCTGTGGCTATAAAAGGAGGCAGCCAGGACCGTTTCCAGGACGACGGATAGAATCACAGATACTCGCACGAACAACACGCCTCGTTCTGTAATTCATATCACCTCCCCTCACAGAGACCTGGGACGAACTCCCTCTCTCGCCTAGCTTGTAACCCCCTACTACGAGCACCCCGGTGCAAGGAATACAAGAACACCTTCTCAGACTGGACGTAGGGCATCCATTGCCCGAACCAGTATAAACCTTGTGTCTCTTTACATCTCCATTCAGAATTGGGAGCACGCAGCACAAATTCACTAGTCAGTTAAAGACCCCCGGTTCCGAAACACCGACACTATCTTAGAGATTTCTAGAGGTTTTCTAATGTAAACCGATCGAGAGAGATACTTTTAGTTGGTTAGTGAAGATAATAATACCGAAAGTGAGCCAACTTTCAGCGATGGTACATGCGTACGTACGGCAAACTAAAACTAAGAAGCAGGCATAGATTACCTATTTTATTAGTTCACCGTTTGTTAGAGCTATCCTGAAAGACATCACGGCGTCGGCTGATTCATCGGGTCGGTCCGCCGGCCGGCCGGAATGGGAGTTGGCCAGTTGGGGGTAATAATAATGTGCATGCCATCACCACCATTCTACCGTTGTCTTTCCCTTTATTTACCGCCTTACCACTAGGCACACAGATGGGTTTCATACTTTCATCTATCTCCCTTTAACACATCAATGGGTTGTGCGTGCCTACTGTCGTGTGGTGTACTTTGAGGGAGATACATGCAATGTTTTTTCTTTCGGTTGGCTGCACTCTTGTTAAAAAGGATAACAACTTTTGGCATCAGGTATTCAGGTGACAGCTGAGAGGTGGTAGGCCTCGGTCCACGCCGTCGCCGAAGCCCGGACTGGGAGAGAAAAAAAAAAGCAGCAGCTGGAGTCGTCCTGAGTGCCCCCCGCGCACAAGCTGGACCCGGGGACCGCGGCCTCCTGCGCCCCGAGGTGATTCCGTGGGGGCTCCGGTGACTCGCTGCAAGAGCGAGGATGCGGCAGAGACGATACGACTACTACGGATGTTACATCATATCATGACGTCTGCCAACTTCGGCGACGCCGGCCGCCCGGCCGTTTGCAAATGCTACTGGCCTCATCGTCTAAACCAGAACGATGTGATGCCCCGTTTGCGCTTGTGTACAAATGTCGAGTCGACTATATAATGGATAAAGAAATCTTGTAATTGTGTATGGATTATCTACCTTTAAGATTTCCAGGTGTTATAATACCACATTATTTACCCATGTGGGGTGTTAGTCCAATGTACCGTATATAATCAGCCCATGAGACCCAATGCAATACACCTAATTATTCCACTAATTTTATTCTCCTACCTACATGGTATGTTTGCTAGTGTAGTTTGAGGGAGGTACTTTTTAGTTATTTTAGTTGGTTAGTGTAGTTTGAGGGAGGTACTTTTTAGTTATTTTTACTTGGTTAATTAAGAGATAAAAATTCAAGTGAAAATGTAGAAAATTCAGTCAAAAAATTCATGTGAAAAATGAAAAGAATCAATTGTGATGATACAGGAACTGAGCAAAGCCGCTAAGGCATGGACTACCTGTTTCAGTTTTCAATACAAATCTTTATTTCCAACTACTGAAACTACGTCGGCAATTCATTCAGGTTCACGCTCTTCTAAATTCCAGACAAACAGGAATTCATTCAGGTTCACGCTTCTAAATTCCAGACAAACAGGGCTTTCTGCAAATAGTGAAACTATGTGGACAATTCATTCAGGTTTCTACAAAGTTTGCAGGCAGTACTAGATATCCACATGAAATCCATCCTCCAAAAAAGTTCATCATATGCAGGGGAATATTAAGCTACGACGAGATAGGACTCGCTACTAATAAAATTAGACTATGACCAACATTACAGTAATATACATGAAAATTGAACTACTACTACCAAGTACCAACCAGAAGAATTAAACTACTATAAACCAATAAGCATCAACTGATCATCAGCAACAACAGAGAAAAACACAAGCAGAGCCAAAAACTTCACTGTAACATGGGATCAGAAACAATGAAATCAAAATAACAAGCCACATTTATCTAAGTTCACATTCCATTACCATCTGCATTCATCATCAGCAAGCAGAAATTAAGTTCCACATCGAACCATCCAAGATTAGTTCCATCACCATTCATCCGAAACCATAGTACTGCAGGTATGACCATACGGGGACTACTGCTAGACCAACCCTCACGTCCTCCTTCCAAATCCACCGATCAAGTACTACCGATGCTACTACTAAGATGCAACAGAACTACGATGACCAAGTGGCACTACTACTACTACTGATGATGATACTACTGCTACTGCCAAAGGGAAATCGTGAGAACGAGTTGCACTACGACTTCTGCTGCTGCTACGGGCTCAAGCCAGGCACCGGGCGATGGTTGGCGGCCGGCCGGGGCGGCGCCGTGGGCTCAGTCGAGGATGATGATAACGGCGATGACGAAGAAGAGGAACGCGGCGGAGACGACGATGGGCCCCTTGTCGGAGCCGGAGTGCGGTGGCGTGGGCGTCGTGGGCGCGGCGGCCGGCGCCAGCTGGGAGAAGGAGGCGGCCGGGCTGGTGGGGATGGCCTTGCCGTGGGCGGCGGCGGCGGCGGCGCCAGGCTGCTGCTGGGGCGATGGGGACGACTTCTCGCTCTGTGGCGGCGGGGGAGGAGCCTCGCCTGCGAAACATCACAACAGAAACATAGACATCAACAGTTCAACTCTCGCATCGAGCAAACAGAGCACGAGAAAAGTTAAAGCAGAAATAGCACAGAGCAGAGCAGGTGGCAGCGGGTTCGTACGTGTTGGCTGCTTGTGGCGGGGCGCGGCGGGCGGCGGCGGGGCGATCACGGGAACGGTGGCGGGAGGTGACGGACCTGCAGGCAAAGAGCACGAGAGTTTAACGGCGTTAGTCCAGACATGCAATAATTTCACGTTCACAAAAACAGGAAAACGACAGTAAGATAATTAGTACAAGGGCAGTATCGTCTTTCGGGTAGAAAAGCATGCGACGTGGCGCTATTTCGTGCGGGCCAAGAAAACAAACGGGCAAGGGAAACGGGGCTGGTCTTTGCCGGAAAGAATCCTGAAAGGCTGCAGCGCTGCTGCAGGCTGTGCAGCTGGCCTGCTGCTGCAAAAGCCAGAGAGCCCAGAGGGCAGTTGCTCTCTGTGTTCAAAATTCAGGCCAGGAAACTTTCACGCAACAAGAACAAGCAGACAAGAACGCAAAAAGCAGAGATGAAAAAGAAACGCAGAGTTCGGGCCTCGCTTAATAAGCGAATACCTTTCAGTAAGCAAAAAACATCAGAAACGGGTCAAATCATCAGGTGATCCATGGGGAAAATTAAGCCCACAGAGGGGAACCAAGACGAACAAACTTTTTCGAAATCCAGACCAAAACGAACGAAATCCAAACCAAAGAGAAAAGGCTAAAAAATCTAGGAGTCGCGCGCGTACGGAGCCACGGGTAATCTCACCCAAAATATGCCCACTAGTACTAGTAGTAGCGCTCTTGCGACCCGAAAGAGACGACGATATGAAGCAAAAAAAGGATTCGAACAAACTTGATCAAGACGTACGGGTTCGTCGCCACAGTGGAAGACGAGAACTCGCAACGAAATACCATCACGCAAAAACGCACGCAAAAAGCTCAAGAACCAAATCCGAAAGCAGACACAGTACACTAGGATCTCGCCAAACCACCAGTGGATTCGAGCGAACACACACCCTCACCGCCTCACGCACACAGGCAAACACACACACACACACACACTCACGCGCACAGGTCTCTCTCTCACACACACAAACAGAAAGAGAGAGAGAGAAAGAGAGGCGAACGTGATGTACCTTGGCAGGCGGCGGCGAGGTGGGCGCCCCCGGTGTGCTGTCCACCGCAGGAGGCGTAGAGCGCGAGGAGGTGGGAGGCGTTGATGCGGGCGAGGACGAGCTGCGGTTGGGCGGCGACGCGGCAGAGGCAGGGGATGCCGCCGCCGAGGTCGACGGAGGCGATGATCGGCTCGCAGCAGGGCGCCGTGGGCATGTCCGGCATGCAGAAGAGCGCGATCTGGGTGGCGATGATGGAGGGGTCGCACACCGGCTGCGCCTCGGCTCCCGTGGCGGCCGCCGCCGCCCAGGCGAGGAGGCCGAGCAGCAGCGCGAGGTGGTGGAGGCGGCGCTCCATGGGTGGTGGTGGGGGTGAGACCTCTCGCTGGCTCGCTCGCTAGGGTTTGAAGGCGGAGGGCTATCGGTGTGGTGTGGGGAGGAAGCCTCTGGATGGAGAAGCCTGGTACGAGTGGGGAGGGATGGGGGGCATCTTTTATGGGCAGAACGGAGGAGCCGAGGAGGTTGTTGCCAGCTGCCTCCAGACGCCCAGAGAGCGAGGCGTGCGTCGTGGGCTGGGCCCTATAGTCGGTGTGGGGCGAGTTCGGCGGTGATGAGCCGGGCCGATTGATGGGCCAAGAGGCTAAGACGCTAGCTGGGAGCAAACGACCATTTGACATCGATCCGACTCGGCGTGGCTAGCGTCCAAACGTCCGAGCCAACGCGCGCGATCGGACGCCCGCTCAGCCCATCCCCGTCCATCTTCGCCCTGAACCTGTACGCCTTCATCCTGCCCCACGCACGCAGTTCGCCCCGTCTCTGCCCCCGCCGGTCAACCTTAACGCCCTCTCTCTCTCTCCGCGCGGGCAGCACGTAGAAGCCGGGATGAGCAGCTGATGATGAGCATGCCCCAGCGCACCCTGACCGTAGCACCACTTGCCGCCCCAAGCACGCTGCGGCGCCTAGTCCGCTTCGCCTGACTCGCCCAAACCGTACAACATAAAACACTTGCAACATGAAAAATATTTGAATGCAACATACGTCTGAAAGTATATGAAACATTTGGAACACGCACTTACAACATGTGTGTGAAACACACGAAACATCCAAATTTGCAACTTGCAACTAAAAAAACTCGATCCGCAGTGGCTAGATAGCTCCCGGGTATTCCGGCTTAAGAAGATCTTCTCACGCAAATCGAGAAAATCCCCGAACCCCTGGCCCACCCTTACACAGCGGCGCCGCACCTCCGTGAGATGCGCTGCCACAGACCCAACATAAGACCGAAACAGCTAAAACATTTGGAACATACTGTTGCAACATATGTGTGAAACATATGCAACATCCAGATAAAAAAAGATTGTAACATACGTTAGGAAACAGATGAAACATTTTGAATAAACGTTTGCAACATGCCTCTGAAACACTTGCAACATATGCAACATGTGCAACATTCCAATTTAGTTTTGCAACATCAAGATGAAATAATTGCAGCATACATCTGAAACTTCTGAAACACTTGAAACATATATGCAACATAGGGAGGGAATGCCATGCCAGTCGATTTCGAGCGTCGGGGTGAGAGCCGGCGGTGAGCCACGGCGCGCGAGCACCACCAGCACCGGCCACGCTCGTGGGTGCCCTTGGCTCGGCTAGGAAAAACCTGACGCGCCATGGCACGTGTGCCCCAGCGCCCATGGTTAGCGGCGCGCCCAGCGGCAATGGGCGACGGACGAACGGCGAGGGAGCGAGCGACGCAGGTGACTGCCACGCAGGTGAGTGACGCAGGGAGCGAGGCACGCGCGACATGGTCGGCGATGGGGGAAGGGCACGACGTGGCAGCCCGACGAGCGCGCACTGGGAAGGGCCGGATGTATGAGCAGCCACGTCGAGCGACGCAGGTGGCTGCCACGCAGGTGAGCGGCGTAGGGAGCGAGGGCGCGTGGCTCTTGAAATGCTGCGAACGCGACTCACGGACGGACGCCTGGAAGTATTTCCGTTGTTTTCGTTTGTTCCATAACAAGCCGGGGCAACACAAGCGCTGTGCTTGCGTCAAACTGGCAGCCGGCACTTCCTTTTTTTTTTTACGGACAAAGATAATAATAAAGTTTCCTCCACTTTATTAATAACCAACGAAACGTAAAGAGTATATTTATCCGTGCTAGGCAAAAACGAATTCGAGGCTCACCCGCCAAATCTTACATCATTTATATAAACGACTAAAGTCTCCAAATGTTTCGCTTCTAAGAAAAAGCATTGCCGCTAGTTGCTTCACGAACATTCCCATCCTAGGCACCGAAATATCATGAGTATAAACTACTAAATCATAAAACATTTTGACTCTTTTAGATATATAACTTTTATATACTATATATATTTAGATGTATAGTAAAAATAATATATATAGAATAGTTAAAAGATCTTATAATTTAGAGTGGAGGAAGTACTAGTAATGCCTGTGTTTCCAAAGTTCCCCAAATTAACCTGATGATTGATGTCCGTATTCCCAACTGATCCTTGGAGGGCTTCTGGCCAAGATATCCAAAGTTCCAAACGCCCAACGAGCCAGTTTAGTGCAGTGTCTCCTCCTCGCTTGATTTGAAACAGCAGTGCCTTCAAGCTTTTTAACATTCCTGCAATTCAACAATCAGCGGCTTCACACACTTCTCCAACCCATTACCCTTCTTTCCTCTGAAAACAAATAGAATTAGGAGTTTTCCATAAGCACCATAAGGATGCACAACAAACAGCATTAACAACTATATAAACTTTTTGTTTGCACTCAAAGGTATCATGTGATGTTCTATGATACCTTTTCTTTTGTTTGTTTGTTTTTTGCTTTTTTGTTTTTTCCTTTCTATATTATTTTGATTTTTTGTTCTTTCCATTTCCTTTATCATTTTATTTACCATTTTCTTCTTATTTATTTAACTACAATTGAATTTTTGTTCTTTTCCTATTACATAGTTTTTACTCTTTTATTGGACTATATTTTTTATGAGATACATATGATGTTCGTGTACTATACAGTTGATGTTCTACGATATGTTTACGGATGTTCAAGTAGTATAAGACTGATGTTTCATTATTATTCTTTGAATATTGACATGATACTTGCGAGATGTTCTGTGATATATTTTAGGTTGTTCAAGTAATATCTAGCTGATATTTTTTTGAACTTAAATAGTTTGATATGGTTTGATAACAAAAATGTTTTATATTTATCACAAAAGTAAATAATTAGAGTATAATAACAAAAAATACAAATGAAAACTTAAATAACTAATGCTAAACATACAGAAAAATAACAAAAAAAAACTTAAATAAGAAAAGAAAAAAATAAAAAAATATCACATGTATACTACGCAAACATGATATGTATCTCATGTAACATATGAAATGGACAGAATAGAAAATAAAAAACTAAAGCATGAAAATGATTAAAATAAAAAACAATTAGAGTAAAAGAAAAATAAAAAATAAAAAACAAAATGAAAAAAATCTACATGAAACATACAAAGAGAAAAAGAGAAGTAAATAGAAGAAGATAAAGAAAAATAAAACACAACAGAAAGTTAAAGACTTAAAGCCCACTCTACGGCCTAGCAGTTCAGAAATTTCCTACCAAAATGCAGCACGTCAAAGAAAAGATGATCGATCATATTCAATTTTGAGAACAAAGGAGAAGAGTCCTCGACTGATCTCCTCTTTGCCAAGTTGTCTCGAGCCCTCGACGTTCTGCATGCGCTTGTTACGTTACGTGGCGGAGGCGGCCTCAAGCCTTCGACGTTCCGTCCGTCCACGTAAGGTACGGTAGGGTAGCCCGTGGTGCGGTCCAACCGTCCGAGTCGTTCGGTCTCGTGAGTGTAGACACAAGTCCCCTTGCTTTTCGATATCGACCGGGCCCTCCCAATAACATCTCATGCAGACGCAGGAGGCACGCACGCGCACGTCTCCGATCCGAGCGTAACGGGCGGCGTACGCAAACCGTGTGGGTCGTCGCGTGGATACGTGTTGGGCAAAACACAGCGGGCGGCCGGCCCCGATGGACATGAACGCGGACGGTGGCGGCGGCGGCGGCATCGACGCCCTGCCCGGCGACATCTTCATTGAGGTCCTCCGCCGCCTCCGCGTGCATTCCCTGGCCAGGTGCCGGTGCGTGTGCACGCTCTGGCGCGCGCGGTCGTGGACGACCACGGGCTCCTCCTGCACGCGCTCCCTCTGCGCTCGTTCCCGGGCTTCTTCGCCAACGTCGTCCGCGCCGCCACCAAACCGTGGAGGCCTCACCCTCACCCCGGTTTCCTGCCCCCGCCGGCCTCGCGGGCCCCCACCATCGACAGGCTCGCCTTCCTGCGGCCGTACCTCCCGTGCAGCAGTGCCACCGCCGCCGTGCAGGACCAGTGTGTTAGCCCACAGGATCTCTGGTGCGGAGTTATCCGACCACTCACTAGTGTTGTCAATCACACACTAGCGATGCCGACCACAAACTATCGTTGTTCTACCACACACTATGGTTAAAGGAAGAAGACGGAAGGGAGAACAGAGTACACACAACACAAGTACCAGCGTTGACCGGAGCTCTGCAGAGTAGATGACAAAACTGAACTCGCTCTTTACTAAGTTGCAGTGGCAAACTATATATATACAACTCTATACATCTAGTCTTAGTAAAGCTGCCATGCTGCTACAGTGACTAGATGAGACAACAGGGCTGACTCTGGCGCATGCTCCTGCTGCGGCTATAGTACGGCAGGTGAGCCGTTCGGCGCCTGTCCCTGCAACGGCTATAGTACCACATCAGGGAGTATTTTCGGCGTCGCCTTCCCCTGCCGTGGGTTCACACAGGGATGCAGCAGATTATCTAACAATTCTTCCCCTAATCCTGTTGCTAACCCTATAACCCCCTCCATGCCGATTGTCTTCTTCAGCTCCATGAGTCGAAGACATCCGAGCGACTTGGTGAGGACGTCCGCGAGTTGCCGACCAGTTTCGACGAACTCAATGACGATCTACCCTCCATCGACACAGTCCCTGAGGAAGCACCCATCTCCAAACCCTCCGTCATCACCAGCGGTTAGTCCGACGACGGCGGTTGTACGGCTCTGATACCACTTGTTAGCCCACAGGATCTCCAGAGCGGAGTTATCCGACCACTCACTAGTGTTGCCGAGCACACACTAGCGATGCTGACCACGAACTATCGTTGTCCAACCACACACTATGGTTAGAGGAAGAAGACGGGAGGGAGAACAGAGTACACACACAGCACAAGCTCAAAGTAGATGGTAAAACTGAACTCGCTCTTTACTGAGTTGCAGTGACAAACTATATATACAACTCTATCCATCTAGTCTTAGTAAAGCTGTCATGTTGCTACAATAACTAGATGAGACAGAATGGCTGACTCTGGCGCCTGCTCCTGCTGCGGCTATAGTGCGACAGATGAGCCGTTCGACACCTGTCCCTGCAACAGCTACAGTACCACAGCAGGGAGCCTTTTCGGCGCCGCCTTCCCCTACCGTGTGTCCACATATGGATGCAGCAGGCAGATTATCTAACACAGTGCAACGGCCTCATGCTCTGCTTCCAGGACTATCTGGTCGGTAGGCTCGTGGCGAGCTTCGTGTGCAACCCCACGACGGAGCGCTGGGCGCTCCTGCCGCCCCCGCCGACGTGGTGGCCGCACGGACACAAGGGCCTGTTCCTCGCGTTCGACCCGGCGGTGTCACTGGAGTACGAGGTCCTCCTCCTCCCAGTGCCACCCCCTCGATGATGCACCTCCAACGCCAGCCTCCCCGCCGACGCCGAGGCTCCCAGGCAAGGGCGTGTGACGTTGGGAATGTTCATGACGGAATCGTTCAAGGGACGGCAACAGCCGGGCCAGGAGAAAGCGCTGCCTCTGCTCGTGTTCTCGTCGGCGCACGGGCGGTGGACGAGGCGACTGCTCGCGCGGGGCCGTTGTGCCCCGGCACGCCTTTACGACAGGGTAATGCGGCGGCGCAGGCGGACCGCGGAGGGGAACCCGTGGGTACGGACGTGGCGGTCCGCCTTGTACTGCCGCGGCTCGCTCTACGCGCACTATGAGAAGCGCATCCTGGTGGTTAGTGGCGGAGCCAGGATTTCACGTTCGGGTATTTCATGTATGAAAATTTTCTAATGCATATAAGCAATAGTAATAAGGGGCAAAGCTAGTACAAAATTGATCCTGGTGCACAACTCAAGTAGTATATAATTTTTTTTAGAATATATGTCAGGTAAAATATATTTTTACCCTGGTAACAAGGCACCAAGCAAAGTGAACCTGGTGTCGCCCCTGGTAATAATCAACGTTACAAGAACAAAATGCAACATTTCTTTCTGAAAAAAAACACAATGCAATAAAAAATAGAAAATGAAACCTTCAATTCTTACTATGAAGAATCAAGAATGAATATGGGGTCATTTGTGTTCGTCTTGCTATTGCTTCAAGCCAGAGATGAGAAAGGTGCCGAAGGGGAGGGCCGGACGCCCGGACACCAGAGGCAAGGGGGAGCCTGCAAAGGCCCTTGGTCGCTGCCGCCGCCAGAGGAGTGCCGGGCGCAAGGCGCTGCCGTGTTGGTTGTCGAGGCCCGACAGCCAGAGGGCCGAGGGGTGAGAGGGCGACCGGGCGAGGGCTGAAGGGCCGAGGGGGAGAGCCGACCCGCCGTGCCGTTGTGGCGCCGCCCGCCGGTGCAGCTGCCGCCCTCCGGTCGATAAGAGCGACGGACGGGAGTAAGAGACAGGGACGAGAATATGGTCGATGGGTTTCTGTCTTTATAAGTTCGTGGGCTGCTGCTACTAGTTGTTCTACTGGGCTTTTGGGCTACATATTTAAAATATTCAACAAACTAACATGTTGTATCATTATAAATGTATACGTATATTTGTGTTTATCACAAAAAAAAATGTGTATTCCATGGAATACAGGGGCATACCGCTAGCGCCGCCCATGCTGGTTGTGCTCCGCTGCTCGGAGGGCACGTACGACATGGTCAAGCTCCCGGCCGACGAGGCAGAACTCCACGTCTCGTCGGGCCTCCCCGTGGACTCCATCTTCGCGAGCACCGACGACGGGGTGCTGCTGCGGTACGCGAGCGTCGACGCGTTCCGCGTGAAGGCGACAAGGACCTCGCCGTGCACGCGCGCATGCTGGACCTGCTTCATCACGCGCCGTCCAACTGCGTTCCGCTCGCCACTGGAGAAGGGAGAGGTGGAGGCCGAGGCAAGAGCGTCTGGTTCTCCGACGAGGACGCCGAGGAAGTTGGCAGTGGTGACGTGGGCGACGGGTGCTCCGCCTCCGGGCGGTGGAAGTGGAACTGGGACGACGCTAGCGTGCTCGACATAGAGATTGGCTAGGATGATGTGCTCGACGTCGGGGCCGGCGCCCAGACTCAGTTCTCGATCCTGGGGTGTCACCCGAGCAAGGAGGTGATCTTCCTCGTCGCCGGCGCGTTCCACGTCGTGGCGTACCATCTCGGCGGCGGCAAGGTGCAGTACCTGGGTCGTATTGTGTCGCTGGGCGATGGTGACCGTGTCGAGGCCGCGATCCCTTACCGCCCGTGCGCTGTCGACGCCCTCTCCAGCTACACCTGGTGAGTCTTCTCTTCGCATGAGCGAAGTCATTTTCTTCCACCCGATCACAGCAAAGACTGTTGACAAAAATGTGCTCAACGACTAGCAGCAAGATTTGAAACCAATTCAAACCGTGTGCAATGTTTATTTTGAACTTTTAGCCTTTCACATATACTGCAAAATCGAGCTTGTCCATAACTAGCAAATTGAACATCTGATATATATAGCTGGAAGTAGATCACACTGCAACATTTGTGCACTGCCGTTTTTGTATTAGAGAAGTTATCGATTCCTGTGTACCCAATTGTATGCTTCCTACTCGACCTAATCGAATTTCACCCCTGGCCTTGTTTAGATTCAAGTTTTTCCACTCTCTCTTCATCACATTAAATCTTTGGACACATGTATGTAGTATTAAATATAGATAAAAAAAATAACTAATTACATAATTTGATTGTAAATTACGAGACGAATCTTTTGAGCCTAGTTAGGCCATAATTAGACAATAATTATCAAATACAAATAAAAATGCTACGGTATTGAATACTAATTCCTAACTCCAATCTAAACGAGGCCCTCGTTCATGTTGAGCCCTTTCCCATCCCTGGAGGCCGCCAACAACAACAAGACTCGTCGATTGGACCGCAGCGGCTGCTAGCCTGCAAAGACTTCAGTTTCCAGTACTACTGGTTCTGTTAATTTGCTGTTACTTGGATTTGGGTGTGCTACTTTATGTAGCAGTAGCATGAGATTTTTGTTTGGATTAAAATTAATTGGACTACTAGTTTGCTTCATGATTTGTGCAGAGTTTTTTCTTTTCTTTTGAAAATCCACCGGAGTACGTCTATATATCGCTAATTCGCTATTATTAAATTAACAAAGATCATGTATTTCGCTGGCTCCTGGCTGTGATGGCCAAACAAACGTTTCATCACCACGCAAGTCGTACGGTGTCGGCGCTCACCCCACGCCTCCAACTTCCCACCTGCGCGAGCCCGCAGCTCCGCTCCTTCTCTTCGCCCCGGCCACTCCCTCCCAGACGCGAGACGACAGCCTCCCTCCCATGCGCGCACGCTATCGCAGCCTCGGCCGCACGAGCTATGCAGCAGCATCTGCTTCTTCTCGCAAGGCGGCGCGTCGCGCGCTCCACGCGGCGGCGCCCGCTTCCGGTCACATGCAGAGTCAGCGCGGTAGCGCGCCGCTCGGGCTCGCTGCCCCCGCCGCGCAGCACATTGGGCGTATGCTGGCCGAGGGCCTCCGGCCGGGCGCGCTCGAGCTCGCCGCGGCGATCAGGTCGGCCTCGGCGCTCCCGGGTGGCGGCGGCGGCGCCGCCCTCGCGGGGTGCCTCCACGGGCTCGCCGTGAAGGCCGGGCGCGTGGCGAGCAGCGCGACGGTGGCGAAGGCGGTCATGGGCGCGTACGGGAGGTTCGGGCCCCTCGCGGACGCCCTCCTGGTGTTCGACGAAATGGCGCGCCCCGACGCGGTGTGCTGGAACATCCTCATCACCGCGTGCTCTCGCCGTGGGCTTTTCGAGGACGCTTTTGTTTTGTTCCGGTCGATGCTCTCCTGTGGCGTGGTGGGGCAGAGCATGCCGACCGCAGTGACAGTGGCTGTAATTGTTGCGGCGTGTGCAAAGTGGAGGCATTTGCGGACCGGCAGAAGCGTCCATGGCTACGTGGTGAAAACTGGTTTGGAGTCAGATACTCTCTGTGGAAATGCATTGGTGTCAATGTATGCAAAATGTGGTGGAAGCAGGGCAATGGATGATGCACATAGAGCGTTTTCTTCTATTCGCTGTAAAGATGTTGTTTCATGGAATTCGATCATCGCAGGGTACATAGAGAATCGGTTATTTCAAGAGGCACTTGTGCTGTTCAGTCAGATGATCTCACAGGGATCTCTTCCAAATTATTCAACAGTGGCTAGTATTCTTCCTGTGTGCTCATTCACGGAGTTTGGGAGGTATCATGGGAAAGAAGTGCACAGTTTCGTGGTCAGGCATGGTTTGGAAATGGATGTATCTGTTTCTAATGCACTGATGACACATTATTCCAAAGTGCTTGAAATGAAGGCTGTAGAATCAATATTTGCAAGTATGGATGTGAGGGATATTGTATCATGGAACACCATTATTGCAGGATATGTGATGAATGGGTATCACTATAGAGCATTGGGCCTGTTTCATGAGCTTCTGTCTACAGGAATTGCTCCTGATTCTGTTTCTTTTATCAGTCTGCTCACTGCTTGTGCTCAAGTAGGTGATGTCAAGCCAGGGATGGGGGTTCATGGTTATATCCTTCAAAGGCCAGTACTTCTTCAAGAAACATCCTTAATGAATGCTCTTGTCACTTTTTATAGCCACTGTGATAGGTTTGATGACGCTTTCCGTGCTTTCACCGATATTCTGAACAAAGACTCAATTTCATGGAATGCGATTCTCTCTGCTTGTGCCAACAGTGAACAGCATATCGAGAAGTTCTTTGTACTGATGAGTGAAATGTGCCGTGGGGTAAATCAGTGGGATTCTGTCACAGTCTTGAATGTTATACACGTGAGTACCTTCTGCGGGATTAAGATGGTCCGTGAAGCTCATGGGTGGTCCCTACGGGTTGGTTATACAGGTGAAACTTCAGTAGCAAATGCTATTCTGGATGCTTATGTGAAGTGTGGCTACTCACACGATGCATGCATACTTTTCAGAAACCATGCTGGGCGAAACATTGTAACTGATAATATAATGATTTCTTGCTACCTGAAAAATAACTGTATAGAGGACGCTGAGGTGATCTTCAACCATATGGCTGAGAAAGACCTGACTTCATGGAATTTGATGATCCAGTTGTATGCGCAGAATGACATGGATGGTCAAGCTTTCAGTCTGTTTAATCACTTGCAATCTGAAGGCTTGAAGCCTGATATTGTTAGCATTGCAAACATTCTTGAGGCTTGCATCCATTTGTGTTCTGTACAGCTTGTGAGACAATGCCATGCCTACATGCTCAGAGCATCCCTAGAAGACATCCATCTTGAAGGAGCTCTTGTTGATGCGTACTCAAAGTGCGGCAACATAACCAATGCATATAACATCTTTCAGGTCAGCTCAAAGGACCTCGTTACATTCACTGCCATGATTGGATGTTATGCGATGCATGGAATGGCAGAAGAGGCAGTAGAGCTGTTCTCTAAAATGCTTAAACTTAATATTAGGCCAGACCATGTAGTTCTGACCACGCTTCTGTCAGCATGCAGTCACGCAGGGCTGGTTGATGCAGGAATCAAAAATTTCAAGTCCATCAGAGAGATTCACAGAGTTGTACCGACAGCAGAACACTATGCGTGTATGGTTGACCTTCTTGCCCGTAGCGGACATCTCCAAGATGCATATATGTTTGCCTTGGATATGCCCCCTCATGCGGTCAATGCCAATGCATGGAGCTCCCTGCTAGGGGCATGCAAGGTCCATGGAGAGATCAAAATTGGCCAACTCGCCGCTGATCAGTTGTTCTCAATGGAAGAGGGGGACATTGGGAACTATGTCATTATGTCAAACATCTATGCAGCTGATGAGAAATGGGATGGTGTTGAGCATGTCCGGAAACTGATGAAGTCCCAGGATATGAAAAAACCTGCAGGATGCAGCTGGATTGAGGTTGAGAAGACTAGGCATTTGTTCATAGCCAGCGATACTAACCACCAAGATAGGTCTTGTATCTACGATATGTTAGGAAGTTTGTATCAGCAAATCAAAGATACACAGACGCAGAACATGACAATGATGAAATCTATGTGACCACAAGTTGCAGAAACTAGAAGTGAAGTGCTCTTCATCAAAGATGTGCTAGGTGGCTTTCCTGACTCAGTTGCAGGACTTCAACTTCCTGGCTGCAAATAGTAACAAATTCTCCTTTGTTTCACTGAGGTATGCAGTAGCCTAGTCATGTAAGCATTCTAGTTTGTCTCCTGACTGCTGGGTGCTATTGATCTGTGCATGAAATTAATATTTTGTAGGCATTAATGTTTATACCTGTACAGTTGTACTGACAAGTTCATCCTGTTGGCAGAGGCAAAAATGAGGATTTATAGTTTTGTTTTAAGAGGTTCAGTTACTTAGAAGGCAATAGTTGTCGCATGTCCAGGAATAGTAAGCATCTTCATGTCCTAGCAGATGGTAATTTAATTGCATCCTATGCCTTCTCAAATTCTCAGTTCCTTTTGTCTTTCTACAAGCCGAGGTATACTAAAATTTCATTTTAGCCATGCATTTCGTTTCTGACATTTTTCTTTATCTTTTTTATGATTTTACTTCCAGAGGCAAGAATGCATTGTTTATTCTACTCTAAGTTACTAAAAGAGCGTACCCAGTGCAGAGAGCTCCCGCTCTGTGCGGGGTCTGGGGAGGGGTGTTAGTGACAAGCCTTATCCTCGCCCGGTCTTACTCTTGTGCTCATACCTGTACTATAACCATGCATATGATTTACAGTTTACCCTTCCGAGTTATCCTTCCTTTCTTACTAATGAACCTATCGTTGAGATTGTAGTAGGCTTTGACATGAGCAAGATTTGTTTCCTTTCTAAAATTAGCCAAAAACTTATAACACTTTCACTTTGTTTCTGAAGCAGGTTGATCCTGCATTTTTATGAGAACTAATAATAATTTATGGTTGTGTGCATCCCTGGTTCATGGCTTCCTGCAGAGGCTGGAGATTATTTCCATTATCTAAAAATGTGAGCACCGGCAAGGATCTTGAAGCCAAGAAAGAGACCATGGATTTCAAGTTAACCAAGGTCCTTAGAAAGTATAAAGCTCGTGATTTGCTGTTAAAAAGAAGTTGATGTTTCCTTCATTCATAGGTGCATACCATACCCACTTCTCCTGTTGATGACAAGTTCAGTGTAACAGTTGTTAGTATTGGCACTTGGCAGTGTGTCAATACTGCACACACTGCCAACAACACTTTGACTAGAGACCTGAAGGTAAAAAAAAAATCAAGGATTGATTTTTTTTCTGTGTAATGCTCCATGTAATGTTGTTTCTCTTCGGATCTGAATTTTGCATTGCAGGTGCTTCCAGTTCCAGTGCTTGAGCCTTCATGTGCATGGACTTCCAATGAATTTTTTTATCCTACTGCTCCTGAATGCCACTCTACTTTGGAGAAGCATACCACTTTTGGTAAGAAGCTCATTAGCACTCATTACGGATTGAATCGCGGTTCTTGAATTTGTGGATGTATGATATGGTGTTATTTTTCACATTATGCGTTTTTTGTCTTTAAGGCATATCCACACTGCTTTGTTCGGTTGTTTCGGATTCATGGCATGGAATTATTCTAGGCTGGAATGATTATATAATTTGTATAACAATTCATCAGCTGGATTGGTTCCTGCCTCCATTCCAGAATAACCGAACAGCCCCTTAAAGATTATGGAAATCCCCCTTACCAGACTCAAGTTCACGTTTTTCGGATCGGATTGGAGAGGGGTATCTCAAGTCAAGATCTATATGCTTCTTGAAGCCCGTGAACGAATACTCGGATTGCTCCATCGACTGCTGGATCCAGTTCAAAGAGCAAGCCAAACAGCAAGTTTTTGTGTACCCGTGGTCATTGTGGTACTCAATAGCTGTTCATGTTCTGCACTTGCTGTTAGCACTGATAGCCTCCCAGTTGAGCGCAAGCAGGAACCAACTGCTGCCGGCTGCAGATTTCTTCTCAGCTGCATCTTGAAAAAGAGCAGGAGATTGGGATTCAGGGAGGAAGCCGAGCAGCGCTCAAGCGTTGGGCAAGGCACTGACTCCGAATCCACAAACTAACCAAACTCTGCCTGTTCGGTTGGCTGGTTCGTTTCGTTGCTGGTTCGTGAAGAAGTACTGCTAGCTGGTTTGTGTGAGAGAAAAATACTGTTCCGACTAAAAATTTACGATTGTTTACGACAAGCCACAGCCAAACGAACGGGCTAAGCCAGGGCACGTGTTTTCGCCAGGAAACCCGTGGTTGCCCGTTGCCGTCCACCAAACGGAAATCGAGCCCGAACAGGTCACCAACCAACCAAACCCGGGATAGACCGTTCGGCCGTACTTCTATAATAGCCTCCTCGCCGCCCACGCGACGCAACTGTCCCCTTTTCGCCGCGCGGAGAAAAGAAAGGATTCCCCTTTGCTCACCGGGAAGCGCCGACGCCGTTGATGGATTTCGGAAGGACCAAAGCTGCCGCCGTAGCCCTGACGTCCGAAGCGACCTCCGCCCCGCCACGTCTGCCGTCCTCGGCCCCCGCCACGCCGTGGTTCCGGGAGCTGTGGGTCAACGCCTCCAAATAACGGCTCTTCGAGAGGTGCGCTCACTGACTCGATTTGGTTGTATCCGTTCAATTGTTATTCTGGGGTGGATTGGATGTTCATTTGTGTTAATTTTGATGGCCTTGGTGTTAAGCCGGCTTGGTTGCTGTCAACTCTTGTAACCAGTACATTGTTCATTCGATCTACCTCACAGTTGACTCTCCACCACCAAAGAGATAATCTGATCATACAGACCAAATCCCAATATTCACAATAATGTTAGACTCAAACATATTAGATAGAATAACTGGAGCATGCTTGTGATTTTGTGAAACACAAGCAGCCTCAAGTCTAATTACGAAGAGCCTGTATTGGGTGAACTGAGCTGACCTTTTTGCTCCCACGTTATAGGAGAACACTGGTGGATTTCTCAGCTGG
Organism: Miscanthus lutarioriparius; assembly: GCA_904845875.1. Classification (NCBI taxonomy): domain Eukaryota; kingdom Viridiplantae; phylum Streptophyta; class Magnoliopsida; order Poales; family Poaceae; genus Miscanthus; species Miscanthus lutarioriparius. Next base: position 35,977,029 of record CAJGYO010000011.1, on the reverse strand, counting down.
TGGTGGGAAATAAAACGACTGGCCCAGCATCCTTGTGATAGCAATCACAGCATTGGCAGCTTCTTCAGTTTTAACTGAAACTAGACTGATCAAGAAGGAGGCCAGCTGTTGAAATGCATAGGCAGAAGATTGCAAACTCTGGGTGGGCTGCGTTTGATCGCAAGTGGCGCAGCGCAGATGGCAGTGGGGATGAAGGTGATGCTGATTCATTTCCGGCTCTCTCAAGTTTTGGAGCCCCCAATCTTGCTAGCAGCTCCATTACAGAAAAGAATGGGCCGAAAGCAAAGCCTTTTGCTTCAGTGGTTCGCCCTTCTGTTGATTCTGGAGCTGTTAGTAATGGACGCGGAAATAAGATTTCTGCTAATCATGTGGATAATGGGAATCACGGTGCAATCTCTGCATCTGTTAATAAAGTTGAGCTCTTGAAAGATGCACACAGTTGGGTCGACAGTAATTTAATCGAGGATGTACTAGCTGCTGTAAATAATGATGTCAGCCAAGCATCTGATTTGTTGAAAGCTATGGTCTCTCCTGACTTGCAGACTGGAGAGGGCAGAACATCTGGCCATCCTGCTGCTGTGATGAATAAAACACATGGATTACCATCAGAAAGTTCTGCAGCAGGCAATGCAAATCCAGATAGCTCACAGTTGTTGCTGCCACCGATGAATTTTCCCTCTATACCCTTGCAGCCTGAATCCGAAGAGATTGATGATGATTACTTAAACTACCGGAAAGATGCATTGAAGATGATGAGGTATGATGAGATTCCTTGTTTCTGCTTATGTTTTTCAAATTGTCCGCTGTTAGCATTATATTTGCTCTGGGTTATGCACAGAAGAAGTGTGTCTCTATTCTTTCTCTATCCATCAGGAGCCTAGGATGTTCATTCGAGCATAGAACTTGCATATGATCATTTACTCTTGTAATTCCAAACTTGCATGAGCATTCAAAGCCATTAATTTGTAAAGCATTCTAGAAAGAAATATGAAATCCTTGAATTATAGGTCTAACAGTCCATAAAAATTGATCAGACACTAAGACAGTTGAAGATGGCAATATTTTTTATTTAAGGTTTGTACACTTGTTTTATGTGATGACCAAAGTCAACTCTTTCCCTTTGGTCGCAGGGCTGCCACAAAGCATTCCCAGTCTGCCAGCAATGCATTCTTGAGAGGTGACCATGCTGCTGCCAAGGAACTCTCTCTCAGAGCTCAGGAAGAGCGGGCAGCTGCTGAAAAGCTGAATAACAAGGCAGCGGAAGAAATATTTCGGCTTAGGAATAGCAATAATGACATCTGGAAGATAGACATGCATGGTCTTCATGCATCAGAGGCTGTGGCAGTATTGGAGAGGCATCTCCACATGATAGAGTTCCAGCAGCCTGGGAATAAGTCAGCTTCAACTGAGGACTTAGCTAAGTTGGAGTCTGAATCAACCACTGGTTCAAACATTGAGCTTGCCACTGAGAAGGTGGTCTTACGCCGGCCTAAGCAGTCTATCTTACATGTGATCACAGGTAATCTGCTGTTCCTCTATGCATGCTTTCCTATCACATACAGTTGATGGTTTCATATCAAAACTGAAACAGTTTATGTTCATTACTTTTCTTGCCGCTATCTTTGTAATTATGATCTGCAAATGCGCAATTTAATGGATGAGAGCATCTTGGTATCATTTTACAAGCAGATAATGCATTGATTTGGTTCATTTAATAACAGCTTTGGCAATAACTCATTTCTGTTTGTACTTTACACAGGGATGGGTAACCATAGCAAAGGGCAGGCTTCACTGCCTGTCGCCATTAGGGGCTTCCTTATTGAGAACGGGTAACATTCGATGCAATCAGTACAGCTCTACATCTAAGTGTACACACGCAAGTATGATTGACAGCCTTCTGCTTGCAGGTATCGATTTGATGAACTGAGGCCTGGTGTTTTTGCGGTTCGTCCGAAATTCCGCCGCAGGTGAACCTGTAGAAGTTTGTACAATTGTAACATGATGTATGTATCAGTTGTGCCGACATAGCCACTGCCTATGAAACTAGAATGGCAGGGTGGGCAATAGGAAATTCCAGAAACTAATTGTTTATTTTTCTTGATTAATAAAGCGAATTTGTACATATGTGATGTTATTTAACCTCCTTGAACAGTAACTTCGTTCCCACTTGACATGCAATGGTGTGATTGTAATGACCGTAATTGTGCTAGTGTACGGCAATGACATGCAATGCTATCTGCAGAATTGGGTTGCCATTGCTAATAACCAGTCTTTTTTACTGTGTGATTCCTCTAGAGGCTCTGCTGGTAAAAAACACTCGTCATAACTGATAAGTCATTGATCTACTTCGTATCTTCTTCGATGTAAACCATTGCTTTGCCGACATACGTGGTTGCAGAGGCTTTGTGATTTACTGGCATTTCATTGGCTCTCCAAGCTCCAAGCATTTTGCTTTCAAGCATGGCATTCCTCGTGCCCTGTCAATTGTGAACAGAAATCAACTTGTGATGTCTTAGATCTTGAGCTCGAGGTCAGTTGTCTGAGCTTTTGAGCTAATGTCCACATCCTAAAACAGAAAAAAAAAAGAACTTAAAAGAAGGAAATCGAGCTAATGGGCAACTTGGCAAGCAGCAGAGTAGTTCGTGGCGATGTGGCCCCTCCGGCCCTCCCTGACCCTCTGGCGATGTGGCCCCTCTGCCCGTGTGCGCGCTTTCGTTTTCGTGCAGTCTTGTGGTTCGCAAGCGCAGAGCAGTTCGTGGAGCCAGGTGGCCTGCAGCAGCCTGCTGCGCGAAGAAGCCACACCCACACCACGCATCGCGTAGTTGGCTCGCGTGACCCAGGCGTCAGCATCGCGCCTCCCTCTCCCGAAGCTCGCGCGTCTCCTCGCACCTCGGCGCCCGGAGCGGAGCGAGCCTGAGGCGCGCGACCAAGCGATGGCCTCGCCGGCGGCGGTGACGCGGCACCCTTCCCCCACCGTCCTTGCCTCCGGCCCTCGCCACTGCCGCCGCGTGAGTGCTCCCCCCCTCCCCCCGGATGTAGTGTAATTCCGCTGGTGGAATCCACGCCCAGCGGTGCGGTTAGTGTGAGCTCCTGAGAACCGTAGGGTTTCAACGCCGCACCTCGTTCCGAAGCTGCCATATTCTTAATTCTTCTGGGAGGGAATGAGCGGAACCCGTTTAGCCATGGATTATCTGGTTCTGACTGACACGAAACAGTACTACTTGACTACTTGAGTGAGTGTTAGATTTGGAGGCAGAAGGCTGATGTGCACAATTGTTTGGATGATGGTTTTGTACTGAAGGGCCGGATTGATGGTTTGGATTGTCAGTATATATATAATATATGCCCCACGCAGAAATCATGATTTCCACGTATAACATATGCTGATTCTGTTCGATAATGGTATGGCCCGTATTGATGGTTTGTTCGAGTGCTTCATTAAGCAGGAGAGAAATGGATATATCGGACACTACAAGTTGCTTGTCTGAGTCTTTTGCACATGTAACATTATTCAACGCTGCAACTGCCTGGGCTGTTCCAGAATAAGTTTGGTCTAAAGTGGCCATATGGTTTACGCCCATTCTGGCATCTGTTTAGCTTCCTTTGTTTACCTATATTCTGTTCTGTATAATGTTTGTTCATCCTGCTACAGAATTTTGTTCTCAAAACTAAGTTTGTTCACTCTGGTGACGTTCATTTGCAGGGACATCCACCTTCAAAAGTTGGCTTCCGAAGCTTGGCGCCACGATTAAAGGTCAATGCACTTTTTGGGTGGCCTAAGGGAGACACGACAACACGTCAACCGATCCCTCCTGCTGAATCATATATGCTCTCAGGGTCAGCCTCAGAGGTGTTTTGTGTTTCTTGAGTGAACTCCTTTTCCAGGACCTATGCACCTAATTCATGATTTCCTTAATCGCTCGTTTGTTTCAGGTAGGTACGAAACCACGTGAGGTGTCTATTTCTGTTGCTTCTTCTATCATGGACATTCCTGCTGCGGATTGGGATGCCTGTGCGTGTGATCCAGATGATCCTCAAAACTTTAACCCTTTCCTTACTTATGCATTCCTCTCAAGCTTAGAAGAATCAGGTTCTGCGGTAAAGGTAAGCACATAAATCACCATGTATTCTCATCAGATCATACAAAGACATTTCAGTTTTAATCACTGCTCAACTACTGCCTACACAGACTTTTAGCCTGTTTAACCGTTTAATTGGTCGTTTAGCCCGAATAATGGCTGAATGATAGGTGACCGGCTGTATAACGTTTAGCGTTTAGGTGAACACTAGTTTTAACTGTTAAGTGCTCAAGCTCCATTATAAGCCTGTGTAATGTTGAAAACATTGATTTTGACAATAAATTTGCTGTGTTTAATTGGCAACAGAACTACAAACAAGATTTGTCTGCAATACCACTAGGCATATTGAGACATCACAAATTATGAATTACCTATGACCAATGAGTTCCTTTTTCTATGTGCTTAGCCTGACCCATCATGATTGTGATTCTTTTTTTTTTGTGATTCTTAATTGTACAGTTGCTTTCTTTGTGAAAATTACTCCCATAGATTGAACAAAGATTAGCTCTAACTTTTATTCAGTACCAATATGCATGGATGTACACACTGTTATCTTATTGTCTTCCTTGGGACCTTGGTCTCTTCGGCTGATTTCAGGAAACTGGCTGGTTACCTTTCCATGTTGTTGCACGGGACGAGAACGGACATGTTATAGGTGTTGTTCCACTTTACCTTAAAAGGTTTAACATCATTTACAGAATATCATCTACTGTTTTCCTACTTGCCATGTACTATGTGCTCCTTTCATCTTGTTCATTGGTTGAGCGACAACATTGTGAACTTGCAGCCATTCTAGAGGAGAGTTTGTGTTCGATCAATCATGGGCAGAAGCTTACTACAACTATGGCCTTGAATACTATCCAAAGCTCCAGTCTTGCGTGCCTTTTACTCCAGTAACGGGTCAAAGAATATTACTTCGAAATACATCATACCGTGATCAAGTTTTTGATGCACTAGTCAAAGGTTTGATGAGCCTGACTACCAAGGTATCTGGGTTAGCATTCTTGCAAATATTTGTTTAAAGTAGTGTCTACTAAGAATGCCTAACAATTATAGCAAACATCCTATATTACAGCATCTATGTGCTACTGTTCATTGTTTTCCACCTTTTATCTGCTCTACTTCATATGGCATTCTGATATCCTATAGAACTCACCGTTTCTTAATTCTTGAGTCATTTGTCTTTTTCCATTCTCGTTTTCATGACATTTACAATGTATACCAAAGGGCACCAAGTCTGTTTCGTTTAAATAGAAGAACTGGGTTGTCTGCTTGCAGCTACAAAGTTGCTAAATCAGGGCTTGATCTTTACTTAATGTGTGCCGGCGATGAGTCAATGCTGAAGTAATAAAAGTTTAAAATCCTGTCTCTCTTTACAACTCATGTTTTGTTATCTTTATGGTGTTAACTTGTAACACCCCAAAGTCCAAACAGCTCAGATTCACTCTGAGCGCTCACACTCCCACCAACCTACTTAAGCTTTCTTCGCTTCACATAAAAGGGTTAACCCGGGGTTGATGGCATGGACTCTAGAAACATTATATGTTAGTCTAACCCACCCTCAACAAGCAAGGTGGGACTAAACCCCCTACAAACTTGCATTAGCACACACATGGGCCACCATGGGCCTAATTAAAACTGGGACGGATGTCACATTACTAATTATTGATGTAGACTCATGTATATGTGAAGTAGTGACAACCTTTTTGGGTTGCTTTGTTTATTTATCAACTACCTCTGTATAGTTCTTAAAAGACTACCTTCGGATGTATTGAACCAAGTTAATATATGTTGGTTTCTGCTGCATTTCAGATGAACGTGTCATCATTACATATTACTTTTCCGTCTCAAGGTGAATTCAGCAAATTGAAGGATAGTGGGTTGTTACAAAGAATTGGGTTGCAATATCACTGGAGAAATCGGAATTACAAGAGGTGCTAACACATTATGATATTAATAGCATTTCCTTCTGGATGGTTCAATGCTTGAAGTTGGGACTTCTAAGTTGTAACCATATTATACTGCAACTTGGGGGTTTCAATACTTGGGTGGGACATCTAGTTTTAAGAAAATCTTGGTGGACTAGAAGTGCAAACAAGCCCACAGTTTGGGCGCAGCTACTATTTCCCTCGTATACTGTTAACTCAAGGCATTTTTCTGTTCTTTTCCCACAACATCTCATGTTTGTTAAAAATATGACACTTGGTTGTTGATATACTCTCTATCATTTGCTGTAGTAATTTATCTGTAAATAGTGGTTAATTAGCTTGTTGTAGCATTCTGGTTAGACTTTCTCTGTGGGCCATGAGGTCTTATACCTATTTTGGCTAACTTCTTCCTTTATTAGTGCCAAAAAAAGTAGTTATCTTGGCCAGATAATTGTAGCTAACTAGCTAAGAGGACACATTTCAGATAAAGCAGAGCATGTGGACCATCGCTTTAAAACAGTGGATTTTTTGTGGAATCACTGCCTTGTTGATTCTGTGCTAAACTTTGTGAGATTACATGTTAGTTGGCTAGTTTATTGTGATTTCTCAATGTTTGCTGATATTCTTTGTTCACCATGTTTTTTCAGTTTTGATGAGTTTCTGATGGATTTGAAGCAGCCTAAACGGAAGAATATCAGACAAGAACGTAAAAAGGTTTACCTTCTTTTGGCTTAATTGATTCAAATGTGCCTGTCAATTGAGGATAATCATTTTTGGAAACTTCGCAGATTCCTGCTCAAAATTTGCAAATGAAGCGACTTCGTGGAGATGAAATAAAGGTAATTATAAGGGAGAGATAGTTCTTTAATCGTACTCTTCAGTCACTTATTTTACATTATCACATTCTTCACCAATATCTCATTAGCTTTGTTGCTTTCTGGACAGCTTACTTATAATTGTTTCCATTCACATTGCAGAGCAGCCACTGGGACGCCTTCTATAAATTCTACCGTAACACAACTGATAATCAGTTTGGTTTCGCATTCTTCTTACCTTGTATTTTTTTATTTTATACCTAACATTATCCCATTCCCATGTTGTTCTTGAAATGGTTGTTCATCTTCTGCCGGCATTCATACTTATCATGATGCTTCACCATTCTTGTTGACTCACTCTTCGACTTGAATTCCAGTGTCCATTTCTTCTTATTTACAATGTCACATAGTTTCCCCTAGGTTGGTCTAGGTTTTTTTTTATCCGCACCCTCTGTTAAACATGTATGATTTTTTGAAAGGATTAATATTTAATTGTGTATTAAGAACTAAACTTAATCAAAGAAAGCAAGGAATAGTAGGGATGCTTCCATAGGTCTTTTCTGTCCCATCCTATGTCCTCTGTTTTCGAAATCCGAATCTGTTCAATTAAGTGAGTTCTGTGGCGACCCAATGATCCAGAGAAAGCACTCATAGCTTACTTTTCACTGCAGTTGGGGCAGACCATACTTGACAAGGGATTTCTTTCACCTCTTGGGAGAAAAGATGGGGGAGAATGTGATGCTTATTGTTGCTGAAAAAGATGATAAAGTTGTTGCTGGAGCTCTTAACCTTATTGGAGGTGATACACTGTTTGGCCGGTTATGGGGATGCCTGCCAGATGCTTACTTTCCCAATTTGCATTTTGAAGCTTGCTATTATCAGGTAATTTGCTCATGTTCAGAATCATATGTTTGGAACAATGTCATTATATGGTTTTATAGAATAGTGATATTGTCCAGGCGATTGAAGCAGCCATAGAGTTAAACTTGAGTAAGGTGGAGGCAGGTGCTCAGGGAGAGCACAAGATCCAGCGTGGTTACCTCCCAGTGACAACTTACAGCTGCCATTACTTTTCAAATCCTGGTTTTGCGGCAGCTATTGGAAATTTTCTTACACATGAGACAGCTCAGGTATTTTCGTGTCGATATTTTGAAACAGTTTCTCGCCAAAACTATGTGATATCAACCTTGCTGCCTTTGTTCTACTTACTTCTATGTGTGCTGAAAATAATCTTTTGTGGGCGCACATACAACGCTTTCATCTGAGTGCATAGTATCTGTAGTTAATCAGTGTAGTTTTGCCATCCACATCCAATGCCAAACTCACCCTAGATTGAGTACCACATCTGGCACCCTTAAATCTGAAACTTGTCCTGTTTTTGTTTCATTATTTTCCTGAGTGTGGCTAAGATTAGGACATCTTAGTAAACATGCATTGACTTTCGCAGTAGTTTGTTAATACCATATCTTAACGCATAAGGCATGATATCTTATTTTACCTTTTTCTAGCTTATTGTTGAGAAATTCTATTTTTCCTCCCAGTGGTGAGTAATTGCTGACATTACCAGTGTGGCGTTTATTTTATATCAGACTCTTCTTTTTCTTAAAATCCTTAAGGAAATGCAGTTTACTATGATGCACAGTTTCCATACCTTTCTGCCTTTTCCTGGCGCTCCTAACTAATATTCTTGGTGTTAATAATATCAGGTTAAGCGTGCTATTAAGGTCCTTCATGATTCGGGTCCATACAAGGAAGACTTACTGAAAGAGTTTGCAGCTCAACAAGGCGTCGACCTGTAGAACACAAAAGTGACTTACACTTTGCATACTGTTTTATAGAATTAGCATCTTTAATGTAGCAACAGGAATATGGGTAATCCCATTAGGCATACCAAATTACGAATCCCACATCTGTACACTGCTTGGAATGTAAATATTTAACATGTAAATCAAAAACCATTGGCTCGAAAGGTCAACATCTAAACCCAAACATTATGCGATATTATGCATCTCTGTGTCAGAATTCAGAAATGCTTTATGGGCGCTATTACATCAGCCTTACATAAACCTAGCCGTTGAGTTGGGAGCTATAGGCTATACCTGTTTCTACTTTACCCAACAGAAGGATCTGATGCTTCGTGCATATTGCGCTCTTTTCTAATGAGATCTTTCCCATCAGAAGGATCATCTGAACTATTAGTAGGAAACAGGTGAGCAGTTCGCATCACCCAAGAGGATATGCAGGAAAAGAAAGGCGCAACGTCGCATCAGCATATCATACAAGATCCAAGCCCAAAAGGACGTCAGATATCCTCGGATTGTGCACAGCATTCTGATTCTGTACCGCACTTGCTTTATAGTAAGTTCTTAAATGGAAGTCGTTTTGTTTTGTCAAAACTTCTCTGACTTTAACTAAATTTATAGAAAAATACATAAATATCTACAACTGTCATTTAATCATGATACGTTAGTATCCTAAATAAATTCTGTAGTACCACGCTATTAGGCTCAGAATATTAAAAAGAAATAAATGTTTAAAAAGTCTTTTAAAATTGCTATAGTACAGTAAAACCGAAGCCGCAAAACTAGGATAAACTACATTAGAAATGTTCGAACCGGCAGGCGTAAAATAATGCACTATGGCCCCATTCGCTTCGCTGAAAAAAAAAAAACCGAAACACTGTTCCTGCTGATTTATTGTGAGAGAAAAACGCTGTTTCAACTAAAAAATATAAGCTGAAAAATACGGATTACAAGAGAAGGCCTATATCGGTTCAGAAATCATTGCCGGTTGAAGTAAACGCTACATTTGGCATCGTTAAATGTGAAAGGGCGCCCAATGTGAATCTTGTTCTGATAGTACTACGTTATGAACTTATGATGGCTAATGCGTCTCTGGCTCTCTGCTGTGCAGATTGAATGCTCTTGTCATCTTGTGTACAGCACTATCACCACGATTCCACGAAATCGTGTGGACAGAGGATTTATTATCGCCTTTCATCGGTCTTACTTTTCGGAGCTAATGCTACTCAGGCCTCGTTTAGATTCAAGTTTTTTTACACTCTCTCTCTATCACATTAAATCTTTGGACACATATATAGAATATTAAATATAGATAAAAAAATAACTAATTACATAGTTTGATTGTAAATTACGAGACGAATCTTTTGAGCCTAGTTAGACCATGATTGGACAATAATTGTCAAATACAAACGAAAGTGCTACAGTGTCAAATACTGATTCCTAACCGCGAACTAAACAAGGCCTCAATGTTTGTCGGTCCACATACGAAATCTATTTTCTATATTTATAAAGATTGACCTAGATTCTTTTGAAGAATATTTTGATATCATATAATTATGTTCATTTAAAATCATGTTTTTTAGATATTGCTAATCAAAGTTTGAAGAATTTGACTAGGACGATAGGTGAACTTATATTTGCTGATTAGAGAAAGAAGCTTTCTTTCTTTTTAAATATCAGGTTAGACATGGCATTGAAGTCTTGCTCCTGCATGATTCTGGTCCATACGAGGAAGAAATATTGAAAGGTTTGCATCTCCGCAAGACGTTGATGTGTAGAAGACTGAAAAGGGACTCGCTGCCTTGCATACTGTATCGTAGCAGTAGAACCTTTTATATAGCAGTAGCAGCAGGAATATGACTACACAACCACAGGGAACTGATGTTGTTGAACTCTAAGAACTTTTTTTTTTCGCTTCTATCGAGCGCCGAATGAGGTCGACCTTACACAGCCGAAGCTGAACCATCCTAGCAAATAACCTCATGTTTCGATATTACATAAAAGAAAACGACCAATATTGACGCAGCTTTGTGGCCTAGTTGGCCTTGCGTCTTCGCGGCTGCCTAAACGGTGCCTTTCCAACGGCTGGGAAGAGCTCGTTCAGCGCCTCGGCTTCGGACGCAGTCAGGTTGCCGTCGAAGAGCCTGTCAAAGGCTTCCAACTCCGAAGCGGATGGCGCAGATGGACCCCTAGTGTAGCCCATACGCTGCATGATCAGCACCTCACCTCGCTTGGAAGCTGGCACTCGGGAGAGGCTCTGAGCCGCCAATCGCCTGCTCCGCCACGACAGTACCGGCTTAGTAGGAGGCTGCTTGGGAGGCTCGCGAATCAGCGGAGAGTCCCTCTTACGCGTGACATTGTTGATGAAGCTGTCGAGGCGTCGTTTGGCGGAGTCATCGTTGTCCACAGCCTAGTGAGTAACCCCTGGTGGTGAACTGGAAGGGCCATCCACCGTGAGGTCGACCGCGTGTGTCTTCGACGAGTCCACTGCCCACTGAATGGGGCGTGGGGGTGGTGTCCGTAGCACACAGGAGCCTACCGCATCCTCCAGCTGGGGGGCCGCCACCGCCGGTGCCTCATCCGGAAGTTGGGGGTCGCCGAAGTTGACGGGAGGTGCTCAAGGGAAGGCCACGTGACGATCTGACTGTCGACGAGCGAGGCTACGAACTCCTCAACCATCGGGGCCTCCGAGATGTCGCGATCCTGTGTGGCGCCCGAGTACAACGTGAGCATCAACGGGTCGGGTTCAACCATGCCCGTCGCGTTGGTCAGCCCACCGTGCCTTGCCTCAGTTCCAGCAGCGACCGAGGTGAAGTCCGATGCCGTTTGGGCGGCCCGTGTACAACGCCAGCACCAACAGCACTGTTGTGCGCACCTCTTGCGACGTTGGCTGGTCGCCCCCCCCCAGCCAGGGGGCGCTTGCCCCGCTCAGCAGCAGCGTTGCCGCGAGTGAGGCGCGACTTGGCACGCTCCAGCAAAGGCGACCTGCGTCGAGGTAGGAGGTTGGGGAGGTGACCGGCGACCTCTCCGCGTCAGAGTCGTCAAGGTCCTCATCCGCCCAACGACGAGCCTTGGAACGCCCCATCGATCCGTCCCCAGGGTGGAAAGGGGAGGCGAGGGAGGACAGAGAGGACGACGGGCTGGGCACGGAGGGGTGCACGAGGAAGATGTCAAGCCCCGACGCCAGATGGGGCCGCTGTGGCGAGCTAGGCGCCGAGGCATCCTCGTCATCCGAGACGTCCTCGACGAGAACCAGCGACTCGTCCTCCACCAGCTGCGATTCGGGTTGGGCGGCGGCTGCGCCTGGCAGCAGTGGGGTGGCCGCGCCAGAGACGGCTCCCCCGCATGGCTGCGGGGAGCTCATGTCGACGGTGACCCCGGCGGCGGAGGGGGAATGGGTGGCGCCGTCAGCTCTGCAGAGGAAGGAGTGGGCTCCACAGGCGACGTTGGCAGCGGCGCGGCCTTCCCGAACTCTATGAACCTCACTCACACCCGTACAGCGTCTGAATTTTTTTACATCTGAAATCAAAACATTCTACTCTAGCATCGTAGCATGAATCTCTGCTGCCACAAATGCGTTCATCTGGCTGGATGAAATTGCACAGCTCAAGGTCACAGAGACTGATGAGTACTAATAAACATCACAATCGTCGAGTTGGGAAGAACGCATTTATGTATACCTTTAACCATCAGAAGGATCTGATGCTACATTAAAGCTAAGTCAACCTGCGTTGTCGTCTTTCCCATGGCAATCGGATCGGATCTGATGATCTGAACTGCAAGAACAGGTGAGCAGTTGCCATCACCCTACCCAGGACGAAACAGGCGTGAGAAAGACTCCTCCGCCGTCGCATCAGCATATCAGCCCCGGATCCAGGCCGAAAAGGACGCCAGGTACTTTGCTCGATCGGATCATGCGTTGCATTCTGAATTCATTCTATACAAGGATACAAGGGGTTCGTTCTTCCTCCTCCTTCCTACGACGTCTCCCTCAAATCAACAGACGAAAGCCACCGAGAAGCTAGCAAGCGTACGTACGTGGCCGACACTCATCGATCGAAACCCCGGTTAGAATCTGAAAGCAGACAATCTTCTTCTACCTAAATTAATTAACGACTAGCTAAATCTCCACGGCTGTTGGAGCCTGAAAATGGCAGTGCTTTGCTTGGTGCAGCAGCAGAAGAGCTCTGCATTTGCATCATCGGTCTCCTGTTGGTGCCCAGGACTTGCACTGTTGCACGCTGCACTGCGCTGCAGCGTTGCTGGCTTTGCTGCTCAGGCGCACCAGAGGGAGAGCGAGCAGCGGCCACCCGACGACCATCTGTGTAGGAGCTCGCCCAGGCACAGGATGGCGTACGCCAGCACGACGAGCTTGAGCAGGAGCGGCAGGTACTGCGAGAGCTCCACGCTCGACGAGTGCAGCACCTGGCAGAGAAGGAACAGAGACAGACACGATCAGACAGAGAAATGAGGAAATTAATTTAACCGTCCCCGTCTCGTCCGAGGTCGAGGAGTGGCATGCAGCCGGCGCGGACGTAGGGAACGTACCATGGCGACTCCGGCGAGGTTCGCTCGCCGTCCCGACGGCGACGTGGCGGCGGCGGAGGGCGGCAGCACCAGCGGCGGCTTGTTATTCCGCTTGGCCACGGCGGCGGCCTCGCACGGCGCGGCGCCGCCCTTGGTGGGCCTCGCGGCGGCGGTGGAGCAGTTCCGGAGGCGCTGCACGTCCTTGCTCTGCAGGGGCTTCACGATGAAGTCCTCGGCGCCGGCGTTCAGGCATCTGCTCCGAGCAAGCAGCAAAAAGTCGTTAGTACCACATCCATGATCGCCTCGCCTACAGAATCGGATGATGCTACTAGCAGCAGTGCCATCGCACAATGAAATGCATGGATGGATGGTCTAAGAGCAAGTTTAATAATTCAGCTTGCTCCCAGCCTGCATCCGGCTGCAAGAAGAACAAAACGGTGACTCCCAGCTAGCTCCCAGCCTGCATCCAGCTGCAAGACTGTTTTTTCCTCTCGTACTCTGTGTTTCAGCCGGCGGCAAGGTAAGCGCCCGCTCAACCTTCTCTCTCCTAGCGTGGCAAGATTTTTGATGACATGGAGTTCATCTCGCCGGCTCACATACGTTATTATACCTGCTCTAAGGGGCGTTCGGTTCGAGCTACTAAACTTTAGTAGCTACTAAACAGTTTAGTCATTTTTAATAACTCTAGAGTTATTAGAGATGACTAAAGCTTTTTAGTAGCTTTTAGTCATAATATTTGGTTAAAAAATTACTAAAATAACTAAAGACTACTGAATTTTTAATACCTACTGGACAAACAAACATGCCTGAGATTCCGCATGAAAGCGCGAGCAGAGACGTGATCTTTGTCTCGCACTGCTGCCGCCCCGCTAGTCCTTGGAGAAATACCGGTACAGGAGAGGACCGGCTGACTGGCTACTCCTTCAGTACAGTCAGTCAGTCACGGGCCGAGTGAATGACTGTGCACTGAGACCGAGGCAGTGATGCACCGTGACACATTACGGACGGCGAGCTTCGTAAGGCCAGGGCTTTTAACCCCGTCTGCTACTGCATTCAGAGAGGGGAGGGACCAAAGCTACTAGCTTTTACTACTCTCTCTCTCTCTCTCTTTTGTGCTCCTATTTAACTGAACACTAGTCAACTCTGCAGGGGAAAAAGAAAGGGTGCTGCGGGCTTGTTTAGTTCAAAAAGTTTCCAAAAAGTACTGCAGTAGCTATAATCTTACGATATATGTATGGAGCATTAAATATAGATGGAAAAAAAACTAATTACACAGTTTGATTGGAAATTGCGAGATGAACGTTTTGAGCCTAATTAGTCCATGATTGAACATTAATTGTCAAATAAAAACGAAAGTGCTTCTCAAAATTCGCGAACTAAACACAGCCAAACAGGAAAGCAAAGGAGCTACTAGGGCCTTGTTTAGATACCCTCAAAATTTCAAGTTTTTTCACTCTCTCTCCATCACATCAATTTTTAGCTGTTTGCATGGAGCATTAAATGTAGGTAAAAAAAATAACTAATTGCACAGTTTAGTTGGAAATCACGAGATGAATCTTTTGAGCTTAGTTGGTCCACGATTGGATAATATTTAACAAATAAGACGAAAATGCTACTATTCATCGGATTGAAATTTTTTTCAATCTAAACAAGGCCTAGGTTGCCTGTCTCACCGGCTGATCCTCTGGGGCTCGTCTTCTGACGACATGACGATGACCGGGATCGGCTTCAGAGAGTTCAGCGCCTGCGAAGTTTAGCAGTAATTTGCAGCGTGTGAGACTGAGACACATACGGAAATGCAGAAACGAAGCGAACACATTCAGAAATGCTGCATCGACTGACTGATCTTGCAGCAGCAGCAGTACCTTGATGGCCTTGAGTAGGTCGTAGCCGGTCATCTCAGGCATGCAGTAGTCCGTGAGCACCATGTCGATGGCCTGCTCCTGCGAAGCGTCATCACAAGTTTAATAAGCGCAACATTTTAATAAGGAGGTAGAAATACTATCCACCTTTGGCCTTGTTTAGATTGCAAATTTTTGCAATCTGGACACTATAGCACGTTTCGTTTGTATTTGACAAACTTTGTCTGATCATGGACTAATTATACTCAAAAGATTCGTCTCGTGATTTACAACCAAACTGTGTAATTAGTTATTTTTTTACCTACATTTAATGTTCCATGCATGCGTCCAAAAATTGATGTGATGAAGAGAGAGTGAAAAAACTTGGAATTTTGAGGGTATCTAAACAAGGCCTTTGTCTAAAAAGAATACAACTATAGGTTACGTGCCACGAAAAGTGGTTCACGTCTGATCAAGTTTTTAGTAAATAATATTCACATTTATGGCTTTAAATTAATTTATTATAAGACTACATTTCGTACTTAATCTGATAATACTTATTTGGTATCATAAAAATAAATATTTTTTATTTATAATTAGTCAAACATAAAATAGTAAGACGTGACACTATCCTATAAATACGTTCTTTTAAGGATGGAAGAGGTGGACTGTTAGAGGCACTGAAATTTAAAAATTTAAGGTAAAGGAGGCCTCAAAGAAAGGCAGCGACGGAGGGAGGAACAGGATTCCGTTGGAGTCTGTACCGCAGAGTGCAGGCACCCTACTGTCCCTAGTTCCCTACTACACACTACTGTCCAGTCTCCATCCCGTTGCTGAGCTTTTACAGGACATGGCGAGATCAGGCCATATTTACCACGCCGATGCCTCTAATGCGGCTGTAACACTGTCATAAGCATTCTATGAGCATTAGCACTAAATAAGAGGCAGGCAGCTTTGTGGATGCAGCAGTGAGTGAGCCGGAAGACGGACGGCAGGCAGAGGCATTTTTTTTTTCTTTTGCTTTACCGCCATGAAAAGCGGCGACCTAAAGAGGGGCGGAGAACAGAAGCCGTCGTCACGCGCGCATGCGCAGACGCGTGGGCCGTACGGTACGGCGCGGCCGGGGGCGCTGCGCTGGGCCACCGGGTCGCCGACAGGTGGCGCAGGAGCCCATGCACTGGATCTCCCTCTCGCTGTGAAACTCCAACTGGCAACTGGAGTGCCCGGCACGGGAAGGATGGGATGCCGGTCGGGCACCGATGGTTTCTGATACTGAAATGAGTGCGCATCGAGGGAGGCAGGTGGCTCGGCTGTCGTTACCTTGCCGCCTCCGTCCTTGAGGCCGAGGAACTCCATCGCCTTCTTCGCGCTGTCGACGGCGATGACTGGATGAAACATTACACGAGCTGTTCAGAATCGACTCTAATCTAAAACATAGCAGAAGTGCTGACACGAACGAACTGAAGGCCATGACAGGAGATGAAAACCAGAGGCAGATCAACTTTGCAAATGCACGCACGCATAGTGCTTTCAGAGCTGAGAAAGAGGAAGCATTCGAGCTCGCAGTGCGAGCGACGCAAACCAACGAATCAAAGGATAAGGAAGCAATCGGGAGCAGTTGGGTGCGAGCTCAGAGTTAGGGGTGGCGGCTGACCGTGGAATGAGCCGGCGCAGGAGTTGCTGCTGAGGAGCAGCTGCGCCACCCGGCGGTCGACGGGGGAGTCGTCCACCAGCAGCACCCTCATCACGCCCTCCTCCACCTCCACTCCTGCTGCTCCTGCTTCCATCGATCTCGGCCGGCCTCTCGCTCGTCTCGTCTCGTCACTCCCCTCGGCTCCTCTGTTTCAGTGTCCCTCTGCTCTTTCTCTCCAACCGGCGCGGCGGCAGCGGCAGCGTCAGGCGTCAGCAGCAAAAGGCTTCTACTCGTGGCAAGGATGGCACAAGGAAGAGGGTTGCCGGCCGCGTGCTCTTATAAAGCGTGACGCCACAGGTGGCCAGCTGGTCCAGGAGGAAGGAAGAGAGAGAGAAGGGGGGTGAGGAAGACGAGGAGCGAGGAGGCAATCCTCTGACGGCTCGCAGGACAGGGCCGCGGAGGGGGAGGTAGTATGGTGTCAGGACTCAGGCAGGCCGCAGGCGTGTGTGATGACTGATGGAGGAGGAGAGCGGGAAGAGAGAGGGAGACCACTCTGTCTGAAGTGCGAAAGAAGAAGGAAGACGAGTAGGGGCGCGGTGGGCCCCACTCGCGCGCGCAGTGGGTCCCACGGGAGCGGTGGCTCGGAGGGCACGGGAATTGCTTTTCGCTCTAGATTTTGCTGTCGGGGAATCTCTCCACACCACGCTCCCCAGTCCCCTCACTCAACCTTCTTCGGTTCTTTTCTTCCTCTCTCCAAGCTTTTTTTTTTCGTCTCATCATTTCCGTCCCTTTTCTTTCCCGGATCGCCAGAAAGATTATGCGGCAATAAAAATCGACTTCAGGCTGGTTGCCCTTAGCTACCTTTTTAAGAAATAATGGAAAAAAAGGACTATTGCATGGCTGCAACTCGATTGGTTATACTTAAACTCACAAAAAAAACTCACAATTTTTATAACTCTCCACTTTGTCGGGACCAATACCAGGGTACCTGAAGAGAAGGAGTTAACAGCCATCAACATTGATACATCCGAGCAGTTAAGATCGTGACTACAGCTCTAACCGACCCCCAGGCGCGCAAGCTCCGCTTCGCCCGACCCCTGAGGGTGGCTCCGCCTCGCCCGACACCGAGGCCGCGGGCTCCGCCTCACCTGACACCGAGGCCGCGGGCTTCGCCTCGCCAGACCCCTGAGGGCTGACTCCGCCTCGTCAAACCACTGAGGGCTGGCTCCGCCTCGCCCGACCCCTAAGCGTTGGCAACGCCTCGCCCGACAACGTGGCCGCGGGCTCCGTCTCACCTGACCTCTGAGGGCTGGCTCCGCCTCGCCAGACACCGAGGCCGCGGGCTCCGCCTCGCCCGACCCCTGATGGCTGACTCCGCCTCGCCAGACCTTTGAGGGCTGGCTCCGCCTCGCCCGACACCAAGGCCGCGGGCTCCGCCTCACCCGATCTCTAAGGTCTGGCTCCGCCTCGCCAGACACCGAGGTCGCGGGCTCCGCCTCGCTCGACCCCTAAGGGCGGACTTCGCCTCGCCCGACCTCTAAGGGCAGGCTCCGTCTCGCCCGACACCAAGGCCGCGGGCTCCGCCTCGCCCTACCTCTAAGGGCCGGCTCCGCCTCGTCCGACCCTTGGGTTTGGGCTCCGCCTCGCTCGAGCGTTGGGTTCGCGCTCCGCCTCGCCCGGCCTCTGGGGAGGAACTCCGTCTCGCCCGACCCCGAGGCCCGGGGCTCCGTCTCGCCCGACGGAGACCCATACCGCCGCCAACCACTCCATATCCAAGCGTATGGGCCAGGGTCAAAGCTCTGACGCCAGGGAAGAGACTGGCACGCCTCAATGTAGCCCGCGACCCACGACACGACGTACCTAGGGGTTCACGTCAGGAACAGCATCGGGCGTACCGGTACTGTTCTGCCTAACTCCCGTACGAACACTAACCGGCGTGTTAGTTCGCCACGACGTTCGCCAGGACATAGTGGAGCGCCATGATCGGCAGACCACGCCTGCACATGGCACCAGTGACGGATAGGGCCGTAACGGGAAGCTGTCCCTATTGACGTCTACAGGGTCGGTGGGACCCGCATATAGGAGAAGAAGGACCCAGCGATCCTGAAGGACTTCTTCCTCTCGTTCCCTTCTCTTTCTCCACTGTAACCCGTGCTTTCCCTTGGCCTATAAAAGCGAAAGCAGGGTGTCCCACAAGAGGCATCAAACCAACGATCGGACCAACGATCGCAACACATCACACCGATTCAGACTCGAACCTCGAACTGATTAGAACACACAAGCACCTAGCAAAGAAGCGACCGAGCCCTCGGCTCCCGTTCGCTCCTCCTACCAGAGACTTGGGACCTGTCCCTCTCTCAACCATTTGTAACCCCTACTACGAACTTTCAGTGCTAGTAACACGAGCAATAGCAATGAACTGGACGTAGGGACAGTCTTCCCGAGCCAGTATAAACCTCGTGTCCTCTTAGCACACCATCCGAGCCAGACGCACAATATTAGAAATTTACTTGTTGGTGGTAACTCGAAACACTGACAGTTGGCGCGCCAGGTAGGGGTCTTTTGCACGTCTCAACGTACACACTATGCCTCGGATGGCTAATCGCAACGTCAGCCGGGTCCTAGACACGCACGTGCGCCTCGGGGATCTGGACTTCATCGTCATGACGGAGGGAGAGCTGGAGCGGGCTCCCACCGTCATCCAACCTCTCCACTCCGCCGGCCTCGGCTCGATCGCCGAGGCGCTGGAGGAGCTACAACTGCACGTACTGGAGGCCCGCGCCCCCAGGAGCGACCAGCCCCCCGACTTCACCTACAGGAGGTTAAAGTGCCAGCTCGGCGCCTTCCTGGGACCTCGACCATCCCAGAAGGACCTACGCCACCTCACCTTTTCGTTTGACAACATCATGACGTAGCTTGCCGGAGGAGAGCCGCTCTCTCCAGAATACCTCGTCCGGAGCGCCCCGATAGCGCTCCCCTACAGGCCGCGCACCCCAGTTTTGGTGCATGAGCATCTCGGCCCCCACCGTGACGCACGCGACACCCTCGACACCCGTAGGTGTAACACGCCCTCAGAATAACCTGACGAGGACGTGTCGGTCGACCAGGCGTAGCAAGGCGGCAGGCCGCGCACCATGATTCCTGTGCATGAGTGTCTCGGCCTCCATCATGACGCACGCGACACCCTCGACGCCCATAGGCGTACCTATGGCAATGCGAGGGAGGGGGCTAGCCACGGCTACCACCCACGTCATGACAGATGCTACGACGACGGCGAGGACCTAAGCCCGAGCCCCGACTTGCCGGG
Source organism: Miscanthus lutarioriparius (assembly GCA_904845875.1). Taxonomy (NCBI): domain Eukaryota; kingdom Viridiplantae; phylum Streptophyta; class Magnoliopsida; order Poales; family Poaceae; genus Miscanthus; species Miscanthus lutarioriparius. Next base: position 35,957,097 of record CAJGYO010000011.1, on the reverse strand, counting down.
ACCTCAGGCCTTTGGCCGACACATCCTCAAGGGCAAGGCGAAGAGGGACCAGGACGCCGTCTAAGGCGCCTCCAACCGTCCCAACAAGAAGAAGAACAAACAGTGGTGTGAGGGCTCGCTCGTGGCCACTGTCGACCGTAAGGGAGGCCAGAAGCCCATCGAGGGTACCCCGAACCTCTTCAAGAAGCTGCTCGAAGGGCCATGCCCGAACCATGCTTTCCCCATCGAGCACCTATACAAGGATTGCAGCCTCTTAAAGCGGTTCTTGTCCGAAGGCTTCAACAAGGGAGAGCATATGAAGGAGACCAGCTAGATGAAGCGTGTGATGTCGCCCTCCTCCGCTCGACCAAAGTACCAGCAAGCGTTGCGCCAGTACCACGGCCATCTAGTGCGGGGTTGGGCCTTCAACGTCGGGGACCTGCTGCTCTGCTTCGTCCAAAGCAACAAGAACCGCCACAAGCACTCTCCGCCATAGGAGGGACTATACGTCATCGCGTAGGTGCTCCGGCTAGGCGCCTACAAGCTCAAGACCATCGACAGTGAGGTCTTCACCAATGCCTGGAACATCAAGCAGCTATGTCGCTTTTACCCTTAATAAACACACATTTTCTCTTATCAGTTTCGCTATCAAACTCCCCGACCTTAGGTGAACCTGACCCCAGCAACGGCAAAGGGCCGGGCCTCGGGGGCTAATAAGAGCATATCTATCTGGTAGATAGTCTCTACGTCCAACCCTTTCTCACGATTAAGACCTAGAAGCGAAGTTTGCAGAAACAAACGCTGAGTAAAACTGGTCAGACTGCGAGAAACCTATGCCTCGGCGGCTACGACGCCTTTGCTCACCAGCGTGATCAGAGTTTTTTCTACTCCCTGGGCTTTTTGGGCTTAGCCATAGAAAGAGTCGGTACGCGTTTAAGAGTCTGTCCAACTGGCGAACATTCTCCGTGCTCGGCCCCCTCTCACGTTGAGACCTAGAAGCTAGGGATACAGAAACGAACTCTGAGTAAAACTGGTCGGACTGCGAGAAACCTATGCCTCGGTGGCTACGGCGTCTTTGCTCACCAGCGTGATCAGAATTTGTTCACCCGCACCCCGAGCTTTGTGACCTTAATGACGGAAAGGATCAGAACACACTAACCTTTTTATATAAAAGGGGGAGAAGGGCAAAAAAGTTGTTTGGCTATAACAAAATTTAAGAGCTTGTCCATTTATTACAAGTTCGCTGCCTAGCTTATCTGCCTAACTAAATTCTTGCATGAAATGTTCTCATCCTCTATCTCTGTAGGTAAGTCCTATCCTAGCAGGGCAATACAAGTCGACCGGATGGCTTAGCCTCTGCCAAGGGACGGGTAGGGAGCAGTAGGATGCCCCACACGGGTTATGCCGACCCCGTTGCGAACGACGGACCTGGATTTTGCTCGAACATATCTGGTAAGCGCTCCCTAGGCCCGTCATTCATGCCATCGAGGTAATTCCTGTGCCAGCGGGTCACCCTTACTTTACGCGCATTAATTTTGCTATCGAGCCCCTGACCCAACAACAGCGAGGGGTTGGGCCTCGCTCGGGGGCTGGCAAGAATATCTGTTCGCTAGACATTCTTTATGTCCGACACCTTCTCACATTAAAAAACTAGAAGCAAGGTGTGCGGAAACAAACTCTAAGAAAAACTGGTCGGACCGCTAGAAACCTACGCCCCAGCGGCTACGGCGTTTCTGCTCACCAACGTGATCAGAGTTTTTATCTATACACCCCGAGCTTTAGCATCCTCCTTCCCTAGAAGGGTTTGGAGGAGCCTACTTGCGGAATCTTCATTGAGGAGAGGCCTGCAGGTCATCCAAGTCGATCGAATGGCTCAGGCCGTTGCCGAGAGATGGGTAGGAAAAAATAGGATGCTCCATGCAGGTTGCGCCAACTCTATCATGAACGACGGACCTGGACCTCGCACGGGCATATTCTGGTAAGAGCTCCTCGAACCCATCACTCGAGCCATCGAGGTAACTTTACTAACCTCCACTTTACTTTTCCAATACATGAACATTCATTCATCCATTCTCATGCATGCATTCATACATTCATTCATACATTCATCCATACATTCATCTCATACATCTAAGCATTGCATATGCAGTTATTGCATCACAACGCTTTACGTCGCGTCACGAAGCGTAGTAGTCTCATTTGACATGAGTGGTGACCGACCGAGGTTTGAAGGCCAGCCCACGAAGGGCTCGAGGCCGCCTCACGTCAAACAGAGCCAGGGGAGAAAAACTTAGATGAACCCCAACGGCCTTGCCCGACCCTGCTCAGAAGCGGATAGGGACATCTAGACCTTTCTCATTCGATCCTAACCTCGAGCCAAGCCCATAGAATCTCCATCGAGGAGAGGCCAGCGGGCCACCTGGGCCAATCGAACGGCTCGGGCATCTATTGGGAGGCGGGTTAAGGAGTAGTGGAATGCCACATGTGGGCTATGCCGACCCCATCAACGATTGATGGACCCAGATTCCACTCGGACGTGCCCGTTAGCGAGCTCACCGAGTGCGACACTCGAGCCATCTAGGCAAGTGTCGTTAGCTCAGCCCCTTTAGTTGCGGAAACCGAGGATGGGGTGACGCATAAAATCTGGCTGACCCCTACTGATCCCCACGGGGCTCGGGGGCTCGAGCCGCCCGACCCAAAATCGGGAGTCCAAATGACCGGGGTTCGAAGGCCGGCCCGCGAAGGGCCCGAGGCCGCCTCGCGTCAAACAGAGCCAGGGGATAAAACACAGATGAGCCCCAGCGGCCTTCGCCTGACCCGCTTAGAAGCGGACAGGGTTATGTTGACCTTCTCGTTCGATCCTAACCTCGAGCCGAGCCCACAGAACCTCCATCAAGGAGAAGTTAGCAAGCCACCTGAGTCGCTCTCCGGAGCGACATGGGCATCTGCCGAGAGGCGGGTTAAGGAGCAGTGGAATGCCACATGAGAGCTATGCCGACCCCGTCACAAACGACGGACCCAGATTCCACTCGAACATGCCTATTAGCGAGCTCACCAAGCGTGTCATTTGAGCCATCTAGGCAAGTAACGTTAGCTCAACCCCTCCGGTTGCGGAAACCGTAGACGGGGCGACAATCACAAAGATGATTCGACCCTAGACTGGACCCCTACTACGTGCGGGGCTCGAGGAAAGTTGGACTCGCAAGAAGACCGTACACGCGGTCATAGAATGATGTCTAAGATCCTAGGAAGGGGGTACGCACGAAATCAAGAAATGGTTCCTCCTACTAGTTTCACTATCCTCTCCTCGATCTTTAGTGACAGCCAACCCCCAGCAACGGCAAGGGGTCGGGTCTCACATGGGGGCTGAAAAGGGTATACATACACCCTTTTTGAAACAGTCGCCGTGCTCGAAGCCCTTCCTCACGTTAAACCCAGTAGCAAAGTCTGCGGAATCGAACGACTGAGCAAGGCTGGTCGGACTGCAAGAAACCTATGCCCCAGCGGCTATGGCACTCTTGCTTACTAGCGTGATCAGAGTTTCCCTCCTACACCTCGAGCTCTACGATCTTAATAAACGGAAGGGTCGGAATGCACCAAAACAAAAGAATAGACTTGGTCAAACGAAACAAAATGATAAGTTTGTTTAAGCGTTATACAAAGGTCGGCACTTGTCCACCGATTACAAGAATGATCGATTTATTTCACTAACTAGCCTCTCCGGGGGAGAACTATGCTTTCGATCTTGTCCGCTAGGTCCTGCGAAAGGGGAGCCACCGCCGCTTCCATCTCCTCCAGCTCATGGACTTCATAGCCAGGCACGAAGCCGTGGCTCATCGTCTCCAAGTCAATGCTGTCCCCATAATGAGAACAAGCAATCGTGAAGGATTGGTTGACCCTAGCGTGAAGCGCATTCCTCTCGACCTGGCGCACCCGAGCTGTGATCTCAACGGTGTGGGCCATGAGCGATCTGGTCCTCTCCGACCGCACCACCTCAAGGTCATCGCAGACCACTCTGAGGGCAGCGCTCAGGATACCAAGCTCGTCGCTCTGTGCCTGAAGATTCCTCCTCACCTCGGCGAGGTCCACGGCTGGCCCGATAGAAACGCTTTTGGCCTCCAGCTTTTGGGCCATCGTGTTTCCAAGCTCGGCCTAGAGGGAGCCAACCTTTTGCTATGCATCGTCGTGCTCTAGGCAGGCCTGGTCATGCTCTTAGAGGGCCTGGTCGTGCCACGCTCTGAGCGGAGCCTCTCTGCGGTTTGGAGCAGCTCATCCCGCTCCTTGCGCAGCTGGCCGACCGCCGCGGCATCCAAACTCGCCCTCTTCTCTAGGGCCACAAGCTTCTTCTTGGCCCCCAGCTTTAGCTCCCTTTCCTTCTTGACCTTGGCCAAAAGGTTGAGGATCCACTGGTGGGTCTTGGCATCCTTCTGGAGTAGCTCGTCCTGCTCCTTCCTGACCTTGGCGGCCTCCTCGTTGTCCCTCCACGATCTCACCGTCAGGGTCTCGAACGCCCTCTCGGCCTCGTCAGCATATCGAAGGGCCTTGGCCACCTACGACCGAAGACCATCCGCCTCCTCAGCGAGGGGAGTCAGCTCAGCCATCCTTTGTTGGGCGGCAACAAGCTGAGCGGTCACCTCCCCGTGCAGTCGCGCCTCCTCGATGAGGCGGTCCTTGGTTTCCTTCTACTGACGAAGGAGCCAAGACTTCCCTCGGCTGCAAGCGATAAGGGACTAAAAGGAGACGATGGTCATAATACAAAAAATATACAGAGAAAGAAAAGGGCGAGAAGCAGGGTCAAGCGAATACCTGGCTAGAGGGAACAACAACGTCGCGTAAGGCACCTCGGGCATGGCCCAGGGCTTCGAGCACGGACACGACCCCCACGTCGAGGCTCTCCTGCTCCATGCTCTCTATGGCATCATCGAGAGTGAAGAGCATCAACGTCGGGTCCTTCGAACTCGCCCACTAGAGCAGGGGCTCGCCTAGTGCAGGCGAGTTGCTGCCCACCGACATCAGGGCTAGGGATGGCTCCCCGCTAGCTCCGATCGCCACCGACCCATCTCGCCATGATGTCCCCACCGGGACACTCCCTCTGGTGATGGAAGGGGTCAGCGGTACGGACGCTGACTCCTCTCCTAGCACCATGACCTCCGGGGACCCCTCAGCCACGTCCTCCTCCATCCGGCCCATGCCAGACACCATTGCCTAGGCCTTGATGGCGCGGGTCATGCTAGTTCATTAGGCGCCGCCATGATAGCGCCCAGCTATGACCCGCCTATCATAGCCGCCACCACCCTCGCCTGCGTCGGCGGTGTCCTGGCCGGCTACGTCGTGCCCGCCACGGTCGACGCCACAAGCACGGTCGGTAGCCCCATTCGCCCCGTCATCGGCCGTGGTATCGCCGCCATCGCCGGTTGTTCCGTGACCTCCGAAGGCATCCCTTGAGCCCCCGTGTCCGCCCGTCCCGCCAAAGGCACGGGCGCCACCTTGGGTGGCTCTTTATTGGCCGGTGACGCAGTCATGCTGATGCCGCTGCCGCCCAAAATGGGCGCGATGCTAGCCGACGGCTGCCACCTCGCTTGAAGGGCGATGCTCTTCTTTGGCGCCAATGCCAAAGGATTACACTACCTCCCGATGCTGCAAGAGATGAAAAGCATTAGTCACGATGAAATCCGACCGAAACAGAGAAAACACAGAGGGGCTGATGACTCACCTCGGCGCCATCGGGTGGCAGATATGTTTGGGGTGAGAACCCCCTAACCTCTGCTCTGCCTCATTGGGGCGAGGCTGTTTCAAGCCCGCCCCCTGCTCCTGGGTAGAGGGGCTTGCTCCCCTTGGATTTTGGGGCATGACGGCGGAGCCACCGCCTCCGCTGGCACCTCGGGCGCGACGGCAAAGCCACCTGCCCCTGTTGGCTCTAGGGGCAAGCTGACGATATGGCCCATCTCCATCGGCTCCCCGGACGTTCCCTCCCCTCCGTGGAATGGGAAAGGCCCTGACTCCTGCAATTACAAACCGATACCTGTCTGTACATCCGCATTCTCCAGGTCATCCCACTTGATGTTATCGACTACCTCATCGTCGTCTCATCATCATCATCATCATTGTCACTATCGGTGTCCTCCCCTCACGCCCACGCCTGTAGTTTCCGCTGTTTCTTCTTCCTCTTGTCCTCCATCGCCTTCCTCAGTCGCTCGCCCTCGGTGCGATTTGCTACCCTCACGGACAAATCCCTCGGTAATGGCACTGGGTGATCCATGAAGATGAGGTCCCTCGGCTAGTCCCGTCCCTCTCAAAGTTAGTATCAAGAGGTTAGGAAATCAATTGAAGAGGAGGTATGAGGAGGGGAAACTTACAAAGACGACATGGCCTGGTTCGGGCCGCATTGGAGGATGTCCTGGCACTGGGTAGACAAAGTTGAGGGCGGCGCTCGTGTTGTCCCATGAGGGCTCCATCACCTCCTTAATGCATTGCGTGACCTCGGAGTGGGGAAGCGCTCCCTCGGCAAGTGCCGTTCCATCGAATGATGCCCCGGGCGCCATCGCGTAGAGCGAGAGCGCCTGCATCATCAACGGCGCCACCCTCCTTGCGTAGTAGGCTTCGATGATGCCTGACCCCTTCAGGCCGCTCTCCTTTAGGATGTGAATGGTGGCAATGTGGTCCTAGATCTTCTTCTTGTCCTTCTCTAGGATGTCCCACTTCCTCCATGATTCTAGGGCCTCCTCGATCAGGCACCCGATGAACTTTGGTAGAGGAGCGAGCGATGTCGTTCTTGAGGTAGAACCACTATGAATGCCACCCCTTATTGGACATCGATAACCGCATCGGTGGGTAATCGCTGACCCGGTTGTTCCAGAGTTGGATGCCGGCGCACCTCATCGGCATGTGCAGTTCCTGCCTGCTGCTCTTCTCCCTCTTCTTCTAGAGGGTGATGGCGAAGAAGTACCTCCACAGATCGAAGTGGGGGCTGATCCCTAGGAATCCCTCGCATAGGGCGACGAACGCCGCCATTTGCTGGATCCCGTTGGGGTTGAGATGCTGCAGCTCGATCTTGTAGTAGTGCAGTAGCCCCTAGAGAAATCTGTGGGCAGGGGTCGCAAACCAACGCTCATGGAAGTGGGCAAACGACACTATGTAGCCATCGGGAGGCGATGGCAGATCCTCTTCGCCAGGCAACAGCCACTCCTCGGCCGAGGTCCGCGCACGGAGAAGACCACGACGGATGAGGCCCTCCATATGCTGGAAGGTGATGTCAGAATGGCACCATAGATCCATTAGAGGTGGGGGCGGTTGGATGCGGGCTTAACGGCGGTGGGGATGCGGAGATAGGGAACCCTAGGCGATTGGCAGTCGTGGCTACAGAGGCAAGGATGCAAGGTATGGAACCCTAGTTGCAAACCCTTTGGTTTTATAGGAGCGACAGATGCGAGGAAACCAACCGTCCGCCTAGATCTCTACGCCTACCATGATCTGCCACAACGTCCCGCCGCGGGACATGCACACGCAATCCCTATCCGTTCCCTCGGAAAACTCGCCGGACATTTCACCTCTCTGGACGGGCCATGACTCGTCACGAGTAAGAAGAATACAGATCTAAAAAAGCATCTCTATGGCCCGACTAGGCCTAGGAGTTCATAGGTCGGCCCATCGATGGGTTCGACAACCACTCCAGGCACCTTTAGGGTGAGAGGTGGAAAGGGATGGGGCCCACTAGCGGCCAGTACCTGGGCGCATGAGCACCGCCGGCATCTCGGCCCACGATCGAGTCTCGGCCGGATACGATCCATGTTTTTTTGAAGAAAGGTACTTAGCCCTTGGGACTGGTCAAACGGACCCGAGAACTCTATGGATTGACCGCTGAGAATCTAGGGCCAGTCGCCAAGCTGACTCAAGCCGGATCCCCATGAATGGGATGCCAAAGGCCCCACTTAGGCTAGCCCATTAACAGCTCGCCGGGTGCCATGATTCGTCCTTAGAGGAAAATCGTGGCATGGCTTGGCCCCTCCGTTTTTATCGGAAAAAATGCTTGAGGGAAGACAATCGCAAAGACTAACCGATCCTCGACCGGACTCCTACTATGGGAGGGGGCTCGAGGAAAGGGAATCACCGCCCCCAGGTCATGCTGTGGGCAATAGAAGAAGGTCTAGGCCTTCAGAGTCCTCCCGTTCGAAAAAACCTCTGAAGGAGTATTTTACTCCTCCGTAGGCTCGGGGGCTACTATCGACGACCAATACCAAGGTCTCGAAGAGGAGTTAATAACCATCAACATTGATACATCCAAGCAGTCAAGAGTGCGACTACAGCTCCAACCGACCTCTAGGTGCACAAGCTCCGCCTCGCACAACCCTGAGGGTGGCTCCGCTTCGCCCGGCACTAAGGCCGCGAGCTCCGCCTCGCCCAACCCCTGAGGATTGGCTCCACCTCACCCGACATCGAGGCCACGGGCTCCACCTCGCCTGACCCATGAGGGCTGACTCCACCTCGCCAGACCTCTGAGGGCTGGCTTTGCCTCGCCCAACCCCTAAGGGTTGGCAATGCCTCGCCCGACATCGAGGTCGCGGGCTCTGTCTCGCCCAACCTCTAAGGGCTAGCTCCGCCTCGCCAGACACCGAGGTCGCGGGCTCTGCCTTGCCCAACCCCTGAGGGCTGACTCTGCCTCGCTAGACCTTTGAGGGCAAGCTTCGCCTCGCCCAACCCCAGAGGTTTGGCAACGCCTCTCCTGACACCGAGGCCGTAGGCTCCGCCGCGCCCGACCTCTAAGGACTGGCTCCGCCTCGCTAGACACCGAGGCCACAGGCTCTGCGTCGCCTGACCCCTAAGGGCAGACTCTGCCTCACCTGACCTCTGGGGGCACGCTCTGTCTCGCCCGACACCAAGGCCGTGGGCTTTGCCTCGCCTGACCTCTAAGGGCTAGTTCGCCTCGCTCGACCCTTAGGTTTGGTCTCCACCTTGCCCGAGCCTTGGGTTCGCGCTCCACCTCGCCCAGCCTCTGGGGAGGAACTCTGTCTTGCCCGACCCTGAGGCCCAGGCCTCCGTCTCACCCGACGGAGACCCATACCATCGCCAACCACTCCAGGTCCAAGCGTATGGGTCTGGGTCAAAGCTCTAACACCAGGGAAGAGACTGGCACGCCTCAATGTAGCCCACGACCCATGACAGGATGTACCTAGGGGTTCACATCAAAAATAGCATCAGGCGTACCAGTACTGTTCTGTCTAACCCCCGTAGGAACGCTGATGGGCACGTCAGTTCGCCACAATGTCCGCCAGGACGAAGTGGAGCGCCATGATCGGCAGACGACGCCTGCACATGGCGCCAGTGACGGATAGGGCCGCAACGGGAAGCTGTCCCTGTTGACGTCTACAGGGTCGGTGGGACCCGCATATAGGAGAAGGACCCAGCGATCCTGAAGGTCTTCTTCCTCTCGTTCTCTTCTCTTTCTCCACTGTAACCCGTGTTTTCCCTTGGCCTATAAAAGAGAAAGTAGGGCGTTCCACAAGAGGCATCAAATCAACGATCACAACACATCACACCAATTCGGACTCGAACCCCAAACCGATTAGAACACACAAGCACCTAGCAGAGAAGCGACCGAGCCCTCGGCGCCCGTTCACTTCTCCCACCAGAGACTTGGGACATGTCCCTCTCTCGACCGTTTGTAACTCCTACTACGAACTTTCAGTGCTAGTAACATGAGCAGCAGCAACAAACTGGACGTAGGGATATTCTGCCCAAACCAGTATAAACCTGTGTTCTCTTGGCACACTATCCCAGTCAGACGTGCAATATTAGAAATTTACTTGTTGGTGACAACTCGAAACACCGACACCACTATGGTTCAAAACTCGACAGAGTTTACAGTAATGTATGTGTTTTGTTATTGATATATAGCTCTAGACTCATATTTTCTATTATTTATGTTTTTATATTCTTTTACTCAATGAATGTGGAGTCATAAATCATGCTATTTTTTGCGCAAAATAAATCATGCTAATTGTGAATTTCAATAATTTCGGGGTGACCAAAAAAATTTGAATAGCAAAATCGAAAACCATGTTCTCCACACACAAAGTTGACCATCTATATTACTCCCAGTTATTACTCCATCCATCCCCTAATAAACCAACTTATGAGTTGTTCTGAATCAAACTTTTTAAATTTGACCAAATTTTACATAAAAGACTAATAATTATAATACAAAATTAGCATAGTTAGATACAATATGAAATATATTTTCATATTATAGTTTTTATTGCCATAGATATTAGTACTACTACTCCTTTATATGAAACTAGTATAGTGGCCGTGCTAACGCCACGACTTTATTTCAGGGATACACATAAAACAACCAAACAATAATATTGTTTTCATAGTTTAAGTTTCACGCAATTATATATGACCATGTATATAATCCGAAAAACGCTTATCTCACCTCAACCATTTAATTTACGATTTGCTAGTTGATTGTCATGGGTTGCTACGGACATATAAAATTCCATCACATAATGTCACACAAGAGCAGAAAACAATAAACGCAATAAAAGAAGCATGAAAATAAATAGTAACATGTTTTCAAAATGAATCAGTGGAGTCACCAATAATCTTTTTTGCTTGACAAACATAATAATTTGCATTGATATATGATGAGTTAAAGTTTTCCTTTGAATAATAAGCATTTCTTGCAATTTTGAGCTTGGTCAAAACAAGAGCTATTCCCTAGTTCGTTTCATCTCACAAGAGTCAGGCAATCAACTCTTAATCTTTCTCTCTTGCTATAATGCATGAATATTTCATTTGCCCCCAAAACATATTTTCCTGCAAACAACCAACCAAAAACATGATTTTGAAATAGAATCTGTACAAAGGAAAACTTACTCGATTAATTTTAGGTTTCAATTTTTTCCAACCAAATGGGATTATTTTTATGCATCAGTTTTGCACCAAAAAAATCAGTTTACGAGCCTTAACTCCTGCAAAGGAAATCAACAAACTGAAGGTTAGTGAGTTTTAGATGTGCTCACGAACACCATGGGCTACGGGAAACAATACTTATAATTGCTTTTGGTGATATAAACTATTAAACTATAAAGAGAAATTTACACATTGTTTTCTCTGGTATAAACTTAGTAATCAGGGGAGAAGTTCATAATTATTTATTTCCGGAAGAAACGGTAATGACTACACCTATTTCTTGTTCTTGGTGGATGAAGGACTAATTGTTTTGGTGACACTGGGTGTCACATTAGGCGGAAATGATCTGCTTATAGTTACAGGTAATCTAATTCTCCTTATTGCTGAAGGAACTAAGTTATAATTTATATATAAAAAAGAAATAGGTGTAGCATTTACCCAACCGTTCATCAAGACTTTATAAGTAAACAACAAAGAGACTCTTATGTGTTTCTTTACCTCTTGCAAGGTATAGAAAAATAAATTTAACAGATGCAAAAGTAGTAGCAAGTAGCCAAGTACAGCTAAAATTACAAAGGGAATGCCCCTCACCTGTAAGAGAAGATCTTCTTTGTACAGTGCGAAAACGGAGTTGTTGTTGATGGCCTCCTTGACAAAATGCGATTTGGTGACTTCTTCCTGTCCAGGATGTCCGTCAGGTAGCCCTTTTCTTTCCTGCAAACACCATCACCAGAAAACAATCTCAGTGAGATTTATTATGTCAGTTCCAAATGCCTATTTTCAATGCACAAAAGGTTTAGTCCAATGAGATTTATTATGTCAGTCAAACATACCATTTGCAATGTAATTCGGCTAAGTAACAGGCTTTTAATTTGGCTTAAACAGATGAGAAAATTGAAAATACCGCACTTGACGAAAGTATATGGAGGCTCCAAGTCCATAATTGCACAACAATATATGCATCAACAGTGCAACCTATACTGCAATTTGTAATTTGTAAATTTGTTACATATACCAACCAACTTTGTTTCAATTTCACCTCTCAATTCAATCTAAACAAGAGCCATTACTATTAATGTATGCCACTTTTGAATGCCATCATAACTGCCTTTGAGCTCTTTCCTGCATGGTGTGCATGCAGATCCAAGAAACATGGGTTATGCATTTAGAATTAGACTAAGGGCCCGTTTGGCAGGGCTTCTCCACCAGCTTCAGGAGCCGTTTGAAGCCGTTTTCTGCCAAACGGGGTAAAGTGCAATAACTTCACTGGTGAAGCCCCTAAAAACATGCTCTCACAATGATTTGAGGTGAGATGGAGCCAAAAAAAGTGGCTTCTCCCGACTCCTCCTTCAGGCCCCTAAAAACATGCTCTCACAGGGAAGCCATTTTGCCAAACGGTTTACCAAAACCGCTTCGGCTCCACCGGTGGAACTGTTCGTGGAGCTGAAGCAAAAAAAAAAATGGCTTCACTAGTGAAGTGAAGCCCTGCCAAACGGGGCCTAATGGATCATAAATATTCAAGATTGAAGTTGATACCCTTTATCACTACATTCTAATTACTTTTTGGACAGTAATATCAATGCTGGATTAGGAATTCTCGCTAATTTAAAAATAAGGCTGCACAACAAATATATTCATGCTGTCCTGATCTAACCACAGAAGAAATTGTGAACTACCTATAAGTCTCAACAGCAGCTAGCAAAAGGTCGGGCTTCTTAAAAAAACTTGTAAATTTAGATATCCAGTACCAAGTAAATCCAATCCATATTCTTCTTTCTTGCCAGGTATCCATGCTGCTTTCTATCCGTTCTTCTCTTTTCTCAATGCTTTCTTCAGCCCTTTTCCTTTGCTGTGATATAGAATGCGTGCCACAATTTCACAAAACAATTCCAGAAAAAACTACACGTATTAATGATAAAAACATCAACATCTATCTAAACAATTTGTCTCCAAGCCTCCAATACTGGCAATACATCACAAGCACGAATAGTGATTTAGTGCTACCTGTCAAAAGCAACAGACCATTTGTTGTCGATAAAGTATGCAGCAGACACCAAGGTAGCAGGTCAGGCAAATGCTAAAATAATACCACTTAACACAATCTGTATTTCACCTTCCCTCGTTAACTCAATTGCCAATCCTACAGTTATAACCAGATTGTTTCAATTAATATGGAATGCAAAGCAAATTATCAGTTCAGAAGAAAATTACTTGAGGCTAGCCAATCCTGAATTGTTGTGCTGACGCTAATTACATGCTTAGACTCCCAGTGCAGAACGCACCTGCCAATATCATATCAGTAAAATTTTTAGCTATGCTCTAGTTATACAAGGCAATCTTCAAAACAATAATGCACTGCAAACTGTTTTCCACACATATAATGACCTTGAGAAAATCACTACTATTCATGTTATCTGGACTCTTTATTCAAGATGCATTATGTTTGATGATAATTTCTTTTTTTATTTCCCTAAAATTGCATGACAAATCCAATGTTCACCATTCAACTGCTAAAGAAATAGGTACCTCTCTAAGTTAGTTTTCCAACCTTCCCAAGGCTTTGGATAATCGTCCTCAGAAAAAGCAAATCCAGAAATAAAGATGCCAACTTGTAGTGCTAAAAGACAAAAACTAGTAACGAATGTCTGGTCAATAAATTGCACTCGTATGTTTGTCCTGATTCTTGAAAGACAAGAACTTGCTTTGTGTCCTTTTAGACCATCTGAGCATCAAGCAAGTCACACTAAATATAGAAGGAGAACAAAAACTCACACCATGGCTATGGTTCTGGCCGATGGTCTTTGTGGGGGTATTAACCCCTATACCCTTACGGCTAGGATTGGACCGGCCTGGACCAGAAGGTCTGGCCCACTAGAAGATGACGCGCGGCCCGACCAATTTGCTTGGAGTCCCGCGCAAGGAATCAAGGCAGACTTGGAGATCAAGCAAGATCCTGGTCGGTTAGAATAAGAATACTTATCCGGCCACCTATGGCAATTGTAACTGGTTAGGATTAGTTTCCAGATCTGTAACCCTGCTCCCCAGACTATATAAGGCGGGCGGGGACCCCTCTCAAAACATCTCTCATTGACATACAGCAATACAATCAGACGCAGGACGTAGCTATTACACCTTCATAGCGGCCAAACCTGGATAAAACGTCGTGTCCGTCTTGCGTCACCTTCTTGTTTGTAGTTTGCGCATCTGTCTGCCGATAATCTACTACCTTGGGCATACCCCTGGGTAGACTGCCGACCATATTTCATCGACAGTGGCGCGCCAGGTAGGGGGTGTGCGTACTGCTCTCCAGACGAACAAGATGGTCATCATCCTCGGTTCGATGGCTACGCCGAACGGCCTCACGTTCACCATCGGCCAGATCACCTGGACCACTGGCTCCAACGACTTCATCGCCATGACCACGGAGGAGGCGCGGATTCAATCTGCATCGACCACTGCTTCATCTGCATCGGCTACGGCTCCGACCATGGTGGATCTGGCTCCGGCCATGCCAGCATCGTCTTCAGCCACACCGATAACCCGTCGTCCACTTCCTCGCTACAAAGGGAGGCAGATCGACAACACCGACCTGCTCGACTCCATCGATCGGGTCGGCACTAAACTTGCCGAAACCCTAGCTCTGGTAAGTTCGATTCAAAGTCAACCTAATGAGCAGGTAACAACTACCCACAACAGATCTACCCGACCAGCTCGAGCCAGTCGTCCTGCACGACTCGGTACGAATCTCGTGGTCACATCTACTCCTGAAGGGCGCTCCGTTCGTCGTCGGCCAGTCCCCGCGACAGGTCTCCGGCTCTCCGATTACGAAGCCTCGATGGAGAACTACCAGGCTCAGCCCTACGGCCTGTGCAACTTCGTCAACATGGTCCGGATTGAGGAGTATCAAGAAGGATCGGTCCACACAGTTCAAGAGGGTGGCTCAAGCTCCCCGTCCGGCGTCGCATCTAATGCCTCTGTCCACACCGAGCTCCAGCATCATGACAATGAAGGCGTTGAATACGATCTGGATATCCCAGACCATGCCCTGGGTTTCCCACGATTCCCATCCTTCCCACCAAGGCGATGAGACTTTATCAATGTTGTCAGTAATGACGAACCACCGGTAGTTGGCGAAACAGAACAAGAAAGGCTGGCACGTGAAGCACGCAATATTGATTGGTTTAATCGTCGACAAGTCGAAGTCGAGGCAGAAGAGGAGGCACGACGCATAAGGGTCCAGCCACGTGACCTTAACAATGCCTTTGACAGGGTGGGCGACAAGTAGGTCTTTAGGACTCCAAGCGCCAACGTAGCTGTTGCTATGGCGACAATGCAACGACTACCCAATCCACCGGAAATCCAGGCAGTTCGTGATGATATACAAGCTTACCTGACGGCTGGTATGGCCTAGACCGTAGAGATTGTAAATCAAGCCCGGGCTCCATCCGTCTCAGTCGAATCAAGCCACAACCGCCAGTACTCAAGTCGCTCACAGCCACCCAACCAACGTGGCTCGCGCAACAACGACCCATCAGACAACCGTCAAGGTGGAAACGGTGGTCATGATGGTGGTCGGGACGACAACTGCCGCGACTACCAGGATGACAACCGCCGAGACAACCGCGACAATTGCCGTGATAACCACGGTCGCAGGGTTAACCAGAGTGGCAATCGAGGTCGCCGTGATGGCAATAACGATCTCCACCATTCCCTCAGAGAACGCGATCTACGCGATCGCATTAACCGAAGAGCCAACGATCGTGCATCCCACGAAAGCTATCGCCGTATGGAATATGATACTACCCATGGCCCTCCGGGTTTGAAGCAGTTTACTCCACACCTTCGCCAAGTCATATGGCCCAAGAACTTCAAGCTCGAAAAACTTCAGAAGTACGACGGCAAGGAGAACCCCGAATTATGGGTCATGCTCTATGAAACCGCGTGCAGATCAGCCATGGCTAACGAGCACGTCATGTCTAATTACTTCCCAGTTGCCATCGGCCATGCAGGCCACCAATGGCTAGTCAGCTTGCCGGCGAACTACTTTGATTCTTGGCAAGAGCTCAAGCAAGCATTCATCGACAACTTCATTGCTACTTGCGAGCAACCTGGCAACAAATATGATCTACAGCGGATTCGAGATCACAAAGATGAGCCACTGCGCGAGTACGTCCGACGCTTCTCGGAGATGCGCATCAAGGTCCCGTCAATCTCCGACAACGAGGCAATCGAGGCTTTTATCACTGGTCTTCGCTTCCACGATGCCCTAAGGGACAAGCTCCTCCGCAAGAGACCTGAATCAGTCACAGCGCTCCTAGCCACTGCTAAAAAATATGCGGATGCCGATGATGCTAAAAAGATAATCATCGAAGAAGCAGCAAGGGTTCCACGCTCCGACCACCCCCCACACCGCGACGACTACCACGGCAACCATGGTCGGAACGATAATTTTGATTGCCGCAACCAGCGCAACGATTCCCGCAACCACCGCGACAGCATAATCAGCGGCGTAATCGCCATGACGATTATAGGGGAAAGCGTGCTCGGGAAGACGACGGTGAGGTCAACACCGTTAAAAAAGGTGGCGGATGTCGCAACTACGAAGAAGACTACGCCAAAGCATTGAAAGGACCCTGCCAGCTCCATCCCAAGTCAAACCATACCATGGAGAATTGTCGTGTTCTCAAATCTATCTACATGCGCCAACAGGCTCCGGATACATCCGACAAGCCTAACGACGCAGGGGAGCAGCGTAACGAGGACAACGACGATGAAGACGTAGATCCCCGTCACAAGTACATCAAGCCAACCGATCGTGTCCACACCATCATTGGGGGCAAAGTGTCCATCGAGACCAAACGAGAACGCAAGCTTCTCGCCCGCGCCTGCTTGAACGTGGCCAACGCCGACAACCTCATGCCGATCCGTGGCTCCCTCCTTGGTCTCACCGTGAGATCTCCTTCAGCAGAAAGGACCAATGGGCTACAATACCTGAGCCAGGGCGTTTTCCTCTGGTTCTCGATCCTTGTATCAACAAGGTTCAGTTTGACAGAGTGCTGATTGACGGTGGCAGTTCCATAGATATACTGTTCAAGAATAGTTTGCCAGCCCTGAAGATAACTCAAGCTGATCTCAAGCCATACGAGGCACAGTTCTAGGGTGTTCTCCCCGGACAGAGCTCCACACCTCTCGGGCAGATCACGCTACCTGTGCAATTTGGTACCCCAGACCACTTCCGCACCGACTACGTCAACTTCATGGTCGCTGACTTCGAAGGCACCTACCATGCTATCCTTGGTAGACCAGCGCTCACCAAGTTCATGGCCATACCTCAGTACAGGTATTTGGTGCTCAAGATGCCTACTGAGAAGGGGTTTCTAACTCTCACGGGCAATGTATACGTAGCTTACACCTGCGAGGATGATAGCTTCAAAATAGCAGAGGCTCACGACCTCTCTATTCGCACGGCTGAGACCACGCTCGACGCCAAGAAGACCCCAGCCGACCACCTAGAGATCCTAGAGCTCGAGGCCCCACGCAAGAACATCAAGTCCAAAGAGCACAAAGCGATCTAGCTGGTCAACGGCGATCCCAACAAAACGGCCCTTATCGGGGCCAACCTGGATCCTAAATAGGAAGACGCGCTCGTCTGGTTCTTGAGGAGCAACGTGAGTGTGTTCGCATGGAAACCCGCTGACATGCCCGGTGTACCTCGGAACTTGATCGAGCACTCCTTAAATGTCGATGGCAAGGCCAAACCCATCAAACCGAAGCTAGGATGGTTCGCTCGCGACAAAAAGGAGGCTATTAGGGTAGAAGTTACACGACTTTTAGCAGCCGGATTTATCAAAGAAGTATATCATTCGGAGTGGTTAGCCAACCCGGTTCTTGTACGCAAAAAGAATAATGAATGGAGAATGTGCGTTGATTATACTGATCTCAACAAACACTGCCCTAAAGACCCCTTCGGCTTACCTCGCATAGACGAGGTTGTAGATTCAACCGCCGGTTGCGAGCTGCTTTCCTTTCTCTATTGCTACTCTGGTTATCACCAGATCGCTCTAAAAAAGGACGACCAGATCAAGACATCCTTCATCACGCCCTTCGGCGCCTACTGCTACATGACCATGTCGTTCGGGCTCAAGAACGCTGGGGCTACCTACCAACGCGCCATACAGGCCTGCCTCAAAGACGAGATAAAAGACGACCTTGTCGAGGCTTATGTTGACGATGTAGTTGTTAAAACCAAGGAAGCATACACCCTTGTTGACAACCTCGAACGTACCTTTGCAGCTCTTAACACATTCCAATGGAAATTAAACCCAAAGAAGTGTATCTTTGGTGTTCCATCTGGTATATTGCTCGGCAACGTCGTCAGTCATGACGACATACGCCCTAACCCAGAGAAGGTAAAAGTTGTCTTGGACATGAAGCCACCCAAAAAGGTGAAGGATGTTCAGAAGCTTACTGGATGCATGGCTGCCCTCAGTCGTTTCATATCAAGATTAGGCGAAAAAGGACTACTGTTTTTCAAGCTGCTCAAAGCATCCGAGAAGTTTGAGTGGTCGGAGGAAGCAGACGCTGCCTTTACACAGCTGAAACAATTCCTTACATCACCTCCGGTCCTCACTGCTCCAAGAGAAGACGAAACCCTCCTGCTTTACATTGCGGCAACTAATCGAGTGGTCTCCACTGCCATGGTGGTCGAGCGCGATGAGCCCGACCATGCCTACAAGGTACAACGACCAATTTATTTCATCAGTGAGGTGCTCAATGAATCCAAGACCAGGTACCCACAGATTCAGAAACTGATCTACGTCATACTGATTACATTCTGAAAGTTGAAACATTACTTCGACGGATATCGTGTGGTGGTCATGACCGAGTACCCTCTGGGAGACATCATTCGCAACAAGGATGCGAACATGCGCATCGTCAAATGGGCAATGGAGCTATGCCCTTTCTCCTTGGAATTTGCAAGCCGTACTACAATCAAGTCTCAGGCACTTATCGATTTCATTGTTGAGTGGACAGACTTAAGCACACCTGCCTCTCAGGGGCCCGCCGAGTATTGGAAGATGTACTTCAATGGCTCTCTCAACATCGATGGCGTAGGAGCAGGAGTCCTTTTCGTATCGCCATCCAAGGAGCAACTCTGATACGTCCTCAGGATTTATTTCCCGGCGTCTAATAACACCGCCGAGTATGAAGCATGCCTACATGGTCTGCGCATTGCGGTCGAGCTCGATGTCAAACATCTCTGTGTCTACGGAGACTCAGCTCTGGTCATCAACCAACTCAACAAGGACTGGGATACGACCAGCGAAAAGATGGACGCATACTGCAAATCGATCAGAAAGCTGGAAGGCAAGTTCTATGGCATCGAATACACACATGTGGTCCGGGACAAAAATCAAGCAGCAGATGCGTTGTCAAAGTTAGGATCATCCCGAGCCAAAGTCCCACATGGCATATTTGTTCAAGACCTGCTCACGCCTTCCATCAAAGAAGAAGATCCCGCGGTCGACAAGCCTCCAGACCAGCTATTGGTGGCTACGGTTCCGGCGTCAAACACCACCGAACCACCTCCGACCACTAAGGAGCTTGACTGGAGAGTACCTTTCATCAAGTACCTGACAGATGGTAGCGGTTACACCGATCAGACAGAAAACGAACGCCTGATGCGTCGCAGTAAGCAGTATCTGCTCGTCGATGGCAAATTGTGGCGCAAGAACGCGAAGGAGGAAATCTTGATGAAGTGTATAACCCAGGAGGATGGTGAACATCTCCTAGACCAAATCCACTCTGGCTCCTGCGGCAACCACACAGCCTCGAGAACGCTGGTTGGCAAGGCTTTCCGAGCAGGGTTCTATTGGCCGTCAGCCGTAGCCGATGCAGAGAAGCTAGTCCGTCATTGTGAAGGTTGTCAGTTCTTCACCAAGAGAATCCACGTACCAGCACATGAGATTTAGACAATACCAACCTCTTGGCCCTTCGCATGCTAGGGACTAGATATGATCGGGCCTTTCAAACCGGCCCCTGGGAAATTTACATGCGTCTTTGTGCTGATCGACAAATTTTCCAAGTGGATAGAGTACATGCCCCTGGTCAAGGCATCTTCATTAAAGGCTATCGCATTCATCGACCAGGTCATCCATCGCTTCGGCATACCCAACAGCATCATCACTGATGTGGGTACTCAGTTCACCGGGAACGCTTTTTGGGACTTCTGCGATGAAAGGAGCATAGTAGCAAAATACGTCTTGGTGGCGCACCCTAGAGCTAATGGACAGGTTGAGCGGGCAAATGGTATGATCTTGGACACACTTAAGAAGAGGATGTATAGAGAAAATGACAAAGCTCCCAGAAGATGGCTCAAAGAGTTACCAGCCGTGGTCTGGGGTCTTAGAACCCAGCCCAGTCGCAATACCGGCGTATCACCATACTTTATGGTTTATGGTGCTGAGGCAGTGCTCCCAGCAGATATAGCCTTCAGATCAGCACGGGTAGAGAACTTCGACGAAGACAAGGCCAATGAAGTACGGGAGCTAGAAGTGAATAGTGCAGAAGAGAAACGGCTCGATTCTTGCGTACGTACAGCCAAATACCTTATTGTTTTGCGTAGGTACTACAACAAGAATGTCAAGGAGCGGTTCTTCATGGTTGGGGACCTGGTCCTGAAGTGGAAGACGAATCAGGCTGGCATCCACAAACTCGCAACCCCATGGGAAGGGCCCTTCATGATCAAGGAGGTTACACGCCCAACATCTTACAGGTTAGCTCACCTAGACGGTACCGACGTACAAAACTCATGGCACATCGACAAGCTTAGGCGTTTATATGCTTAACTACTAAGATATGTACCCCTCTTGTACTTTCGATTTAATTCAATAAAGTTATTATGATTTCTCCGACCACTCTAATGTGTCATTTCAAAGTCTATGGTTATTCTAACTCAACCAGTTAAAACCGACCACCATTCCTTCTCGGGTTTTCGGAGCAGGCCCTGTCTCTGATTCCTCCCAACGCGTGCATGGGATCCGCTCTCTACGCTACGGGTGATCGGCAGGTGCTCTTTGGTTGGACTTGTGTGTTTCTACGTGTGCACAGGCTACGCACCTCACACCCCGACCACAAGACAAGCCAGGGCCATACAAACCTTTCAGGATGACATGTTGACTAAACTGGTACAACTAAACAGAACGCTAACACGTTCTAACTTAGTTACACCAACACGATATCCGAGCTTAAACACGTTTTCTACAAAAAAAAACAAGCTTATGGTGATATACAGTAACGTTATTACAAGCTTGCCTGAAAAGGTTCCAAGTTTACAATAACACAACTACATCTCCTTCTACAGCTATAGCCTATACTATTGGCTGGTCGGGGCACACGGCACTTGCTGCTCGCTGGGCCTGATATCGTGCAAGGGTCTCGAGGACTCTGGCATTGACCGAGCTGAAGAAGATGGCCCCGCCGATGCCTGGCTAGTCGAGACCGCAGGCTTCGCCGGTTGGCTTGAAAATGATGGCGCTCCCAGCTGACTTGTTGACGGTGTTCCCTATACGGGTGGTGTCGCACTTCCACACAGGTTAATATCGCCAATTATTTTCGCCGACAAGTCCAGCTGGGTCATCCATAGCTCCTCGGCCTTGTCTGGATCTACCTCCTTCGGGTATCCAGCCTCTAGGCGCTTGAGATCGATCAAGGGGTAGTGAGCACGTACCATGCTCAGCACATGTGCGCCTGTGTACTCTCCTGCCTCCTTCATGAACTCCTGGAACCATCCCCATGCCCTTTGGCATCTCTCGATCAATCCTAGCTGCGGCGTCCTTGGCACGTCCTCTGCTAGCGCCGGATCGATGAGGTTAAGGACTGGCAAAATGCCCGTTGCCACCTCCTGGCACCGGTTTTTCCAGGTGTCACGATCCTTGGTGATCTCTTGGCATTGCGCCTTCCAGTCATCACGGTCTTTTATCATGGCCTCTAGATGCTTCTTCGCATTAATTTTTATAACTACAAACCACACATGCTGTTAAGACGCTTTATTACGCCAAACTATGGTAGGCAACAAAAATGAACAAAGGGGTTTGGAAAACTTACCTTTCAGCTCCTTTGTCATCATGGTCGTGTGGTCCCGGAACTGCAACTGGTCTTGCGCCAGCTTTCTATTGTCCTCTTTTAGGTGATCACACTCCACGACCGCACAACTGTTCTCCTCTCGGAGACGGACCACTTCGGCTTCTAAGCCTGCACTACAGCTGTTACTACCAACAACGCAACAACACTTGTCAGTAGTCGTTGTGATAAAATGGCTACTTACTTGTTCTTTCTCGCTCTTTATTACTGAGCTGGGCGACCAGGTTCTTGTTCTGGGACTCTTGCACCGTCTTTTCATGATTGGCAGCTTCGAGTCGCTGGCGCAAGCGTTCCACCTCTGCCGTCAGCTCCTTGTTGCTTGCAGCGATCCCCTCGATCTGGTCGAAGCATTTCTTGCGATACCTTGCGGTCTTCATTAAGTCCTGTGTGCAGATAGCTAAGTAAGACAGCTACGACTAGACAGCAAGATCAGGGGGTGAAGCGAAGCTTACCTGCACCTCCGTAACCAGCCGTTTGGCCGCTCGTTCAACTTTCTTGGTTTCTTCGACCTCCAGGATTTCCTCATGGACAACCCATTGGCCGTTCCGCCAACATGACACATACACATGTTGTCGCTTGTCCTATGGATGGCCCAGGACCTCCTCCACTTCGTCCTCTTCGGGCTCTTCTTCGGGTCTCGGTGCTGGTCCGGCGTTAGCAGCTTCTGCGATCACCAAAGCCTTCCCACGGGTTTCAGCATCGGTGAATATGGGCTGTGCTCTCACCTCCGGTTGTTGCTCCTCGGTTTGCTCCGTCACCCTCGACGCTGAGGTGTTGCCCTCAGCAGGTCTAACGCTTGGAGCACTCGTGCTCGGCTTAGTTGGTCCCTCGACCACCTGCTCGGGGACTGTTGTCTGACTGCTCCCTTGCTGAGGCCCCGACGGATCTTCTGCTATGGCTTCCTCGGTGGCTGGCTACTGGGCAGTCTGCTCTGAACTTATTGGCGGAGCCACGCAACTTTCGGCTAGCTGGTCTGGACTTTCTGTGGACGCCGAACTAGTACATCCGAGAAGAGTTTAGAAGGCAACCATATTCAATACAAATTGCTAACTTATAATAAGGTTACAAATACTTACATGTTAGAAGCGTGGAATGATGTGGCGAAGGCGCGTCTCTTCGGCTGCACTTGCTCCATGTGCTGTGCGGGTGACTCCTGGTCTCCCTCTACATCCAGCACTATCTCTGGGCCTTGGTGCTCGACCCCTCCGCCGCTTGTCCTTCGCGCTGCAATGGTCGGTGGTGTGCTCGGTCGGGTTGTCGCTTTCGTCGCCGGTCGCGTTCCTTGCCTAGTTACTCCCGAGGTTCACTCGGCTGCATCCTTCACCGACGTCGACGATGTGGGTCCCATAGGCGCGGATGAGACACCTTGCCCCATCGACTCCAGTTGTTTCCTCCTCTTTCGAGGGACAAGTCGAAAGGTGTCTGCATCCTCTCCCTCCTCTGCATCATCGTCCAACCAGGCAAAAATCGCCTGTCGACGTTTGCTCGCCGGTCTCTCCTCCGGGCCTCCCTTGGGCTCGTTAATATTTAGCGCCCCCCCGGTGAGCAGGGAGGTTGCTGATCTTTTCTTCGACTGTTTGGGCGCAGCCGGCCGCTTACCAGCGGCTAGGGCCGCTGCCTCCTCTCCAGCCCCGAGCACCGCCCAGTCGACGTCCTCGTCCTCGATATCGATGCTAGTCTAGGTGGTGGGACCACCTCCTTGTGGCCACTCCACTCCAGGGGGTGGCGACACAAACACTGTCGCTCTATCCCGACCATTGACCTGGGTAACAAAAATGAGTGCACACAGTAAGTTTTCGTTTTTCCTACCATAATATAAAACTATGGGTACAGGGCAAGATGAGTTACCTTTGGGGGAGGTCGGGCAAGCTTGAAAGCGTGCTCGATGTCGCTCAATCTGGCATAA
Source organism: Miscanthus lutarioriparius (assembly GCA_904845875.1). Lineage (NCBI taxonomy): Eukaryota > Viridiplantae > Streptophyta > Magnoliopsida > Poales > Poaceae > Miscanthus > Miscanthus lutarioriparius. The sequence continues at coordinate 35,933,159 of CAJGYO010000011.1, read as the reverse complement.
TTTGGATCAGCTAAGTTAAATAGCTCTCCAATTCTGGCTTTGACTTCGATTTTGTCAAGCGCCCCCTGCCTCATCCTCGTCGGGTCCGCGCTACCTTGATATTCATAGCCAGGATGTACTCTCCTCTGGCAGGGCTAGATCCGTCGGCTGATGAAACTCCTGACCATGCTCGGACCATCCAGTTTTTTTCACGGGATCATTCCAAATATTTCTGGAATCTGTTCCAGGTGCTCGGGCTTCTCTGACCAGCTTGTCCTCTTCTCCAGAATGTACCCCATGTCGCACAGTGTGATCGTGTTCGGCTCTTCGTGAATGTAGAACCATTTCTTGTACCAGTCGTCAAGCGACGTATTCCATGGGCAGTGCAGGTACTGGGCTTTCATGCCGTCACGGAGGTTGAGGTACACACCCCCGGCTATCTTCGAACCGCCGCTTCCTTTCTTTCGCAGATAGAAAAGATGGCGGAAAAAATCAAAATGGGGATGGAAGCCACCATATGCTTCGCAAAGATGTATGAAAGTGGCGACAAGGAAGATCGAGTTGGGATGCAGATTGCAAATCCCAATCTCATAGTAAAGACAGAGCCCCTGAAGAAAAGGATATACCGGAACCCCAAATCCCCATTTAAAGAAGTCTTCGAACACCACGATCTCACCTGGTTGTGGATTGGGGTACCCCTCGCCCTCCGGCGCACGCCATCCTGCGAGCTCCTTGTTGTGGAGTACCCCCATGGCGACGAGGTCTTCAATGGTCTGCTCATTGCTTTTCGATTTCCACCATTCCTTCGCCATGACCCCTGCATTCTTCTGCGCATCAGTTTTCGCCATGACTCTGGCCTTGCTGGTGAACGGGAAAATGGCGGCGGATTGATTAGCGGCGATTTCGGATGTATTAGGGTTGGCGAGAGGAAGAAGAAAGCTACGGTTGCGAATGGCAATGGGGTTCAGTAAATAGTAACTTACCTATCCTATATTGTATTTAACCCAAGAGTTATGCTGTTTCGTCTGTCCGGGATTCTTGGGAGACGTGCGCATGCGCCGCAGACGGTTGTTTTCATAGCCTCGAGATCTACGCCAATATATGCGCCTCTTCGTTGACAGTGTGGGAGGGCCCATGCTGACGCACCTACTGACAGGTGCCACGCAACTGTTTGCTTGACAAAACAGTATGATGTGTTATACCCATCTACTTTTTTGACCAGACGTGTCAGATTGGACTTGACAGAATAAGTAAATAAATAAATATATAAAATAATAGTACAAGTGACATATAGTTTTTTGCCACACTTTTTGTGCTTGGGGATTGTCCCGACCACCCCCGTGCTCGCGGACTATCGCAACTATCCTTGTGCTCGGGGACTGTCGTGACTATCCTTGTGCTCGGGGACTGTCGTGACTATCCTTGTGCTCGGGGACTGTCGCGACTATTTTTGTGCTCGGGGACTGTCCAGACCACCATCGTGCTCGGAAACTATCCAGACTACTCTTGTGCTCGGGTACTGCCTCGACCACTCTCTAACTACAGCTCGGGGACTTCATCGCTCGCTCCTTGACTTGTGTTCGGGGACTGCCTCGACCACTCTCCGATCATAGCTCGGGGACTTCGCGTCTCGACTACATGCATTGGCGACTGCACTGCTCTGATTGGGATATTTTTCTTCATTTGACCTTGCTACAAAGGCTGATATCTCGCCCCAAAGAAGCTCGGGGACTACATCGATGACGATGCACCGCAGTGCATCTCGTGACGCTTGTAATGACGATTAGATTTTCAACTTAATTAGGAATTCTTTTTAGACCCTGGCACCACGTGCCTGCGTCACCTACTACCAGGCTCGGGGACTAAGTGGGCACACTTCACCTTGCGGTGAATGTGTTTATTTTATCGACCCTTACGCTCTGACTGTTGGCCATAACTGCTATTGTATAAGGGTCACTTACATTTCTTTTCAGAAATACAAGTGGGCACACTTTATCAGGAAAGAATTCTTTTTCTTTTTTCTTTAGAGCACCATGCATTCTTCGGACAACCGGAGTCTTCGGCTATAATCGTGGTCTACTGCTCTCTGTTCTGACCAGAATACCGGCACATTCGCTTGGTCAATATTTCAACCAGTTGGAGATGACATTAAGACGAATCGCATTAGCCGAAGGAGATTAAACGGCGTGTCGCAGCATAATACATGGAGCTCGGGGACTAGCTGTGGGGGTATTAACCCCTATACCCTTACGGCTAGGATTGGGCCGGCCCGGACCAGAGGGTCTGGCCCACTAGTAGATGACGTCCGGCCCGGCCAATTTGCTTGGAGTCCCGCGCAAGGAATCAAGGCAGACTTGGAGATCAAGCAAGATCCTGGTCGGTTAGAATAGGAATCCTTATCCGGCCACCTATGGTAATTGTAACTGGTTAGGATTAGTTTCCAGATCTGTAACCCTGCTCCCTAGACTATATAAGGCGGGCAGGGGACCCCTCTCAAAACATCTCTCATTGACATACAACAATACAATCAGACGCAGGACGTAGGTATTACGCCTTCACGGCGGCCGAACCTGGATAAAACCTCATGTCCGTCTTGCGTCACCATCTTGTTTGTAGCTTGCGCATCTGTCTGCCGATAATCAACTACCTTGGGCACACCCCTGGGTAGACTGCCGACCATATTTCGTCGATAGTCTTGAACTCAGATTTTTTACATTTTAGATTCTTGTGGCCATTTTTGTCCCAGTCAACCCAGCTCCAGCAGCTGATTTCAAAAGATGATGATTTAGTCGCTATGAACTCATGGCCAGAGACTTTTGAATTTAGTGCCAGTTCATAGATGCATAAATAAAAATCAGTAATATGTTTCCTATTTCTTCACTCAATCCTAAATTCAACCAGTTCACTACTATTATTACTAATATAAGATGATGACTCACCAACCATCGGTAAGTGAAACAAAATATAGTGATAAGATTCGAGAAAAAAAATGTGAAATGAAGAAAGCGTCACCAGAGTAGTAATAGTCAGCCAACATTTTGTTAGGCTCACCTCCAAACTGCACGGGGAGAGATCCGGTGGTGGCGGGGGCTGTGGCCAAATTTCAAAAATTAGGAAACCCTAGATGAAGAACAAATTTGAGAAAACATCAAATTTGTGGTGCTGTCCATACCTCAACGTCTCTAGAAACGTGGACTGGGAGGGAGAGGCAAAGGAGGATGGCCTGGTGCCCGGCGGCCTTGCCTGGTGGTCGCCCCGGTTGGCTGGCCCGATCGGCCGCTGCGAGCTGGCCCGGCTGTAGCTAGCACGCACGTCGGGACACGTGCGGACACCCGCAGCCGGCACCACGCCTTCCGCAGCGTCACCGCCACCTCCTCCGCCGTGCTCGTCCTCCGTCGTCGTGGGCGTGAGTCCATCACCTCTGGCGCTTTCGGCAGGCCGCGGGGAGACATCAGCGGGGAAGAACACAGGGGGTGGGCGGCCAATCAGGGAACCTAAGCGGGACCCCCTCCTCCTCCTCGTCTGCTCAGCGCTGCTGCTGCGCCTCGGATTCCACCGCCGAGGAGGAGCAGAGCCGCGCCTTATGGCCACAGGAGGGAGGAGGAGGTTTTAGGGGAGGAGGAGGAGCGAGGGCGACGACGATGTACGTACGGCGGCGGCGAACGGGAGGCGGAGATCCGCGTCGAGGCAGAGAGAGAGAGAGAGATGCGAACGGACGATGTTTCATTTTTTTCAAAAAAATACAACTGCACCAGGGATGGAACCATGGGGCAACCGAAATCAACGCGAGTCTGACCTACAGGCGCATGCGCGTGGGAGATCCGTGGGAGGGCGATGGAGGGCAGACACACTAAACATGAGCTGTCGGATTTGGATGTGTAATGAGAGAGAATGGCTAAGAGACAATCTGGTGCATCCGTTTTGATGGTGTTATATTTTCTGGGTATATTTATGGGTGTGGGTGTAGCATAGATCATGACTGTGGAGCAGGCATTTGTTGTGTGACTGTAGATTTATTCTAACTGATGTATTATAGGGTGGGGTAGATTGGTCAAATTTTTAAATAATGATTTAAAACACTTTTCCAATACCAAGAGCTCCAGCTTTGCCTGGATGTTAACCTGTGGTATAACAGCGTGGTAGGGCCACCTATAATCTATTTTTCTTCTTGGTCTCACCTATGGCATTGTCGTTGCATCATCAGTCAGATCGAATCTCCTCTATTGAAATTTACGCTGAATATGCGGTGAGCCATGCCCACCTGCGCTGTTGTTTGGTTGCAGCTTTAACTGCGGCAGCCATGGAATCTCACAGAAGAAAACACGCCACAAAGTGTGGCGCCAGAAAACGCTGCCGCAACTGCGGCTCGCCACAGCTCGCCGCACTTCGGGCGTGGCCAGGTGTGGCCGATATCCAAACATGCCCTTAGCCATAGGGGAAATATGAAAAGACATTAAAGTTGTATTGTTGGACGGTTACAAATTGCGATATACTTATAAGAGTTTTGAAAATACTATATACAGATGCACGTACGCTCATGCACCTCTCTGACTCTATATACCAATTGGGGCCGTGCTTCATTGATTTGATTAGAAATGATCCATTGAATTCAGCCGATCTGATTTGATTCGCGCGGCGACCCTGACGGTCTTATTTTTTGTTCATGTAGCTAGATATAGATACGGCCGTGGGGGTTAGAAAATGCGGCACGTGGATTCGAATTCGATCTGCCTACCATTACAATGAAGTGCTTCGTTGGTGTTAGTTTGTCCCGGTGTAACAACTTGCAACGTGTGTGTGTGTTTTGGATAACTAACGTGTGTGGTTGGGTCAACTGGGAAGTCGCTAGGGCTACTAGTATATATATAGGCATAGGCATCGCGTGCGACGGTGTGCTATTTCTTTTATGCATGTTGTTAATCTGAAACTTCGAAAATAACCTTGACAATGTTCATGGGCGTGCTCCGCCACATCTATGTGTAGAATCTCAATCACTAAATGAACTACTCATGAGATACTAGCTCATTGACCCGTGCTTTTCTATACGAAGAAGTAGTTTTAGTAGCAACAAGTGGTAGAAGTTTGTGAATAAATCTGATGCGCATATCTAAGCGACATATCTCTCTCACCTATTTGTTCATTTCGTAGCTTGGTTAGTCTATCCTCCCTCTGTCTTTGTTAAACATGTTTAAGTTTGACTAGTTTATAGAAAATACTAACAATATTTGTATCACCATGTAAGTTTATTATGAAATTAGATTCAACAATCTATTTAATGATACTAATTATGTATCATAAATATTAATATTTTCTTATATATATTTGGTAAAAGTTGAGTATGTTTGACTTTTCGAGAAGTGAGGACAGTTGTTAAAAAGGGACGCGGGAGTATACGTTTTTCATCCGGATTCTTAATCTCTCTCATAGAATTGCACCACGTATATTCACCATGTTTTTTTGTCGATGAAAAAACAACACTTAGCTTGAGCTATGCAGTTCGCGTTGTATCTCATGTATCATCCATCCAAATTTTAGCTTCCAGATTTCTATCTTTCGTCCTATTAGAGGCAAATAAATCCAACCGAGAACATAATTGGGGCCATTTGGACATTTGCATTGCATGATATGGATTTCCTTAAGCTTTTTACGACTAAATGTTGACCACTATTTTTTTATTATACTACATCCACACAAAAATGAGTCAAATCATCTTATATTGACTAGCACTAGTACACAAACGGACTGTACTCCCGGTTGGGAAACCCCCTTCAGTCCCGGTTTCCCAACCGGGAGCAAGAATGCGGGACTAAAGGACCCCTCTTTTAGTCCCGGTAATACCAACCGGGGCTAAAGAGGCCTCTCGGTCTGGCCACGTGGGTCAACCCTTTAGTCCCGATTGATATTACCAAGACTAAAGATTTTCTTTTTTTTTTCTTTTTTTTCTATTTTCAATTGATGATTCGTTTTGGTTTTCGAATAGGTTTTCGAATACGCATTCTACGCTGCTAATAATATACGTATTCTACACGTTTATAATGTTTGAACATTTTGTACAAACTAAAGTATGAAACTAACGTATATATTACATGCATATGCATATATTGTACGTTATTTTATGTATATATAATATGTATATATATATTACAAATAAAGCTTGCATTGTATATTCTATTATATGCTTGGGATAACAAATTCACTTCATCTGGTTTGGCTTACATGTTTCGTTCACGTCATTGTAGAACTCGTCGGCGGGCTTTAAGACCTGGTCATTAAGAAATCCTGCTATGGTCTCTTCAATTGCTTTCAGTTGGTCACGTCGTATGACTTTTTCCTTCAACCATAGAGTCTTCAATAAAAGTTAAAGGAAAAGTATATATATATATATATATATATATATATATATATGTGTGTGTTGGTCACGTGATTACTTATATATATATGAGCAATAAAAGAAATTGTGAATATATGAATATATTTATATAACGTACTTTGAGGATCTCTGCAGGAGTTCTTTTTGCGTACGCCATGATGAACTCGCAAACATAGTATCCGCAGTAGCTGTTCCCCTGTTCTTGCCTCAGACCCCACTTTTACGAGAAAAAAAGATCCGGTGAATTGAAAGCATGCATGGTGTTAATTGAATTATATATATATAAATTTAGCTAGTACTTACTTTGTGTGCGATTATATCCAGTGGCGCTTTGCAATGTTTCATGTGGTGTTCCTCAATGAAACTTTTCCAAGCACTGCGCCCAATAAAATAAAAAAATTAATTTGGCCTTTAATAATTGTTGCAGTTAAGAGATCGGGGTATATATAGTTGCTATAGAGACCAAATTACCCTTGGATAATATCTATCATGTCTTGGTACTCTATTTGCTCTTTTATTAACGAGTCTAAGATGCTCAACCGACTATTGGTCATATCGATGACCATCAATATCCAGTGATTGTTGCATATGTTTTTATACACAAATATGATCGACATTAACTAGAGTCAACATATATATATGGGAGATACCTTAGCTAGTAAGCAAATAATTGAACAAATGTCTATATGATCGACATTAATTATTTAACACTCACTTGAAGTTGTAGGGGAAGAGTATGTCCTTATTTTGTTGGTTCACCAAGAACCTCATGAGATTTTTCTCGAGTTCAGCTTTCCATTGAGGCAGGGGATTAGGGTGTTTGAATACGACATTTGGATCAACGAAACCAACATCATTATCCTTTATCTTTCTGAGTTCTGTCATCTCATATCTGCATATATAAAAATATAGTATGAGGATATATAATTTATATATATACATGTAGCTTTATATATACACACTTTAATAGTAGAAAATAATCACACTTACAGACAATAGAAGCTAATGACACTTTTGTCGAGAGAGTCCGGGTGGCATAGTTGGTGTAATTCTAAAAACACGACATATATAACGTCATCGCCACGGAAGTAATGTTGGTTTCTAACTCTAACAGAAACAAAGTTCTCTCCCCGATCACACGCCGCCATATACCACTTGTTTAGCAGTTACATTTGCGTACCCAGTTCACCTAAGGCATCAGGGTTGTATAGACTCTTTCCATGTTCAAATTTCTTCCAAGAATCCACTTTTGGAGCAGATGGTACTTCAGCGAGCACTTGGGCAAGGTCCAAACCAGTATCCTCTTAAAATCGAGCTAGGTCCTCAAAATCGACGTCCAGTAAGTCTAAGTTTGAACCATATTCATTACGAATGACAAAAGGGGGGACTGATTGTTGCGATTGTTGTCTGAGTTGTGCAACACCTTTCCCTACTCTAGTCTTTTTCTGCGCCGCCTCAAATGACTTGGTGAGAGAGCGGTCGTAGTCCGATTTTGGCAGGATCTTTTGATATTCCCATTTTTTCTGCTCCACCTTCTTTCTTACTTTTTCGAAGAAACTGTTCACATCTTACATTTTGGGAGGATCTTTTGAGATCTGGAGGTAGGTAGAAGTACGGTTTCTCCGGGTTCTCCCTCGCTTCTCGTTGCTTTCTTACTTTTTCGAAGAAACTGTTCACATCTTTTTGTACTGCAACATTTAATTCCTTTTCACTTTTCTCGTAAGACAGTTTTTGAGGAATAACTGGATTAGAGGAGGCTTTCTTCTTTGCCGGCTGGTGGGCCAATGACTTCATTTGTGGGGCGGACAATTAGGAGCTGGCTGCTTCTTGGTCATCAAGGGACGTGGGGCAGCCGTTGGAGACCTCCTTGGAGGCGATGGAGACCTCCTTGGAGGCGTTGGAGACCTCCTTGGAGGTGGCGGCGGTGCCACCTGATTGCTCGGAGCACTGTGATGATTTGGCGATTGAATAATTGGACTTAGGTTGGCGGAGACCCCGGAAATAATGATGTAGCGCTTGCGCCATAGTATGAATGTCTTCTCTGCTTCTCCTAGAGTCTTCTCCCTATCATCTCCTAAAATGTCAAGAGCCAGATCACTAAAACCTTTGTTAACTCTATCCACTGAGACGCTAACATATCTAGGTGGTATTATTGCCCCATGGATTCTTGGTGTCTTGGTAGGATCTGGAGGAGAAAAAACACCGAGAGCCACCATGATTGTGGCATTTCCTTTTGGAATATGTAGCTCACATGATGTAAACAGTGCAGTGATGTCATCCACGGGGAAACGTAGCATTGCGTCATCTTGATTTGGCAACTCCATGGAAGCGCATCTGCTTTTCAACTGATCAGGGGGCTAATATTAATGTTGATTCCTAGATCTAATGCCTGCCTTTGGGCACTCATTGCTATTTGCACTTAATTTATGATTTCGTCCAACATTCTAGCTTGCATGTCTTTTTCGCGCTCCTGTGCTTGATGCAATGCCTCCCGTGACTCATGAACATATTCCTCCAACCTGTTGATCCGCACTGCTTTCTCATCCTTCCTTCTCTGTCGGCTTCTGTAGGTATCTCTGTCGTTAGGGAAACCATGCTCCCAAGAAATGTTCTGTCCTAAACCTCTCGTTCGGCCACTGTGTTCAGTAGTCCCGATGGCATACGTCAGTTCATCCTTCTCTCTATTGGGCCTGAACACACCAACAACTTTAGCTTGTAGAGCATAAGAAAATCTTTATGTTGCTCTTTTGAGTTTTTGGCCATGAACCAGCTTCCCAGTCTCTAGGTCTAGTCTTCCTCCATGAGCGAAAAACCAATTCTTCGCGTGTTTAGGCCAATTAAGTGATTCTGGTGTGATACCCTTGGCAAGAATGTCCGCTTCCATTTTTTCCAATTGGGAATGGCAGTCGCGTAGCCACCTGATCCCATGCCATGGTAGTATACCTTCTGTCGAGCATTCTCTTGGTTCCTTCTCACCCGTTCCTCACCCTCTTCCGATATCTTGTCCTGTACAAAATCATTCCAGTAGGGCCTCAACTTCACGAGTGGGCCCCTAGTATTGAAATTGGGCATTAGGTTCTTCTTGACGTATTTCATGTATAGGGATTTCTTGCAAGTTTGAAATTGTGTGGCCATCTTCTTCATAGCCCACTTTCGAACTAGCTCCTTCAATTCATCATCGTTGATATCATCATAATCATCCGCTTACAACATGAAATGTTGAAGGATATCATCCCAAATCAAATTCTTATCAAGATCAGAGACAAAACTAACATGAGGCTCGTTGATCTTTTGCTTCCATTCATGTGCACTGATTGGAAGTCTGTCCCTTACAAGGCACCCATAGTGTTGCACGAATTTCCTTGCATGTGGACCAAGTGGTTCGCCTGTCTCGATATTGAATTCCAATATTATGTAGCGCCCCTCCAATGGCTTTTTTGGGCCTCGAATATTTTTGCTTTTCGCCGTTGTGGTCATCGATCGAGAGGGCTACGTATAAAAAAGAATAAATAAATATCATGTGTACACATAATAGATGATAGATATTCAAATATATATACCTCGCCAGTATTTTCTTGCACAATATTTTCTCGGTTATTTTTGAGAGCCAGGTATTGACTCCCGTCATCTACATCCTGCTGGTCACCATCGGCAAATTGAGTGCCGGTGTTGATAATATCCATCATTTCTTCATCCATGTTGTCTCTCGGGGCAGCCATCTAGCTTTTACACCACTAGATATATCTATAAAAAATAAAAACCATATATCTATAAAATGGATCGAGTCATATGCTTAAAATTATAAGATGTTTTGCTTTTCGACATACATTGTAGTCATATTGTATATATAAGTACATAACAAAATTCACGTATCTAGAAAAATCAAACCGTATTGTAATTTGAAATATAGGGAGTAGATTCTACCCGAATTGTTTCGCAGGGGTGAGACACAATTAAACGAATGTCGTCATGTATGTCTTTGTTCTATCGAGATAATTTTGGGGGAAAAATGAGTCAAAATATTAGAATAACTGCATTTTTAAAATGAAATTCTAAATGGACAATGTGAAATGCATCTCGAGATGACCTAACAATCATAGCAAAACGGAGGGAGTTGCTCAAAGAAAAGAGCAAAACGAAGGGAGTAGTTCTCTCATTGTTCTCATGGCCGAACAAGTAAGTAAATATTGAAATTCTTTAGGTTCTTTCTCTCAGAAAAAAAAACTTTATAGGTTTCCTAGAAATTTTGTTTTCCATCGGAACAAAATTTTCTACCTTGAATACAGTAGATTCGCACTTTGTTATAAAAAAAATTATCGCAACATCCTAAAATTCACTAGCCAGTGCGACCAGCTAGCTGTGCCATCCTAAAATGCGGATACGATGCGCACGTTTTTTTTGTATTATCTACGAAAAGGTGGATAAAGAAGAACAAGCGTCGCAACAGAAGTTTGAACAAAACTTCTCCCTCCTTTTGCATTGTCGTCTACTCATCTTGTTCACCGTAGTCCACTCCTCGGCCCTTAATTTGCTTGCCTTGGCCACCAACACGAGAAGCACCGGCACGCGAAAGAAACAGTGTCGGTCGCTTGGGGGAGTTGAGACTTGTGGAGGCCCGGGATCGTGAAGTTGGACTACATTTCCGACGCTCGTTTCCGACGTTCGAGGCGGGCTATGACTACGGCCATGGCGTAGCAGGCAAAATCGCGCAACAAAAATTGAAGAGTTACAAGATTGCCGGCACGAGGGCTCGGCACACGCATCCATCCGATTACCCGGCGACGGTGCGGCTGGATAGCCGGAGACGAGAGCCACAGAGGCGCGTGCGCTCTCTGGTGTGGATGAGGACGAGCGAAGTGGTGGCGGCGTCAGCGGAGACCACTCTCGACCCAGACCCGGCGGTGGCGGCGAGCTTGCGCTTGAGGGAGCAGTTCCAGGGTTCTTGACGGCATTGTCGGTGCAGCCGGGGAGGAGGCGCGCGATGGCGACCCAGCGGTTGACGAGCCGCGTGTGGGCGCGGACGATGGCGGCGGCATCCTCGGGCGTGAAGAGTCGGCGCTCCGGTGAGGACGAGCGAGGTGGGCCGGGGACGAGGACGACGCGCGCTCCTGGATTTGGTTGGAGAAGATGAGGGGACGGCGACGAAGATCAAAGCGAAGCGTGGCGGCGGTGGCGCGGCTAGGCCTGGATCGATCGGGCGGCGGAGACAGAGAAGAAGAGAACTAGAGAAGGGAGAAGGGTGTGGTTTTATAAAAGGGGTCCTTTAGTCCTGGGTGAAGCCAGGGCCCCAGACTAAAGGTTCTTTAGCCCCGGGTGATTGTTAGAACCGGGACTAAAGGTATGACCTTTAGTCCTGGGTGTAGCCGCGGCCCGAGAGTAAAAAGGATTTTGGCGTGCCGCTAAAACGTAGCCCACCTTTAGTCTCGGGTGGTTGATCCACCCAGGAGTAAACGTGGGCTGCAGTTGCCAGTTTTCAGAAGTTTTTCCTTTTTTATATATTTCTTTTATATAAATATGCAGAGAGTTATTAATTGCCTAATAAATAAAATATTATCCAAAAAATTATAAAAAAAATTCCTGAACTTGGTTTTGTATTATTATACACAACAAAAATTTGTAACATAGACTCTTTTGTTTTACTGTATAAATATTTAACATAGTGTAAATAATAATTACAATTTGTTCCATGGAAAAATATACTACTTGATTAAAATAATTAAAACTATTGCTTTTCGACAGGAAATTAGTTTTCACATCTTATTAACGTTGATCATTTGGTTTTTCATCACATATTCTCCACGGGAAATCCACCGTCAAGCAGAAAATTCATTTAAACCGTAGAAAATATGAAAACACAACAAAAAAATCTAAAGTCACAATTATTACATAATAGGTCTAATACATCACCATATCAAGCCGGGACTAAAACAATTTTTTCACTAATTTTTTCACATCAGATGCATTGCTTTTTCTTTTTGCTTTGTGCGACATGGAAATCCCATCATCAAACACAAATTTAATCTGAACATAGAAAAAAAGGAAACACCTAATAAACATCTCTGAATTCACAATTATTACATAATACCTCTAATACACACTATTAAACATCACTATATATATCAAGCAGGCACAATAGTGAACTTCTTCTTAACGTATTTCTCTTGGTTATGATCGCGCCGTAACCATGGAGTGTCCTCATTATTTAGCTGGATGCTTGGGTCTTTGTTCACTGTGAAGGGTGGAATTTGGTCATCCTTTTCATAATCTTCTGATATGTCTGACTTTTTTTCAATTCCAACGATGTTTCTTTTCCCTGAAAGAACTATGTGGCGCTTTGGCTCATTGATTGGGTCGTTGTTGTTTTTCCCTCTCTTCAATTTTGTAGACATGTCATTGACATAGAACACCTGATTCACATCCTTGGCAAGGATGAACGGTTCGTCTTTGTACCTAATATTGTTGAGGTCCACGGTTGTCATTTCATACTGGTTGTCGACTGCTACCCCGCCTCCAGTCGCCTTTACCCATTGGCACTTGAACAAATGTACCTTAAAAGTAGGTGCATAGTTTAGTTCACATATCTCCTCTATGCGGCCATAATATGTTTGCTTATTTCCATTAGGGTCGGTGGCATCTATGCGGACACCACTGTTTTGCTTGGTGCTCCTTTTATCTTGGGCTACTGTGTAAAATGTATTTCCATTTATCTCGTACCCTTTGTATGTGAGGATATGCCACGATGGCTGCCTAGCCAACAAATATAGTTGCTCATCAATACTCTCATCACCCTGACATTCTTTTCGCAACCAGTCGTTGAAAGTTTCCATGTGCTGACGCGTGATCCAAGCTTTAGACTTCTCTGGAAACTCGGATTGGTGCAACTCTTTATATGTCTCGATATACGGATCCACCAAGGAGGAGTTTTGCAGAACTATATAGTGTACTTTATTAAAATAATTGTCCTGCATACCAAAATATGGTTTCTTCCCTAGTGTCCCCTTTCCACTTAGTCTCCCCTCGTGTCGTGATTTAGGAACACCAATCGGGTCAAGGTTAGGAATAAAGTCAACACAAAACTCAATGACCTCCTTTGTTCCATAGCCCTTGGCGATGCTTCCTTCTGGCCGAGCACGGTTGTGAACATATTTCTTTAGGACACCCATGAACCTCTCAAAAGGGAACATGTTGTGCAGGAACACAGGACTGAGAATGCTAATCTCCTTGACCAGGTGAACTAGGAGGTATGTCATGATTTTAAAGAAGGAAGGAGGGAACACAAACTCAAAGCTGACAAGACATTAAACCACATCATTCTATAGTTTAGCTAGATCCATTGGATCGATTGCCTTCTGAGAAATTGCATTGAGGAATGCACATAGCTTCACGGTGGCTAGACATACATTTAGAGGTAGAATTCCTCTTAATGCAACTAGAAGCAATTGCGTCATGAGCACGTGGCAGTCATGTGACTTTAAGTTTAGGAATTTCTTCTCTGGCACATTTATTATACCCTTTATATTCGAGGAGAATCCAGATGGTATCTTGATGCTTGCTAGGCATTCAAACATGCTTTCCTTCTCTTCTTTGCTAAGAGTGTAGCTGGCAGGACTTAAGTAATGGCGTCCATCATCTGTCTTCTCTGGATGCAGGTTGTCTCGTTCTTTTAAACACCGTAGGTCCTATCGTGCTTCAAGTGTGTCCTTAGGCTTCCTATACACACCCATGAAGCCTAGCAGGTTCACACAAAGATTCTTCGTTAGGTGCATCACGTCGATTGCGCTACAGACCTCTAGGACTTGCCAATATGGTAGCTCCACAAATATGGACTTCTTCTTCCACATGGGTGCGTGACCGTCGGCGTCGTTCGGAACAGGTTCGCTGCCATGTGCCTTTCCAAATACTACTTTCACATCCTTAACCATATTGAGTACATCCTCACCAGTTCGGTTGCCCGGCTTGGTCTGGTGGTCTGCCTTACCTTTAAAATGCTTGCCTTTCTTTCTTAGGGGGTGATTCACAGGAAGAAATCAACGATGGCCAAGGTACACGACCTTTCAACATTTTTTCAAGAATATACCTTTAATGTCATCGAAACAGTGCGTGCATGCATTATATCCCTTGTTTGATTGTCCTGAAAGATTACTTAGAGCAGGCCAATCATTGATTGTTACGAACAACAATGCTCGCAGGTTAAAGTGCTCCTGTTTGTGCTCATCCCACACACGTACACCTGGTCTATTCCACAAAAGTAGAAGTTCTTCAACTAGTGGCCTCAGGTACACATCGATGTCGTTGTCAGGTTGCCTTGGGCCTTGGATGAGCACTAGCATCATAATAAACTTACGCTTCATGCATAACCAGGGAGGAAGGTTGTAGATACATATAGTAATAGTCCAAGTGCTATGACTACTGCTCTGCTCCCCGATAGGATTTATACCATCCATACTTAAAGCAAACCTTAAGTTTCTTGCGTCATTTGCAAACTTCAGGAATTCTCTATCAATTGCTCTCCACTGGCACCCATCAGCAGGGTGTCTCAACATATTGTCTACCTTACGATCTTCTTTGTGCCATCGCAACAACTTTGCATGGTCTTTGTTTTTGAACAGATGTTTCAAGCGTGGTATTATATGAGCATACCACATAATCTTGGCAGGGATTTCCTTCGTGGGACGTTCGCCCTCAACATCACCAGGGTCATCTCGCCTGATCTTATATCGCGATGCATGACATACCGGACATGCATCTAACTTCTCGTACTCCTTGCCACGGTAGAGGATGCAGTCATTAGGATATGCATGTATCTTCTGGATTTCT
The DNA here is from genome assembly GCA_904845875.1 of Miscanthus lutarioriparius. NCBI lineage: Eukaryota > Viridiplantae > Streptophyta > Magnoliopsida > Poales > Poaceae > Miscanthus > Miscanthus lutarioriparius. The sequence goes on along the minus strand of CAJGYO010000011.1, from coordinate 35,917,993 downwards.
AATCTCAAAGGGTAGACTACCTGTTTTGCTTCGTACGTAGTGGTGAGCAATTCGTTATCCTTCAGAAGCATCTTCTTTTGGATTTTCAGTAACTCCCCAAATCCCTTGTCAGATACACCATTCTTTGCCTTCCATTGCAGCAATTCCAGTGTGGTACCTAACTTTTTCTGCCCCGCATCACAAGTTGGGTATAGCAATTTCTTGTGATCCTCTAGCATGCGCTCAAAATTGATCTTCTCCTTTTCACTTTCGCATTCGCTTTGTGCGTCATGAATGGCCTCACCAAGATCATCGGCGGGCTCATCATCTGCCCCTACCTCTTCTTCAGCTTCCCCCATTGCAGTATCATTGAAGGCACCATATTCAGTAATAATGTCATCATCGTCCCATTGTTCTTCTTCACCTTCTTCCATTACAACCCCGGTTTCTCCGTGCTTCGTCCAACAAATATAGTTTGTCATGAAATCCGACTTCAACAAGTGTGAATGAAGACTCCTTAAGCTAGCATATTCCTTTAAATTCTTACATATGGCACATGGGCAGCACATGAAACCATCGCATTTGTTTGCCTCGGCCACACGTAAGAAAGAATGCACGCCCTCAATGAACTCTTAGGAGCGGCGATCAACATTGTACATCCAATGCCGGCTCATCTGCATTACATGACATACATACCATATTAAAACCTAGAACATAATTAGTTAATTATACGACATGTATGTCACCACACAAGGTATTAATTTATGAAAGTCTTGCTACAATGTAGACAATCCCAACTACCACTAAAAAAACTAAAGCTAAAATATACTTCAGCAGCATAAGGATTTCGCGACCAATCCCAACTAAAACAGACAGATCATGCATTTGTTCAACATCTATGGGCTTCTTCCGTAGGATCACTGCCTCATCAGCTGCCGTAGCCGCATGTGCAAGAGAGTTTTGCACGTGTTCAATATACTCTTCCTCCCAGTACCAGCCTGAACATCCAGTGCCATCTCACTAAAATTAAAACAAAAAATTAGAACTTTAATCACAATTATCATGAAAATAAGTATAAATTAACCATAATCATCAAATGCGACAAAACAACTCACATTGCGATCCGGACACTTATAGAAGATACGGCCCTTGTTGGGACTCTCCTTCCTCACCCGGTACTCCATCACAATTTTCTCCTCACACTTGCCGCATGCAATGAGAGGGAGGTCCGGCCTCAATCGCTTTGAAACCCGATGAGAGGCCGAGGACCCAAAAGCAGTTGCCATCTACTCTCTATACTCATTTTTAATATAATATAAATTTCTCATTTTATAAACAAATAAAATTAAAAAAACTCTAAAATTCTCTATATCTCTAAACCATGAAGTGTGCTATGCATGCTAGAAATGAAAGCTGAATATTAGTTTTGAATAACTACTTTAACCTTCCTTCATCCAAATATGCAAACTTTAAAGTGATTTTGAGCTTAAATGGCTTACAAATAAAAAAATCCACCATAAAAAACCACATATATCTAGTCTACAAAATGAGATATGCTACTAATAAAACATGAGAATATAAAGTTGGTAACCTTTAGAACTGAAGAATCGATTGAGGAATCGAAGAAATCTTATGATTACCGGCGATGAGGAAGAAGAGAGGCCGACGATATGAAGCAAGAATACTGAGCTCGAAGTGACTCGGGCTCGGGATGGAAGAAGGGGTATATAGGAGGGGACCTTTAGTTCCGGTTGGAGACAGCAATCGGGACTAAAGGTCCCTTTCTAGTCCTGGACGGAGCCTCCAGCCAGGAGTAGACTTTTACTCCAGGTTGGAGGGACCAACCGGGAGTAAAAGTTAATCTTTAGTCCCGGTTGGTAGCTTCAACCGGGACTAAAGGTCCCCTGCAGCAAAAGCCTGCCGCAGTAGCCGTTGGGCAGGGACCTTTAGTCCCGGTTGGAGCTACCAACCGGTACTAAAGGTTTCTCTAGTCCCGGGTGCGAAAAATACCCGGACTAAAGCTAAATTTCAAAGTGGATCAAATGTCGTTTCTCTACTAGTGAAGGTTTATAGAAAATATTATATATTACAATTTATGTCACTAAATATGTATACTATAAAAATATATTTCATGAAAAACATCTATTGATGCATATCCCATGATAAATATTAGTATTTTGCATATAAATTTGGTCAAATCGGAGGTGATTTGACTGAGTGCAAAGCTAGAATTGTATGTTTTTGGATGAAAGGAGTATTGTCAAACGCAACAAAATCAGCATATAAAAAATAATTTGATTATGAATCTATTATTGATAATAGTCGTTACAACTTGCGTAGCAATACCAGCAATGTCAAAAAAAAACTTCAATAAAAATGGAAATTGGTATATCCATGCATTTTTTTTTCTTAAAAAGGACGAAGTACTTGCAATTAAACTATAAATGTTTGTTTGGCGGTGGAACATATGCCCCAATTTTTTTAAGGTAAATATGAAATTGCATTATTTTTAGTGATGCACACAGGTAGAACCGTAGAAGTCTCTATCTTTTCACATACACGTACGACTTGTAGACAGCATGTCAGCGTGCAATGCCATCTTATGTGTCGACCGTGAATACGAAGTTAAACCAATCCATTCATTAACAGCGGAGATACGGTATACGTACATGAGCAATAACACTGTACAACTGCAGCGTATCAGCACACAGACAGAGCCGAGGCCAGCCGTTTTGGATTGTTTCGCCTGTTGGTATCGCCCCGCGGCTGCTGCCTCCCCCCTCTTGTTCTGCTACTGCGAAATCTGCAGCAATCGACAGTGTACCGCGTCCTGTGCGCTGAACCGGATTTGCATGCGATACATTTGAATAGCACGACCAAAATTTGATGATACGAGATAGTGTCAGTAAGTACCATACACGTACGAAAAGGTGCTGGATAGGAGTATTCACGACAACACGATTCATGGGGCTTCATTTAAAGCCTGTTGGATACGAAACATATGTACGAAGACGTGGATCTTTTCCAATCTACAAAAGTAAGCTAGGCTTTGTTTAGATTGCCTCAAAGTTTCAAGTTTTTTTACTCTCTTTCCATCACATCAATTTTTGGACATATACATGTAGCATTAAATGTAGGTAAAAAAAGTAACTAATTGCACAGTTTAGTTGTAAATCACGAGATGAATCTTTTGAGTCTAGAAGTTTGTCAAATACAAACGAAACGTGCTACAATATCCAGATTATAAAAATTTGCAATCTAAACAAGGCCCTAATGTCCAACTGTGTAGGGTTCCATGCATACTCTCTAGGGTTCCATGCATACTCTCGTACAATTTCATTTTGTTATAATAGCCAGCTATTGTATTAGCATATATAACCTTTTTAAGATCTACCACTATGATATTATTACTGATTACTCTGTCTGCCTCAAAATAAGACACGATTTGGTGTGGTCTTTAAGAATACATTTTGACCTATACTCTGCCCATAAGTCTTCATCGTTTTAGCTTTTGGCGCAGTGACCAAGGAAGCAGCGCAGGAGCACCAAACGAGCGCCCGTTTGCGTTTAGTTTCAAAAATACTCTCAAAAAAGTGCTATAGTACCCATCACATCGAATCTTGCGATACGTACATGGAGCAGTAAATGTAGACGAAAAAAAACTAATTACACAATTTGGTTGGAAATCGCAAGACGAATGTTTTAAACCTAATTAGTCCATAATTAAACATTATTTGCCAAATAAAAATAAAAATGTTACAGTACCTAAATATCAACTTTCTCTCCGACTAAACACAGCCTTAATCGTCGCGGGCACAGCGCATACGAGGAGTCACAGGCAAGGAGTAGCCACCGAGCAACGAAGGAGCAATAAATGCAGCGAAGGAGCAACAAATGTGCAGCACCTACGAGGAGCTGCGGGCGCTTGGGGACAAGCTGAAGTCTCGATGTAATACGATGGAGATTATGCAGCAATAAATCGACTTCAGAGTTCAGACAGGTTGCCCTTAGCTGCTTTTTTATAAGAAAAAAATGGGGGAAAAAAGACACATGCATGGCTGCAACTCAATTGGTTATACTCCCTTGGTTATATTTTTTTAAAAGTACACAGTACAACATAGACGTCCACAACACGCATGCATCCCTCCAGTTTTCTAAAAGAAGTCATTTTGGACAAGGCTTAGGTCAAACACGGGGAATACAAATCATGAATACCTTTTAAGTTGTTAAGTTTGGAAATATGAAAACTATATTAATACATTTGTCTTGAAAATAAAAGTATACATATAGCACTTTTTGATAAAAACTTTTATTAAAATAAGAAGTCGATGTTGTGCTTTGGAGATTGTGTCGCAATCCAAAATGACTTTTTTTAGGAAGCTGGAGGGAGTACTCTCTCTATCAGGGTTCAAAATTCGACAAAATTTCACTGATTTTTTGTGAAATTCTGAGGTAGCCAATTTTTCACACTAATGTATGTGTCTTATGGTTAATATATAGCTCTAGGCTCATATTTTCTATTGTTTATGTTTCATAATCTTTTACTCAATGTCATAAATAACCATGCTAATATTTTGTTTAGGTCTAAAAGCTTTATAAAATCATATCTCTTGTTGAAGTCAATAAAAAATTTCAACTATTTTTTTGTGAATTTCAGTAATTTCGCGGTGGCAAAAAAATTGAATACCAAAATCGAAAACCATGGTCTCCACACAAGAAGTTGACCATTCAATATTACTCCCAGTTGTTTCTCAGCCATATCCCTTAATAAATCAACTTATGAGTTGTTCAAATCAAGTTTTTTAAATTCGACTGAATTTTACTTAAAAATACTAATAGTTGCAACACGAAATTGGTATAGTTAGATACAATATGAAATATATTTTCACATTATAGTTTTTCTAAAAGGGTATTATAGTTTTTATTGTCATAGATATTACTACTCCTTTGTATGAAATTGGTCAAATTAAAAAAAAACGGTTTTAAAAACTATAGAAATTTATTTTTAGTTATTAAGGGGGGAGGGAGTAGACTCCAACACTAAGTGCTCCTGCTTTGCCTGGATGTTATCCTGTACAGATGCACGTAAGTTCATGCACATCTCTATAAGCATTCGTGTATATATATGCTCACAACCAATTGAGGCCGTGCTTCATTGATTTGTTTAGGAAGGCTTCATTGAGAACGATAGTTAAAAATGAACGGAGGAAGCATATGTTTTTCATCCGGATTCTTGATCTCTCTCATAGAATTGCACCTCCGTGTGTATTCACCATGTTTTTTTGTTGAAAAAGCATCACTTAGCTTGAGCTGTGCAGTTTGCGTTGCATCTCATGTATCATCCATCCAAATTTTAGCTTCCGGATTTCAACCGTCCTCCTATTAGAGGCAAGTAAATCCAACCGAGAACAAAACTGGGGTCATTTGGACATTTGCATTGCATGATATGGATTTCCTTAAGCTTCTACGACTAAATGTTGACCACTATTTTTTTATTATACTACATCCACCAAAAAATGAGTCAAAGCATCTTAAATTGACTAGATTTATAGGAAATATTATGTATTACCATTTATGTCACTAAATATGTATAATATAATAAAAATATATTCCATGAAAAAAAATCTATTCATACATATCTCATATGATAAATATTAGTATCTTTACTTATAAATTTGGTCAAATCTGAGGTGATTTGACTGAGTGCAAAGCTAGAATCGTATGTTTTTGTAGATGAAATGAGTATTGTCAAACACAACAAAATCAGCATATAAAAAATAATTTGAATATGAATCTATTATTGATAATAGTCGTTACAGCTTGCGTAGCAATACCTGCAATGTCAAAAAATTTCAATAAAAATATGAAATGTTTGTAAGTTTGGCTGTGGAACACTTGATGCCACAATTTTTTTATGGTAAATATGAAATTTCATTATTTTTAGTGATGCACAGGTAGAAGTCTATATTTTCACAATTCACATATACACGTATGACTTGTAGACAGCATGCCAGCGTGTAGTGCCATCTAGGTGAAATGGTAACAAGCGTTTCGCGCTATACGCTTACTTGTACAGTGTTTATGTATGTACCTTTGCCCTTCGGCGTCGTTCGCTTCGCTGAAAAAATAAGTCGAAACACTGTTCCGGCTGATTTGTCGTGAGAGAAAAACACTGTTCCGGCTGAAAAAACAAGCTGAAAAATATGGATTATAACCCAAGCCAACAGGCGGATGCGTCGACCGTGGATACGGTAAACACGTACATGAGCAATAGTACTGTACAACTGCAGCGTATCAGCACACAGACAGAGCCGAGGCCAGCCGTTTTGGATTGTTTCCCCTTGTTGGTATCCCCCCGCGGCTGCTGCTGCGAAATCTGCAATACTAGACAATACACTGCCTCTGTTCTGTTGCATTCATTTGGCTCTGACAGTGTACCGCGTCCTGTGCGCTGAACCGGATTTGCATGCGATACATCATATATACGAACGAGGCAGGTTTAGATCCTCGGTTAAAAAAATAATTAATTACACATATTGCAACTATTTTACGAGACGAATCTTTTAAGCCTAATTAGCCCATTTATTTGACAACAAAGTGCTACAGTAAATACATTTGCTAATAAATTAGGCTTAATAAATTCGTCTCGCGGTTTACTGGCGTATTCTGTAATTTATTTTTTTATTACTCCCTCCGTCCCAGGATACAAGGCGTAACTGCTTTTTTTTCTTAGTCCCATGATACAAGGCGCCTGCACTTTAACTCCCACATGCAACAACTAATGCAGGATCAAATCTGACTCCTGGGCTCCCTCGGGAATGCATTTGTGCAACATGCATGCATGAATGCTGGAAGCTAATTGGCTAGACCGTTTCTGCATGCACGCATGCGGCATCACAGTAAATTGGATGGAGAACCAAAACGCCTTTAATGTGTAGGAGTTAATTTATTTATTGGTCTTGGTGCCAAAGAGAATTGCGCCTTCTATCTTGAGATGGAGGGAGTAGTATCCAAACATCCCATGTGACACCCCATATAATATTCGACGTGACACCCCAAAACTTACACCATCGATCTAAACTAAGCCTGAGTAGCACAACCAAAATTTGATGATACGAGATAGTGTCAGTAAGTACCATACACGCACGAAAAAAGGTGTTGGATAGGAGTGTTAGACCTTTAGGATCAATTAGGAGTAGATCAGTGGGTATAACTTCACTAGAAAAGTATAACAAAGAGTTCTTCATCCTAGGACATAAACTAGAGGGGGGGATAGAGGGATCATACCATCGGGCTTGGCGGATACGGAGCTCGCCATGGACAGTGTCGGTGAAGGGGTGACAATGGCTCTCGGCGACGGTGTAGACGATGGACATGGCGCAGGGGCGGCGGTGGAGCTTCCTGTCGCCGTCAGCGCCCCCTCTCTATCAAACTAGGGTTTGTAGGAGGGGTTTGTGGCGGCGGTGAACCTCGTACATCAAGCCCCGGCACCCTACCCCTTTTATATGGCGCTGCGCGACGAGAGCCCACCAACCATGAATTGGTTGGGCACCCCCGATCAGGGCGCCGGATCATGGCCCGACTCGGTCGTTGGACCGAGTCGGAGGAGATCAACCTCACATACCCCCCCTTGATCTCAACTTATGACTTAAACTTAAAATACTTATCTATTTTCCCATTCCATCACAGATTAGCGCATAGAGCGTGTCTCATCACAACGGTTAGTACTGTTAGATTAACAGCTACAATACACCTCTCTGCTTTGAAATAGATTCTCAAGTAGGCCTTTATTGTACAGAAATCATAGGCTTTCCCGTAAACCCATGCCAGCTAAGTGTTCTCTGAACACATTGGGCGGTATGCCTTTTGTAAGCGGATCCACAAGTATTTTCTTTGTACTTATATGCTCGAGACTAATAAAATGATCTCGGACTTTGTCTTTCATAACATAAAACTTTATGTCAATGTGTTTGGCAGCACCACTTGACTTATTCTTGTGAGCATTACATACAGCTGGCTCATTGTCGCAGTACAACTTGAGTGGTCTATGAATGTTGTCGACCAGTTTCAACCCGGGAATAAATTTCTTTAGCTAGTTCACCTGCCCTGTGGCCTCATAATATGCTATAAACTCGGCATACATCGTGGACGATGCAGTGACAGTTTGCTTAGAGCTTTTCGACGATATAGCTCCCCCTGTGAGAGTAAATATATAGCCTGATGTGGATTTTCTATCATCTACATCTCCCACAAAATCTAAATCTGAATACCTCTCTATATGTAGGGAATCAGATCTTCTGTACATTAGCATGAGACCTTTTATGCCTTGCAAATAACGCAAAGCTTTCTTTACCATTCTCCAGTGTTCTATTCCTGGATTACTCTGATATCAGCCAAGTATCCCGGTAACAAAAGCTAAGTCAGGGTGTGTACATACTTGAGCATACTGTAAGCTTCCTACAGCTGAAGCATATGAAACCGCTTTCATTCGATCGATCTCATATTGGTTCCTAGGACATTGGAATTCTCCAAAACTATCGCCCTTGGCTATAGGAGCAGGTGAAGGCTTACACCCATGCATATTGTATTTCTTTAGAACCTTTTCTAAGTATGCCTTTTGCGATAATATAAAACCCCCTTTCTTCTATCTCGGTGAATCTCTATCCCTAAAACAAATGAAGCTTCACCAAGATCTTTCATATCAAAATTTGAGGACAAGAACTTCTTCGTCTCCAGTAGTAGATTAACATCACTACTAGCGAGTAAGATATCATCGACATACAAGATTAGGAAAATAAATTTTCCATTCTTGAACTTTGTATAAATACAATTGTCCTTTACATTCTCTTTAAACCCAAACTTCCTTATCGTTCCATCAAACTTTAAATACGACTGTCTAATGGCTTGTTTTAATCCGTAAATGGATTTCTTCAGGCGGCATCCCATACGTTCTTTTCCTTCCACGACAAAACCTTTTGGTTGTGCCATATAAACATTTTCATCCAAATCCCCGTTAAGGAAAGCCGTCTTTACATCCATCTGATGTAATTCTAAATCGTAATGTGCCACTAACGTCACTATGATTCTAAAAGAATCCTTACATGAGACTAGAGAAAATATCTCATTGTGATCTATTCCTTCTCTTTACGTGAAGCCTTTCGCCACAAGTCACGCTTTAAATCTTTCCACATTCCCTTTGGATTAATATTTAGTTTTATAGACCTATTTACAGCCTACTGTCTTGGCTCCTTTAGAAATTTTTTCTAAGTTCCAAACTTTGTTGGTACTCATTGATCTCATTTTATCTTGCATGGCTTCAAGCCATTTCGACGAGTGAGCGCTTCTCAAGGCTTCTTCAAATGAGGTGGGATCACCCTCCATTTGAAATTCTTCGCATTCATAGACTTCGTAGTCATCAGGAATGGCTGGTTTTCAAGCTCTTTGAGACCTTCTAGCGGCCTCATTAGTTGGCGCCTGTTCCATATGGGCTGTTGTTGCTCTTCCTCATGTATGACAATAGGTTCTATAGGATCCTAAAGGACAGGTTCCTCATGTTCATTTATCGTTGCCACGGGTGAACTAACAATAGGTGTTGTCACTACAGTGTCCTGCACTATTGGTGCAGCAGCAACAGGTAGCGAGAAAAATGGCTCCTGAACCATCGGAGTGAGCATGTATACCCACTTCTCCAAAAAGTTAATTTCTCACGCTACCATGCTCCCCCTGACCATCTCATCCTCCAAGAACACAGCATGTCTGGTTTCTACAAACTTCGTATGTTTGTTAGGACAGTAGAAACGATAACCTTTTTATTTATCTGGATAGTCAATCAAATGGCAACTGACTGTCTTGGAGTCTAGCTTTTCAATATTTAGGTTAAATACTTTAGCCTCAGCTAGACAGCCCCACATACGTAAGTGGTTAAGTGAGGGTTCCCTTCCTATCCATAACTCATATAGTGTTTTAGGCACTGACTTGCTGGTACTCGATTAAGAATATGAATGACGGTTTTTAACGCCTCCATCCACAAACTTATTGGTAAAGTGGAGTAATTTATCATACTTCTCACCATATCTATTAAGGTACGGTTGCATCTTTCAGCTACTCTATTCTGCTGAGGCTCACCCGATGTAGAGTATTGGGTAACTATGTTATTTTCCTATAAGAACTTTGCAAAAGGTCCAGGAACTTGGCCATATGGGGTATGTCGACCGTAGGACTCCCCCCATGGTTGGATCTTACTATCTTAATCTTTAAATTGTGCTAATTTTCTACTTCAGCCTTAAATACCTTAAATTTATCCAATGCTTCTGATCTTTCCTTAATTGGATAAATATAGCCATAACGAGAATAATCATCTGTGAATGTTATAAATGAATCATAACTATCCACACTTTTCACAGGAAACGGACCACATATGTTTGTGTGAATTATTTCTAAAATTCTTGTGCTTCGTTTGGCGTCTTTCTTTATTTTCTTAACATACTTTCCTTTAATACGATCAATGCATTATTCTAAATCTAAAAATTCTAATAGCGGAAGAATTGATTCTTTAATCAATCGTTCTATCCACTCCCTCGAAATATGGCCTAAACGACAGTGCCATAATTTTGATAATATATCATGAATTCTCTTCCGCTTATTGCTTACATTGATAGACGAGGAGGCATTCTCATTTTTAGTGCTCACAATATTCATATTCTCACAAAGTGATAATAAATAAAGCTTCAGAAGGCAAGACCAATACACTTATGATTAAACATAATCTTACATTATCCATTACCAAAATGACAATCATATCCATCATCGTCTAAACGTGAAATACCTATTAAGTTTCTACACAAAGAGGGTACATAAAGGACATCTGTAAGCTTAAGTACAAAGCCATCATTTAATTCTAATGGGAGTTCTTTAATGGCTTCAACTTCAGCTTTGACTCCATTTGCTACCTTAATATGTCTTTCTCCTCTTTGTAGGGTCCTCCTCATATGGAATCCCTATAATGAATTTGCAACATGAATAGTTGCACCTGAATCAATCCACCAAGTAGATTTCGTATAACTTAAATACAATGACTCATCTATAAATGTAATAATGTCCTCACCTATTCTCATCAGGTGCTTTAGGAACTCTGGATAATCCTTCTGGTAGTGTCCAGTCTTCTTGCACCATCTGCAGGAGTCCTTGTCTACTTGAACATAATTGGATTTCTGATGGTGATCTTTCTGTGGGGCCTTTCCTTGTGACTTAGAAGAGGTGCTATTATCCCATTGAGGTTTCCCTTGTGGTTTGTCTTTCTTGTTATTAAAGTTCTTCCTTTTATTGTCATTCACATGGTTGACGGGGTCACCATGTGAGCTCTTAAGCCTCTTTTCTTCTTGTACACACATGGCAATGAGCTTCTCAATGTTCCACTTATCTGGCTGTAAGTTGTAATTAACAACAAAGGTCTCATACTCTTTGGGCAAAGATGTAAAACTTAAATGAATTAGGAACTCATTCTTGAGCCCCAAGTCCATTGGCTTGAGCTTGGATGCCGTGTTGCTCATCCTCAATATGTGTTCTCTTATCCCTCTACAAGTGTATTTCTCATTGACTAACTTCTTACTAAGTGTGTTTGCATAAGCCTTTGAAGAGCTAGTAAACTGACTCTCCACCTTCTTGACATACTCAGTGGCGGTGGTACATTCTAGGATTGATCCCCTTATTGATCCTCAATGGAGCCCTTAATCACCATCAAACACTTACGGTTTGAACTATCCCACTACACACGATTAAGGTCGTACTTCATTCTTACTGATGCATGGTCACGCTGTCGAGTAGCGAAAGCTGCAACAGTCTCATTTTCTGCCCTCACCGGGTCCTCAGGCTCAGTGGGACATGGAGAGATAAGCGCTAGATCGTTGTCGGACAACGCAAGTGCTATCTCAAGCTTCTCTCACCATACGTTATAGTTGCTTCCATTGAGAGGTGAAATGGACGAGATAAACATCATTGGATTGTATCCTGAAAACAACATCAGAGAAAGTGAGAAACATTTGACACAATAATTGCATGCCGTAATTTAACGTTGGTCAAAATTAAAACATACAGTGTGCTTCTACATCAACTCAACATCACCGTTGGGCAGAAATAGAACTAATGCATAAAACTCATAAATAAAATTTATAATATTACTATGATCAACTTTGGTCAGAAAAATAGCAATATCATAAATACAACATTCTTCTACATTAATTCTATATCACCGTTGAGCAGAAATGGAATTAATGCATGGAAAAACTCATGAATCAATTTACAATACTGTTATCATTGACGTTGGTCAGAAAATAACAATATCATAATTTAACTTAAAACAAATCAGACTACTCCTCCAATTAAAATTTTCCCGTTGGTTCAAATTTTAATTAGAGGGTAAACATATTCATAGCAACAGAAACATTATATTAATTTATTCTACTTATTCAGAAGCATTTCAAGGTCCTCATTTACTCTCTGAAAATTCTAACATGTTGGTGCAAAAATTATCAGATATTTAAACTTACTTTGACTAAAATTCATCAAAATTTGCTTCTGAAAATAATAAAACTTGAAACAGGCTCTTTTGTTCATTTTGGCCCAGCCGAGGAAAACCGGCCCGCGGCCCATCTGCCCGCGCCCAGGCCGCAACCTGGGCCTAGGGCGGGAAAGTGTTCTCCCACCTGGGCCATATCCAGCCTAGGCAATCTTGGCCGTCGATCTCGAACAGACGGTCGTCCGCGCTCCTTGGAGAAACAAAAACCGCCCGACCGTCTTTCTCACCCAAACCCTAGCTCATTCTAACTCTCCCTCCCCCTCTCTCTCAGCGCACAGCGGCGTAGCTGCGGCCACCCGAGGCGGCCATAGGAAGCAAGGAAGGCCGACGCTGTCGCAGGCCCCCTCGCCGGCGCGCGCGTTCGCCTGAGGGTGAGCGCGCCGCCGTCGAGCGGGCTTGTAGTGGTGCCCTCGGCCGGAGCTCGAGCGTGCGGCAACAAGCGGCGACGGCTTTCTTCTCGCATGCCGGTGAGGCGGCGGCGGATGCTTCTTCCCACGCAACGGCGGTGTCGATGGTGGCCAGGAAAACCAAGTAGGTTCCTCCCCCTGTCCGTCCTTTCCCCTTCTAGGGTTAAGGTTAGGGTTGGGGTTTCAACCCGATTCGACTCGATTCGTTTATCTCCTTCTAAATGTTGAAAACTGATACTACCTCGGGCTAGATCTACAACCTAGGAGGTGACTGATACCATTGTTAGACCTTTAAGATCAACTAGGGGTTGATCAGCGGATGTAACTTCACTAGAAAAGTATAACAGAGAGTTCTTCATCCTATGACATGAACTAGGGAGAGAGGGGGGATAGAGGGATCAGACCATCGGGCTTGGTGGATGCGGAGCTCGCCATGGATGGTGTCGGTGAAGGGGTGGCAGTGGCGTCCCGGTGGCGGTGTAGACATGCGTGGCGCAGAGGCTGCGGTGGAGCTTCCCGTCGCCGTCAGCGCCCCTCTCGATCGGACTAGGGTTTGTAGGTGGGGTTTATGGCGGCGATGAACCTCGTACCTCGAGCCTCGGCACCCCACCCCCTTTTATATGGCGCTACGCGATGGGGGCCCACCAACCATGAATTGGTTGGGTGCCCCCCGATCAGGGCGCGGGATCAAGGCCCGACTCGGTCGTTGGACCGAGTCGGAGGAGATCAACCTAACAAGGAGTATTCACGACAACACGATTCATGGGGCTTCATTTAAAGCATGTTTGGATACGAAACATATGTACGAAGACATGGATCTTTTCCAATCTACAAAAGTAAGCTAATGTCCAACTATGTAGGGTTCCATGCATACTCTCGCACAATATCATGTTGTTATAATAGCCGGCTATAGTATTAGCATATATAGCCTTTGTAAGATCTACCACTTTGATATTATTACTAATTACTCCCTCTGTCTCAAAATAAGGCGCGATTTGGTGGTCTTTAAGAATACATTTTGACCTATATTTCGCTTATAATATACTCTCTCCGTCCATAAGTCTCCATCGTTTTAGCCTTCGGTGCAGTGACCAAGGAAGCAGTGCATGAGCACCAAACGAGCGCCCGTTTGCGTTTAATCGTCGCGGGCACAGCGCATACGAGGAGTGGCAGGCAAGGAGTAGCCAAGGAGCAACGAAGGAGCAATAACTGCGGCCAAGGAGCAGCGAAGGAGCAACAAATGTGCAACACCTACGAGGAGCTGCGGGCGCTTGGGGACGAGCTGAACCTTGGTCTCGATCTAATAAGATGGAGACTCTTGGAATTTTTTTTTGCTCAGACGATAGAGACTTTGTGGATGGAGGGAGTAATTTATAGGAACAAAAGTTTGATGTTAAGAAAGTATTTAGGAAGGAGGCATGAGTGCCGACAAGGAGGAGGGTGGCGCGGTCACGGGCGGCAAGGATGGGATTTTTTTCAACACTCAACCGAACTGATTTTGATTTCAGGGGGTGTTTAGTTCCCCCAATTCCAAACTTTGGCACTATGCAAAAAGAAGATTCCCCGTCACATCAAACTTGCGGTACATGCATGGAGTACGAAATATTGACGAAATCAAAAAAATAATTGCACAGTTTGGTTGTACTTTGGGAGACGAACGTTTTGAGCCTAATTAGTCAACGATTGGACAATTATTACCAAATAAAAACAAAATGCCACTGTAGCTAAACGAGGTCTCACATGTAAAGGGCGCGGTCAGCAGAAGCGCGAGAAAGAAAGCAGTAAGGGAATCAATTATTTGGGGCGGTTTGCTGATTTTTCTCACCATGTGCTTGTGAGAATCGGCTCCAAATAGGACCTATGCATGTATCTGAGTATCTGTGTTACGCAATTTTTCTTAGTTAAATATTTCTGTGCAAAAAAAATCATATCTTTCTATAAAAATTCGCTAAATTAAATGGCCTCTGCTATAGTTAATTAATTATAGTTTTTTTTATATCTTTTATTTTAGAAGAAAAACGCCGTTAAGTATCATAGTTTGCTATTTACAACATTGTACAATGGTATCTCGGTTGTCACACGTAATGGCGGCATTATAGTAGGAGTACAAAACACGGGTGAGAGTGAGATCGTAACGTCAGTAGTACTAGTACGCTCGATCGACAAAAACCTGCGCCTCCAACGCGTAGTACTTGTCGCAACAGGGCAAGATCGCAACTCGCAAGCCTTCATACGCAGCCGGACAAAGCATTGCAATGCGTGCACTGCAGCCACGCATGCATGTCATGCATGCATGCTGGGCCGGGGGCGGCTACAACAACGATGTCGATCGCGTGTCGTCAGCGCATCCACAACGACCCCCGATCGAGGCCCTGCTGTTCATGCGCGGCGCCGTACGACGGACACAGAGAGGCCTCCCAAGGCCGCGGCGTCCGGCGGCCACGCGAGGAAGGAGGAGGAGGAGCTCTGCCATTTTTTGGCTGCGAGCGCGTGGACGCTTGCGAGGAAGTGCGATCCGAGGGCAACTGCCTGCCCTACCGGCGGTACGCATGCCGTGAATACAGTCACGCAGCGCGTATCAGAGATTCAGAGCCTTCAGAGGATCCCCGGCGCAGACGAAGTCGGAAACTGGATACAGATTGCACGTCCGGCTCGCACATTCCTGCTGATCATCTGCATCATGTGGACCAGCGTACGTAGAGTTAGGAGCCTAAGGACCATTGGAGCGGGGGGGTGAATTTAACATACAACATCCTTAATCATGCACGTATTTTTAAGATTATACGAGGATGCCATATATAGCTACCATTAAATAGGTTGTCTTAGAGTCAGTGACTAACTACCACGGGTGGCCTGAATTAGAATGGAGGGAGTAGTTATTAAAATAATAGTTTCTATAGGAGTGGGAGGGAGAGAAGTTAAAAATAAACATTATGCCACTGGGTATTCTACCACAACCTTTAATAGTTACAAAAAAGTAACTTTTGCATTGAAGTTTGATGAAGACGAACTTTACACTAAAATTGTAGGGCTCAAAGGATCTACAACTATGTAGTTTATAAGTTTTTATCTGAAATTATTTAGAATACCAAAATTCTTGTACATTCTTAGATTCTAAAGTTCAAAAAATATAATTTCCAAATGACCTCGAATGGTCCATACAAAAGTTGCAATTATCA
This sequence comes from Miscanthus lutarioriparius, assembly GCA_904845875.1. NCBI lineage: Eukaryota > Viridiplantae > Streptophyta > Magnoliopsida > Poales > Poaceae > Miscanthus > Miscanthus lutarioriparius. Next base: position 35,901,854 of record CAJGYO010000011.1, on the reverse strand, counting down.
GCGCGATCAAAGACCTAGTTAATATTTGTTTATATGTTACAGTCTTAAATATATCTTTTTATTTTCTTATACTTCAAAATTCAAAATTTAGAATTTTTAAAATATAAATCCGTCTTCGTCACTTCATATGCATAAGTTATAAATTTATTTATTACTATTAAGAGTTAGGATAGAATAGCCATCGACATAACGATTACTTTTAACTTTTCTCTCCCCTCCACTCTTGAAAATTATTATTATTATAGTTATAGTATCTACTCCCTCCGTTTCAAATTATAAGTCGTTTTGACTCTTTTGGTACATCCATTTTGCTGTGTATCTAGATATAATAATATGTCTTGATACATAACAAAATGGATGAAAAAAAAAACTAAAACCGACCTATAATTTAGAACGGAGGGAGAAAGAGCTAATTGCTAGCAATACCAACATTGAAGGATGCCCTACATCAAATTTACCATTGGAGCAATGGCAAGAACACCCCTATGGGCTTAGGGCCAGTTGGTTTGAGCTGCAGCATTTAGCCTTTTGATTTTCTGACTTTTGGCTTTTGTCTGTTGCCTTTTTACTATTGGATTTTGTAATAAATTTTGAGCTTCCCTGTACACCAAAAGACAGAAAAAGCTGCTATCAGTGTGCTTTTCAGTTCTTAGTTCATTTCCTCATAAGTCAGTTTTTTAGGTTTTCAAAAGCTAGCTCAACAACAGGACTGTTTGTTTGAGCTTTTGGCTTCTAGCTGGTAGAAACCAAACAAAAGCTCAAACAAACTGTTCTCCTTATCTAGTCTCAGTTTGTTTTAGTTTATTCTCTCTCACAGAATACTATTGAATTAGCCGAAATCAGCCGAAAGTGGATCAGCCGAACACCTGCATATCCTTAGACCATGTTTGATATGGCTTCTTCTGCTTCGTCTTCATCTATCGCTCTTTCTCCTCAGCAGAAATAATTGGGAGCTAGTGAAATTGTTAACCTTTTTATTTCACAAGCTCCGGCTTCTTCACCTACTATGGAAAAAAGCGGATTAAGCTATCCAAAACATGCTCTTAATATAGAAAGTCTATCGAGACTATTTTCTTTAAAGAAAAGGTCAGGAGTACCAATTTACTGCAATGTGTTATACACAAAACTTTGTTCGACTATATTATTTAAATCATTTTTAGAATTTATTAACAATATAAGATACTCAAAAGGAGGCATTTTTTGATAGTATAAGTTATGCTTGACAATTTTTTATCCATTATTTTATCGTTTGATCAATAAAATAAGTCTCCTTGTTAATTCACAAGGGCTAGAAATTAGCACATTAACAATTGAAAATAAAACTAAAGTACCTCCCTACATAATGATAAATTACTCACCGTGTTATCAAGCAAAAAAAATTTCCACGAAGACCCTTATATCTATTTCTCTATTACTAACACATATTATTATTATAATATAGTTTCTTTATGTTGGCTAAGTGATGAAATCTTTGTCTTTAAAAGGAGATTCAAAGTTTCAATTTAAATTATATTTTGATAATAAGTATAATATTAAAAATAAACATAGTCCAATATAAGAGTTTAAACATTATATAAAGAAAAGTTAAAAGATAGTATCTAAGGAAGGTGTAACTTTTTTTTTTGCGAAACAAGGAAGGTGTAACTTGTAGAGGCAACGGTAAACCTTTGACATTTGGTGCTAAAAAGGAACATTGAGGAGCTATTAACATAAGAAGAGGATGTTAAAGTGAATTGTACAACATGTTGTGGACCAAGTAGTTCGGGCACATCCGCCCCGTAATTAAGCTCAAGGTAACCAACCAATAAAGAAAAATATAGTGAACAAATCACTCATGAAAAACAACTAATTGTGGTTACAATAAACACTAATGAAACCATTAAATTTAGTTTAGGATATGGGACTCAAATTGATTGAGAAGAGTATAAACTAATAAGTTGCATAAAACCGAACATATATTGTCGGTGCAGAAAGTGACCAACACGTAAATATTTGTAGTTTTGCCGTACGTTGTGGTCGGAGGTGGCCTAGCACTCAATGACACAGGGTTTATACTGGTTCAGGCAACGTGCCCTACGTCCAGTTTGAGTCGATCGGTGACTTTATTCCTGAGCCCAGGTGCTCGAAGTTTGCAGTGGGGTTACAAACGAGAAGGAGAAAGATGAGGGGTACAAGAGGTCCGGTCGGACTCTGGTCAGAGGGGCTGAGAGCAACGAGAGCTCCGATAGGTGTTATGTGTTCGAGCGTGTGCTCGAGGTTTGAACCTGGTGGTTCTGTTGTTGTGTGCTAGTGAACTTGATCGATCTGAATCAACTGAGGCCCTGTTTGGTTGGGCTTTTGGCTTTGGCTTTTGGCCCCAAAAGCCAAAAGCCCAACCAAAGAGGCTGTTTTTGGAGGGTGCTTTTTCAGAAGCAGCTGCTTTTCCGTAGTTCATTTTTGAAAGCTGGGTTGACCCTGCTTTTGACTTTTGGCTTTCTGCTTTTCGAAATTGGTGGAATAAAAAGCTCTTCCATAGTTGTTTCAAGAGAGATAAAGATAAAAGGTATATTTTATACTTGTTTAACCAAACAGCTTTCAGCTTTTCTACAGCTCACAGCCCACAGCAGCTTTTCCACAGCTCACAGCCCACAGCAGCTTTTTCCCACAGCCACAGCTCAACCAAACAGGGCCTGAGCTGTGTTGGAGAGAGCGCATCCCCTTTTATAGATGAAGGGGATGGCCTTACAAGTGAGAGGGAGAGAGTGCGTATGCTTTCTAAGTCTTGTTGCCCACGCCGACGAGTACAGGATGATGGTAGGCGCCCACAATACTGTTTGATGTCGCACGTGGGAGGTTGCGTTATCTTCTTCCGGTATGGCAGATGTCGGTGCCTGCCACACTGTTGATACCCAGAGGCATGCGAAGGGTTTTACCATGTTTGTCGGGTACGGTAAATGTTGGCGCCCACAACACTGCACAACACTGTTGATGCCCAGAGGCATGTGGGGGAGCCTTACCGTGTTTGTCTGGTATGGGAGTTGATGGCGCCCATAACACTGTAGGGGAAAATGTCGGCGCCTACAACACTGCTTGGGCTCTGTCATGTCAGGGAGGTCGTAGAGTACTGTCCTGCAGGTGTACAGGGCATGTTCCTTGGTATTGCGGTTGACTTGAGTGCCCTGCCTTACTTTCTTCGTCCGTCCCCTGGTTCTTACCGGGCGGGCGTCCCCGGTCGGTTGGTCCTAGTCGGCTCTGATTGCGCCAGTTAGAGAGGAGCTGTAAGCAGGGGTTCAGTGCATTCCCGGTCGGAGAAGCGGGTCGGAGCCGACAGTGGTGTTTGGCTAGGCCTTCCGGTCGGAGAGGCTGTCCGGAGGCGGGCTAGATTCTGAAGCGAGCGCTCCGGTCAGAGAGGTGGGCCGGAGTTGGAAGCGGGCGCTGTTCCTCCTCGGCCAGGCCTTCCGGTCGGAGATTGGATCGTCCTTCGGGCATGTCGTCTAGGTATTTGGGCCAGCCAACGAGTTGCGCGTTGCTCGCAACGGTCTGTTGGGCCGTGCCTTTGTTGGGAAGCTGGTCCATGAGGGACCTAGGGTTTATGAACCCGACAGGAGCCCCCGAGCCCCTGGGTGATTCGGCTAGAATCTTCTGGGGGATTTTTGTCTCGACGATGGGTGCGCGCGAGCGCACCCGTGGGTGTAGCCCCCGAGCCCTCGGGCGATTCGGGCATAATTGTCTAGGGGGGTTTTCATGTTGTCAGCGGGGGAAGTTTTTGTTTTGTCAGTGGGTGCACGCGAGCGCACCCGCGGGTGTAGCCCCCGAGCCCCCGGGTGATTCGGGTAGAATCGTTTTTGGGGTTTCATCAGCGGGCGCGTGTGCGTGTATTTTAGTCGAGACGGAGTCATTTAACCAAGGTGTCTTGTACAGCCGAGGCGGTTAGTTTTGGGATCGGGCTAGTCGGAGCTCATGGATCCTGGCCTCGGTGCAGCCCGCGCAGCCGAGGCAGTTAGTTTTGGGATCGGGCGAGTCGAAGCTCACGGATCCTAGCCTCATTGCAGCCCACGCAGCCGAGGTAGTTAGTTTATGGATCGCGTGAGTCGGAGCTCGTGGATCCTGGCCTCGGTGCAGCCCGTGCAGCCGAGGTAGTTAGTTTAGGGATCGGGCGAGTCAGAGTTCGTGGATCCTGGCCTCGGTGCAGCCCGCGCAGTCGAGGCAGTTAGTTTAGGGATCGGGCTAGTCGGAGCTCGTGGATCCTGGCCTCGGTGCAGCCTGCGCAACCGAGGCAGTTAGTTTATGGATCGGGCGAGTTGGAGCTCGTGGATCCTGGCCTCGGTGCAACCTGCGCAGCTGAGGTAGTTTGTTTTGGTGTCTTGAGCCCTTGAGCCCCGTTGGCCTTTGGCAGGGGTCGGTTTGAGTTTTGTGCGTTACCCCATCCTCGGTTTCTCACAACCGGAGGGGCTGAGTTTTGTTGCTTGCCTCGATCGCTCGAGCTTGAGTGATGCGCTCGGTGAGCTCGCTAACGGGTATAATCGAGTGGAATCCGGGTCTGTCATTCGTGATGGGGTTGGCATAGCCCTCTTGTGACATTCCACTGCTCCTTTACCTGCAACCCGGCAGATGCCTAGGTCGTTCTAGAGACTGACCCGGGTGGCCCGCTAGCCTCCCCTCGATGGAGATTCTGTGGGTTTGGCAGAGGTTTAGGATCGAACGAGAAGGTTGAGATGACCCTGTTCGCTTCGAGGCAGACTAGTTGAGGGCCGCACGGGGCTTATCTGCATTTTCTCCCCTGGCTCTATTTGATGCGAGGTGGTCTCGAGCCCTTCGTGGGCCGGCCTTCGAACCCCGGTCGGTCATTGCTCATATTGAATGAGGCAACTGCCGCTTCGTGACGCAAACACGGAGCGTTGTGATGCATTCAGCTGCATGTGTGATGCCTTAGTTCCCGAGCCCTTGTGCGATTCGGGCCCAAATCGTCTGGGGGGTGTGGGCGTATGGAATGAATGCGTGTATGGATGTATGATTATATAATGAAAGAGCCGGGGTCGAAAACGTTACCATGATAACTTGAGTGATGGGGTTTGAAGAGCTCCAGTCGGAAATGTCCGATCAGGACCCATGCTCGTCGTTCATGATGGAGTCGGCATGGCCTACATGGGGGGTCCCTTTGCTCCTTACCTGTCTCTCGGTGTTTTCCTAAGCTGTTCGATCGACTTAGGAAGCCCAATGGTCTTTCCTAGCGGAGATCCCGTTGTTTGGGTTTTTCTAAGTCCCGCCTGGGGAGGCGGAGAGCCGCCTGCGCATGGTGGCGCTTTGGTTCCTCTGCTCGGTGTGAGGTAGTGGTGGGCCATACCTAGGCCATGTTCTGTCCGACCAGGCACCATTCCATTAGGCAGGGAGAGTCCCATCGGTCAGGGTGCGTCCCATTGTATCCCATCCGCATTGAATGGTGAAGGTGAAAGCTCTAGTTTGGTTTTGGTTAATTGATGAAACCCTAAGTGCTAACCTAGTTTATCAAAGTGATTATGAGATAGGTAGCACTACTCCAAGTGATGAAGCAACGACGAAGATCATGATGATGGTGATGGCATGGTGATGATCAAATGCTTAAACTTGGAAAAGAAAGAGAAAAACAAAAGGCTCAAGGCAAAGGTAAAAATTGTAGGAGCCATTTTGTTTTAGTGATCAAGACACTTAGCGAGTGTGATCACATTTAGGATCGATAGCCATACTATTAAGAGGGGTGAAACTCATATCGAAATGCGGTTATCAAAGTGCCACTAGATGCTCTAACTCATTGCATATGCATTTCGGACCTAGTGGAGTGCTAACACCCTTGAAAATGTTTGTGAAAATATGCTACACATGTGCACAAGGTGATACACTTGGTGGTTGGCACATTTGAGTAAGGGTTAGAAACTTCACCGGCGGAGTGTCCGCCCGTTGATTGCGGACAGTCCGACGGTGCCACCGGCTCTCTTTACAGAAAAGATGAAGGTCACTGAAAGTGACCGGACGCTGGTCTCGGTTAGACTGGTGCGTCCGGTCAGTGGCAGCAGAGGGCGCGTGTTTCGGTCTTCGACCGGACGCTGGCGCTAAAAGTGACCGACCGCTGGCAGGGTGCGTCCGGTCAGTGCTGACGTACACTGACGTGAGGCGCACAGAGGAAACGTTGAGTGACCAGACATTGGGTGTGTCCAGTCGAGCAAGACCGGACGCGTCCGGTCGTGAAATGTCGCGTTTGGAACCTTACTGGAAACGACCGGACGCTGAAATCTAGCGTCCGGTCACTTTCTAACTAACGCGTCCAGTCCTCACTTGACCGTTGGAATCGGGCGATCGGCATTTGAAGCCGATGACACATGGCGCACATCGCACGACCAGATGCTGAGGTCCAGCATCCGGTCAATATGACCGGAGCGTCCGGTCGGCCTATGTTCAGTGCAGTGAGGAGCCCAAAGGCTCTATTTCGTGGGGGCTTCTATTTAAGCCCCATGGCCGGCTCAAGCTCACTCTCTTGACCATTTGTATTGACTTAGCAACCTTGTGAGCTTAGCCAAAGCCCTCCCACTCATCTCCATCATTGATTCATCATCTTTGTGAGATTAGGAGAGAATCCAAGTGCATTGCTTGAGTGATTGCATCTAGAGGCACTTGGTATTCGTGTTTTGCTGCAGATTTCGCTTATTGCTCTTGGTGGTTGCCACCACCTAGACAGCTTGGTGCAGCGGTGGAGGATTGGCATGAGTTGGTGATTGTTCGTGGCCATCTCCCGTGATTGTGAGGGGATTTGTACCTTCCCCGGTGGAGCGCCGAAAGGTAACTCTAGTGGATTGCTCGTGTCATTGAGTTACCTCACTTGTGGGTAGATTCTTGCGGTGTCCAATCGTGTGGATGAGGTTTGTGCAACACCTCTTAGCCACCGAACCACCAAGTGTTGGTCGACACAACGGGGACGTAGCGTGTTGGCAAGCACGTGAACATCGGGAGAAAATCGGTTGTCTCTTGCCATTTGGCATTCTCTCGGTGATTGATTTCATCTTCATCTTGTGATTGGTTCATCCCTCTACACAGCGGTATAATCACCCTACTCACTCATTTATATTCTTACAAACTAGTTGTGGCAAGCTCTTTAGTGTAATTAGAATTGAGAGCTTGCTTTGTTATTTTAAGTTCATCTAGTGGAGCTCTTTAGAGTAGCAAGATTGAGAGCTCTTAGTGAGTAGTAATTTTGCAAGTTGTGTGCCTAGGAATCATTACAACTAGAATTGTTGGATAGGTGGCTTGCAACCCTTGTAGAGCTAGAGCAACTTTGTATTTCGCTATTTGTCATACTAATCAAATTGCTCTAGTTGATTTGTAGATTTTTAAATATGCTATTCACCCCCCTCTAGCCATATTAGGACCTTTCAAGTGGTATCGGAGCCGTGGTCACCATTTGATTAAAGGCTTAACAACCTCGGTATCAAATTATGACTCAAGTTGTGTTCAACCATGTGGGGGGGGGGGGCAAACCACCATTCTTTGATGGCACATGCTATGATTATTGGAAGAGAAAGATGAGGATGTATCTTGGTTCAATCAATGATCAAGTATGGGAAGTGACCGAGAATGACTATGCTATCATTGATCCCGATGATCCCACCAACTAAGATAAGATCAACAAGCAATGCAATACAATGGCTCTCAACACCATATACAATGCCATTGATTCCAAGGTGTTTGAGCAAATCAAGGATTGTGAAAGAGCAAATGAGGTGTGGAAGAGATTGGAGGAAACATATGAGGGCACACCGGCGGTGAAGATTACCAAGTTGTATATTCTCAAGGATAAATTGACAAGCTTCAAGATAAAGAAAGATGAGAGCATTCCAGAGATATTCCATCGTTTGCAAGTGATTGTCAATAATTTGAAGGCATTGGGAGAGAAAATCAAGGATGATGATGTCTCTCATCGGTTCTTGATGTGCCTACCTCCAAGATTTGAAATGTTGAGATTGCTCATCATAAGAGGAGGATTGAAGGAGATTACCCCCAACCAAGTACTAGGTGATGTCATGACCCAAGAGACATACCGTGTGGAAAGGGAGGGAGATGACAAGGATGACAAGAAGGAAGAAGAAGACAAGAAGAAGAAGGTATAGCATTCAAGGCTAGCTCATCATCATCCAAGAACAAGGGCAAGTCCAGGAAAGAATCAAGTGATGATGATGATCTTAGTGATATTGATGATGAAGCTATGGCCTTCTTTGTTCACAAGATGGGAAAATTCATGAAGAAGAAGAGCTATGGTGCAAGAAAGAGAAGAGATCACACCAAAAGCAAAGAAGATGTGAGAAGATGCTACAATTGCAAGAGCCTCGATCACGTTGTAGTAAATTATCCCTACAATAATGACAATGATGAGGATGAGAAGAAGAAGCTCAAAAGGGATAAGAAAGAAAAGAAGGAGAAGAAGGAGAAGAGAATGACCTTCCAAAAGAAGAAGAAAGGTGGGGGCTATGTGGTCACATGGGAGTGATAGCTCTAGCGATGATGACAAGAAATCTATCAAGAGAGCACTAGCAAGCATCGCCATCAACGACAAGCTCTCCATCTTCGACACTCCATCGACATGCCTCATGGCAAAGCCTACCAAGGTAAAATATGATGTGAGTGATGATGATGAATGTGAAAGTAATACTTGTAGGAATGATGACAATGATGATGATGAGGATGAGGAGTACACCAAGGAAGAACTCTTGGACATGTGTGAGCAAGTGCACGCTTGCAATGAGATGAAGAGAAAGGAGTGCAAAGAATTACGCAAGAAGGTAAAATTTCTTGAGCAATCCTTTGATGAGCTCAATGCCACTCATGAGAGGCTAATGGAAGCCCAAGAGAAGCTTGGCAAAGCTCACTCTAAGCTTGAAAAGGCTCACTCCTCTCTCATTGAGCAAGTCAAAGTGGAGGAAGCCAAGAAGGAGAAAGTGATCGTATCATGTGATGTGGGACTAACTTGTGATCTTATTGATGAATCTTTTTATAAGCCCATTGTTGTTGCTCCCACTAACTCTTCTTGTAGCACTACCACCTCTATTACTTCACCTTTGAGTGATGGTCTCCCTTGTGATGCCTCACTAATGGTGAAAAATGAGACCCTCAAGAAGGAGGTGAATGAGCTCACTCGTGCCTTAGGCAATGCCTATGGTGGAGATGCCCGCTTGCTAAAGTGCTTGGGTAGCCAAAGATTTTCTCTCAACAAAGAGGGATTGGGCTATACCTCAAGAAAGGCAAAGCGGCCTTTGTCACTCCCAAAGCTAGCTTTGTGAAGGGCAATGGTCGGTTTTGCAATAGATGCAAGCAAGTTGGGCATGTAGAGCAACATTGCAAGATTATCAAGAACAAGCTACCTAATGTATCCTCAATTAAATTTGATTCTTGTTACATGCTTTTTAAGGGTGCAAATGGTGTGAAGGCTAAGTTCATTGGTACACCAATTGTGGGCCCAAAGAAGAAGGCTATTTAGGTACCAAAGACCTTGGTAACTAACCTTCAAGGACCCAAGCAAGTTTGGGTACCTAAAAAGAATTGATCTTCTTTTGTTGGTCAATTATAAAGCTGGAGGAAGGCATTGGGTGCTTGATAGTGGGTGCACACAACACATGATCGGTGATCCAAGAATGTTCAATTCAATCAATGAAAACAAGAGCAATGGGATTGATAGTATCACATTTGGTGACAATGACAAAGGCAAGGTCAAAGGGCTTGGTAAGATTGCAATATCCAATGATTTGAGTATTTCCAATGTGCTACTAGTAGAGAGCTTGAACTTCAATCTATTGTCGGTAGCTCAATTATGTGATCTTGGTTTCAAATGCATATTTGGTGTGGATGATGTAGAGATCATAAGTGTAGATGGCTCTAACTTGATATTTAAATGATTTAGATATGAGAATCTATACTTGGTTGATTTCAATGCTAGAGAAGCTCAATTGACAACATGTTTGATCACTAAGTCTAGCATGGGTTGGTTATGGCATAGGAGGCTTGGTCTTGTTGGAATGAAACAATTAAATAAGTTGATTAAGTATGACTTAGTTAGAGGCTTGAAAGATGTCACATTTGAGAAGGATAAGCTATGTAGTGCATGTCAAGCCGGAAAGCAAGTTGGTAACACACATCCTAAGAAGAGCATGATGAGCATATCTAAGGCATTTGAGTTGATGCACATGGACTTATTTGGACCAACCACATACACTAGCATTGGTGGAAACAAATATGGGTTTGTGATTGTGAATGATTTCACTAGATACACATGGGTATTCTTTCTAGTGGATAAGAGTGATGTGTTTGCAACATTCAAATCATTTGTCAAGGGCATTCACAATGAGTTTGAAACAACCATCAAGAAAGTTAGAAGTGACAATGGTAGTGAATTCAAGAACACTAGAATTGATGAGCTGTGTGATGAATTTGGAATTAGACATTAATTCTCGGCCAAGTACACTCCACAATCAAATGGTCTTGTTGAGAGGAAGAATAGAACTTTGATTGACATGGCAAGATCAATGTTGAGTGAGTACAATGCGAGTCATTCATTTTGGGCCGAAGCAATCAACACGGCTTGCTATTATAGCAACCGACTCTATTGTCACCCCATAATGGAGAAGACACCTTATGAGCTATTGAATGGAAGAAAGCCCAATATAGCATACTTTCGAGTTTTTTGTTGCAAATGCTATATATTGAAGAAAGGCACTAGATTGAGCAAGTTTGAGAAGAAATGTGATGAAGGTTTCTTGCTTGGTTACTCCACTACTAGCAAGGCCTATAGAGTTTGGAATTTGGCTAGTGGTACTCTTGAGGAGGTTCATGATGTGGTATTTGATGAAACAAATGGTTCCCAAGAGGAAGATGAGAATCTAGATGATGTAAAAGGCACTCAATTGGTCAATGCAATGAAGAACATGGACATTGGTGACATAAGGCCTAGAGAGGTGATTGATGTTGAAGATGACAAGAATCAAGTACTCTCTAACTCAAATGTGCAAGCTAGTGGTTCTCGTGATCAAGTTCAAGCAAGTACTAGTGATGGCAATGTGCAAGATCATCAACAAGTGGCTAGTTCATCGTCTCAACCAAGTGATCAATCAAATACAAGCAATCAAGTGCAAGTGCTCCAACCATCCAATGTTGCAAGAGATCATCCATTGGACACTATCATTGGTGATATTTCAAGGGGAGTGCAAACTAGATCAAGATTGGCATCATTTTGTGAGCACTTCTCATTTGTGTCATCCCTTGAGCCTAAGAAGATAGATGAAGCTTTGAATGATATTGATTGGGTCAATGCTATGCATGAAGAGCTAAACAACTTCACAAGAAACCAAGTATGGGAGTTAGTTGAGAGGCCTAAGGATCATAATGTGATTGGAACCAAATGGGTCTTTCGGAACAAGCAAGATCAAGATGGGATAGTAATAAGGAACAAAGCAAGATTAGTGGCTCAAGGTTACACTCAAGTTGAAGGTCTTGACTTTGGAGAAACATATGCCCCGGTTGCAAGATTAGAAGCAATTAGGATCTTGCTAGCCTATGCTTGTGCCCACAACATCAAGTTGTACCAAATGGATGTGAAGAGTGCATTTCTCAATGGGTACATCAATGAGCTTGTGTATGTTGAGCAACCTCCCAATTTTGAAGATGATAAGAAACCCAACCATGTTTACAAGTTGAGAAAGGCTTTCTATGGATTGAAACAAGCACCTAGAGCATGGTATGAGAGATTGAGGGATTTCCTACTCTCTAAGGGATTCAAGATGGGAAAGGTTGACACCACTCTCTTCACCAAAAAGCTTGGAAATGACTTGTTTGTAATGCAAATCTATGTTGATGATATCATTTTTGGGTCAACAAATCAAGATTTTTGTGAGGAGTTTGGCAAGATGATGGCAAATTAGTTTGAGATGTCCATGATTGGAGAGCTTAGCTACTTCCTTGGTCTTCAAATCAAGCAAATGAAGAATGGCACATTTGTGAGTCAAGGCAAGTATATCAAGGATATGCTCAAGAAGTTTGGAATGGATGATAGTAAAGCTATTAGTACACCAATGGGGACAAGTGGAAGCTTGCATATTGATGCTAGTGGCAACATGGTGGATCAAAAGATGTATCGGTCTATGATTGGAAGCCTACTCTATGTAACCGCATCAAGGCCGGATGTGATGTTTAGTGTATGCATGTGTGCTAGATTTCAAGCCTCACCAAGAGAGTCATGTGAAGGCAACAAAGAGAATATTGAGGTACTTGAAGCATACATAAAATGTTGGATTGTGGTATCCCAAAGCAGCAAGATTTGAGTTGATTGGATATTCGGACTCCGATTATGCGGGATGCAAAGTTGAGAGAAAGAGCACATCGGGCACATGTCAACTATTGGAAAGATCACTTGTATCTTGGTCATCAAAGAAGCAAAATAGTGTAGCACTTTCAACCGCCGAAGCGGAGTACATTTCGGCCGGTAGTTGTTGTGCTCAATTACTTTGGATGAAGGCTACTTTGAGTGATTTTGGAATAAAATTCAAACAAGTGCCATTGCTATGTGACAATGAAAGTGTCGTCAAGCTCACCAACAATCCGGTTCAACACTCAAGAACAAAGCATATTGATGTCCGCCATCATTTCATAAGAGATCACCAATAAAAAGGGGACATTTGCATTGAGAGTGTGGGCATCGAAGATCAACTTGCTGATATCTTCACCAAGCCACTTGATGAGAAGAGGTTTTGCAAGTTAAGAAATGAATTGAACATACTTGACTTCTCCAATATGTGTTGATGCACCCCCACTTATATGACATGCCTCTCCTTCGAGCAATCCAAGGTAAAAGTTGATTGGCATAGCATACATCCTTGCTAAGGACATGTTTAGTGCATCTAGACATATTTCACATTTGAATAGGCTCATTCATGAAAATCAAATGAATTTGATGCTTGTATGGTACCACTATTGCTTGTATGCTTGAAATGATCTAGTGGTAGCATATGACATGTTTGTGGGCTTGTAAACCTAGTGTTTAATCTAGAAAATGAGCTCTAAGTGTTTAACTCAACATGGTACAAGATAACCCTTATTTGGAGGTGTGAAGAAGCTTGTCCTTGGATCAAACCAGGTTAAATATCTTTTGCAAGTGATCTAGAATGAACCAAATTGGGAAAATGATCCTCATTTCACATGGTTTCACCCCAACCTATCTATAATTTGTCACCACCTTTTGTGCTAATTGTTGACAAAGGGGGAGAGAAACAAAGATATGCGTGATAGGGGAGTATTTGACATAGGGGGAGAGATATGAGAAGAGATATGAGATATATGATAAAGGAAAGGGATCAATTAAAATTTTGAGCACACAAGTAGGGGGAGCAAGCTCATAAACTTGTATGTTGCATTTGAATGTGCATTTCATACATTTGCTTTCATGGCACAAGTCTTAAAATCTCAATATCCATGCTTGTGTGGTGTATGCTAGTTATATACTTGATTGATGAAATGAAAAACTAGCATGCATAGGTAATCTAGTGATTGTATTTCCAAGTGGTATTGAGCTAAAGTAACTAGACTTAAAATCATTTTATGGAAACTAGACCCTTACTTGCAATGTTGATCTCATGGGGTATTCTAGTTTTTGTGTATGTCTTGTTACTAATGGTGCTAAGGATGGTAGATTGGTGCACTCGATTGGTATCACGCTTCAAAGGTCCATCTCTTATACCTTAGCATCATTTGGTAGAAATTGACTCCTATATTTCCTATCCAAGCATATGTGCAAGCTACAATCCAAACTCTTAGCACATATGTAGGGAGAGCAATTGCCCGCTTGCTAAAGTGCTTGGGTAGCCAAAGGTTTTCTCTCAACAAAGAGGGATTAGGCTATACCCCCAAGAAAAGCAAGGCGGCCTTTGTCACTCCCAAAGTTAGCTTTGTGAAGGGCAATGGTCGGTTTTGCAATAGATGCAAGCAAGTTGGGCATATAGAGCAATATTGCAAGATTAACAAGAACAAGCTACCTAATGTATCCTCAATTAAATTTGATTCTTGTTACATGCTTTTTAAGGATGCCAATGGTGTGAACGCTAAGTTCATTGGTACACCAATTGTGGGCCCAAAGAAGAAGGCCATTTGGGTACCAAAGACCTTGGTAACTAACCTACAAGGACCCAAGCAAGTTTGGGTACCTAAAAAGAATTGATCTTCTTTTGTTGGTCAATTATAAAACCGGAGGAAGGCATTGGGTGCTTGATAGTGGGTACACACAACACATGACCGGTGATCCAAGAATGTTCAATTCAATCAATGAAAACAAGAGCAATGGGATTAATAGTATCACATTTGGTGACAATAGCAAAGGCAAGGTCAAAAGGCTTGGTAAGATTGCAATATCCAATGACTTGAGCATTTCCAATGTGCTACTAGTAGAGAGCTTGAACTTCAACCTATTGTCAGTTGCTCAATTATGTGATCTTGGTTTCAAATGCATATTTGGTGTGGATGATGTAGAGATCATAAGTGTAGATGGCTCTAACTTGATATTCAAAGGATTTAGATATGAGAATCTATACTTAGTTGATTTTAATGCTAGAGAAGCTCAATTGACAACATGTTTGATCACTAAGTCTAGAATGGGTTGGTTATGGCATAGAAGGCTTAGTCATGTTGGAATGAAACAATTGAACAAGTTGATCAAGCATGACTTAGTTAGAGGCTTGAAAGATGTCACTTTTGAGAAAGATAAGATGTCAAGCCGAAAAGCAAGTTGGTAACACACATCCTAAGAAGAGCATGATGAGCACATCTAAGGCATTTGAGTTGATGCACATGGACTTATTTGGACCAACCACATACACTAGCATTGGTGGAAACAAATATGGGTTCGTGATTGTGGATGATTTCACTAGATACACATGGGTATTCTTTCTAGTGGATAAGAGTGATGTGTTTGCAACATTCAAATCATTTGTCAAGGGCATTCACAATGAGTTTGAAACAACCATCAAGAAAGTGAGAAGTGACAATGGAAGTGAGTTTAAGAACACAAGAATTGATGAGTTATGTGATGAATTTGGAATTAGACATCAATTCTCGGCCAAGTACACTCCACAATTAAATGGTATTGTTGAGAGAAAGAATAGAACACTCATTGACATGGCAAGATCAATGTTGAGTGAGTACAATGTGAGCCATTCATTTTGGGCCGAAGCAATCAACACGGCTTGCTACTATAACAACCGACTCTATTGTCACCCCATGATGGAGAAGACACCTTATGAGCTATTAAATGGAAGAAAGCCCAACATAGCATATTTTCGGGTTTTTGGATGTAAATGCTACATATTGAAGAAAGGCACTAGATTGAGCAAATTTGAAAAGAAATGTGATGAAGGTTTCTTGCTTGGTTACTCCACTACTAGCAAGGCTTATAGAGTTTGGAATTTGGCTAGTGGTACACTTGAGGAGGTTCATGATGTGGAATTTGATGAAACAAATGGTTCCCAAGAGGAAGATGAGAATCTAGATGATGTAAAAGGCACTCAATTGGTCAATGCAATGAAGAACATGGACATTGGTGATATAAGGCCTAGAGAGATGATTGATGTTGAAGATGACAAGAATCAAGTGCCCTCTAACTCAAATGTGCAAGCTAGTGGTTCTCATGATCAAGTTCAAGCAAGTACTAGTCATGACAGTGCAAGATCAACAACAAGTGGCTAGTTCATTATCTCAACCAAGTGATCAATCTAATGCAAGAAATCAAGTGTAAGTGCTCCAACCAACCAATGTTGCAAGAGATCATCCATTAGACACTATCATTGGTGATATTTCAAGAGGTGTGCAAACTAGATGAAGATTGGCTTCATTTTGTGAGCATTTCTCATTTGTGTCATCCATTAAATCTAAGAAGATAGATGAAGCTTTGAGGGATGTTGATTGGGTCAATGCTATGCATGAAGAGCTAAACAACTTCATAAGAAACCAAGTATGGGAGTTAGTTGAGAGGCCTAAGGATCATAATGTGATTGGAACAAAGTGATTCTTTCGGAACAAGCATGATCAAGATGGGATAGTAATAAGGAACAAAGCAAGATTAGTGGCTCAAGGTTACACTCAAGTTGAAGGTCTTGACTTTGGAGAAACATATGCCCCAGTTGCAAGATTGGAAGCAATTAGGATCTTGTTAGCCTATGCTTGTGCCCACAACATCAAGTTGTACCAAATGGATGTGAAGAGTGCATTTCTCAATGGGTACATCAATGAGCTTGTGTATGTTGAACAACCTCTCGGATTTGAAGATGAAAAGAAGCCCAACCATGTTTACAAGTTGAGAAAGGTTTTGTATGGATTGAAACAAGCACCTAGAGCATGGTATGAGAGATTGAGGGATTTCCTACTCTCTAAGGGATTTAAGATGGGAAAGGTTGTCACCACTCTCTTCACCAAGAAGCTTGGAAATGACTTGTTTGTAATGCAAATCTATGTTGATGATATTATTTTTAGGTCAACAAATCAAGATTTTTGTGAGGAGTTTGGCAAGATGATGGCAAGTGAGTTTGAGATGTCCATGATTGGAGAGCTTAGTTACTTCCTTGGTCTTTAAATCAAGCAAATGAAGAATGGCACATTTGTGAGTCAAGGCAAGTATATTAAGGACATGCTCAAGAAGTTTGGAATGGATGATGCTAAAGAAATTAGTACACCAATGGGGACAAGTGGAAGCTTGGATAGTGATGCTAGTGGCAACATGGTGGATCAAAAGATGTATCGGTGTATGATTGGAAGCCTACTCTATGTGACCGCATCAAGGCCGGATGTGATGTTTAGTGTATGCATGTGTGCTAGATTTCAAGCCTCACCAAGAGAAAGTCATTTGAAAGCAACAAAGAGAATATTGAGGTACTTGAAGCATACACAAAATCTTGAATTATAGTATCCCAAAGGAGCAAGATTTGAGTTGATTGGATATTCGGACTCCGATTATGCAGGATGCAAAGTTGAGAGAAAGAGCACATTGGGAACATATCAACTATTGGGAAGATCACTTGTGTCTTGGTCATCAAAAAAGCAAAATAGTGTAGCACTTTCAACCGCCGAAGCGGAGTACATTTCGGTCGGTAGTTGTTGTGCTCAATTACTTTGGATGAAGGCTACTTTGAGTGATTTTGGAATCAAATTCAAGCAAGTGCCATTGCTATGTGGCAATGATAGTGCCGTAAAGCTTACCAACAACCCGGTTCAACATTCAAGAACAAAACATATTGATGTCCGCCATCATTTCATAAGAGATCACCAACAAAAAGGGGACATTTGCATAGAGAGTGTGGGCACCGAAGATCAACTTGCCGATATCTTCACCAAGCCACTTGATGAGAAAAGGTTTTGCATGCTAAGGAATGAATTGAACATACTTGACTTCTCCAATATGTGTTGATGCACCCCCCACTTATATGGCATGCCTCTCCTTCGAGCAATCCAAGGTAAAAGTTGATTGGCACGGCATACATACTTGCTAAGGACATGTTTAGTGCATCTAGACATATTTCACATTTGAATAGGCTCATTCATGAAAATCAAATGAATTTGATGCTTGTATGGTACCACTATTGCTAGTATGCTTGAAATGATCTAGTGGTAGCATATGACATGTTTATGGGCTTGTAAACCTAGTGTTTGATCTAGAAAATAAGCTATAAGTGTTTAACTCAACATGGTACAAGATAACCCTTATTAGGAGGTGTGAAGAAGCTTGTCCTTGGATCAAACCGAGCTAAATATCTTTTGCAAGTGATCTAGATTGAACCAAATTGGGAAAATGATCCTCACTTCACATGGTTTCACCCCAACCTATCTATAATTTGAGCTCGCCTTTTGTGCTAATTGTTGACAAAGGGGGAGAGAAATTCTCAAAGATAGTAGATAGGAGGAGAAAACAAATGAAATGACATCGTAAGGGGATCAATAAAAAATACACTCAAGTAGGGGGAGCAAGCTCATAAACTTGTATGTTGCATTTTGATGTGCATTTCATATATTTGCTTGCATGGTACAAGTTCTTAATTTCAATATCCATGCTTGTGTGGTGTATGCTAGTTGTAGGTTTGAATGTTGAAATAAAAAACTAGCATGCATAGGCTAAAGTAACTAGACCTATGTTCATTCTATGGAAACTAGACCCTTGCTTATAATATTGATCTCATGGGGTATTCTAGTTTTTGTGTATGTCTAGTTACTAATGGTGCTAAGGATGGTATATTGGTGCACTCCTATTGGTATCACGCTTTAAAGGTCCATCTCTTATACCTTAGCATCATTTGGTAGAAATTGACTCCTATATTTCCTATCTAAGCATATGTGCAAGCTACAATCCAAACTCTTAGCACATATGTAGGGGGAGCAATTACTACCATTTGGAGTTCATGAAACTTGTCCATATTCTTTTACACATGGTAAATATGCCTGGGCAAGCAACATGGATTCGATTAAATTATAATTTATATCTTTGTGAAAAGGTTGTCATCAATTACCAAAAAGGGGGAGATTGAAAGCTCTAGTTTGGTCTTGGTTAATTGATGAAACCCTAAGTGCTAAGCTAGTTTATATCAAAGTGATTATGAGATAGGTAGCACTACTCCAAGTGATGAAGCAATGGCGAAGATCATGACGATGGTGATGGCATGGTGATGATCAAATGCTTAAGCTTGGAAAAGAAGAAAGAGAAAAACAAAAGGCTCAAGGCAAAGGTAAAAATTGTAGGAGCCATTTTATTTTAGTGATCAAGACACTTAGCGAGTGTGATCACATTTAGGATCGATAGCCGTACTATTAAGAGGGGTGAAACTCGTATCGAAATGCGGTTATCAAAGTGCCACTAGATGCTCTAACTCATTGCATATGCATTTAGGATCTAGTGGAGTGCTAACACCCTTGAAAATGTTTGTGAAAATATGCTAACACATGTGCACAAGGTGATACACTTGGTGGTTGGCACATTTGAGCAAGGGTTAGAAACTTTACCGGCGGAGTGTCCGCCCGTAGAGTGTGGACAGTCCGACGGTGCCACCAGCGCTCTTTACAGAAAAGACGAAGGTCACTGAAAGTGACCGGACGCTGGTCTCGGTTGGACCGGTGCGTCCGGTCAGTGGCAGCAGAGGGCGCGTGTTTCGGTCTTCGACCGAATGCTGGCGCTAAAAGTGACCGGATGTTGGCAGGGTGCGTCTGGTCAGTGCTGACGTACGCTGACATGAGGCGCACAGAGGAAACGTTGAGTGACCGGACGTGGGGTGTGTCCGGTCGAGCATGACCGGATGCGTTCGGTCGTGAAATGTCGCGTTTGGAACCTTACTGGAAACGACCAGACGCTGAGATCCAGCGTCCGGTCACTTTCTAACTGACGCGTCCGGTCATCACTTGACCATTGAAATCGGGCGATCGGCGTTTGAAGCCGATGACACGTGGCGCACATCGCATGACCGGACGCTGAGGTCCAGCATCCGGTCAATATGACTAGAGCGTCCGGTCGGCCCGTGTTCAGTGCAGTGAGGAGCCCAACGGCTCTATTTCGTGGGGGCTTCTATTTAAGCCCCATGACCGGCTCAAGCTCACTCTCTTGGCCATTTGCATTGACTTAGAAACCTTGTGAGCTTAGCCAAAGCTCTCCCACTCATCTTCATCATTGATTCATCATCTTTGTGAGATTGGGAGAGAATCCAAGTGCATTGCTTGAGTGATTGCATCTAGAGGCACTTGATATTCGTGTTTTGCTACGGATTTCGCTTGTTGCTCTTGGTGGTTGCCACCACCTAGACAGCTTGGTGTAGCGGTGGAGGATTGGCACCAGTTGGTCATTGTTTGTGGCCATCTCCGGTGATTGTGAGGGGATTTGTACCTTCCCCGGTGGAGCGCCGAAAGGTAACTCTAGTGGATTGCTCGTGTCATTGAGTTACCTCACTTGTGGGTAGGTTCTTGCGGTATCCAATCGTGTGGACGAGGTTTGTGCAACACCTCTTAGCCACCGAACCACCAAGTGTTGGTCGACACAATGGGGACATAGCGTGTTGGCAAGCACGTGAACCTCGGGAGAAAATCGGTTGTCTCTTGCCATTTGGCATTCTCTCGATGATTGATTTCATCTTCATCTTGTGATTGGTTCATCCCTCTACACGGCAATATAATCACCTTGCTCACTCATTTATATTCTTACAAACTAGTTGTGGCAAGCTCTTTAGTGTAATTAGAATTGAGAGCTTGCTTTGTTATTTTAAGTTCATCTAGTGGAGCTCTTTAGAGTAGCAATATTGAGAGCTCTTAGTGACTAGTAACTTTGCAAGTTGTGTGCCTAGGAATCATTGCAACTAGAACTGTTGGATAGGTGGCTTGCAACCCTTGTAGAGCTAGAGCAAGTTTGCATTTCGCTATTTGTCATACTAATCAAATTGCTCTAGTTGATTTGTAGATTTTTAAATAGGCTATTCACCCCCCTCTAGCCATATTAGGACCTTTCAGAAGGGAGAGGTTTTTTCGCCCCCATCGTTTCGCCTTTCCCCAATCGCTGCGCCTGTTGTGCCTGTTTCTTTAAGTAGAGGAAGGGAGAGGGCTTCTGTTCCGTTCCTTCGCCTATTACTCATCTGCCGCCTCTTTCTCATCTTCCTTCTTGCCGAGAGTGTTTTGAGTGCCGTAGCGGTTCCTAGGAGAGAAAAGGGGAGAGCGAGGGAGATGAGAAAACTCACCATTTCATTCATGAACCTAGAGCAGAATGTCGAGCTGGAGGTCATCAGTCGGGAGGGAGTCGGTGCTAGAAGCCTTCATCGTGAAGGGGTTTCTGCCGTCGAAGGAGATGGTGCACTGAAGGGTTCCTGGGAGGGAGGATTTTCCGCAACCTTGGCCCGGTGAGGTGGTTTCCTTCCTTGCCTTCCACGAGCGTGGGTTAGGATAGCCCACACACTGGTTCCTATGTGGGCTTCTCAATGAGTGGGGTCTAGAGCTGCAGCATCTCAATCCGACTGGGGTGCAGCATATCATCGGCTTCGTCACCATCTGCGAGGCCATCCTCGGGATGGAGCCACACGCGGACTTCTTATGATGGCTGTTCTCTGGGTGAACTTTGTCGGTGGGGAATCCGCCCGAGGCCACGCTGGTGGGGGCTTCGCCCTGTAGAAGAAACCGAGTGCGGGGGGCTCGTATCCCACGTACATCCCCTACTACTCCAACCGGGGGTGGCACGGGGAGTGGTTCTATATCAGGAACCCGGTGGAGGTGCCATTCCCGGCGTTCACCGGCGGAAGGCCAGAGAGGCGGGAAAGTTGGTCATGGGGCCCTTCCCATTGGGAGAAGAAGAAGGTGGAGATCATCGAGGCGGAGCTCCAAAAGCTTGTGCGGCGAGGCCTTGATGGGGTGCGGGTGTTCCACACCCTCTACCGCCATCGGGTTGCTCCGTTGGCGGAGAGGGTGCGGCCGATGTGGAAATACGGCGGCCCGACGGACCCTGATCATGCGTCGCCGAAGGAGCTGCCGAACGATGAGGTCTGGAGTCGTCTCGACCGGGTGCTGCAGCTGAAGCCCAAAGAGAAGGTTGATGGAAAGCCCGGACCTATCAACGCCTCGGTGGTGTCCAAACTGGTATGCTCCCTCTCTTTACTCCATGTTCTTTTCCCCTTTGCTTTCCTATTTTTTGATTTTGAGTCGCCTGTTTTGTAGGGACTTCAAGGTTACAAGTCCCGGCCGCACCTTTTGAAGGGGCCGGAGGGCGTGGCTCGGCAGGCCACCCAGAAGGAGGCGGCGGATGCCAGGAAGAAGAAGAAAACTGAGGAGGCTCGATGGAAGCATGAGAAGGAGAAGGAGATCGCCCGGCGCATGAAAGCTGGGGAAAATAGGAGCGACGTCGAGTCAGAGCTCGAGTCGGAGGACCCCACGGAGGTGGGGGATGACATGTTTTTCTCCGAGGAGGAGGAAAGCCGGGAGGTCATCGTGACCTCGGCGGAGCGTCACGATCCTACGGCCGTGTCTGCTCGTAGTGAGCAGGAGGCAGAGAGGCGCAACGAGGTTCCCATGCCGATGAAGCATGCTACGAGTGCGGACACCGTTGGCAAACAGGAGACGAAGCAGACGCGGTCACCGTGCCCTTCGCTGGCGTCGCAGATCTTGTCCCCGCCTGCCGCGAGTGCGGCGGAGCAAGCCAGGTGGTTAGAGGAGCAGGTTTGTACCCGCATGTCATCGGGTCTGGTGCCGGCGCGTGACTCGCAGCGGGAGAATGCCCCGCTAGCTGCTCCAGTCGGCGTGGCTCGAGTCGATGGTCGTGGTGATCCGCGGGATGAGCAGGAGCTGATTGAGTCGACTCCCTCGGTTGAAGCGAGGGGGGCGTGGGTCGCGGCCCAGGAGCGGTCCTCGCCCTATGGGCCCAGCATCGTTCGGTCGGGGCTTCAGAGTCATACTGCTTTCATCCCGTTATGCCTTTTTGTTCCTTTTTGATCTTGCTATTGAGTTTTTTGGAGTATGATTGACCTATATTTTGTTTTGACAGCGGCTGGTCGCTGATGGGGTTGAGCATCGCCCCAACTCCCGTGCAGGTGGTTTGGAGGCCCACCTTGCAGCGTGCCATGGTGAGCGGCGAGGAGAGCAGGGTAGCGGCGAGTCCTTCCCTTCCGAGGGCGGTGCCTCCCGGGTCGGTTGCTAGTACGGCGGTAGCGGCGGCAACGGTGTTGGTGGCGATCTTGGTGGTGATGGCGGAGGTCGCGTCGGAGGTAACCCTTGCGGCCCCTCCTCCGCTGGCTGCGGCGGAAGAGGAGAGGGAGACGGGGTTCCCTGCCTCGCTGGGCAGAGGGCTGCACGGCTCACCCTCCTGGTCAACGCTGAAGGTGCCAGGAGATGCGGCTGGGTCAGAACCGAAACATCTGCTGGTGGCCCACGAAGACAAGGTGGTGGACATCCCCTCTGACGACGAAGCAGATGACGTGGTGGAGCTGTCAGCGCCGTCGCAAGAGCTGGCGGTGGTCCGATCGGAGGCTGGACTCTCCAGCGGGCTGGAGGAGACTGACCTGGTGTGGCCCTATCCTGAGGACTCGACGAAGGTTTGGTTCATCCTTTGGGATTCACAGGAGTGCCAGCTCTAGGACATCCTCGAGGGGAGAGGACTCACCATGGAGTCTGATCTTGCCAAGCTGTCGGTGAAGCTTGAGGATGCCTAGGAGCGGGTTAAGTCCGTCCAGCAGTTGGTCAAGGTCGACCTGCACCACGCCATGGATGTGAGTGTCTCGCGCTTGTCCTTGACCCCTTAGTCTCTCGTTGGTTGCCTAAGCATGCTTGCTTCTCGTTTTTACAGGGTCTGCAGAAGATGTCATGCTACAAGTCCCGTTTCCTCCGGATGGAGCATGCCCGGATGGCCGAGTTTGAGCACCAGCTGGAGTCCGCCCGTTGTGAGTCCCAAGACCGGGCGACAGAGGCGACCGAGGCATGGGTGGCGGAGCAGCTCATGGCTCATGGTGGAGCGGGCGCTTGAGGCAGTGAAGGCCCACCAGGAGGAACCGAGGCGACGCTATGGAAGTCCCTGGAGAACATCGAGGCTGCACTCCAAGGTACCCTAGAGACCCTGGAGACAGAGCGAAACCGAGGCGACGCTACGGAAGTCCCTGCCGAACATCGAGGCGGCACTCCAAGGTACCCTAGAGACCCTGGAGACAGAGCGAAGCGCCCTGGCATCAGAACGGAAGGCCCGGTCAGAGGCTGACCAGGAAGTGCTCGCGCTTCGGGGCCGGGTGATGGGGACGGAGGAGGCGAACGCCCGGCTACGCGAGCAGGTGACCTGTTAGGTGGAGGGACTCTCCGTCCTCGAGAGCTTCCGCCTTGGTACGTACCTTTTTTGTTTTTCATCGTGTTGGTTTCTTCCTTTAGCTTGGTTCTAAGCTTGTCGCTCTTCTTCCAGAGCTAGGCGGAAAGGTGGAGTCATTGGAGCCAGACCTGGACACGGCTAAGGTGATGTTTGGCCGGAATGCGGAGGCGCTGGCCAAGTCCCTTGAAGAGCGACGTGCTCTCGAGGGGGAACTTGACCAGATCCACAATGTTGCCTAGCTTGTTGTCTCAGAGGTCTTCGGGTCAGAGCCAAGTACCAGCGCGTCCGCCATCCGGCTGGCAGAGGTTCCGGATGAGGTCTGGGCCCTCATCACCGAGGGGCTGTGCTATGGAGCATTGGGGGTGTTGACTTCAGTGGTGACGTATCACCCGGACCTAGACTTCGTCACCATCTACAGCGGGTATACCGATGGTTTGAGCACAGAGGACATCCAATCGCTCGGGGAGGGCTTGCTGCCACACGCAAGGTTGGTGGCCGAGTAAGTCTCCACGCAGTGGGTGATGGATGCTCGCCGTGCGGACATGGCCGGAAGCGTGTGTCAGGAGGACGTCACCTAGACTGTAGATGGCGTGGAGCCTAGGTCGGAAGTGGATGTTGCCCCACCTTCAACCGAACCGAATGTCGTTTAGCCGGGGAGCGAGCAGCCCATGCCTTCGTTGAACGCACTGACAATAGATGCCGTCGGGCAGGCGCAATAGCTTGTAAAGTATAAGTAGTTTAGCAGATGTAAAAAGTTAAGTTCATGGGGGAGCCCCGTGTAAATGTTCTTGTGTACTTAATGAATACAATTAGTTTCATTTTTTGTGATGGAGTCACTTCGTTCGGGAAAGCTTGTCCCATTTGTTCCTTAGTTTTTTACCTTAGCATAATTTTGTTTTTTATTCTTTCTTTTTCACACTTGCTCGTTCGTCCCATAGGTTGCAACCTCAGGAGCCTAGGCGTGGCCCGTGAGGCTCAACTGCTCGTAACCATAGGTAGAGGCGGGGTGGGATCGGTCGGAATATTTAAAGCAAAGCTACGTAAGGTAATTTAAAGGAATGAACTACCATTTGTTCGGGCAGGAAGGAGTTTTACCATATGAAAGTAAACGAAAAGAGAGGTGGTAGTGCACCCCCGTGGAGCCCCCGAGTGACCCGAGCCGAAAGTGTTCGGGTCGAGGCGCTTTTATAGGAGCAAACGTTAAGTAGACAATGTTAAGACTGAATTTTAGGGGAAGAAACGACATAGCTATTCGAAGCGCTAGTGAGAACATTGTCGTTGTCGTCCTTTAGTCGGCAGGCATCTGGTCGAATCACTTTGACCTTCAGTCGTCTAGATCCTTGCCCGCTACGCCCCCTTTCTTGGTTGCTGCTTCTTCGCCTTTTTCTACCTTTGGCCCGTCGGCCTGTCGCAGAAGATGCTTGAGAAGCTCGCAGTCCTTGTAGAGGTGTTTGATGGGGTAGGCGTGGCTGGTGCAGGAGTTCTCCATGAGCTCATTGAAGTGGTCCAGAAGACCCTGCTGGGGTTGCTTGCCTGTGACATTAGCCGTGGCGACCAATGCGGAGTTGGCCGGTCGGCATCGATATTTTATGTTCTTTTTGCCCCTCTGCGTGGAGGGGCCCTCGTCCTGATCATCATGCTTGGCCTTGCCTTTTCCTCGGCCTCCATTGAAGCGTTGTGGGAGCGGCGCTCTCTGGATGCGTTCGGCAAAGGCCCATGGTCCCGGGCGATCTGGGCTGGGACTCCAGTCGTCCAGCCGGCGACCTCGCCTAGGGTGTGTTTCACCACTCCTCGCGATGGTCCGGCCGGGGTCTGTGTCGCCTGCCATTACTGCCGCTCGATGGATGCCATCATCCTATCGGGACTGACGTCGGTTGCTGATGACACTGCGAGCGTCTTGGTTTGGCCCGAGCCACTCGCGTACAGGCGGTCGGTGCAGATCAGGCACCAGGTCAAGCCGGGGCGTAGATGCGGCCTCCAGTGCCATACTCGGCAGCAGTGGCGGTGAGCGGGCAGAGCGATTCATCTGGTGCATCCCCACTCCCCTAGTGGGGAGAGAGGCCACGAGTCGGTGTCGTGATGAAGAGTTCTCCACCTATTGAACGGCGGCGGTTTCCACCAGTGCCTGGAGGTTCCGGTGGATCGCTTGTTCATGGGGGTCGTTTGGCTTAGGAAGGCCGCGCAGAAGCATTGCCACAGTGGCAATGTTCAGGTCAGCCCGAGTGAACTTTGGGGGATCGTTCCCCCCGTCCATGATGTTGCGCTGGACTTGGCGGGCGCGACCCCAGGCGTCGCTCGCCGGTTTATGCGCACAGGGCGCAGTGCGGCGCGCCGACGCAGGTGGCAGCTGGTTCTGCTACCGTTGTCGTAGCTCCTCGCCGTGCTCCCGTGTGAGCACGAGGGTCCCCACACGAGGGTCCAGAGGGGTGTGAGTCTGCAAGGACTCCGCTACCACCGGCGGCTGTCCCGGAGCGTCTGCCACAGCGCACTCTTGGGACGGACGGTGGCTAGGCGCCACATCGTCGATGCTGGAGCCGTCACTCTCAACATCGTCATCCATGAGGTAAAGGAAATAGGTGGGAGCATAGCTCGCCATCCCCACGAATTCGGACGTGAGAGGGGGCGGCGCCGGCATCCTTTGGAGCCTCCGGGCATACGCATCCGCGGGGGACGCGAGGCTATAGGGGAACCGGTCGCATGGCGGTCGCGACGGGGACAACAGGGTCCCTCCAGATAATTGGTGGAAGATAGAGAATAGCAAGTAAATAACAGCATGTACATTACTTACAGCGGGGTTTGAGCAGAGAGTTTGCTCGGAATGAAGCGTAGGCGCCACATCATTGAAGTCGTTGTGCGTCCTGAAGCCGATGGAGGGTGCCCCTCCGATGGGCGCCGGAACGAGTGCCTCCTCTTGGAGGTGTAGTACGCCGAGCCGGTCGGCGACGAAGTCCATGCTTCCAAAGAGGAAGGCCTGGGACGGCTCGAAGACAGGTGGAACCCACATCCCAACAGGTGGGAGTGCGGAAAACTCCAGTGAGCCAAAGCGAGTCATATCGCTTGAGCCCACCATGGCGTAGGTGGCAGAAAAGTGGGCCATCCGATGACCAAAAGTGTTGAACATACAACGTCTTCCTCACGGATGGCGCCAACTATCGGTGCAAAAAGTGACCAACATGTAAATATTTGTAGTTTTGTCATATGTTGTGATCGGATGTTGTGGCAGAACCTCCTAAATTATAGGGCCCACATGCACCTGTCACTGTCCAACGACCTTTGACATCTATGCATACGTTCCCGGTAACTTAAGAAGACTGTCGGGTGTCCTCGGGGAACCCCGAATCATCCACGATTTTCGAGCAGGATCACATTACAGAGTCATTGCAGTATTACAATAGTTTATTCAAATAGATACATCAGAGTAAAAATAGCGGAAGACTTACAATAACATAGTTTACAAACTATTTGTTTCAAACCATACAACTAAGTTCGATATTAATACAAACCAAAGTAGTGGAGTGGCATTATAATATATTACAAAACACACAACATAAGCTACCCTGCCCAAGGGCCACACATTGAACTATCATCGTCGCACTGAACAACAGTCATGCAGCATGATCCAAAACAGATCTGCTCATGAGCCTCACCTGCAACAAGGGTCAACAAACCCTGAGTACAAAAGTACTCAACAAGACTTAACCGAAATAAGAATTTAAAAGAACACAGGAATGCAGGCTCATGGGATTCAAGGTATAGCTTTAGCAATAATCAAGGTTCTTTTTGCGTAAAGCGTTTTTCTTACAAAATTCTTTATATCAACGTTTAAAACTTCATAAAGATCATATACAAAGCTGACACGATCCGTATTGAGATCATGAAACTTTGTAACCAACACCTTCTCAAACCATCCTCAAGTTCCAGTTATTAATACTACGATGATGAACAGTGAGTTGAGTCTCCATAACCGAGGAGCAACGACGATTCGAACCGATTATAACCCAGCTGGGAATTCCAGACCACACGACATATGTAGGTCCCCGACCTACATATACCAACCTACCCTCGGATCCTCTAAAACAAGAATGGGTCCGCGCCACCCGAGAATATAGTACTCCACCAATCCAGCCCATTGCCACGTGGGTACACGCTATTCCCGCCATCTCTCCACTCCCAGTGCGCGAGTAGCCATTCTCATAATAGAATAACCAAGTTAAGGCTTACCGAAGTATGTGGTTAGTACTACAAAGTCTCACCTCATGCAATTCAACAACGGACGGACCTTAATCGACATAGGTGGAAAGAACCTGCTCACAAGACCTCCATGTCTTGTGGCTCACACACACCGAATCTGCCCGGTCTAGATTTATTACTCCACATTCCCATATCACATGTTAATATATTTAACAAAAGCTCCATTTAAAACTTGCAGATGATAGGTAATCACCCGACTTTCACCGTTCTAAGCATAGCTAAGCAAAACTGGCATATACGAATTTAAAACTAGTAATATGGTAAATATGGAATAACAAGGTTGGTAAGGTACCAATTTGGTTTTCACTTGACTCCTAATCACTTAATGCAGTAAAAAGAAGCAAAAGCGAAATCAATTTGTAAAATACAAGGTAGGGTTGTATGCATCCGGGGCTTGCCTTCGTTGACGGAAAAGTCCGGGTCCGGAGTCGCTCCACCGATATCAACTCCAACCTCCACAGACGGATCAACCTCCTCAACTACTTGATTAACTATCACGTGCTCACCTTCGTTCACTACACGTAGTAACAATGCCATGCTTAACATGATGCGGATACAAAATATGATGCTCGATGATGGATGCAAAACTTAACAACTTGAATACAACTTTTCTTCGCGGTACAGTTACAAGTTAAACCAACTAAACCATTTTCGCAACACTCACAACAATTGACAAGGATCATTACCAACTAATGACCCAAGGACATCACTTAATCAAAAACTCAAACAAAACCTAAATTACTAAAGGTTACTATTTGCTTTTATGAATGAATTAATTAATTAATAATTATGAAATAAATCAACTTGTTCCAATTGACCTCAAAATTTTTGTATATGTTCATCACATGATAACTAAGTGACAAAACAATTTTCATAATTTTTAGATACATAAATAAGTCTAGAAAAATCCTGGAAACTCATTTATTAATTAATTGAGCAATTTTTATCACATTCAAAAAGTACTGAAAATCAACATTTCATATTTTTCCTAAATAATACACATCACAGAGAAGCCACACAAAAATTTTCATAATTTTTGGGGCTCTAAATAAATCTACACAAAAATAACAAAAACAAACACTATTCATTTAAATCTGAAAAACAGAAAATTCATTTTGAACGCTGAGTCACTGACAACCGGGTCCCACTTGTCATTTTCAACCTCCAACGTTGACCACGGCAGCGACGGCTCTGACCGACGATTCCTCGCCGACGGTGAGTCCAACGGCGACGACCAAGGTACTAAAATGATCACCAAGACTAGGCGCATCGATTGACATTTCTATCTGTACTGATTACGGCCCTATACTAGCTCGACGGCGGCCATGGCGGACGCGGTGGCACGGCAGCGCTACGCCGGTGACGTGAAACCAGTAGAGCTCAAACAAAGGATCCAGGAAACACCAGTAGCTCACCCCGAACGCGTTGAAGCAAGGAGCGAGGTTGGAGAAACAACAGAGAGGCGTGACGACGACCACGGTGATCACGGTGGAGCAAAGATCGTCGGTGAGGAAGAACCGGCGACTGCAGTGATCAAAACTAGCAAGCAACATAGGATTAAGCACCACAGCATCGAGACGAAGCCGTAGGTACACTGATCAAGGCCAACGGCTCACCGGAGTAGGCTGGCCACGGTGAAACGGAATCTCGGGTGAGGTTGCCGGCCGCGAGGAAGAAAACGATGAACGGCGAGTTCACGGCGAAATCAAGCGACTAGAGCTAGCTGGCTGGGTGCGCAAGGAACTAGCGGAGCTAGGACACGCATCGCTGCGACGACGCAGACACTGGTTCGACGGTGAGGGCTCAACGGAGAATGGCGGTGACGGCGGGAGAAAACAGAGCAAGAGAAAAGAACGACGACGACGGCGCCTCTGTCCAAATAACACGGCTCAGAAGCTCAAGGAAGCTATGCTGTGGCCTTCATCGCGCCAGCGCGACGCCAAAAACGGCCACGACCGCGCCTGGAAGCAAACCGAAGATCACCGGCGATGAGTTGGCTTCCGCGGTTACTGTTCATCGAAATTACAGAATTGCCATCCACCAAAATTCCCAAATTACTCCCAAATTTTCATAACAACTCAAAAATCTCCAAAAACAAAAGTTGTTCAAAATCAAAAGTTCTACCACTTTGCTTTTGAAATGATACCCAAATTCGGCCTACATTTTGAAATGAACTTTTGAATTTAAAGAGGGGATATTTAAGGAATTTTGCCTTTTTAAATAACTTCAAATTTTACTAAACAACTTGAAAAACTCCAAAAATAAACTTTGTACAACTCGACAAGCTCTACAACTTTGCTTTAAGACTCAACCCCAAAATGTGCTTCGATTTTGAAATGGATTTTCAGGGTCGGATTTAAATATTGAAAATCAGGGTTTTCGGAATTTCAAATCAATACAACGATTTCAAACTTGATTCAAACAATACCAAGCAATACTTATAACATAAATATAAACTTGTTTTAGTGAATGCATAACAAAATTTGCAACATGACCAATGCCTTG
The DNA here is from genome assembly GCA_904845875.1 of Miscanthus lutarioriparius. Lineage (NCBI taxonomy): Eukaryota > Viridiplantae > Streptophyta > Magnoliopsida > Poales > Poaceae > Miscanthus > Miscanthus lutarioriparius. The sequence goes on along the minus strand of CAJGYO010000011.1, from coordinate 35,871,274 downwards.
CAATGCATATGATGATATGTCCGGTTTTTAATATTTAAACACCCGAGGTGTTACAGATGTGGCCTAGCACTCAATGACACAGGGTTTATACTGGTTCAGGCAACGTGCCCTACGTCCAATTTGAGTCAGTCGGTGACTTTATTCCTGAGCCCAAGTGCTCGAAGTTTGCAGTGGGGTTACAAACGAGAAGGAGAAAGATGGGGGGTACAAGAGGTCCGGTCGGACTCTGGTCAGAGGGGCCGAGAGCGACGGGAGCTCTGCTAGGTGTTATGTGTTCGAGTGTATGCTCGAGGTTTGAACCTGGTGGTTCTATTGTTGTGTGCTAGTGAACTTGATCGATCTAAATCAACTAAGCTGTGTTGGAGAGAGGGCATCCCCTTTTATAGATGAAGGGGATGGCCTTACAAGTGAGAGAGAGAGAGAGTGCGTATGCTTTCTAAGTCTTGTTGCCCACGCCGGTGAGTACAGGATGATGGTAGGCGCCCACAATACTATTTGATGTTAGATGCACGTGGGAGGTTGCGTCATCTTCTTCCAGTATGGCAGATGTCGGTGCCTGCCACACTGTTGATGCCAGAGGCATGTGAGGGGTTTTACCATGTTCGCAGGGTACAGTAAATGCCGGTGCCACAACACTGTTGATGCCTAGAGGCATGTGGGGGAGCCTTACCGTGTTTGTCTGGTATGAGAGTTGATGGCGTCCACAACACTGTAGGGGAAAATGTCGGTGCCTACAACACTGCTTGGGCTCTGTCATATCAGGGAGGTCGCAGAGTACTGTCTTGCAGGTGTATAGGGCACGTTCCTTGGTATTGCAGTTGACTTGAGTGCCATGCCTTATTTTCTCCATCCGTTCCCTGGTTCTTACTGAGCGGGCGTCCCCAGTTGGTTGGTCCTAGTCGGCTCTGATTGCGCTAGTCGGAGAGGAGCTATAAGCAGGGGTTCGGCGCATTGCTGGTCGGAGAAGTGGGTTGGAGCTAGAAGTGGTGTTTCGCCAGGCCTTCCGATCGGAGAGGCCGTTCGGAGGCGGGCTGGAGACCGAAGCGAGCGCTCCGGTCGGAGAGGTGGGCTAGAGTTGGAAGCGGGCGCCGTTCCCCTTCGGCCAGGCCTTCCGGTCGGAGATTGGATTGTCCTTCTGGCCTGTCGTCCAGGTATTTGGGCCGGCCCACGAGTTGTGCGTTGCTCGCAATGTTATCTGTTGGGACGAGCCTTTGTTGGAAAGCCCATCCATGAGGGACTCCGGGTTTATGAACCCGACATATATATTAGCCACGTAATTGCAAGGGTCTCCTTGTTAGTTAAACTTACTTGACTAAGTTATGATGAAAGTGCAAAACATAGCTGAACAAGTTTTTCTTAAAACTTATTTTTGAATAGATTTTTATAAAGACACTAAAGGGTGAAACTTATATGTATAAATTGGTTGTAAAATTTTGTAAGAATACAAAGTTTTGTCGATCCCAACATGTTTAACAACGAGAGACCATAACCGTAAAAGTTTTTGAAATAAGCTTGTCTGCAAAAAAAAATAGGCAATGTTGTGTTAACGAAAAGTACTATGCGAACTGAGGATACCTTAATGGATTAGTTTTTATTATGATGAAACATGTTTATTGTCGGTGTTTCGGATCACCGGCTAGTAAATTTGTATCTGCGCATCTGGCCCGAATGGTGTGCTTGGAGGACACAAGGATTTATATTAGTTCGGACAGAATGTCCCTACGTCCAGTGTGCTGTTGCTCGTGTTACCAGCACTAGTTTGTAGTAGGGGTTACAAACGGACGAGAGAGGGAGCGGATCCTAGGTCTCTAGTGGAAGGGTTGAAGAGTGCTGAGAGTTTGTTCAGCCATGTGCTCGTTCGCCCTTCTTGGGATGTCCTGCTTCCCCTTTTATAGGTGAAGGGGAAGGCGCAGGTTATAGAGAGAAAGGAGGAGAAAAGCGAGGGAGAAGAAGGCCTCCAGGGCCGTCGGGTCCCTCTTCTCCTTCATGCGGGTCCCGCCAACGCTGTAAATGATGACGAGGATGGCTCCACGTCGGGCTCCTGTTCACCACTGGTGCCATGCCCCGGTGTTATCAGCTAGTCGTAGCATCCCATCCCGTCCAGGCAGACGGCGTGGCGAACCGACGTGCCGGTCAGCGGCCGTACGGGGAGTAGGCAGCACAATGGCCACGCACCCGTCACTATTGGTGACGTGAACCCCCGGGTGTGGCCTGACGTGGCCATGGGTCACGTCGAGACATGTCCACTTTCCTCCCAGTGTCAGAAGTTTGACCTCGGGGTCGTATCCTCAGACCCGTAGTGGTTGGAGGCGGTATGGGTCCCCGTCGGGCGAGACAGAGCCCGCGCTGCAGGGGTCGGGCGAGACAGAGCCCGTGCCCTCAGGGTCGGATGAGACAGCTCCCATACCCTTGGGGTCAGGCGACACGGGGCCCGTGCCCTCGGGGGTTGGACTTCGTCAATCTTAAATTCTATCAACTTCGTCTTTTAGTGGTTTTTATAGGAATGGTTATATGTCTAAAAAACATATGTGGACATCTACGATGTTGACGTGGTCGAGAAAATGAGTATTTGTGCCCATCAGGGGCACTGTTGTAGAATTAAGGTGAGGAGGAAAAAAATATAGGACTACTCAGGTTTCGTAAATGTGCTAGCGCTGACATTGGCCCTGTTTGGATCCATGGGTTAGAGTTAGTTGGAGCTATTTAGGGCTCAAATAGCCCTAAAGTATCCAAACATGAGGGTTAGATAGGAGTTATTTGCATCTAACCCACCCAAAAAACTATCCACCACAAGAGATGCTTATTGAGGCTATTTGAGGTGGGGCCCACTAGAAAAGTGTTTTTTCTCCCGCATGGGATCTCGCTCCCGTTCCCCACCCGCACTCATCTCCCTCCCGTTCCCCACCCACACTTGGTCTCCCTCTCGTTCCCCACACATGCGCCGCCGCGGATCTCGCCACACGCGCATCGCCGCCTCCCGGCATCCACGCTGTCGCGTCTCCCTAGCCGCGCCGCTACCTCCCATCGATGGACGAAGACGGCTTCGACGCGTGGGGCTCGCAGCCGTCGGCGAGCGGCCCTGGCCACGCTCCCGCTGGCCTCGCGGATCTCGACCTCAACTAGCAAGCGCCGGCGGTGGAGGTGTTCCCAGTTCTTGGGCTCTACGGAGCCGTCCTCTAGGGCAACGTCGACGAGCTCCTCCCTGGCCGCGTCAGGGGCTCCGGCCTCCCTCCCTATCGCCCACCGCAAGCCGGAGCAGGAGACGCGTGGGCGACTCCGGCCTCACCCTACGCCCGGCAACTCCACTTTGGTGGGTCGTCGGCGGCGGCAGCCGGTCGCGGAGGAGGAAACGGTGGCGTATTCCCCGATGGGTCATCGTCGGGGGCAGGCGGCGTTCGTCAGCGCGTGAAATCGTCTGGCGCAGTACCCGGCCGACAGCGCACCAACACGGCGTTACATGGCGACGGCAGCCAGCGCATAAACACGGCGATCCATGGCGGTAGCGGCCAGCGCGTACTGCGTCCCCGAGCACCGAGGGCACCGAGGAGTGCCGTCCGTGGGCAAGCATCCGGCTCCGGCGCTCCCTTCGACATCGATGAAGAATTGGAGGATGATGTGGAGGAGTTAGCGAGCTCCGGCGGTCCCCTGGTGAGCCATGCCAATCGAGCCCAATGGAATGATGCAAATAATGCTTGCTTGTTAGAATTGTGCATAGAGCAACGTAGAGCAGGAACGTATAATGGTGCACAAATGAGTGGTGAAGGGTACGAAGCCGTTGTCGACGGCTTACTTGCTCGAAGGGGGTTGTTGTATACCTGTCTATAGGTGAAGAACCAAATAGGCGTACTCAAGAACACCCACTCATTCTGGTGCTACTTGCAAACACACACAGGGTTGGGGAGGAAACCAGATGGAACAATTGATGCAGAGCCTGAGTTCTGGACAACACACACAGAGGCAAAGCTATGCATGAGTCTGAGTTCCCTAGCAAATTGTGTAGTGTGCTCACCTTAACTAGTTTCTGATCACCTTGTGATGTAAACCTATGATGCAGAAAAAACAATACCTAAAGAGTCTGCAGTGGGGTCCTCTAGGAAACGAGGAGTTGCTTGATGAACTATTCAGAGGGTTAGCTATCGATGGAAGCACAGCCTTTGTGCCTGGAGATGATTATGGTTAGAATCAGGAGCAAGATGTAGGGGCAGAAGAGGAAGAGGAGTTTCAAACAACACATACAAGTAGAAGAAGCCAGAGGAGTCAGAGGGGAAAGAGGTCATTAAGCAGCAATTCAAGCACTTTGACCAGTCCAGTGAAGAAGAGCAAGAGCCCAATGGTGAAGATTGTGAAGGACATAGCCAATACCTTCAAAGACTCTGTCAAAGTCAACACTACTCAAATACAGAAATGTGCAAGTGACAAGGCAGCATGTTCTGTCGAGAGGTGTCAGGAGCTGGCATTTGAGTGTGGCGTTGAGGAAACCGTTGACTCTGTCTATGCTATGTCCAAGATGTTCGAAAAAGAGTACCAAAGGCAGTTCTTCTGTGGCAAATTAACTCCTCAGCTTAGGTTGGGTTACTTCAAGAAATGGTGCAGGGACAACAATCTGAGCTTAGGAGGTGTTGAGTAGTTCTTCAAGAAATGTGTGTGTTAAGATGTTGATCTTTTATCTATGTGTTGAACTATTAGCTGTGTGTGAGGTGTTGAACTATTATGTGTGTTGAACCTATCATCTGTGTGTGAGGTCTTGAACTATTATATGTGTGATGTGTTGACTTAATGCTATGTGTTGAACCTATTTATCTATGGGCTGTATTAATTTGTTGAATTAATTTCATTTGCTTACACTGCTTCAAGTTTTAGGCTATGTGTTGACAATTTGTTACATGTGTTGAAGCAGGAAGAAGATCAAGGCCCCATGATTGAGGAAGAAGAAGATGATGGAGGCAGCACAAGTGAGGATGAGATTATATCCACGTGCTACAATAATTTGGTGGAGGCCCATAATTTGATCTTGCAGTTGGTTCCTATCTTGGGTATGTACTCTGATAACTACTTTGTCAAACTACCTAGGAGGGTCACTAGAGACTCTGGTTTGGATTGGGTGCAGGAGACACTAGCTCGAGATACCCAATGCTACAATATGTTTAGGGTTGAGAGACCTTTATTTAACAGGCTACATAATACTTTGGTCCATTCATATGGGTTGAAGTCCAGTACAAAAATGACATCTGTAGAGGCTCTTGTTATGTTTTTATGGGTTGTTGGTTCACCACAGTCAGTTAGACAGGCTGAGAACCATTTTAGGAGGTCTATGGAGATAGTTTGCAGAACATTTAACAGAGTTTTGACATGCCTCCTTAGGTTAGCACATGACATAATTGTACCCAAGGACCCAACATTTTAAGAGGTGCCCCCAAACTTAGAAAATCCTGCATTCTGGCCACACTTCAACGACTGCATAGGAGCTATAGATAGGACACATGTGAAGGTTGTGGTGGATAAGAGTAAGAGGGTTCCATACTTGAACAGGCACAATGAAACCAGTCAGAATGTGCTTGCTGTTTGTGATTTCGACATGAGATTTACCTTTGTGTTGTCGGGATGGCCTGGTTCAGCACATGACATGAGAGTTTTCAAAGATGCCATAACTACTCATCATCACAAATTTCCACATCCACCACCATACTTGAACTGTCTTGCAATAATTTTAATCCAATTACACTTGTTCATCTAAGTCTCATTGTGTGCCTTTCAAAATATGTAGGGAAGTATTATGTGGTTGATGCGGGGTACCCAAACCGGCCGGGCTACCTTTCACCATACATATGTACAAGGTACCATGTGGAGCAATGGCAAAACGGCCCGCCGCCACAAGGTATGAAAGAAACCTTCAACCATGCACATTCCAAAGTTAGAAATGTCATAGAGCGATCTTTTGGAGTGTTGAAGATGAAATTTAGGATTTTGTTGAACATGCCAAGATTTTCAGAGGACAAGCAAATTAGAATTATTGTTGCTTGTATGGCTCTTCATAATTTTATTCGAGAGAGCAGAATTGCGGATATGGAATTTGATGCCTGTGATGCGGATAAAAATTATAACCCAATGGCTAGTTCTTCCGCATCAGCATGGCCAGAGGATGAACCTTTTGTTGAAGATATCAACATGACTGCATTCCGTGATGAGTTAGCTGATACTTTGTTTAATGGAGTGTAATTTTTTTTAGCTTGATTGAGGACATGTTTGAGTGAGACATCTCATTTGTATGGACAAATTAAAATTTATCGTGTTTTGGATGCATGATTTGTAAAGATGATTTGTTTGTGTCATTTGTGAGCGGGAGGAGGGCACACAATAGCCGGCCACACCAAATCCGGCCGGGATGGAGCCAAATGATTGGAAAAATACATTTATTGTTAATCTAACCCTTGCACCAAACATCTCTTTGGCTAGAGTTAGTTTATGGCTACTCATGAGCTAGAGAGTAACTCTAACCTCCTCTAGCTTAGTTAGAGTATCCAAACAGGGCCATTGACTGAACGAATTTCCATACGGTCCACGCAGTGCGCGTGAGCGATACAAAATCGATGGGTGTGACCAGTTGGTGCATGCGCCTTTATTATTTTGCAAAAGAAAAAGAAAAAGAAATCTCTTACCTCACTTTGAGATTCGAGTTATTAGGTAAACTTTTGCATTTTGCAAGGCCGATATCAGTTGCCCTTAGAATCAGTAGGCTTTGGTCATAGCGCTACTCACACCACGAGCGTGTTTGATGATAAGCAAAAAATCTCAATCCACAATAAGAGGGGGGAAAAAAGCACAAGACTAGGGTTTCCCAGCAAAACTCAACTCAAATCAAGTAAAACAAAAGTACATAAAACTGCAAGTTATCCAAACGATATTTATATTCTAGAGGTTTAATTAATTAATCCTTTGTTTCAAAGTTGAACACTTGAACGCATCTTCTTCTTTTCTTTTTTTTTTATAAAGGAGGCCTAGAAAGCAAGTCACTAAGTCATGAGTTGATGACGTGTGCAAAAAGAGAGAAAAGAGAGGTCCTTTAGAGCTTTCTGTTGATATTGTTCTCCCAAAAGGGGCCCTTTGATGTATAGATAGCGCATGCATGCGTGTCGAGCCTGCACCAGAGCATCATCATAATGAAGGCGCCGGGGCACGTACATATACAGGACCCAAAAGGCGAGGCGAGAGACCGCAGCGTCAAGGCCTCGGATCGCTTTGAGATCCCGCCATTTGACCTGACCTGAGCGAAAAGCTTGGCAATAGATCTCCAGCTGATCGATCTTTTGACCCGCCGGTCGGTTGGCTCGGCTGCGAATGCGAGCGAATCTAGACGGCCATTATACGCCCACAGTGGCAGTGCGTGCCCCGGCCATGCGCTGTTGTTGCTTGCACATCACACCATATCTCGTGGCTGGCTTTTACTACAAAGAAAACGAACATGGGAGGCAGCCAGGCGTGGCCTACTACCGGCTGGCAGATCAATTAGTAGGAGTACGAGCCGGTCGTCATGCATGCACTGTACCACAAGGGTCAGTGGGAGGGGTTTGGAGTTGGAGGAACTCGTGCATGGGTGGTGGCCCTGGCCCTGCAGTGCGGTGCACTGCGGCCAAATTAAGATTTGGGCTGGCTGGCTCCAAGATTGGTGTTGTTGACGAGTAAATTTGTATTTGCACGTCTGTCTTGAATGGTGTATTCGGAGGACATAAGTGTTTATACTGGTTCGGGCGGAACGTCCCTACGTCCAGTTCGCTGCTGCTCGTATTACCGGCACTTGGTTTGCAGTAGAGGTTACAAACAGGCGAGAGAGGGAGAGGATCCCAAGTCTCTAGTGAAAGGAGTGAACAAGTGTTGGGAGCTCGCTTGCCGCTCAGCTGTGTGCTCGTGTCGTGCTCTTCTGTCCCGATCTTCTTTCATGGGGCGCCTTGCTTCCCCTTTTATAGGCGAAGAGAAAGCACAGATTATAGAGGAGAAAAAGGAGAAGAACGAGAGAGAAGAAGGTTTCCGGGGTTGTCGGGTCCTTCTTCTCCTTCATGCCGGTCCCGCTGATCCTGTAGATGTCAACAGGGACGGCTCCATGTCGCGGCCCTGTTCGTCACTGGCGCCATGCGCAGGCATCATCTGTCGGTCATGGTGTTCCACTCCGTCCCGGCGGACGTCGTGGTGAACTGACGCGCCTGTCAGCGTCCGTAGGAGGATTAGGCAGAATAGCACCGGCACGTCCGACACTGTTCTTATGTGAATCCCCAGGTATGGCCCGTCATGGCCACGGGTTACATCGAGGCGTGTCAGCCTCTTCCCTGGCGTCAGAGTTTTGACCTAGTCCCATACGCTTGGACCTGGAGTGGTTGACGGCTGTATGGGTCCCCGTCGGATGAGACGGAACCCGTGTCCTCAAGGTCGGACGAGACAGAGCCCACGACCTTGGGCGAGGTGGAAACCGCGTCCTTGGGTCGGGCGAGACGGAGCCCGCGGCATTGATCGAGACGGAACCCGCGTCCTTGGGTCGGGCGAGACCTTTTAATACGTCTCGAGCCATCCGGAGAAGTCAGCGTGGGCGCTAACTTCCTTGTTTTGGGTATCCCTAATATCGATACCCGACAATTGACGGTACAGAAGAAAGAAGTATACGGGCGAATTCTCCAAACAAAAAGGCGTCGTCAAAACCAAAAGGGAGATAGATATCGCTATTAGCCGGCTGAAGATCGTATCGTTCCCTTGGCCGGTTCATATCATGGCAGTACAGCACCGTGGCGGCGGAGCAGGATTCCTATCAGGAAATCCCGCGAAAACGATCACGCGTAGTACGTGAAATCCCGCGCAAGGATTCTTTCGGGTCAGTTGGGAGAGGGAGAGAGGGGGATGGGGTAGAGGAGGGGTGTCTCATCGGATGTCACATTGGGTGTCGCACGGTATGTTCGGATACTAATAAAAAATAAATTACAGAATCCGTAAGTAATCCGCGAGACGAGCGTCATCAGCACATGATACTGTAGCAACACATTGTCAAATCATGGATTAATTAGGCTTAAAAAATCATCTCGCAAATTAATCTCAATCTATGTATTTAGTTTCATAATTAGTATATATTTAATAATCTATACATATATTCAAATATTCGATGGGACAGCGACCAAAGTTCCGCATGGGTTACGCACGCCTCTGACTGATGGGTTGGGTATATGTACAGCGTTCTCGATCTGCTCCTCGTACTCTTCTTCCCTGCCTGCTTCACTGCCACGAATACTGTGTAGCTAGGAGTATGCGGATCGAAGAGCCATAGAGAACCTGTGCCTACCGGTGTCACGAAGGTGACTAGAAAAGTTTTGACATCCTGGTGGACAGTTTGATGGAACCGATGGAAGGAAATGGAGCCCTAGCTAGCTACTGCACAGCACACGGGCACGTAGTCGTAGGTAGTACGCATGACCAGGACGTGCCGTCTAGCTATCGTCTCGTCTCTACAGAGGGACGAGAGATCCGAGGATAGCAACCACGTACTGGCTGGCACGACTAGTAAGCGCGGCGCAGGGACGGACCCGAGCCGGCAGATCTCCTCAGCTAGGAGAAGCAAACAAAACCCCGGCTGGCTGGCAGTGCCAGTGGGAGGGTGTGATCGGGGGTGGGGCTGGGGCTTAAAACACCGCAGATCTCGGCAAGATCCTCGATGGAACGGAGTGGAGTGGATGCATGGTCGTCGTCCGAGCAGAGCAGGCCGCGTCGGGTTCGGGTCCTCTCCTCTGCTCGCGGAACGTGGACACGTCGTCACGGGCCGGTGGGTCTCGTGGATTCGTCTCTTGTCGTCTCGCTTGAGCACCACACCAGCAAGCAGCGACACCACCCCCACCCACCGGGCCACCGCCGCCTAGGTTTCTTTTCTGTCTCACGTCACGGGTTCAGTCAGTACCAGGTTGGCTGGCTGGAGCTACCCTCGCCTACACCTAGAGATTTATCCTGGCTGCAGGAGTAGCAGCCAGTAGTAGTGTGTAGTACGTACTAGCAAGCGCGGCACCTTTTCTTTTCTTGTCTGCTGTGGTCTGGCGGGCTTGGACTTGGGCCTTGTTTAGATGATAGTCGGAAATCAGTATTTGACATGTAACATTTTTATTTGTATTTGATAATTATTGTTCAATCATGGTCTAACTAGGCTCAAAAGATTCATCTCGTAATTTATAATTAAACTGTGTAATTAGTTATTTTTTTATCTACATTTAATACTCATGTGTCCAAAGATTTGATATGATGGAGAGAGAGTGAAAAAATCTGGAATCTAAACAAGGCCTTGCATCTGTTCAAGGAGATCTCATCTGCCTTTTGAATGAATGCCTCTCCCTGCAGCCTTTGCTTCATCTATCGCCGCATCTAGTGACCAGGGGTGTGATCAATGAAGTGGAGGAGTAGCTGCACCTGCACTGCACGGCCCACGGCAGGACTGAAGGAGCACAGCAGCCGGGCCATGCGGCAGGAGCAGGACCTCGTTCAGCTCGATGGGTTGCTATTGCTGAGATTTGCCCCTAAAAAAGGTTGTACTGGGCACGGTGAATATCACGTGCTTTTTCGTTTACTATAATAACCACGTCTTGATCGACCACTTAATCTCGGGATCGATTAGGTAAAAGGGGGTAAAAAGCCACCTTGCCTTTTTCTGATGTAGTATAACTAATGCGCCTTTGCAGCGTTTTACATTCATTCGTTGTGAACTTGCGATGGATCTTTTGCTGGATACGGTGGTTCAGGCCGCCAATGTAAGAGGAGTACGTGTATGTACGGTACTAGTGGGCGGATCTTTTGATGGATCTTTTGCTGGATGCGGCATCTAGCGCTTAAGCGGAAGATTCAGAATTTCAAAGTTTTTTAAAAAATACTTAATTGAAAGACATGAAAAGTTTATAGTAGCGTAAATAAAAAGTACAGATTGTTTCAACTACTGATGTTGCACATCATTTTTCTTTGTGGGACACGAATTGACCGTAACTTAGTTGGTTGGGTTACTTACGATAAAACCTGACCACTCGGGTAAGACCCGGTTGGACGCAGGAAAATTTTTCTACTCCTGTGCTTTTCATGTGAAATTCATGCCCGATTTTCATAAAATTCATGTACGATTCCATCCATCCATCCACATTCTGCATTTTAGCCAACAATAGTATACAAGTATATTTGATATGTGGCCATATTAACTTAATTGATATGTACCTCAATTGTGATTATTAGAATGGATTTCAGTTCAAGGATCCAAAGGAGCATGGCATATTCTGGAGAGCACTTCCCATAGTAGTCTCCAACAACCGCGACCCAAAATACAAGACATATTCGTCCTTTGGGTAGCGCTATAGGCAAAGAATTCAATATTATTTTTGATCTTCTCCAACAATAAGACCCAAAAGACAATCCTTTCTGCAAATAGGTCTGCAGGAGAGATAATACTCAGATTTGGGTTATGCCTCTCCTGGTACCCAAAATGAGTCTTCCATATAAGTACTCTGTTGGAGGCTATATGTATTTTCTTGGAGACCTATTTTAGGTTTGGGTTCCGCAATGGGTCTTTCTGTTAGGAGACATCCTAAGTGGCTGGCTATGTAACAACATGGTACCCATTTGTATGTTTGGATATTTCCATCCTTTTGCTTTTAGGTGGCCCTTCTCTTCACGTGGGGGCTTGATTTGGTGGGCAATGCAGTTGTAACGCAATAACTCTATTATTCTCTTATACGCCGTGGTCGTTTGGCTGATAAGTCATGGCTGAAAGTACCGTTAGCTAATTTGTTGTGAGAGAAAAATATTGTTCGTTGGCTGAAAAAGTACGGCTTATAAGCCAAGCGAACAGGGCGATACTTGATTAGACGATGCTCTTTCCCATTTAAAAAAAGATGACTGAGGTCCAATTTGGATCCCATGATCCACTAAACTTTAGCTCCTGAGACTCAAAACAGAAGATCTAAAGTATTGTCTAGCTGACCCTAAACGACCACACAAGTGTATTAAAGTGGTCTAAATTATCGTTTTCTCTAGTGAAAAGACAATTTTACCCCTGCCTTTTCATCTCATCCCTAGTTCCTCCACTAGGGCACATAAGTCTTTTTTATTGAATTAGATCTAAACTTTGTCCCCTTGTCTATAGTTTATTCGTTAAAGTTTAGTTCACTAAAGTTTAACCCTTAACTTTAGCTAACTAAACTTTAGACCACAGAGTCCAAACAACCCTAATAAGACAAAGAAACTACAAGGATCTTTCGATTGCTTGGTTGCTTGCCCTTTCGTGGAAGGCAAGGCAAGCAGTGGTTGCCTCCTGGAATATATATGATCCACAAAATTCTTCGCTTTGGCCTCTACTAGAGTAGCTGTAGAACTCTGTTCATCTTATAACAAACGCACATATTGATCTTGAAGACTCGAATTTTTAAAGTTTGACCAAATATAACGAAATTATACTAATATTTATGACACACAATAAGTATATGGTTCAAAATTTCGATGAAATTATGTCCAAAATTCATGAATTTCTATGTTTTCAGAGGTGAGTGAAATTGTGGCTTGAGTTTAGAAATACCAGTATTTAGTTGTTGAATAGAATATGTGTCAACCAAAATGCATAAGTTAGCATCTAACCTAGTGGAAAGCTTCCACCTTGCCTTCTAAGTTATGTCATTCTTTTTCTTTTTTTGAAATTTGAGCACCTTAAAATCGACTTATTTAATTTTGTTTGGCCACATCCGATAATAACGTGTAAACCGAAAACCCTAAAGTGGAATATATTTCATTATTAGTATATTAGGAGATACAAATATTGACAACATTTTATAAATTGAATTAAATTTAGAAAACTTTGATTCTCTGAAAAAATAAAATGTGCGCTTATTTTAGAAAGGAGGGAGTACTGTACATTACCCTTATTTGTGTACAACAAAATCTTTTCCCTCCTTCGGCCACGTCGCCCCTTCTTCAGAGCCGCACGATGTCCATCCGTCGGTTGCCAGGGGGAAAAAAAAAGACCTCCCGCAATCCAGCTCTCCGTCCTCCAGAAGCATCGCCTCCCCGCGGACGCCGCCGCCGCCGCGGCCTGCCGCCCGCATCTCCCCGGGAAAGCCCCGTCTGCAGCCGCGTCCTCAGCCCGCGTCCCCGGGAAAGCCGCTACGGCCGCCGCGCCTGTCCGTCCGCGGCCTGATACGCGTACGCCGCCACGGACGGAGGGCCCCTTCGCCGGAGCATTCCCACGGCCGGGTTCCGCCAAGGCTGCTGGTTCGGTACACCGCGATTGCCCTTCCTCTTCCATTCCGCCGGCACTGCGGCCGTTTCTGCTTCGCGTTCTTCCTCCTTCCTGTGCACGGTAGGTCATCAGACCCAAGCTTCATGCTTATCTTCTTTGGTAATTGTGTGGTTAATCCTTTCCAGATTAGCGATATGCACAGCTCCTATGCAATGCCTGTACGGGGATTGTTGTTTCGGCTTTCATCTCCTCATGGTATTGTCGGCTGTAGTTTTATTCATATTTAAGTGCTTGCATACTTTGGAAACAGTTTCTTTTTTGGGTTTATTAGATTAAAGTAATTTATTAATTTCCTAAATGATCTTGGATACGACTGACCATATTTATAGTTTATGTTGGTTGTTCTTAGTTACTGAATTACGTGGGGTTCTATGGACTAACATCCGAGCTCTGTATGCCTGAATTCGAAGAAGGTAGGCATTCCCAGGCAGCTGAAAGCCTCATATTCATCTTATCCTTTTCTTTGGAAAAAACAGAGTACATCGGTATGATAAGACCAAATATTTCTATCTCCTACAGAATGGCATATGTATCTATTAAATATCCAGAGTTCTTTTAATCTTTTTGCCTGCAATTTGTCGACTTCGAACTGGTCTATTAATTATTTACAATGGTTTGATGCCAATCCTTTACAGAGCTATTGTGTGCTGCAGTAGTTGACAACTGATGCAGAGCAACAATTGCCATTTCAATTGGTCCATTTCAATTGATTCGTTACAAAAAAAAAAATTCTTCATCCGAATAACTCGGTACAAAATGTGTAATATTTTTCCCCAATGCAGCATTTCTTACTGATCCTATTATGACAATCAGCTAACTTTGTTAGTTTCTTTCAGCCCCAATTATTTTTTTCTATAAACCAGTTACTTTTTCCCAAAGGGGTTCAGGCATCCAAACTCTCTAATTATTTATGTATGACAGTGATATTTACTCTTCAAGATATGAAAACTTTGCAAGTGATGTCCATAACACCTTAATGTTATGTGGGCCGCCTAAAGTTTCAGCAATACTTTCCACTGATCACCTAACAATGGCCGTTGATATTTAGCTCCTCAATATACCATACTTAAACGGTTGATGGTTCTCCATAAAATCTTCCCTACCTCTGTATAATGTCACCAAGGCTTCTACTGCAGCTGCCACCATAACTCCATAAAACCTCTGTTCTCAGTGAAACAACTCATCTCACAAAGGTCTAGAATGATACATTATTGCTTTAAACTAAACCCTTATGCTCTTCTATTAAAATCACAGGTTTTGTTTGCTTTGTAGGATAATGATGTATATGATATGTGATTTATGGCAAATGCTTTGTATCTGCTTTGTAAAGCAGTTAATCATATGTTACAATGGATGAAAGGATTTTGAGAAGTTCTCTTAATCATATTAGGTTTTGCATTTCAGATCCTAACACTTATATGAAAGTGATATTTCAAAATATATTTTGACAGAGCCACAAAAGAGTGCTAAGCTGCATGATTTTAGATATGATAGTGCTTACAGCATGCCTTCAAACATTTTCTAAATTAAGAAAATGTAACCAAAGATTTTTTTAAACTATTATAAGTTTCATTTCTTTTATATGTACTGAAAGTATATATCTACCTTTTTGCAGAAAACAAAGAGGAGATACGTTCCTAAAAGTTTTCATCATTATCTAATATGTCACGGTGAACAAATATGTAACAAGGATATATTATGTACACCCAAATTTTGTTCTGGCTTGCCCATGCGTCCCATGGACGCTGTTCTGTTAACCCATGTTTCGTCTCTGTTTTTTTTTCCTCTTGGTAACCTGTTAACTAACAAAGCAGTTTTTTGTGCGATCGATTCCTTGATTTTATAAGGCAGTCTTCATTTGGTCTTGAATGCCGGCTTGCGAACAAATCGTACCTTCACCCGCGCTTTGGTTAGCTGCTTGTACTGTACATGTGGCTGTGTGGCAAGGTAGTAGAATAGTAATACTAGTAGTAGTATATACTCACTGGACACTCTCAGGACGATGGCCAGTTCTGTTTGCGCACATGGGCTGTTACTCTGAAAGTGAACCAGCCATCCCCCAGACCAATGGTTCAGGGAACAGAGCCACAGATCGAACCAAAGCTCAAAAGCCTCCTGCAAACAAAGAATCTAACTTGACAACTAAAACTACTACAGTGATGAAAGAGTTTGTTATTATAGCTGCTCTTGCAATTGGCATTGCAGTAATTCCGCGGAGAGGAGAAGGGAAAAAAAGGCAAGAGAAACACAAAAGAAAAGAGCATGGTCCATTGACAATGATTTGTTCCTCAACAAAAAAGCCCCGGCCTTTTTGGCAGGTGAGACACCACATGCCGGAATATACAGGGGCAGCATCATGGTGTCTCCCCTGTCACTGTTCGCCCCCTTTCGATTTCGGTTCGTGTCTTAGGGCTGCTTTGCTTGGGCTGCGGCCATGCGGGCCAGGCGATGTTATGGTGGTTGGATTGGTAGATGCCATTGCCACCGGCGTCGCTGTAGAAGGATCCTGGCGAATTTTCCAGGGATCCTGTGAGATCATGGGCATGTGATAGCTACAAATACGATGTCTCTCGTCAGCATGTGGACAGCCGATCCGCTTGCCCCGGAAGCAACGGCATTTTCGTGACAGATAAGGTTCTTTTTCCGCAGCAAACACAACAGATAACCACATAAGGTTTGGGAATTGGAGATCTCTCTTCTGCACGAAAGCATAATATTTTTTTGCAGCTTGCAAATCAACATATGGAAGCACACGAGAAGGCAGAAACATGACTACACATGAGTGTACTGAAAGATTATTGCATGGGAACCGGCTCTTTACAACATATACAATATTATTCAGTGATTATATGATTTTGGAATACTCCAGAAGACAATAAAATGGAAAACAAAAGGCCAGATGGCAAATATTGGACAAAAGAAGCTTCGTTTTCGTACAGCTAGCTACAAGGCGACGGCAAAAAAATATGGTACTGATAGTGCTCCATTAGTGCGACTTGTGTATGTTTGGGAACAGCCCATGAATATGCTCCGGCATGAAATCGTGCCTCGTCAGGATTCCAACAATTGGAGGTCTCTGCAGTAGAACAGTAAAGGAATTAGCTATTAGATCGAGTTTGCCACAAAGAAAAGGTGAAGGTTATATTGCAGCATGAACTTCATATCATGTCAAAAGAATGGCCAGCACTGAAATATTTTATCTCTAGAGCAAGATTCGGAGAATGAGAGCTCACCCCTGGGGTCTTTGGCACAACGAGCAGGTGCCTTAGTCCCAGTGCCCGGAAAAGGACAGCGGCCTTTGCAAGTGACATGGTCTCAACCACCGTGTACGGTGATGTATTTGTAATTGGATGGAGATCGACGTACATGTCCATTTCCTCATCAGTGAAATCCAGGTCCTCAATCTTCAGACCTTTTCCTGAGCCGGCCTTGGCAAAATCGAAGGCACCAAATCTTTGCAGCACGAAGCTACCGCTGGTTTTCATCTTCTCTTTCATGAAGCGCTTGCCTTTCAGCAAGACCAGCAGGAGGGACCTAAGCACAAGCCCAACAAGTTCTGGAGCCTCTGACAGAGGTGGCTCATCGACCACTGGAAATCCGTTGTGGCCTGTGATCCTCAACGCCTGAACGATATTCCCCACTCTCTCGACGCCTGAAAACGAGATCAGTGGCCCAGACACAACATCGCCAGCAACCAAGTGCCTCATGTATGGTTCGGCATGAGCTTCCAGGAATGGCAAACCTTTCATCACTACAATCTGATCATAAACCCCTTTGTTAAAACAGTCGGCTATAGTCTTTGATATCAGAAGAACGAGCATGACTAACGGGAGCATAAGGAGGTCATTGGTGAGCTCCAGAAGTATCACACAGACTGATACAGTCATCCTCATTGTTCCACCGAGGAAAGATGCCGCACCAAGAAGTGCGAATAGTCCAGGATCAAGGTCTGATAACGGGCCAAGAAGGGTCCCCACTATACGCCCGTACGTAGCCCCAGCAAGTATAACAGGGATAAAGAGACCAGATGGAACAGCAATACCGTATGTCACAAGGCCAAGGCAGTAAATAGCAGTGAAGAATACGAAGAGAGTGGACATGTGGAACTCATTCTCGGTGCCACTGCTGAATAGATTGCGGATGGCATCATCATTTGTGTTGAAGAATAATGATGCAAGACCATTGTAATAGCCCGGCGGGCACTGAAAATTCTTAAAATTCCCAGAGCGGCCAATGGTAGGGCATTCCTCCACAGCATCAGCAGGGCACGGAGTGCATGGAGCAAGCCAAGGTAGCCCATAGGAGCATGCTGATGTGATGATTGATATTGTGACAGTAAGAAGAATCTTGTATGGAGCACCTTTCCTGCAGGCAGACAGCCAAAGACAACAATGTAATATGAGATTGCACCTTGAAGGAAAATTTTAGAGTAACTAAATACACATGATTGATACATACTCATTGATAAAACTATAGGCTCGGAGAATCCTATCCAAGAGAAAGTTGAACAGGCCCCCAAAGACCCCACCAATTATTCCAAGGACAATAATTGCAATGATATCCTGGGTACTGTAACTCGGGACGGTTGAGCTAAGATCAAACATAATCAAGCCTCCTTGACCAAAGAGACCACATTTTCCACTACGACAGAGCTCGATCAGGCCCCTCAACACAACAGCAACAACAGCAGTTGTAAAGAATGTTCTCCACAGGAGAGCACTTCGCCACCTGAAACATGAAGTAGAGACCCATTCAGTCAAATGGAAAGAAAATGCAGCAAAATAAAAATGTCAGTGGTGCCCATCTGATGCAGTTGCAAATAGATAAATTCTCCTATCAACATACTGAAGTAATCAGACTGTGATTCTTATTCAAAAGATCTATCACTCGAATTGATATTTTTGGAATTCAGATAACTATGGGATATGGCTACTACATTTGTGATGGTGGTCTGCATTTTCATGTTGGTAACAAGGTTATTACAAATCCAAAGGCATATGCCAAGATGGCAGCACCTGTTAAATATGAATTAGCAGTTGTGACAAGGAAAATAGTTCCTACCATGATGCTGCTTCCTCAAGAGCAAAGAGCACACCACCCACAGGCGCACGGAATGCTGCTGCAACTCCAGCAGCAGAGCCACAAGTAATCAAATCCCGCCGATCTCTATCATTCTTAAAGTATCTGAGCCAGTTACATGTCAGATGGTACTTGCGTGACCCCCCTTGACCAAGTAAGTTGGCAATGCATGCTCCTGTATGTACCATGGGACCTTCCTTTCCAAGTACAAATCCAGCTGAAACTCCAAGTATTGAACCAAATATCTGCAGAATAATAGAAGCAAGTTTTAAGAAATAAATTGCTGAACTCGAACTGGCAATTAGAAAAACCAGGAGTCCTTATAGCATTATATGTCATCCACAAAACAAGCTGCTATGATTCTGTATAGGTTACCAGAAATAAACACATAAGCTGTTCTAATTTAAAATTTATGCCTAAGCATGTAAGCATCATAAATGGATAAACTAGGCAAAGTAACAGTCTAACAGATTCCCTTTGGTAGCACATATCCGAAGAAACACTAACAATGACACGTTTGTGAATTTGCAGCAGGTCATTAAAAAGAAAAGAGAATAAAATCAAACATAATGAGCAAGGCAGTACACTGTCCCTAAACAACAATTTGGCTGTCAATGCATCTTCACGATTTCCTAGTAAGCTCGAAAAAAGTTTAGGGGTTTCTACAACAATTATCAATGACATGTCAGAACATGGCATGCAAATGCTGGAAAAGATTTTAGTAATTCAATCAGGTAAGGTAGCACAAAAAGTTACTACCGCGAACAAAAACTCAAAGAGTAAGAAATCAAACATGGTTTCCCTGTAAAAAAGAAATACTAAGATGTTCAATGCGGCTGTGTATTTTATTCTGAATTAGACTTTACCTTCACAAACAGTGTACTTGGAGCTAATATAGCATAAGCATCAACTCCATTAAGGTATGCTTTAACTTCAGGGATACCAGACCCAGCAGCAGCAGGTGCTATGTAAGCGCAGATCGCTGCAGCAGTAGCTGCCAAGACTAGATTGCAACCTCCATATGCCAGAAATGCTGTGAAGTACCTGCACTGGAAGCAACAAACCATTGGCACTTCACATTATTTAATTGATGCAAGTCAGTAAAACCTTATGCAAGTTATTCACCGTGTTGTATTACTTAATTGGTGACAAGTTATATTGAACAGCTGGAGAATCAAACTAAATGGTCTGGTAAAATAGCAAAAGCATCTGAGTGAAGCTTTACCTATGCTTGAGCATTAGATCACTTGTAAGCAACAGTTTGAACCCAGCAATGTTTTCAACTGCAAGGTTATTGAAGAAGCCAACAAGTCCAGTACACAAGCCAATAAGAAGAACCAAGGACCATTTGAGAACAATATACTGGAATATCTGCTTCTTCTTTCTTGATCGCCAATCTTGCTTGAAAAAGTCATTTTCCACAATTCTGAAACATGCAATAAAAATTTTGATGGTAAGTCGGGAAGTAACATAGCAAGCCTGCTAAACTGTGCATATTTTCTATTTCTAAGGAGTATACAGTCAGCAATTTACATCTGCCAGATATTATTATCACTGAGTTTACACTGAAGAATTTTGCAGTCAGCTTCTTCTCAGTTTGTTGGTTGGTATCCTATTTTTGGCATGCTACAACCCCATTTAAGAACATTTAACTGCATCAGTATTTATTTATTCATACTACAAGATAGAAGCACAGTGCTTCGTGTGTGTTGTTCCATTTGTCGAAACTCAAACAGAATCAGATCAGTGCATGGTTCAGATCCCAAATAATTATGGTTTCTTTCTTATTCTAGACTTGATACTTTATAAAAAGTGTTCGATTAAACTATGTACATAATGTCAACAACGGAAGATCCTGCCATCCGACCATTAAAAAATTCCATGAAATCTACTAACTAGCCTCCTTCGACCACTATTCAGTAAGTACACGAACGATCAGAACATGACATTGTCGATGCGGTATTGCTGTATAGTGTATGAATTATTTACAAAATTCAATGGCAAAAAGGCGCAAGAATGATAACGCCTTATTGAACAATAATCAATCAGGATAACTTTTTCGTCTTCCAAACGCATCACAAGGTCCTAGCTTTATGGTAAGGCATGCCAAACAATAAACTAATAATAAGTTATAACATGATCTTGCTCTTGCCGTTCTTTTGGGGGTAAAACCAACGATCCTTAGTCGCAATCACCACGAGAAAACAGTAAACATCAAACATTTTCGCAGAATCAGCACAGAAAGCTTTCGGGAAGTCGACAGTATCAAGCAACGGAGCCACAGAGGGGGTGTGGAGGGCGTACTCGTAGTCGAGGCTCTCGATGGGGCAGACGTTGGCGCCGACGATGGCAATCTGGGAGGTGGTGTTCATGGTGCGCTTCCGCAGCAGCGGCTCCCGGGGCCCGTCGTCGTCGTACCGGTCGTCGTACCGCAGCAGGGCCTCCGACGATCGGTCCTGCCCCGCCCCCGCGCCGGCGCCGCGCCACGGGCCGTCCGTGCTCTCGATGTCGTAGTTGAAGCTGCCATGCCTCTCCGGCTGCGCGGCCGGCGGTGAGTGGTGGGCGTCCATTATTGCCGTCCGCTTGGGTGGTGGCGTCGCTCACGCTGCCGCGGGCCGCTGCTTCCTCCTGCACTTTATGAGACAAAATGGAAAGGAAGTAAGGTGGACAGAAAAGGGAAATGAATTCTTATCAATTGCGTGAACACAAATTGCCCTTGACGTAGTAGTGAATTACTTAAAATTCATGAAAAAAAAGCTGCTGCCTATCCATGCCGAGCTGGATCTATCAAATTGAATGGTAATACAGAGTAAATTTCTTCTGAAATTGCCCTTTCTGAACTGTGCATTCGCAATCAATGCTGGTATGTATTTCTAGCACTAGTAAAGCTTAACTCATAATGCAACTGTCAACTGACCTAGTAGGAATTAAGAAACCAGCTGGATCGGCGTGGAAAAAATCTTGTGGCGTACTGCCATCACTTCGTACACGCCAGAAGAACGGGGAAACAGGGCTCGTTTAGATGAAATTTTTTTTGCAAAATGAGTTGATATAAATTTTCGTTGTTAATGATAAATAGTGTTCAATTAAGTTTAATTAAGCAATAAAAAATCAAATCGTGGATTTCGTTTAAATTGTGTATTGGTCTTTTATTTTTATTTATATTTAATATTTAAATAAGTCCAGTAAAGATTCGAAGAAACCAGCTGGAAAATTTTGCAAAATTTTTTAAACTGGCGGACCTGGAGTCGGTCTGGGAGGTCGATCCAGCGACGCGACAATCAGAAGCAACAGCGCACTCACTGGGAGTCGGGGTTCTGGGAGCGTGCCGCCACTTGTCACCAGCGACCGAGACAATCACGAATTTTGCTTCCGTGGTCGCAAAGCGGCGGGACACTTTCAAGTCTCTGGGCGGGGTTATTTAGCTGAAAAAAATTTCAAATCGGCATTTTCGTTTTACAGCGTGCCGCCACTTGTCTAACTAAGCAGGCGACCGAGATGATTTCTAACTAAACGGTAATTAGTTATTTTTTTTGCTTCCTTTGGTCGCAAACGGTTAAAAAGCGTAATAGAGAGAATGAAAACACTTTTCAAGTATCTAAACAAGGCCAGGAGAAGAGGCCGTGAGCTTTCGCGTTCCCCACATGGCGATGCTCCCCCGGTTTACCACATTTTTTTATCTCGTTCGATTTCCATCACATTTTTTTATCCATCAACAGGTTCTCTCTAGAAGTCTACTAGAGGTTGGGAAAGAAAACAGAACGGCAAAGATCCCATCCGATCCGATCGAACCACAACCTGTATAGGTTGTCCCACAATGATAGAAGCACCACGTGGCGTGTTCGTTTCGCTGAAAAAACAAACCAAAACACTGTTTCGGCTGATTTGTTGCGAGAGAAAAACATTGTTCCGACGAAACAGTGTTTCGGCAACGGGGCCACGTGGTGCTTCTATCATTGTGGGACAACCTATACAGGTTGTGGTTCGATCGGATCGGATGGGATCTTTGCTTTAGAGCTTTCATTTTTCATGTGGGCTGTGTGGCCATCCTCAAGCCACGGGAATGTGATTGCATGCCCTCCGAGCCGAGCAATTGACCGATCAAAAACTGCGTTCACGCTTCCTTGTCGTGATGGCGACGGCAGCGGCCATTGTTCAGTGTGGATGCCTTTCCATTCCAAATGGATGATTAAAGAAAAGCAGAGACGTGACCACGTGAATATAATGCACACGTCTTTATCCAGCCCGCCTAACACTTCTAGGGTCCAGTATAACATAGGTACAAGCAAGAACAGGATCAGTTCCGTTCTGGATCCTGAAACAAATCATTGCAGCTTCCCGTCGCTGCAGCGCGTGTCATCTCATCCAATCCACCACCAAATAAAAATGAGTCGAAACGCAACTCCACAACCACCCTCCTCCCTATCCGAGATGATCCTGACCTCGTGCAAAGGCAAGGGATTCCCGCTCCCGCGGGAAATCCGAGTCCACGTGGTGCGGCAGCAGCATCGCTCGCCAGTGGCCAACTTTGCTAGTGCCATTTCCCTCACGGCTCATCGGTTGTTACTTGTTAGCCTGATCCCACTTGGCTTTCCGGCAAATAAATTAGTCTGGTCTCTCAGAGAAAGGGCCTAACTAAACTATACTAACCGGTCATCAATCAACTAATCAGAAAGAGGGCTAAAACTATACTAATCGGTCAATCGGCTAATCTTCTCCTCCTTCCCACAAGTGGACTAGAGGACAAGAGATTAGAGCTGACGCAGGAAAAGGAGCACCTCCGATCCTAGTTTATGCTAAATGCGCTCGATGACGACGGCAGCTTGCTTGCGCTGATCTGGTCTTGGATTGTTTCAGTTTATTCTCTCTCACAAAATACTATTGAATCAACCAAAATTAGCCGAACTACAGTGGAAATGTGTACCGGCCGAACATCCATCTCCATCGATCTCTCTACGAGCTTCGGGTGGTCGAACGAAGTTCTGCAGCAAAGGCGCACGAGCTCCCCATTGTTTTGTTTAATAGTCACTCTAAGGCCTCTCTTTTTTTTTGGCTTGCGATTAGGCCTCTGCTCCTCGCGTTTCGCTATCAGATCACACGAACGCCATGAGGCGACGGGAAATTAGCGCAGCCAACCCAGTTGTTGTCATCGCATTAACGTTCCATGGCTAACTTCCTTGATGACGATGGTGCTCTAAAGTGCCAACTGGGCGGGGCAGTCAGTGCATGACTGCCAGTACGCTGTAGGCACGTCGGATCCAACTTGCCGGCCTATTTGCGTGCTGGCACCGCACCTTGCAATTCTAATCGCGGAAAATGGAAGGAGACTGGTGGTACTACATGCCGCTCTCAAAATCCAGCTACTTCATCACTTCAAATTCATTTCAGGGGGGCAAGGAATTCACTGGCCGGTTTTCCAACTGTGTCATCTACTAGCTGAATATCCATGGATTATTCCGTCGCCCTGGCTAAAGATGAACTGCACTACATCATCGTCTAAATTTTTGAAAAAAAAATGGCTCGCGTAGCGATCCTGTTACTACACAAACAGAGCACAGCCCTGCGCAGACAAAATGCAAGCCGATCGACGCGAGTGACTGCGCAGAGGCTCTGGGGCCCCAAATTAGAGGACGAGTACTGGTCGAGCGCGTACCTAGCAATCCCGGCTGGACGGACGAACTGATCCGGTCGCCACGAGCATGGATCAGCTGCCCAGCGATCGGTCCTCTCCGCGACCGAGATCCTCTTCCTGATCGGTCGGGGAACTCCACGCGCTCGCTCGGCCGGCAGTTGGCCGCTTCGTCTCCGTCGAGCCCGTTCGCCGCCTCGTGCTCAGCCCAACCTGGGGCTGGAGGTCGACGAAGGCCGAGAGACCCGCACGGCAGACACCAGGTGCCGGTGGACAACTGCAGAAGCTTCCAATCCAATCCAAATACAAAGAGGGTGGGAAAAAAGGAAAGCGGAAGGGAGAAGAGAATGATGGCGGTGCGGTGCGAGAGATGATGGGGTGGAGGCCGCACGCCGCGCTTGCTCGCTTTAAATGAGGTCGATCGATGCGGCGCAGGGCCAGGGCGCACGCCACCCGTGCAGTCGATCGAGATCGTCCCGCCTCGTCGTCTCGTGTGGGGCTCTCTTGGCCTTCGCGGTTGGTCGCACCCGCTCGACCCTCGTCATGCAGTCTCATGCTGCATCCTGATGCTCGGGAGCCCAGTCCGGACGTGGACACGTGGGACCGGCTCACCTTGCCAAGCGCCGGGCGGCGCCATGACAGCAACAGCACACCTGATTTCTGCTCTCTTTTTCCCCAATTGCTTCTTCCCGGTTCTTATCCCACAGGAGTTGAAGGAAAAGAGGCTCCTGTCGCTGTTGATCTTTTTTTTCCCAAATATATCCGTGCGCCACATAGACGATTTGTAGTTTAGATACGTATATATGTGACGAATGTATCATCTATTTCCATACGTCTTGGAAAGTTGTAATTACACTTCATAATACAGCTACAGAAATGCTATAAAACACACGTGTGTTTTAACAAAAAAAAAACACATGAATTTTTTTATCTCTCTTTCTCACCGGCGTAGCGCATGGCGAAAGCGCGATGGCAGCGGAGAACCAGCACCAAGACGCGAGCGAAGCGTGGCAGCCTTGCTGACCGTCGAACAGCGCACCGGCACGCGCAACGCCTTGTGCGCAGCAGCGGTGGTGGAGGCGAGCATGGCGCGGCTCCGGCGAGTGGACACGGCAGGTGAGCATGGCGCGCTCCGACAAGCGGACGGCTAGCAGCCTGGGAGGAGCGTCGAGCGAGGGAAAGGCGGAGGTGAGCAGCCTGGGCGCCGGCGGTGGCTACCTGCAGCGATCGCGACCTACGGCGGTGGCGGCGGCGGTGGCGGATCTGTGATTTGTCCTTCTATAAAAAAAAATTTTCTTGTGATCTGTGGATCTGTGATCTCGTGATTGTAAGAAGAACGCTGGAGGTAGAAGAAGGGTGGAGACTGTTAGATCTTAATCTTGTGGTATAAAAAAATCATGTGTTGAAATTACATAAAACAAATGGTTGTATAATAGACACACTCATTATGTAAAGTATATAAAATATGACGGATAGAATTGAATCACTTTACTTTTTTTTGCGAGACCCGGTTACAGACGCAGATGCTCACGTACACGAGCGCACACTCACCCTATGAACGCACGCACGCACATCCTACCCTATGAACACCTCCGAAGAACTAAGTTGGACCGACATGTCGCCTAACTCTAAAAGAATAGTGCCATTAAATTTTAAAATAAATATAAGAAAACACGAGCACCCATGTTCTATTTAATAATAGGTGATATAGATACTCCATCAGTTCCGGAAAGAATGCAATGTACAGTACCGAGGTGATGCGACCAAACAAAATTACATACGTAGCGCGTGTTTAGTTGTTACCCTAAAATCCAAAAAAGTGCTATAATTTTTATCACATCGGATCTTATTATACATACCTAAATTATTAAATATAGATAAAAAATAATTAATTGTACAATTTAGTAACCTAAATTTCCAAATTCACGGAACTAAACACGCTCGTATCCTATGTCTCCCAAGCACTATGCACGCGGATCAAGGCCTTCACTCCCTCACACTGGGTCACGCCGCTCTTGCTGCAGCCCCCTGACACGCCTCTATTCAGACTTTTCATCCCCAGCAGGTCGCACAACAGCTAGCCTGTAGCCCTACCAGGTCTAAAAATTGCATCCTTTAGATCACCTTCAAATTCTAAGTTTTTACTTTCTAACGTTACATTCTTTATCGGACATTAAGGATTAGATAAATATAAATAAAATATCCTGTAAGTTGAGACAGTGAAAGCATTTTTAAGAGAAATATATATATATATATATATATATATATATATATATATAAACATATTTTTATGCTATGTTTACAAAAAAAATTGGAGGATAAGTTTTGCCCAGGACAAAAATTGAGTGACCTGTAATTTGAAATGGAATGGATAGAAAGTTACATTCTTTATCGGACTTTGATTTGGGTATATAGATATAAATAAAATATCCTATAAGTTGAGACAGTGAAAGCATTTTTAAGAGAAATATATATATATATATATTATTTTTATGCTATGTTTAAACTACTACGAGGATAAGTTTTGTTAGGACAAAACTAGAGTGACTTTGTAATTTGAAATGGAATGGATAGAATGTTTGGAAAGCAAGTGGTCTTTGGATTTGGGTTGGAAACACGAGAGGTGTGTACAAAGTTTTCCTTCTAGTTTTTGCGTGAGGGATAGTAGAGATATTCGGTTTGGGATATGAGGCTATTTCCATACTTCGTAACCCATAGGATGAAGAGTGGGACATTGTTTTTGCACGAGAGGTGTATTCTGATGGTATGATATGATTAAGATGCATGAAATTGCAATTTTATGCTTGTTTTATGTTTCTTTTATTTGTTTTTTTTACCTCTACAATAAACATACTATGGTTAGGTGATATCGATCATTTCCATATCATAAACCCATCACATACCAAACAAAAAGGATTGGGATAAAAAGAATAGAAATGCTATGGTGCAGGTGTCCATCCGTCCGGACGTCGTGCTTTTCTAGGCTTGTGCACTACCAGCCCAATAGGTCTGCTTCCCTCTACCTTCATTCTTTAACGGTTTCTCAAAAAAAAAAGACAGTGAAAGTTCCCAACTCGCATGGTCGTCGCGGTGTTCCCTACCACTCACCCAACGCTCACCTTCTCCGGAGGCGACCACCTCCACTTCCTCCTCCCCTACCTCTGCGACGCCAGGCTCTACCACTGGAGTCCGCCTGCTGCCCGCCACTGCCCTCATCGCCGAAGCCGGCGTCGGCATCCTCCTCATCACCTCCTCCTGCAGCTAGAGACCGTGAGGGCGTCGCAGCCGTGCCGTACTTCGCGCTCGCCTTGAGGCTCCTCGCGCCTTGGTGCCCTCATTGGAAGAAGCTTGCGGCAACCAAGTCCGTGGTTCTCTTCGCTCCGCCACCTCTCAACCCCGATTTGCCCATTAAGGCGGTTATCGAGTTTCTCAACGCGTCTGACATGTTGCAAGCATATGTTTAAAGTGTTTCAGATATTTTAGAGGTATATTGCAAGTGTTTCGTATGGATGTTGTCGATGTTTCAGACCGAGGGGTCCTCAACCAACTAGTAAATTTGTACTGCGTGCCCCTAATCCCGGATGGTGATGCAAAGAGACATAAGGTTTATACTGATTCAGGCAATCAGTGCCCTACGTCTAGTCTAGGAGATCGATCTTGTATTCCTTGCACCGAAGTGCTCGTAGTAGGGGGTTACAAGCAGGGCGAGAGAGGGAGCTAGCCCCAAGTCTCTATGATGAACGGGACGAATTGCTCGAGACGCTGATCTAAGTGTGGGTGCTACGGCCTGTGTTCGTCTTCCTCGTGAGTCCGTATGTGCCTAAGTGTGTTCCAGTTCATGCCCGTGTCCCTCCCTAGAAACAGCCCCGGTCCCTCCCTTTTATAGTAGAAGGGGGGATGGGGGTGATACATGCGCTAGTTACGTGGCGTCGTGTGAACAGAGGCGGCCTGTCCGAGCCCTGTAGCCTATTGCTGTGGTGGAACAATCGATGGAGTGGTTCTTCCTTTGAAGTGTCCGGAGCAGCGCGCCGGTCACATCCGATCCTGTACGATGTAATAGCATGTCGTAGGGCCTAACGAGCGACGTGCCGGTCGTAGTGCGTTGTCCGCACGAAGTGCCGAGGCTTAGCCGATGCCGAGGCCGAGCCATCGTGGGGGGGCTCGGCAGGTGTGAACACCAAGGTTGTCGAGACCCTGAGGTAAATTGTCGAGGCGTGGGTGGAGCGGCTGACCCTGCACACTGATTCCGAGGCTATAGGGATCCGAGCTTAACTCCCCATGCCACGTTGTCCTCGGAGTAGTTAGAGTTAGGCAGCACAGTGTGGTATGGACATTTAGTCATGGGCACAGTGCTGCGCACAGTGACCGGTAACTCCTACCTTGTCTTGTTTCGGGCGGCATGGTGCCGATGTGATTTGCGTCTCGTCGGCCACTCCTAGCTGTCATCCGGAAGACGTCGTGGGAGTGGTTGGTCGAGGCGGAGGCGATGGGGTGGTTTGCCGAGCCCGTCTTGAACGAGGTGGAGCGTTGGTAACTCGCCCGAGGCCTTTTGGGCGGGGTCTCAGGCGAGTCGGAGAATCGGTTTCCTGTCCGAGGCCTCTGAGGCCACTGGCAAGGCAGAGAGCTAGTTATCCATCCGAGGCCTTGGACGTGCCTTGCGTGCGATACGGGGGCCTCGGCGGTCAGTGTCGTACTCGGTTTAGGTGGAATAGTGCGGGACGTGTGTCCACAGGGCACAATAACCCCTGCACCGTCAGTAAGGGATGGTAAAAAGAAGATTTGACCGTTGTCCCATCGCTCCTGTTGCTGTACCCTGCCGGTCGTGGCTGACGTAGCGGGTGCTCGCAGGGGCATTAAATGGATAGGATAGCCTGCTAGAGGGACAATCGAGGCGGAGGCGACGAGGACACGGGACAAGCCCGGCCTCGGGCGAGGCGAAGCGGGATCGGGACCTCCGAGACCCTGACCGGGGGCCTCGGGCGAGGCGGAGATTTGGTCCGAGACTGGATTCGATCGAGCCGGCCTCGGATGTCACCGTGAACTGTTGACTAAGGAGGCCTTATGGGGGTTTTATGAGTTTTTTCGGCTTTTGCTTAGGGTACCCCCTTTTTACGGTACCCGACAGTAGCCCCCGAGCCTCTGGGAGAGTGTGTGCGCTCTCTCGGAGGTTTGAGACTCGTCTTGCGGTGGCTCTCGTTGAGATTTGCATTTTGTACTCGAGGCCTTGGTGGGTGCGCGCGAGCGCACCCACCGGGTGTAGCCCCCGAGGCCCTGGAGGAGTGGATTTGACTCCTCCAGGGGCTTTCCTTACGTCCTGCGATGGATTTTTATTGCGCTAGCCGAGCCCATGAATGCGAGTTCGGGTTGCTGAGCCTTGGTATAGTTGTAGGAAGAACCCCCGAGCCTCTGCTCGGAGCAAGAGGACTACCAGGGGTTTCCCTGTCTTCTTGCATGTCCCTCATGCACCCGTTCCGTTCGGAAGGAGGGGTTTGCTTTGCCGAGGCCCCTCGAGTGCGAGCCTGGGTCGCTGGGTCTCGGTAAAGTTGCAGGGAGAGCCCCTTAGCCTCTGCGAGAGGTCCGTCAGGGGTTCCCCTGGCTTTTTTATGCGACCCTCGCACTTCCTTTTCGTTCAGAAGGAGGGGTGGAATATGCCAGGCTACCCTCGATGGGCGCGAGCGATGGCATTTTCGGTGAGCTGTTATCAGGTAAGTCCGAGTGGAGGCCCGAACCCCGTTCATTAGGGGTTGGCTAGCGGTCCATGGACGCACTCCAAGAGTACCAGAGGGTTTCTCTAGTGGGTGCCGGGGCCGTTCGCTGGGCCCCGGTGGCTCGGTGCCTCCCTACGGTGGGATCCCATTCGGAGACTTCCCTGCCGGTCTCGGACGCGACTTTGGGCGTCCCAAGCGTTTCGCTTGCTTGGGTCTCGGCCCCGTATGGGCTCGCCCATGGTTGGCCCTGACTCTGTTGCCCTAGGGTGGCTGTCAAAACCCTTAGGGGCCCAGCCTTCGAACCCCTAGACCGTAATGGGCTCGGCGCCCGGTTCCTTCACCTGAAAGGAATAGGGTGGGGGGGATATCTCCCCCATCGGTTCGACAACGACCGGCACGCCTTTTGAGGCGATTTCCTCGGGGAGGCGGAACGATGCCTGCTGCTGCAGCGGTCGGTCATGACGTGGCGTCAGTGGATGGGACGTAACTGTTCCTGCTATTAATGAGGAAAAGGTGGACATACGAGCGGTAAAATTGGATCAGGATTAACCGCGCCGGATCTGAGGGAAACTTCCCCGATTTCGTCGCCCGTCCGTTTTGCCTTCACCCTGCATAAATACACAACGAGCCTCTCTCCTCCCCTCCTTACCTTGCCCGCATTAGCTTTGCCGTCTTTGAGCCGTCGCTAGAGCAGAGAGCCCCAGGAGGAAGAAGGGAAAGAGGCGAGGCAGAGAGAGAAAGAGAGAGAGACTCACCGCCATAGTCGAGCCCTCCACCGCACTCATGGCCGGCGACATTGTTGTCATCGAGGCGGACCCTTGGGATCCATCCGACGTCACCGTGGAGATGCTTCAGTTGCTCATCGATGGCGGGCTCCTTCGTCCGGTGACCAACCCCAATAGGCTAAAGTGGATCGCTCCGTCGGGCGAGCCAGAGCCGAGGCCTCGCGACGGTTACGTCGTGAGCTTCGTGTCCTTTCACGAGCGCGGCCTTGGCGTCCCAGCGGACTGATTCATGCGGGCACTCCCGCACTACTATGGCGTGGAGCTCCACAACTTCAACTCCAATTCTATCGTGTAGGCGGCCATCTTCGTCGCTGTCTGCGAGGGGTATTTGGGGATTGCTCCCCACTGGGAGTTGTGGCTCCATCTCTTCCGGGCAGGGCATACCACCAAGCCGGCGGGCACGTCGGGCACGAGGAAGGCAGTGAGGGCCGGCGGCTGCACTCTCCAAGTGCGCCAGGACCGCCAGCACCTCTATATCACGTCAACCAACCATCGATGGTACACGAGCTGGTTCTATCTTCGCAACGACGATGGCGGACTTCCCCCGGCGCTCCCGGGGTGTTGGCAAGCAGCCCGGCGCTCCCAAGAGGAGGAGGAGCTGACCCGGGGTCGATGATTGCCTGCCTCAGGGCCGAGGCCGATACGCCCGAAGAGCGGGCGTTGGGCAAGTGTGCCATCAGCCCAGTGGGCTCGGCGGCAGTGGTGGTGCAAGTGGCGACGCAGCTGACGCAACTGCTCCCATAGAGCACCAAGGGGGCATCGGGGTCCATCGAGGACCGACCAGCGCCGATGGATACGGAGGCCGTGCTTCAGCCGCCACTGCTACCTTTGCAGACAAGGGTCGTCGTGCCGAAGCGGTTGCTACCCCAGTTGAGGTAAGCGTACTTTAGTGTGGCGCCGCAGCGTTTTTTGTTTGTTCCTTTGTCTCGTGCTGACCCTAGAAGTATTTTATTCTTTAGCCAGAAGCGACCTACGGAGGTGCCTTCCTTGGCACCCCTTAAAGCGCTCAAGGTGACCCCTGGCTCCACCGCCCACTGGGTGGCGGGGGCACAAGCCACCATACAACGCAGCGTGGCGTCAGCGAGAGCCGGCCTGACGGAGTCGGTCCCCCAAGGAGGGGCTGTCGAGGCTACCCTGACACCGACGGGGGAGGGGCGCCTCCGCCCCAAGAAGGCGAGGGCCGTGAGTCGGATGGGGCCAAGGTGTCCTCAGTTGCTGAGGCCACCGAGGTCAAGGCCCTCGGGGTCTCCGAGGCCGAGGCAACCACCGAGGCCGTAGCAGCGGAGGTCGAAGCCCCTGTGGCCATCGAGGCCATGATGGCGGGGGCCGGAGCCCCCGGGACCACCGAGGCCATGATGGCAGGGGCCGGAGCCCCCGGGACCACCGAGGCCTACGTAGTGGCAGCGAGGCCATCGGCCCAGGAAGTGGAGATGAAGGCGGCGGAAGCCTCGGTGGCACCCCTGGTTCAAGGCCCGCCGTCGTTGCGGGAGAGCGCCCGGGAGGTAGAGGTCCTTCCAATCTCCTCCAACGATGTTTCCCGAGCGTGGGAGATGGCTGACGGTGAGGTGGCCGGTGCCGTGGAATAGCTAGTTCTGACCCCGGGCGAGGGAAGCTCGGCCCTCGCGCGGTACGACCCGAGCCCCGTGGGTGGGACCACCCGCGTGTGTTGTGGCAGAGCCGGGACGACCCTGAGGCGGAGCCTCTGTTTGCCCTCGAGGACGCGGTCGAGGGCGGGCGCTGGGACATGTTCAAGTAGTACCGCCAGCTGGCGGAGCAGTCACTTCAGACGGCGCTGTCCGTGGTGGCCGATGATCTGCCCGGAGTTGCCCAGGTTCGCACTTTCTTTCCTCACACGGTGGTCTTTTTCTAAGTTTTCTTTGTAGGGATTGACCCCTGTTCTGTTTCCCCCAGGAGCTCGAGACCCGATCCCTCGAGAAGTCGGTCTTTCTCCGGTGGGAGAGGGACGTCTGGGACCAGCTTCAGCGGCAAAAGGGCCTTCTTGCCGGCACCAATGAGCTCCTGTTGGCACGGAGCGCAGAGGTTGAGAACCTCCGCCTTCGTTGTGCCGATGCGAAGGTAGAGGCGGTCACGGCCCGGGAGCAGGTCGCCCCTCTAATGGCGCGGGTCAAGGATTAGGAGGTGGAGCTGATCCGCATGGCCAGTGAGCGGGACGCCTTCAGGTCCCAGGTTGGAGAAGCCACGGCCTCGGGCAAAGTCCTTGCTAGGCAGCTAGGGCAGAGCAGAGTGCGCACTAGCTGATGAAAGGTGCCTTGGATGAGGCCCTTACGGTGGCTGAGGCCTCCTGGACCGAGGCTGTGATCTGGAGGGGAAAGGCCGAAGGTGAGTCCTGTTCCCTTTATTTAATTCATTTTTCTTGTGTTCGGCCCCTAACTCCTTGGTGCGATACAGAGCTAGCGGGGGAGGCTTCCAAGGCGGCCGAGGCTACTCGGGTTGAGGCCCAGCACCTGAAGGAGAAGGCCGAGGCGTCTCGGGTTGAGGCCTAGTGTTGGAAGGAGAAAGCCGAGGCCTCTCAGGTCGAGGCCCGATGCTGGGGCAGAAGGCCGAGGGTGAGTTCCGTAGACTTCCGCCCTTGCTCTGGCTTGTACTCCTTTGCGCTCAACCTTGTTCCATTGCGTTTGGCGTAGAGCTGGAGAAAGAGGTCACCCAGGCAGCCGAGGCCTCTGCCGTAGTGCAGGCGGTGCTTGAAACCGAGATCGGGGAGCACGATGCGCTGAAGAGCGTTGCCCGTACCGCCTGCGAGGCCCTAGAAGTCAAGGGGGTCCGGTCAGGAAGCTCTCTCGGGAGCCACCTGGTTGCGTTGAGCGGCCAAGTGCGCGAGTGACTCCGAGGGGCGCTGCATACGGGCGTCAACCGCGCACTGGCCGTCATCGCCTCACACTATGTTGGCGTTGACCTCCAAGCCATCAGCGATGGCTACGTCCTGCCCAATGATGACAAGGAGGCCGACGAGGTGGTGACGAAGCTGATGGAGGCGGCGGAGGGTCCCGGCGTGGCGCTGGCTGGGCTGTTCGAAGAGGAGGTTGTCCCTCCTCCGCCGTCCGCCGATGCTGGAGACCCTGCGCCGTGACCTGGGCCCAAGAGGCCGTGTAATTAGATTAGGGACATGTTGCCCTACCATAATGTTGGTGGCCGTTGAGGCCTTTTTAAAGTGACCGTGCGCCGACGCTTTTTTAATCGTTTTTCCTTATTGTATTTCCGAGCCTCTGCCCTCTGTCTTGTTTCTGAACGTATCTCTTGTAAAAAACTTCCTTGGAGCCTAAGCTGCCCCTTGGGCAGAAGGTGGTGAGGGAGTGCCGTAGCCCGGAGGCGTAGGCCGTCTCGCGACTCAGTCGACCTTCTGACCTTGAGACAGTCTTTTGGTCATTAGGTTTTTTCACAATCGATTTGTTAGAGCACGCTAGAGAGTTTGGCGTAGGAATTTTTTCGAAAAACGACTAAAGAATGGTGCATGGGACATAGGGGGGAGTCCCTCCTTCTAGCCCCCGAGGGAGGCTCGGTTCTGCAGAGATAGAGCAGAGCCTTCCTTATGGTGTTATCGTAATGTCGAGGCCCGCGATGGGCTTGGCGGGTTTCTACAAAATTTAGAACAACTAAAGAACACTTCTTAATTGTATTCCGAGAAACAATGTATACAATGCTTGGAAATTCTAAGGGTAGAAACGATGTAGCTATTATATGTTCCAAGTGTTGTTGAGGATTTCGCCCTTCTCGTTGGCCAGCTTGTAGGTCCCGGGCTTGAGCACCTTGGCGACGATGTACGGTCCTTCCCATGGCGAGGTCAGCTTGTGGCGGCCCTTGTTGTTCTACCTTAGCCTCAACACCAGGTCACCTACCTTCAGGTCTCGGCTTTGAATGCGCCGGGCCTGAAAGCGCTGTAGGGCTTGCTGGTACTTGGCCAAATGTAGTAGCGCCACATCTCGGGCTTCCTCCAGTTGGTCGAGGGCGTCCTCGCGGGTGGTGCGGTTGCTTTGCTCGTTGTAGGCCTGTAGCCTCGGGGAACCATATTCCAAGTTAGTGGGGAGGATAGCCTCGGCTCCATAGACCAAGAAGAAAGGTGTGAACCCCGTGGCTCGGCTTGGGGTGTTCCTCAGGCTCCAGATGACCGAAGGGAGTTCGACGAGCCATTTCTTGCCAAACTTCTTCAACCAGTTGTAAATTCTTGGCTTGAGGCCTTGTAGGATCATGCCGTTAGCACGTTCTACTTGGCCGTTTGTCCTTGGGTGTCCTACGGCTGACCAGGGCACACAGATGTGGTGGTCGTCGTAGAATGTCAAGAATTTACGACCGGTGAACTGTGTCCCATTGTCGGTGATGATGGTGTTCGGAACCCCGAACCTGTGGACGATGTCCGTGAAGAACAGCACCGCTTGCTCGGATTTGATTTGATTGATCGGGCGAGCCTCGATCCATTTGGAGAACTTATCGATCGCCACCAGCAGATGGATGTAGCCCCCGGGGGCCTTCTGCAGAGGCCCGACCATGTCGAGCCCCCATATGGCAAACGACCATGTGATAGGGATGGTTTGGAGGGCTTGGGCCGGGAGGTGTGTCTGCCGTGCGTAGTACTGGCATCCCTCACAGGAGCGTACAAGCTTAGTGGCATCAGCAACCGCTGTTGGCTAGTAGAACCCTTGGCGGAAGGCGTTTCCAACGAGCGTCCGAGGTGCTGCGTGGTGACCGTAGGCTCCCGCGTGCAAGTCCCAGAGTAGGGCTTGACCTGCCTCGGTGGTGATGCATCGTTGGAGGATGCCAGATGGGCTTCGCCTGTATAACTCGCCGTCGCTGAGAACGTAAGTCTTGGCTCGCTAAGCAAGCCATCGGGCTTTGGTCCTGTCAGTGGGAAGCTGTCCTCGAATGAGGCAATCAAGGAACGGGACTCGCCAGTTTGCGTCCTGGTTGGCCTCGGGAGGTTCCGGGTTGACTTCCATGACCTCGGGCTCGGCCGAATGAGCCTCGGTGACAGAGGGGGCCTCGAGCCCTGCGATGGGCTTGACCGGTGGAACCTCTTCTGTTGTCGAGGCGTGGTTGATGGAAGGCTTGTGGAGGTCTCTAGCGAAGACGTTCAGGGGGACTGGGGCCCGTGCCAACGCCATCTTTGCTAGTTCATCCGTGGCCTCGTTGAATTTACGCGCGACATGGTTGAGTTCGAGACCGTCGAACTTGTCTTCTAGGCGACATACCAGTTTGTAGTACGCCTCCATTTTGGGGTCGAGGCAGTTTGACTCCTTCATGACTTGATCGACAACGAGCTGCGAATCGCCCTGGATGTCGAGACGTCGTGCTCCAAGTTCGATGGCGATTTGCAAGCCGTTGACGAGAGCTTCGTACTCAGCTGCGTTGTTGGAGGCGGGGAAGTGGAGCCGAACCATGTAGCGCATGTGTACCCCGAGGGGGGAGATGAAGAGCAGACCCGCGCCTGCCCCGGTCTTCATCAGGGACCCGTCAAAGTACATGGTCCAGCATTCCGTCTGAATTTGAGCGGGCGGCAGTTGGGTGTCGGTCCACTCAGCCATAAAATCGGCCAAGACCTGAGACTTGATCGCCTTCCGAGGCGTGAAAGTCAAGGCTTCCCCTTGAGTTCGACGGCCCACTTGGCTATCCTACCCGAGGCCTCCCGGTTATGGATTATCTCTCCCAAGAGAAAAGATGACACCACGGTTACCGGGTGGGACTCGAAGTAGTGGCGCAGCTTGCGCCGAGCCAAGACTACGGCGTAGATCAGCTTCTGGATGTGGGGGTAGCGCATTTTGGTCTCGGAAAGTACTTCGCTGATGAAGTAAACAGGTCATTGGATGGGTAGAGCGTGCCCCTCTTCCTTCCTCTCCACTACCATGGCCGCGCTGACCACCTGGGTCGTTGCGGCGACGTAGAGCAAGAGGGCCTCGTCCCTGGCTGGCGGTACCAGGACGGGAGGATGGGTGAGCAGTGCTTTGAGCTTGGCGAGGGCTTCTTCGGCTTCGGGGGTCCAAGAAAAGCGTTCCGATTTCATCAAGAGGCGGTACAGGGGCAAGCCTTTTTCACCAAGGCGTGAGATGAAGCGGCTCAGAGCCGCAAGGCATCCCATAACCTTCTGTACACTCTTGAGGTCTCGGATTGGCCCCATGTTGGTTATGGCCGAGACCTTCTCCGGATTGGCTTTGATGCCGCGTTCCGAAACTATGAATCCTAAGAGCATGCCTCGGGGGACCCCGAAGACACACTTCTCAGGATTGAGCCTGATGCTCTTTTCTCTGAGTCACCCAAAGGCTATTTCCAAGTCGCTAACGAGATCACTGGCCTTCCTAGACTTGACCATGATGCCGTCTACGTAGGCCTCGATGGTCTGCCCGATGTGCTTGCCAAACACATGGGTCATGCATCGCTGGTATGTGGCCCCTGCATTTTTGAGGCCAAACGGCATCGTCATGTAGCAGTACATGATGAATGGTGTGATGAAAGAGGTCACGAGCTGGTCGGTCTCTTTCATCTTGATCTGATGGTAACCGGAGTATGCATCAAGGAAGGATAGGGTCTCATATCCTATAGTGGAGTCAACAATTTGGTCGATTCGGGGTAATGGGAAAGGGACTTTTGGACATGCTTTGTTCAGACCGGTGTAGTCTACACACATTCTCCATTTCCCATTTTTCTTCCTAACTAATACAGGATTAGCTAACCACTCTGGATGGGACACTTCTTTGATGAACCTAGCCGCCAAAAGCTTCTGCACCTCCTCGCCGATGGCTCTGCGCTTTTCCTCGTTGAATCTGCGCAGGCGCTGTTTCACCGGCCTGGAGCTGGCCCAGACGTCTAAGGTGTGCTCGGTGACCACCCTCAGTATGCCCGGCATGTCCGAGGGGCTCCACGCGAATATGTCGGCATCTGCATGAAGAAAGTCGACGAGCACGGCTTCCTATTTGATGTCGAGGGTGGCACTGATCCTCAGTGCCTGGTCGTCAGGGCAGGCTGGGTCAACTGGTATGAGTTTGACGGCCTCCGTAGGCTCGAAAGTCCCGGCATGACGCTTGGAGTCGGGTACCTCGCTACCGAGTTGGTCGAGGTTGATGATGAGGGTCTCGGCCTCTACAATAGCCTCGGCGTACTCGATGCACTCGACGTCGCAGTCGTATGCATGTTCATATGTCGACTCGATAGTGATAACGCCGTTGGGCCCGGCATCTTGAGCTTGAGGTATGTGTAGTTGGGGACCGCCATGAACTTGGCATAGCACGGCCGCCCCAAGATGGCATGGTAGGTTCCCTTGAACCCAACCACCTCGAAGGTGAGCACCTCCTTGCGGTAGTTGGAGGGAGTACCGAAGCAGACGGGCAGGTCGATGTGCCCGAGGGGCCGCATCCGCTTTCCCGGCACAATGCCATGGAAAGGTGCGGCATCACCCCGGAGCTGTGACTGGTCGAGCTTTAGGAGCTCTAGGGTGTTGGCGTATAGGATGTTGAGGCCGCTGCCCCCGTCCATCAGTACTTTGGTGAGCCGGGTGTTACCGATGATGGGGTCGACGACAAGCGGGTATTGCCCGGGGTTCGGGACATAATCGGGATGGTCGTCCCGGTCGAAGGTGATCGCCTCCCGAGACCAGTTAAGGTACCAGGGAGAGGCCACCTTTACCGAGAAGACCTCCCGGCGCTCCCTCTTTCGCTGGCGTGCTGAGAGACACACCAAAGGCCCGCCGAAGATCATGAAGGCGTTGCGCACCTCGGGGAACCCGCCGTCCCTGTCGTCGGCACCCTTAATCTTGGCGTCATCGTCAGGGAGCCCGAGCTTGGCGTAGTAGCGCTGGAGCATGGTGCACTCTTCGAGGGCATGCTTCACCGGGAACTGGTGGTATGGGGAAGGTTTCTTAAGCATGTCGTCGAAGAGCCCGGGGCCTCTGGGGCCTCGGGGATTCTTGCGTTCTACGGCCGTGACCAGACCGGCCCCGAGGATGAAAGGTCCTTGTTTGGTTTTGGTAATTGAGTGACAACTTAGGTGGACTAATTGTGTTTATGTGAGATACACAGGTGATTAGTCCACAGGTACATGTGTGTGAGCAACATATGCCATGAAGGTGACAATGGCTTGGAGATGTTGCAAAGCTCACACATGTGATGATGAAGGAGCTTATTGCAAATGAGACATGACATTGAGTCATGTGATCAAGGTGGAGAAGATCAAGACAAGACTTGGCTTGATGGACCGGTTGCAAGCGTGAAGGGCAAGTCGGAGGCTTTGGAGTGATGGACCGCGTGGCGGTGAAGCTTAAGCAAGACTTGGCGCCGATGGACGATGGCAATGGTGAAGAGCAACTGAAGTCAAGATCGATGAACCAATATGATCACGTGATGATATGAAGTGGATCATATCATTGTTGATCGTGTTGGTGCATGTGTTGCATCGACGTTGGAGGAGATGGAATGGAATGCGCAAGGCAAAGGTATAACCTAGGGCATTTCATTTCACCGGTCATAGGTGTGTAGAGAAGTTTATGACCAGATTTAGGATAGATGGCCATTCTATTAAGAGGGGCAAACTTGTTTGCATATCGGTCATCTAGTGACACTCGAGTGATCTAACTTTGCATCGTTGCTAGGATCGAGTGGCGTGGCAAGTTGAGTGGCTAATCCTTTAGAAAATGATTGTGAAATTGCTAACACACATACATATGGTGGTGTACACTTGGTGGGGTTGACACATTTACAAAGGAGATGAAGTTGGAGTTGATGTGGATCAACTCAGTGAAGAAATGGAGGTGAAAGGAGAAACTCCACCGGCGGAGTGTCCGCCCGTAGAGTGCGGACAGTCCGACGGTGCCACCGGCGCCCTAGACAGAAAAGACAGGGTCTCACATAGTGGACCGGACGCTAGTCACGTAGTGACCGGACACTGGGGTCCTACGTCTGGTCAGAGCTAACGTATGGTGACGTAGGCAGAGCTAAAAAGCTGAGAGTGACCGGACGCTGGTGCTACGTCCGATCGCATCCGACCGGACGCGTCCGGTCATGTCCGGTACCTTACTGGAAACGACCGAATGCTGGGGTTGCTGCGTCCAGTCAGTTCATGCTGGAGCGTCCGATCGACAAATGACCATTGAGATCCAGTGAACAGTGTTTGAAGGAGGGGACACGTGGCCAGTGTCGCGTGACCGGACGCTGAGGTCCAGCGTCCGGTCGATCGGACCGAAGCGTCCGGTCTTCCCGACATTTGCCCAGTGAAGGGGTAACGGCTAGTTTAGCCCTTGGGGCTATAAATAGAAGTGGCCCTTGGCCATGGCGAGTGCTAAGCACCTAAGGGGACTTAGTGTCCATGCTTGTGAGTGCTTGGGAGCCCTCCATCACACATATACTTGATAGTGATCATTCGATTGTGTGAGTGAGCGATTCTAGTGCGATTGCATCGTGAGGTTGCATCGAGTGGCACTAGGTGATCGAGTTGCAAGCCGGTGGTGCTTGTTACTCTTGGAGGTTGCCACCTCCTAGATGGCTTGGTGGTGGTCTCCGTCGAAGCCTGCAAGAAGCTTGTGCGGCGCTCCAGAGAAGTGCTTGTGAGGGGCATTGTGCTCGCCCCGCGGGAGCCACGAAGAACAACTCTAGTAAAGCGTGTCATTGAGCTACCCTCACTCAAGAGGTAGGTTCTTGCGGCGCCCGACGTGCGGGCTTAGCGAGTGATGCTAATTAGCCGCCGAACCACCAAGTGAGCGGTCGACACAACGGGGACTAGCGTGTTGGCAAACACGTGAACCTCGGGAGAAAAATCATCGTGTCAACCTTATTCTTCCCATTGGTTTGCATCCCCATTACACAAGCTTGCAATTACTCTTCTACATATTAAGCTTGTGTAGTTGCTCTTGTAATTAGATAGCTTGTGTAGCTTGCTAATTACCTTCTTGCTTGTGTAGCATAGAAGTAGCTCCCTTGCATGGCTAATTTGGTTTTAGTAACCTTGTTAGTCACATTGCTTAGTTTGTGTAGCTAAGCACTTGCGCTCTCTAATTAGGCATTGGTTGCCTTGTTATTGAGCATTGCTAGTGAGCATAGTTAGCTTTGTGCTTTTGCTTACTAGTATGTGTAGGAGCTCCCCTTGTTGCTTAAAATACTAGTGGCATAGGTTTGTGTAACCTTGCTCTTAGAAGTGTTTAGGAGAGCTCTAGCTAGCCCGGCACCTTAATTGCTTAATTAGTATATTTGAAAGGTGCTAAAGAACATAGATAGAGGGGTGTAGTCTTGGCTTGACCGATAGTTTTAATTCCGCACTTGTTTCGGTTAGCCGACGCGGTTAAGTTTTAAAAAGGACTATTCACCCCCTCTAGTCGCCATCTCGACCTTTCAGAGGACCCCCTGGTTCCCCTGATGGTCCTTCTTCTTCTTCTTGGGGAGGTGGGAAGCCGAGGCCTCGGAGGCCTCGTCCTTCCGCTTCCCCTTGGTGTCGTTGTCGGGGAAGATGGCCTCAACGGCCTCTTCACCTGAGGCGAAGTTGGTGGCAACATCGAGCAGTACGGCCGCTAAGGTTGGCACGTTCCGGCCCAACTCTCGGACCAGGTCTCAGCAGGTGGTACCAGAAAGGAAGGCTTGGACAATTTCTGAGTCGCCGATGCTTGGCAGCTCGGTGCATTTCTTGGAAAAGCGTCGGATGAAGTCTCGGAGAGACTCGTCCGGCGCCTGGTGACAACTTTTGAGGTCCCAAGAGTTACCTGGGCGCACGTATGTGCCCTAAAAATTCCCGACAAAGACCCTGACCAAGTCACGCCAGTCGTGGATCTGCGAGGCAGAGAGGTGTTCGAGCCAGGCTCGCGCCGAGTCTGATAGGAACAATGGGAGGTTGCGGATGATGAGCCGGTCATCGTCCACGCCACCTAGCTGACAAGCCAGGCGATAGTCGGCCAACCAAAGTTCGGGATTGGTTTCGCCGCTGTATTTCGTGAGGTTGGCCGGTTGCCGAAACTGGGCTGGGAAATGGGCGACACGGATAGCTCTGCTAAAGACTCGGGGGCCGGGTGGCTCAGGAGAAGGACTGCAGTCCGCCTCGCTGGCGTAGCGGCCACCTCGGTGCACATGGTAGCCTCGGGTAGGCCCCTCGCTGTCATGGCGCCGTCGCCTGCCGGCTACCTCGTGCTCGTCCTGCGCCTCACGTCGGTTGCGTAGCAAGGGGACCCTATTGAGTGCCGGTGCCCAAGCGGGCTCGGGATGAACCGAGGCCTCCCTATCCTGCCGAGGCGGTGCTGTGAGAAGTTCTGAGGCGCCACCGCGCCGCCGAGA
Organism: Miscanthus lutarioriparius; assembly: GCA_904845875.1. NCBI lineage: Eukaryota > Viridiplantae > Streptophyta > Magnoliopsida > Poales > Poaceae > Miscanthus > Miscanthus lutarioriparius. The sequence continues at coordinate 35,829,539 of CAJGYO010000011.1, read as the reverse complement.
GGCGGAACTTTCGGCCTGCTGCACCGCGGCGGTCTCGAGAAGATCCTGGAGCTCACCGCGGACCCGTCGCCCCTCCGTGGTAGAGGGCTCGAGCATTGTTCGGACTAGCATCGCTACAGCCGTGATGTTCTGGCTAGCGCGATTAAAGATTGGGGGCTGCTCACCCCCGTCATCGTCGTTGATGCGGTGGTGAACATTGTTGGCCCTCCGCCGGGCTCCTCCGCCATCACCGCGACCTTGCTGCTCCTACTCGAGAGTGTCTCGAAGCTATTGCAGGAGGAGTCGGTCCTGTTCGACCTTGGCCTGAAGTTCATGGAGCTGCTCCAGGTCCGGGCGTCGAAGTTGTGCGGGGGCGGGATTCTCGTTCCGTGCTGTCGGCGGGACAACACGTGGAGGTGTGGTGTCGCCCGTTCCCCGGTGAGGTGGGGAACGGTTGCCCGTCCCCTCGCCTTCATCGCCCGTCCTCGGCATCCCGAGTTCGATGTGGAAGCACTCTCGAGTGGGGTCGTAGGCACCCTCGTCGTCAGAGTCGGAGTAGCCGAAACAGTAGTCGCTCGCGGCCAGGAAGCGGCGCATGGATTCAGGGTCTTGTAGTCTGGAGAAGTCTTCCCCGGCCCATGCCTCGTCCTCCTCCGAGGAGTCAGCGTGGGAGTGGCTCGAAGTCGTGGTGTCGAAATTGAGGGCGAAGCGTTGGTGGCGTTCTGAGGGCTCTGCGTGAGTAGAGGCGTAGGCGGAAGCATAGGTGGCGGCGACGTTTCTCAACCCGAAGGGGTACGGGGATGGTACCATTGCCAGGCTATGCTCTGCCGAAGTTGATCCCTCAGGAGGCGGTAAGGCAGGGCTGGATGACGGGGCGTCGCCGCATGCCGCCGGCGCTTCGCCCACGTCCAGGCTCAGGCAAGTCAGGTCCCCAATCAGGGATCTTGCACCAACAGCTGGACATGGGGCGTCGGCAGAACGTAGTGCATCACCATGAGCTCGTGTGGTGTCGGCGTGGCCTCGCTCGCGTCGTGTCTGGCGAGCGCGATGAGAGCGGCCGCCCGGGCGCCGTCTGCGCCTGGGCTGCGAGTGCGTGATGCCGACGTCGGTCGGTGGGGCTCGGGGCACGAGGAGCACCATATCGTACTCACGTCCTAGAGACATGAACTCTAGGGCCCCGAACCAGATCACCATGCCGAGACGCAGTGGTCGTACGGGGTCTGCCATCCAAGACTTGTTGGGATGACGAAGTTGACACACAGAGTCCCCTACCTGGCGCGCCAACTGTCGGTGTTTCGGATCGGGGGGTCCTCAACCAACTAGTAAATTTGTACTGCGTGCCCCTAATCCCGGATGGTGATACAAAGAGACACAAGGTTTATACTGGTTCAGGCAATCAGTGCCCTACGTCCAGTCTAGGAGATCGATCTTGTATTCCTTACTAGTTGGAGCGGAGAGCTAGTTATCCATCCGAGGCCTTGGACGTGCCCTGCGTGCGATACGGGGGCCTCGGCGGTCAGCGTCGTACTCGGTTTAGGTGGAATAGTGCGGGACGTGTGTCCACAGGGCACGGTAACCCCTGCACCGTCAGTAAGGGATGGTAAAAAGAAGATTTGACCGTTGTCCCATCGCTCCTGTTGTTGTATCCTGCCGGTCGTGGCTGACGTAGCGGGTGCTCGCAGGGGCATTAAATGGATGGGACAGCCTGCCAGAGGGACGATCGATGCGGAGGCGACGAGGACACGGGACGAGCCCGGCCTTGGGCGAGGCGGAGCGGGATTGGGACCTCCGAGACCCTGACCGGGGGCCTCGGGCGAGGCGGAGATTTGGTCCGAGACCGGATTCGGTCGAGCCGGCCTCGGACGTCACCGTGAACTGTTGACTAAGGAGGCCTTATGAGGGTTTTATGAGTTTTTTCGGCTTTTGCTTAGGGTACTCCTTTTTACGGTACCCGACAGATGTTGCAAAGTAGATTGGAATGTTGCATGTGTTGTAATGGCTATACACGTATGTTGCAAACGTCTGTTCCAAATGTTTCATCTGTCTTTTCAAATGTAAGATGCAACTGTGTGTTATCTAGATGTTGCATATGTTTCACACATATGTTGCAAGTGTTTCATCTGGATATTGCATATGCTTACAATGGCTTTCAAGTGTTTTCAGGTGTTTTACAAGTGTTTCAAACATATGTTGCAAGTGTTCCATCTGTTTTCGGACATGTGTTGCAAGTGTTTTATCTGGATGTTGCAAAAGTAGATCGGGTGTTGCACATGTTGCAATGCGCGTGAGAAGCGGAGGGGCGCGAGTGGTCCCCGGCCACGGTCTGGCGACGTCCGTACGGCGCGGGCCCTACGCGGGCGCAGACGGGGGCGTGCTGTCATGAGCGCGGACGTAGCGTGCAGGCGCACGCGCGGAAACGAAGTGCGGACGACCGGGCGCTAGCACTAGCGTTAGAACCGCATCTTCTTATCCCTTTCACCTCCATCCCCCTTACCCATTGGACATCCAAACGCCACTAGCTCGATAGTTAACGTTTCAAAAGTTTTTACTAGATTTTGATTAAAACTTCAACTACATATTTCTAATAACCAGATAAACGGCAAGGTTGAATATCTCTTCAATAAATTTAGCTAAAATTAAAATAGTTTGACTTGTAATAACATAGACTAGCTAGCAGATTGATATTTTGTATTACTCCCCGCGTATTGGCTGGGCAGATTCTGATTCTACGTGCAATCATGCGACCCCGATGTAACGCGCGGCAGCGTGCATCCTGGGGAGGCTTCAACTGTCCCACCTGGCCCGGACAGTGACGGGTGATCTGATCGAAAAAATGACAGAGAAAATGAGTTGCACGCATCTGTCATAGTAACAACATGATGCATGTTTGCCTGGATGCCTGTTGTCTTACGAGGTAACCATCCCAGGCGCACCAATCAGCTGTACGTTCTAGTTCTAGCTAAACTACCGGACGAATACCGTAGGTGATAAACGTGGGAGCTACACTGTTAAACAATGCCTCTAGCTAGCTTCCATGTTGGCGTCCGAGTTCAGGCTGATATACTACTAGTATATTACAGTCTCAACGACTCACAGTTTCAGCATTTCACACGCTAGCTTTTGCTCTGTGACAGTGACCTGTTAGCTTACTAATTTTTTTTACTAGCGTCGACAGTTGTATGAGTTGTGTATTGAATATTCAAGGGTGGATCGTCAAGCGTGGAACTACTGAAGGCGTGTACGTACATCCGTGCTCCTTCGTGGGATCCGCATCGTATCGTCTCTGCTGATGATATGATCCTGACACGAGATCCACGAATATCGAGCTGGTTAATCTCACTCCATATTGTCAATTATTGTCATAGGCCGGTCCACTAGACCGATCGAGACCGTACCAGGCGGCAGGCGGCAGGCGTTCGTTACGAATGGTCATGTGCTCGTGCTTGGCTCCGAAGCGCGCAGTCCAGACGCATGCCATGTGATCGCGATCGGCAGTTCGGCACATGTGCGTACGTACACTCCTACGATCATCCTTACCTGATACGCCAGTGTCTCACTAAACGTGCCTAGGATGATTCGGCTGTTGTTGCATTAATTGGAATCTATCTACCGTCAAGTGTGCACCAACTTGGTACGTACTAGCTAGTGCGTACTATACACATGTTCTTAGTTTGTTTTTTTTTCCCTTTCAACTGTTGTGTGGATGACACACAAATTCGTGACAGAGACTTTTCACTGGAAATCACTGAACACGCAATTCAGATCATGCGTGAGCCTCACCGTCCGTTTCATCCCTGCTACCTACAAGGGCCGCAGCGCTGCAGGAAGTTTATCAATTATCATGCTTCGCCGACGAATGCAAGAGATAATATATATCCTGATCTCGTCGTGTCCTAGGCCGGCAAGAGGCGGCCGGCATAAAGCTGATATATATTACCTATTACTCACAAGTCTGAAGTCCCCACCCCGTGTATTCAAACAATTATCGTTTTACTTTATATTATATTGTTAATTATATATGAAAAATTGTAAGACGTGTCTTGATGTTGTGGTGCACCATGCATGTAAGGCAGTACCACATAAGTCTCCACCGGAGACTCAAACAGCTCTCAAGGCAGTGATGATTACAGACTTGGCCATTGGGTAGCTCAGGTTGACAGAGAGCACCGGATAATCTGATCAGGGGAAAATGAGGAGCAAGAGACTTGGAGAAAAACTAATGGAAAGTTCAACAACTAGTAGAACGGGATGGTCCGGCGACATTTCTTTTGAAGGTCAACGGATCATCCGGTCACAGTTTTCTGTCAGACTTTCTCTTGACATCCAAGATCACATCCAAGGCTAGGATATACACCATAGTGCATCCTTGTGATGTTTAAACCTTAAACCTTGAGAGTTTTGAGTGATTGGGTTGTGTTGCACTTGAGGTCTTTGTGACCTTTCGGTGAAGATGTGGTGGCCTTTGAGGTGGTGACCCTCCATTCTTCATGTGGAACATGTCATATCGGTGTAGGGGTGAGAAACCCCCTCCTTTGTGTGGAAGAAATCCATAGTGTATTAGTGTACACGACGTCATGGTCATGGTGTCCGGAAGAGCCAGGAGATACTGTTGAGACTGTGTGACTCATGCATAATAGTGCGGACAGGGCTGTTGTAGATGATGTGAATACCTGTGACTTCCCTGTCGGTTTTGGCTTTATGGGGCCACCACCGAACCCCACTGTCAAATATCCTGTGACAATACTGTTGCTATTTTCTTTTTATCACAATTTTGTGGCTGCATTGTATCTTATTATCTTGCATGATGTATGCGTGTACTAGCTGGCCCTAACACGCCTCTTGGAAATTAGTTAACTTCATAATATCCATAAGCATTCATTACAGGTCTGATTAAAATTAATATACATGAAAGTGCTAATAAAGGCATTCAAATGTACGGTCTAGAGTAGATTAGGAAGCTTTAAGAATTTTCCACGTGTTATGTCCTAGTGATTATGTTTATGGTTGAGTACTAATCAAAATAAACGAATATGACGGCCATATCAGGTAGAAATATAAATTTAATTAGTAACGAAAGTTATGGTAATATATCAAAGTTTTCGCTACTTACATAAAAATGAAGATGGAATTAAATAAAAAATAGTCCATATGCACCTCTCTTTCTTCTTAACAAAATACGTACACGTTTAATGTCCTGTATGAATATTTTGGATTATAGCAATCTAATAAAAAAATAATCTCTATCCAATTTTTTAATCCAAATAACTAAATCGGTGGAAAAAAATTGATTTTATAGACAAGCCAGAGCCGTGATCCGATCACCTCTCTTAATCAGTTAGGCGGGCAAGCAGACGACCGCCTCAACCCACACCACTACAGACAGGGAGCAGGAGCCGTGCATGAATTCAATGCCCTCGAGGAGTGCTATGAGGTGGAGCAGACGACACTACGTTAGATTCTCACATTAGGAACGGGGCATTTTTACTGTATGGATGGTTGGGGTTGAGGACGCTCCTACAGTGGATGTCCTTGGACCCCATCAGCCCAGCCGCCCCTACAGATGGCACTGTAGGGGCGGCTGGTAACCTGAGCCGCCTCTACAGTTGGGGCTGATCTGTAGGGGCGGCTCAATCACCAGCCGCCCCTGCAATGCCCATTTGTAGGGGCGGCTGCCACCAGCCGCCCCTGCTGTTCGACTGTAGGAGCGACTGAATCACTAGCCGCCCCTACTGATGGCGCACGAATAAATAGCAGCCACCCCCTTCTTCCACCTCGGGACACACTCTTCTACACAAAAAAAAGATTGGGAGGTCTTAGGCTCCTCCTAAAAATTGCTCTACTAAGGGGAGAGGTTTTGATCTCAAATCCTTTGGTGGAGAGGCTCTAAAAGGTAAGAAAATGCTTCTCCAACACTTTATTTGAAGTTTAATTCGTTGGTTAATGAGTAATTTGATTTTTGGTTTTCTCTCTCTTCCATGGAGCTTGAGCTAGTTATGAGTAAAATTGGACCCTAATTTTCACTATACTAGGGTAAATTAGGTAGGAAAGTAAGATTGCACCCTTTGTTAGTACATCTTTGTTGATTTTAGTGTAGTATTAGTGAAGTTTGGTGCATGTGTCATGAAACCCTATATCTAGATCTAGATCTAGGATTTTGTTTTTTTTCTTTTTCAATTTTTTCTTTATGTGACTAGGGTTTGCATGTAGGTGAATGTGTAAGATTTTAATTGTTGCTAATGTGTAAAATATCCTCTATCATGGCTACTAATTATCATTTAATATTTATTTTGATTCCTTTGTATAATGTGTGTTTTTAATTAGTTATGGATAAATAGGTCATTAATTAATTATCCTCTACCATGAAATTGGAATGGAGTTTGCATGAAAGGTAGTGGATGAAATATTAAATGTTGCTAATTGTTTTCTTTGAAATTGTTTATTTGAACCAATTAATTTATATTTTAAAATATTTATGCATTAATAGTCAATTAATTAACTATCCTCTACTACCATGGTGCGTGTCTCAGGTATATACAATTATTCTCGAGTAATATTCTTTCTTTGGTTGTTTTGTTTCTATAAGATGGACTACAGGAACTCTTGGATGTATGGTTCGTTAAGACACGACGCTCTTTTCCGTGATGAGGTGGACAAATTCATCAAAGCCGCAGAGAAGCATGCAGCGACGTTGAAAGAGAATAGTGACACGATTATTTGTCCCTGCAAAGATTGCAAGAACCTTATTGCATTTCGAGATGTGAGTACCATCAAAGAACATCTAATTAGGAGAGGATTTGTTCCGGACTACACAGTGTGGATTCATCATGGTGAAACAGTGGTTGTTGATGACAGCGACGATGATCTAGCTGATGAAGCTGAAACACAAGCATACTTGTCCCGATTCACAGACGATCTTGAGCAACAAATAGATCGTGACTATGGCAATCAACAAGGTGGTGGCTTTGGCAATCAACAAGGTTGTGGCTTTGGCAATGAACAAGGTGGTGATGATGCTGGTGGTGCCAGCAATGATGGCGAAGCACGTGAGGGGATGTAGATGACGGTGACAACGAAATGCTTGGGGCCTTTGGACCAAAAATATTAGAAAAGAGCAAGAGAAGTCTAGAAAATCTTGAGAGGGTGACAAAAGCATTGAAGAAGACTGTGTATGATGCTGAGAAGGGCTATCCGACATACTTCACACTGCTACGTTTTGTGCTTGATCTACTCATCCTGAAGGCTAAGTACGGCTGGTCGGACTGCAGTTTCGATGATCTGTATGGTTCGACTTGAGCATCGATGGAATGAATCCCTTCAATAAGAGAATGACCGACCACAGCACATGGCCAGTCATCTTGACCATGTACAACCTCCCAACGTATTTGTGTCAGAAGAGGAAGTACCTTCTCCTCACCATTCTTATCTCTGGCCCCAAACAACCAGACATTGATATAGACGTGTTCTTAGAGCCTCTGATGCAAGAAATGGAGAGGCTATGGAGGTATGAGGAGCCGATGTACGATGCGTTCCGGCAGGAGGACTTCATATGCAAAGCAATAATATTTGTTACTACCAATGATTACCCCGCGCTGTTTGCCCTGTCTGGATAGTTCAAAGGCAAGACTGGATGCTTAGTCTGTTTGGATGGTACTAAATGGGTGTTCCTAGATGGATCCAGGAAGATAGTTTACATAAGGAACCGACGCTTCTTAAAGACAGGTCACAAGTACCGCGGCAAATTGTACCTAAGATACTATGGCAACATCCCGGAGGATGAACCCCCTCTAGAGAGACGTCGTAATGGAGAACATGTGTTTAGAATGGTCCAAAACATACACGTCGTCTATGGAAAGAAGAATCCGGATGGAACGATCCGAGATAGAAGCACACCTCCCATCGAAGGCGTACCATTCAAGAAGCAATCGATCTTCTTTCAGTACCTGTCTTATTAGCCAGACTTGGAGGTCCCCCATGCCATTGATGCAATGCACGTGCAGAAGAATGTCTTTAAGGGTCTCATGGCTACCTTGATGGATATGGGCAAGTCAAAGGATGATCTCAGATCACGGAAAGACATGGTGCAGCTGAACGTGATGCGGGAGCTTTGGCCGGTACAGCAGGATAATGGCAAGTACAGTCTTCCCGTGGCTAGCTTCAACCTAACCCTAGAGGAGAGGAGAGCTATATGCAATTTCCTTAGGGAGGTCAGAGTGCCGACTGGATTTTTGGCGAACCCAAAGAAGCTAGTGGCGATGAAGGATCTATCATTAACATACTGCAAGGCTCACGATTGTCATGTGATGCTGACAGTGTTTCTACCAATTGCAATCAGGGCTATAAAGCCAGAGTTCCTAAAGATGGCCATCACCCGCATGTGGTACTTCTTTTTGAAGATCTCACAGAAGATGATTCGCAGGCAAGAGCTGAGTGACCTACATGAATTCATGATGGAGACCCAGAACCAGCTAGAGATGTGTTTAACTCCTGCTTTTTTTGATATAATGGTACATCTCATGATTCACCTGGTTCATCAGATCGAGACGCTGGGCCCTAACTTCTTGCATGAAATGTGGTCCTACGAGCCGAATAGAGGCTCTCGACGGAGTGATGCGAAAGGTCCTGTACTTTGGCATATTTGAAGATATATGGGAACTTGACTATGGAAGGGATATAAAGGTGGCCATGTTTCGATGCCGCTGGATCAAGCAACATCAATTCAATGAGATCAGACAGAGAGTCATCGACCTCCAGAATGTAGGCTACCAGGATGACCCTTGGGTGCTCGCTGAACATGTCGCGCAAGTCTTCTATATGCCCGACCCGCAAAGTAACATCCCCCCAAAGAAGAAGACAAAGCATGTGGTGGCCTCCAGGAAACAACATATCATCGGAGTTGATGGCGTGGACGATGTTGAAGCTTACAATAAGCGCGATGAGATGCCGCTATTCACAGACTTTTGTAAGAAGATCGAGGCTGTGGAAAAGAATCTGCCCAAAGATGTATTGCCATGGGAACGAAAAGGTGTCAAGGGGAAAGTTGTCACGATGGGCTTGCTAGTTTATATAAGTGTGTCAGTGTTCGTAAGACTACATTCATGTATGTGTGTGTGAGACTATATTCATGTATGTGTGTGTGAGACTACATTCATGTATGTAAGACTACATTTATGTATGTGTGTTTGAAGCTACATTTGTGTGTGTGTTTGAGACTACATTCACGTATGTTTGTGTGAACAATGTGTACTAAGAATTTATCAAATTATGAAATTACCAAAATAAAAGTTGTAGATTTCCATGAGTTATTAAACTTTGGTATTCATTACTTTTTTAGTTGAAATGATTTGGGGGTCCAAATTATGGTTTCAACTTGTTTTTTTTCAAATTTCAAAATTTGAAATGTTCAAATTTAGTCAAATGATAAGATAACCAAAATAAAAGTTGTAGATCTTGATGAGTTGAACAACTTTTGTATTCATCACTTTTACATCTGAAATCATTTAGGGTTTGAAAATTTGGTTTGAACTTGTCAAATTTTAAATTTTAAAATGTGTAAAACATTGTCACATCTAAGTTTGATCAAACTTAAATGCTGAAGCATGATTTTAGAAATTTTTAGTAAAAAGAACCATCACACTTGGAGTTAGTATAAGGGAGAACAACTAGTTACAAAGTTTACCCACAGATTGAAAAGAGAAATCACACTGTTCTAGATGATCCTTACATGATCATAGTGAACAGTGTGATTTCTTTTTTTAATCTGTGGGTCAACTTTGTAACTAGTTTTTCTTCTTCATACTAACTCCCAATTTGATGATTTTTTCCTAAAATTTTCTAAAATCATTCTTTATCAATTTATTTTGTTGGTTTTGTCAATATATACATATGAAAAGTTTGAGCAATTTAAATTTTGAATTTCAAAAAAATACAACTTCAGACAAGATTTTGGTACCCCAAATGATTTCAGTTGAAAAAGTGATAAATACCAAAGTTGAATAACTCATCAAGATCTACAACTTTTGTATTGGTCATTTCTTCATATGACAAAGTGGTAATGACATTGTTCACAAATGTGACACGTCTCTAATAAGGTTTTATAAACTATATGAGACATGTGTAAGATTAGTGAACAATGTGTGCTAAAAATTTGTTAAATAAAAAAATGACCAAAATAAAAGTTGTAGATATTCATGAGTTGAACAACTTTGGTATTCATCACGTTTTATGTTGAAATCAATTTGGGTCTCAAATTTTGGTTCGAACTTGTCGTTTTTCAAAATTTCAAATTTGAAAGGTTCAAATTTTGTCAAATAATAAGATGACTAAAATAAAAGTTGTAGATATTAATGAGTTGAACAACTTTGGTATTCATCACTTTTTATGTTGAAATCATTTTTGGTCTCAAATTTTGGTTCGAACTTGTCATTTTTTAAAATTTCAAATTTGAAAGGTTTAAATTTTATCAAATGACAAGATGACCAAAATAAAAGTTGTACATCTTCATGACCTCTACAACTTTGATGTTTATCAAATTTTCATTTGAGATAATTTGGTGTCTCAAAATTATTTTAGTAGTTTTGATTTTAATTTTTTAAAATTTAAATTTTTTCCCCATTTTTAAAGGTTCAATTTTGCAATTTTAAACTATTATAATTGTTTTAGTTATTGTATATGTAAATATATCTATAAAAAATAATTATAAAATTTTGTACTGTATTATTTATTATTTACATGTGAATAATTTATTTTGATTTAGAATTTTGAAAAAAAAATTCAACTATAGGGGCGGCTTATAACCTCAGCTGCCCCTACAGTGGCTCTGAGGTATATTACAGTGACCGTCCCTGTGGGCGCTAAGTGTTGGGCGAAATCGGGCTGTGGACGCTGTCAGGCTACCCAATTTCGCCGCTGGCGCCACCTGCACTGCCGCACCTGCACCGTCGTTGCCTGCCCCTCCCTGACCGCTCCACCGCCTCCTCCACCGTCTCCCTGACCCCAACCGCCGCCCCCGCCCCATCCACGGCCGTTCCCTAGGCCGCGACGGCGGCTAGGGTTTGGGAGCGCTCGCCCGCGGCCGGCTGCCCCGTCTCGGACCTCGACCTCGACCTCCGTCCTTGCCGGGCCGGCTAGGGTTTGGGAGCGCTCCTCGGCGCGGCCCATCCGTCTGCTCCCACGGCGCGCGGCTAGGGTTCGCTGTGCAGCTGCCGGTGCCTCGTCCTTGCCGTCCTCTCCGACCTCGACCTCCTCCAGCACTCCCTCTCTGAACCCCCTTGGTATGCCCCGGTCAAGGTCGTCTCCCTAGTCCCTACCGTCATCCTCTCTGGCGGCCGGTGGGCGCAAGCTCCGTTGCTGCAAGCAGCAGGTGCGTACATGTTTGTGCTCCAAAACATCAGGTTCTCTTTTGTCCACTTGCGGCCGTGTGGCCTGTAGGCCGAATCACGGAATCAGTAGTAGTTAGCAGTTCGCATCATGAGCCGTTTCAGATCTTGTTTTATCCTCAAGAACCGTTCTAGATTCAACGCTGCTCTGAGTTGCCTTGGATCGGCGTCTCACCACTGAAAGCTAGCTCACAGGTCACAGCCTCTACGTAGAACTCTAGATAGATGCCATCAGTGTTTTTTTGTTTGTGATTTGCTCATAAGTTGAGAGTGCAGTTTCAGAAAATAAGTGCTATCCTCGTGTTATGGTGTTATGGTGTCAAGCAAGTTGTATTTGCAGCCAATGCTTTCCTTTCCATATCCTTCACATCCCCATTTCCATTCAGAAAATGGAAATACACACTTGTGAAGAACAGAAGGTGAGAGACAGACCAAGACCAGCCCTCTAGAGCTACTGCACATCTGAAAGTCTGTCTCAGAGCTAGGTAGCATTTAAGGATCATTTAAGTGGTCATGGCAATGATTCTCAAATCCAGAAAATCTAATATAAAATGTTGCCATCAAATATCAAATGCATGCATGTTGACTTAGCCTTCTCAATTACCTTCCTCATCAGATGAAAGCCGGCTGCGCAGATACTTCAGCAATGTTGTTGTTGGTCCATAAACCAATGAACTGGGAACACAATATATTAACTTTGGCAGCTCCATAGAGCTCCCTGACAACTAGTTTAAGAAATGGTAGGAGAAACAGGGTTAATACATACCTCCTAAGTGTCCTCATAGGATTTCCAGTAAGCAGAAGCTTTCTTAGGGTAGTCATTTTACCTTGAGTTGCGCATGGATTGTTAGAATTTTCAGTAAGGCAGTAACATAAACTATGCAAGGTTCTTAAAGGCCAAAGCATACACTTATCACTCATGCAAGAATTCAGATCTACGATCTGTTAAATACATAAAATCAGACAGAGAGGAATGCATAACATATGCCTAGGCAAACAAGCAGACCAATGCATAGTGATTCCAAACAAAGCAGACAAATAGCAGCATAGTGCAGAGTAGAACGAACCTAGTTCAGCTGGTAGACCAGATAATGAGTTATTTGATAGATCGAGGAAAGATAATTTGAGGTTGCAAGCTCCAACTGGATACTCCTTTAGCTGGTAACAGGAGAAAATTCATCAGGCATTGGGTTTGTTGCTGGATACTCCTAAACCCAAATAAACAGTAGCCTACCACAACTTACTTGGGACTAAGGCTACATTGTTATTGTCATACATATGGCGCTTTTGACAAATAACTTAATTGTTTGAAGTCATCCAAAGTTTTAACAAATAAGTTTGTTGTGAAAACCATCATCAAGTGGCAGGAAGCAACAATATAACTAAAGTTATTCTGAATGATTGTGCTCTACAAATTCATTTGAACATGTATCATGTATGTGTCCTAACTAACAAGATCTCAAAGGATATTCTACCCCACCCCCACCACCACCACCACAAAAAAAAGCCTACTAAAACAGTTGACAGGATTAGGCTAGCAAGCCTATTCGGGGTAAAATTGTAACAGGAAAGATAAATTATTGTGTATGAAAAGGCCCAAGCATCTATCGCACCACTATTCGCTGCTTGCAATTCCAAATAAATGCTAGATATTCCCAGCCAAGGAACTAGAAGCTTTTCTCGACAGTGTCTTCTTTTTTGTTTAAATGGTGCAGGATAAATGTGTAAGGGTCTAGGGAAATGATGATAATATAAAATTGACAGTTTGGCCATGGAAAAGATGGGTAGAACCTGATTAGAATGGAGATCAAGTATGCCTAATTTTGATAATGTGCCAATATCAGCTGGTATTGAAGACAATAAGTTATTTCTGGAACACAAACAGAAAAGATGAATTTACATCACAGAAAAATAAATGCACAGAAAGAAAAAAAGGTGAATATGTCCTGAGTTGTGAGTAGAGAACAAACCCCATACAGAACTCGGCTAGTGAAGAGCAACCCTTTATGGAAGGAGGAATTGATGTTATTTCTGACACAAAAAGGTAGAAATCCATCAGTGCTAGTGAAAGAGTAAAAATGCAGAGCATGCGCATGTGACAACATGGGTAGATAAACTCACTATTCTGATGCATGTCTAGGCGGATTAGTTTTGGAAGTGCTCCAACGCTACCTAGGATGGCTGTAAGCAGATTTTTTGCTGTAACAAGCAAAAAGTTAGTTAAATGCAAGCAAAACTCAAATGAATCACATAAATTCAACGGATCTTATGTTACTTTTCATACCGAGATTCAACTCTGTGAGCATTGTCCATGAGACAAACATGTTTTCAGAAAGCGTCACAAGCTTGTTACCCTGATAAGTTGTGCACTTGAGTTTCAACAGGCAACTGGAACAACAAAGTAATAGCTTTAGCATTCTATTAGTTCTTACCTCTAGATCCAATTTACTTAACTTGGAACAGCCAGCAAGTACATCTGGTATTCTGGATATGTTGTTGTTTGATGCCTGTACACGATGCATACATTATTTTGTTCGTGTCTAAACTAGAAAGTAAACAAGGAAGTGATAAATTGGAAAGCCATCAAGTGCAAGACCAAGAAACCAGATAACTATATGTCAAAAAGTAAGAATACATCCGATGCAACTTACCTTGAGTTTGGACAAGTCCGGGCATTTGGCAAGGCTAGGTGGAATGTCAGTAAGGCAATTATTTGAGAAATCAACCCTGGCATAAAATACATGAATATTAAGCGTCACACATTGCTTCTACTCTTCACATGATGTGCTAATCAACAGCTGCTGTACACTTTGTGAGACACAAACATGGTTGAGCAGTAAAAAAAAGGCATGCAGACTACGGAGATCTAAAGTACCTGAATATAGGACTGCCGTGTGTCTAAAAAAGCAATTTAAATTAGTTATGATGTATCTTCTATTATGGATAAGTGGAATTTAAAGGGCTGCGGGTGTCATGTTCTATATTTTCATCTCTGACAGAAATGATGAATTGTACCATCTTGTAGTAGGCATATATTTGTCTATGTCCATCCTTGTAGTCTATCTTGTTTGAGTCATACAGCATATGCAGTGGTTGGCCTAACTGTGAATTTTTTGCTTATCTTTTCTTCGGTCCATCTTGTTTGAGTCATACAGCATATGCAGTGGGCTAGTCCTACTTTCTCTTTGTTTGAGTACTACTACTACAAGTACTACTACTACTAGTACTACTACTTCTACCACTAGTACTACTATTTATACTACTTTTTTTCTTGCATCTCTTAGAACAAGGCATGAAATGTCGCGAACATCAAAGAGTGCATCCTGATGCCCCGTGAATGATGAGCAGCCATCCCATGGAGAGCAAGAACTAGATGACCAGCTTACTCAGGAGCAGTTCGATAACAAGTTAGAAAAGGGTCTAGAAGTGATGCTTACTCAGGAGGACCTTATCGATGATGAGGATCCAGTGGGGGAGCCCAGGGAAGAGAAGGCAGAGAGGAGCCCAAGGCGAAGAAGGGGATGATGATGAGGATGAGGATGAGGATGAGGATGACGACACCTCATCAGGGGGATATGTAAGTCCCGAGGATCCTTTCCCACGAGAACCCAGACGGAGGCCAACGGAGGACGAGTTGGACAAGGATTTTGATCCGAACGACGAGGTACGGATAAAGCCTTAGTAGCTTGTAAATTTGGCTAATGCTATGGCTATATGTTACCTCCGCTAACACTTTTGACCTGCTATATACACAGGTCGTCCCTAGTCAACCTTTGAAAAGACGACGTTAGCCTCCGGCTCATCTTGCCGGACAATACGTAGCGGGGCAAAGGAGATCAGAGGAAGGAGCCATAGATACTCACAATGAGGCCTCCGCTCCACAACCTCAGGACACAACCATGACTAAGACTGCTCAGCCAAAGAGGAAATGAGGGGGGATTAGAAAGCCAAACCAATATCACGACAAGGCATGCTATGTGATAACGGAGGTCGGGCCAGACGGGCAGATCCTTGAGCCATATACATACAGGGCGAAATTCTGTAATCACATCGGGTTTGTAGTTAGAGATAAGTTGAACCCAGCTATCCGTGGCTGGAATCTTGTACCTATGAGCCAAAAGATAGACCTATGGGAGAAGCTGAAGCAGAACTTCAGGTTTCCGGAGGGAACGCACGAGTTGGTACAAGAAAATGCTTTTAAGATAATGGGGCAGAGCTTCCGACGTTGGCAGTCGGATCTGAACAAGAACTTTATCCAACAGAAGTTAACTCCTTTCCATGAGTATGGCAACATAACTCCTAGTCAATGGGATGAGCTCGTGGCTGAGAAGACTTCAGAGGCATCATTGGCCCTCAGTGCCCGTAACAGCGAGTAGGCGAAGAAGAACCAACACTACCCTCGTCTAGGCCCCGGTGGCTACGTTGGCAAGCAAGATGTCTTTAGGAAGATGGACGCAGAGGCCGAAGCTGTCGGGAATACGGAAGTGCCGAAGTTAAAGCCATGCCTCAAACAGTGGATATACGCGAGGAGTGTGGATTCATCCGGTAGTAGCCTCAAGTTTGCTAAGCCGGAGACCGGAGAGGTAGTATCAAAGATACTGAAACTTGCTGAAGACAAGGAGAAGGGTGCATTCAACCCTTCTAGGGAGAGGGACGAGCTTACCGTTGCCTTGGGAAACCCCGAGCACACAGGACGCACCAGGGGGCTAGGAAAGAGGATGTCCTGGAAGTACGGATTCGTAGAGGAGAGACACATGTACAAGAAACATGGCAGAGACCGAGAGTCTAATCTTGAGCGCCAAGTGAAGGCTCTAGTTGAAAAGATGTTGGTGGAGAAAGGACTATCTACGATGGAGCCACAGACACTAATAGGGCCGCCTAGAGAACTGGCGGTAGTTGGGCAGCCCTCCGGATGTTCCCAGCAGCCAAGGTTCCAATGCAACCGGAACCCCCGTCGATCGCATACGGGCACCAACCAGTTGCAAATTGGTGGTTCCGATGGGTAGGCAAAACGTGATCATTGAGGTGGCAACGGGTGTGGCACATCCTCCGGGCGACACGTGGCACAATAGGGACATCCCGTAGGACTACACTCGGGTCGAGGTGCATACCGTGAAGCCCGAGTTCATGACTTGGAAGATAGAACACCCTACTCCCAAGGGACTCGTGTTACTCAAAGATGTCATGAACCAGTTCATCCTCTGGCATAGACAGGACATTGTATTGACTGAGTCTTCACCAACTCCGACTGAAGTTCATCCTCTAGAGCGACCCATCGAGGACGGGGAGGTATACTCACCGGCCCATGACCATGACCACCACACGCTAGAGACTTATCCACCTCGTACCGAGCAAGGGCATGATGACATGCCACATCCTTCTCCACCTCGTACCGAGCATGGGCATGATGACATGCCACGTCCTTCTCCAGCTCGTACCGAGCAAAGGCATGATGAGATGCAACATCCTTCTCAACAAGCGCAGCCGATCCATGAACAACTGTCTCATGAACAGCAATTGCCTTGTGAACAGCCGATACATGAAGAACAAGTGGCCTCTGGAGCAGGTGATGCACAAGTTGACAAGGACGTGCCCGAATGGGAAGCTCAAAACAAAATCCCAATCAAGATAAGGCCATTGTATGTGGGCATTAATGATGTCTCGTCGGTGCACAAGTGGATGTCCCATGACCAGTTCAAGCCTAAGAACCAAGTAAAAGAATTCAGAGCACCAGCTTCTGAGGAGGGCACCACTAGCAAACTACACAAAGGGTTTAACAAGTATCCAGCTGTTGATAACCTCAAATGGTCAAATGATTGCCCGAATAAATATAAAAAAGGCAAGAACTTCCTACCAAACCGAGTCATACAGTGCTTGCCACATGGAATGAGAAAGTTCCACGATTGGTACTTGCGTGCTCAGATAACAGAACTAGAAATCTTACAAGCATGGATCCCTGCCGGCACATTTGGAGCCCTAGGTGGGCAAATTGCCGTTGAGTTTAAGGATATCCAGGCATGCTTCCACCTTAGACGAATGGAAATGAATCTAATTCGCATGTGGTGCTTGTAAGTCCTTGCCCTCTCGATATGATATGAATGTAATCTTTTGATTTTGTTGTAACTAACCCGCGCCGTGATTTATAGAATGCAAGTGGACTTTGTGAGAAAGAGGCCAGCTCTAAAACATGGGTATATAGACCCTTTACCTATAGCATTAACAAATTTTAATTACCCTAAAGAGTGGAAACTAGATTGCAAAGAACTAGGAGCTGGAAAGACACTTAAGGAGAAAGAGGACATCAGGAACAAAAAAATATTGGAAGAGTCCCTCAAGGTTGCGGCATACATTGCCCTATGTTTTAAAAATCTCCAACAACACGATACTATATGGATACCATACCACTTCAAGTAAGTTCGACTGTATACTTAGCTTTGTTCAATATACTTTGTTCGATGCAAAAGAGCTTATGTGTTCCTTCTATGACTAAATTCATGCAGCGATCACTGAATTTGCATAGGCGTCTGGCTCTCACATAGCATGGCATGGGTCTTTGATTCAGTGGATTTCCCAATCGAGACATACAAAGACTTCATAGCGATTGTCAAGACGTATACATATCGACAATCCTCATTTTAGCTACTATATTTGTATACATACTTATAAGGTTCAATGTTGGATACTAACAAGTTGCATTTGCTAAAACCATTGGAACAGGGCATTCAGGCACTACGTCTAGAAACATAAGGGGAGGCATCATCCAAATAGGAAGGAAAAGTTGTATGTCAAAACTCTATGTGCGGTAAGTGTCATTTACTTTGGTACTCCATATATTACGTGTCTGTCAATAGCATTACTTAACATCTCCATATGCAAAACACACAGTGCCCCAAGCAGAAGCCTGGGAGTCTACATTGTGGATACTACACATGTATTATGATGAGTACCATCGGTGACTACAACAGAAACCCCAATCTGGTAAGTTTGAACCTCTTCGCTCGTAGTATGAAAAGTTTGCATATGTTGTGATATAGTAAACCTAAACTTGTTCTCTTGTAGTTGGAGAAAGATAAAGACACGAGAAGGAACCCATACAAGGATGACGAGCTCTTAGAGATGGTTGGCGACCTTTGCAACTTCATAATGGACCAGATTGTGTACCATAAAGGCACTTACCATCATCTTCTTTCCGACTTAGTTAGTAATCCTCTATATCAACACCTTCGTGAGATTGATAGGCTAGCCCTAGGCTGTTGATGACAATGTGGACTTGTGGTATGGTTTGGATCAGACTTTGGAACGGTTTGGACTTTGTTTTGTATGTGGACTTGTGGATTTCTTAATGGACTATGTTATAATGATGGACTTCATAATGGACTATGTTGTAATGATGGACTTTTGTGAATTATGACTTGTGATGATGTTCTAAATAATGATCTTATATTTGTGGATGTATATATGTATATTTGTGGCGGTCAGATTTGAATTTGAATTATATATTGAATTTGAATTATTTTTTTTGCTGGAAAATCCACTGTAGGGGCGGTTCTTGATTGAACCGCCCTTACAAATACACACAGCAGGGGCGGCTGGTGATACAGCCGCCCTTACAGAAGTCCACTACAGGGGCGGCTGATATTACCCGCCACCCCTACAGAGGGCACTGTAGGGGCGGCTGAAAACACTAGCCGCCCCTACAGAGAGCACTGCAGGGGTAGTCAGGAAACCGCCCCTATAGAGGCACCCTCTGTAGAAACACACTGGGAAGGGCGGCTGGCGCAGCCGCCCCTATAGAGGCTCTAGAGCCTCCTGTACAGTTAACTTCTGTAGTAATGCGACAGTGTGGTGCTTATCGGGCGATGGCACATGCAAGCCTAGAAAGAGTGGGCAGAGGGAGACAATCGATGGACTTGCATGCAAGCATGGCTGCTTAGGCCAGTGTGATGGAATTTAGTGTCTAAATGGTTGTCCGTGTGGTCATTTAAACATTATTAGATCTTTAAATGTTACAATATCATGTTTTATAGTTGGGGTTATATTGTCAACCCTTGATATTTTAAGGAGTTATGTAGACTTTTTAATATGTCATATCAGCAAAAACCACTTTTTAAACTGTGTTAGCGGATTATTTAGACGGTTTTGAATAGTTTAAGTTGTAGAATACATGATCTTATAGGGAAGAGGGCGAAGTACAATAGGTCGAAGGGTTAAGTAGAGTTTTTTCACTTCGGATCATTGATAGGTAGGGTGTTTGATTGTTTGTCCTGTAACATGCTGGAGCTAGTGCTCGCGCCCATCGATGCTTGTCTTCAATTGGTCTGACAACTGGCCAAGAAGAAGAGGTGCAGTGCGACTTCGATATTTTCGAGAAAAGGTGCACGAAATCAGACTCTGCAAATGTTGAAGAGGCGCAATTTTAGAGAAAGCCAAGTGAATGCATAGAACCTTAGATGGAACCCAATGTGTGTCGGTTTTTATGTTTCAAAATTGGACAACAGCGGCACATTTACAATGCATCTTGTATTTTTCAGGATGTTAAGTTGACAATCTAGCTAAGGGATGCTGACAAAGTAATCTTCCTGATCCAAAAGAATAGAACATGTCAATCGGACAGTAGCAGTATATGTTACTATGTTTGCTTTTGTGCAATTTCCATTTTTCAGTGTCTTGTTGCTTTTGTTCATGCCACACCGAACTGACATCCGCCTAGCGCAAATATGTGTATATTGAATATACTACTATATTCTATATTGTAGAGCTCACATTCCAAAGGCTATATGGAAAGCCGTGGCAAAAATCCAATTGTCTCGGGGAAATTTAACTTTCACCATTATACAAAAACGCCACATATATCTAAATATCATTTTTTACAGTCTGTCTTTACAAATTTGCAACTCGAGAGAAGTTTAACCTAAGCTTTTGCTATTTCTGCGTATGTGGCATGCCTGCCACGCTGGAGTCCAATCAGCACGTGAATATGAAATGACCTCACAACCCCTATCCTGCTCCTTCGTTGCGACGACACTGCAGCATCTGAGGAGCCGCGCGACGCAGAGGACTGGAGGGAGTACGTCGACATCTGCTCCCACATCATCGATGCCGCCTCCTCCAGCGACAACCGCCGCATGCTCTGCTCCATGCCCACGCCCGCGCGTGGCTCGGGGATGTCGCCGCCGGGCTCACTGACTGCAACGCCGCGCCAGCGGTCGAGCCGGCTCACCCCGGCGCTCTGCTCTACAAGGACGCACTCCTTTAGTCTTCTGCGGCTGACTCTTCTGCGCGGCAGCGGTTGCCCAGGCGGTGACCAGCAACACCAGCATGTTGACGTCGCTGAGGCGAGCGCTGGTCACACCGTTCGCGCTGCTGCGGCGGCTTCGACGACCCCCGGTCCCAGGCATGGCCGAGCCGAGCACGAATGCCTGTGCGCCCTCCCCGCAACGCGTGTCCAAGCAATGTCTATGCTGAACAGTGAGCACATGATGTCATCTGGCCGTTTATCCTCGGAAAAATAAATCCAGAATGCATCAAAAATACTAGTATGCATTCATCTTCTAATCTGCGGTCAAGATTAAAATTTCCCAGTCTCGCTGGGCTCCATAGCCGGGACGCTGCCGCCTGGCCACCGACTCCTCTTCCGGCCACTCTCGCTGGGCTTTCCCCACGACCGGTACTGCGCGCTGTCACCTCCATCCATCTCCTCTCTCGTCCAACCCGCCCCTGAAACTCATTGGAACTTTGTGATAAGATTTATAGGACCTCTAGGTGTAGATCTAGCGGGTGAAACTTAACTTAGACAAAGAACTTGTCGATGTACCTCCCAAAGCGCAGTCATGGCCATGGCGCCGCAGCGACGTGGCCTTGAGTGTCGGAGTAGAGGTAGCTGTGTAGTGGAGGCGCGATCCAGTCGTGGCGGCGATCTAGTGGTTCCATCACTCATAGCGCGCCCTCTCGATCGGACTAGGGTTAGGATGTCGGTGGGGCGATGGCGGCTGCGGTGAACCTCATATCTCGAGCCCCAGCCCCCCACCTCCTATTCATAGCGCTGCGCGACGTGGGCCCACTAACCAGGAGAACGGCTGAGCGCCCCCGATCAGGGCGCGAGTCGGGGTCCGACTTGATTGTTGGACCGAGCCAGATGGAGATCAATCTAACATTCTCTCCCTTGATCTCACCTTATAACTTAAAACTTAATTCACTTTGTCTTTTTTCCCATTCCATCATAGATTAGTGCATAGAGTATGCCTCGTCATAACAGTTAGTACTATTGGACTAACAGCTACAATATACCTCTCTATTTTGAAACAGATTCTCAACTAGGCCCTTAGTATCCAGAAATCATAGGCTTTCCCGTAAACCCATGTCGACTATGTGTTCTCTGAACGCATTGGGTGGTAAGCCTTTGGTAAGCGGATCCACAAGTACTTACTCGATACTTATATGCTCAATGCTTTCAAAATAATTCTGGATTTTCTCCTTTATAACATGTAACTTAATGTCAATGTGTTTGGCAGCGCACTTGACCTGTTGTCATATGAGTGATTTGCTTTAAATGGTTATTGCTGTTGTCTACTAGTATTAATTTCGGGTACAAAATTTCCTTAACCACTTTTGCCTGTCCCTGAAGCCTGATACCAAGCTATACTAAGGTATGTGTCATTGATGATACCACAACTGTTTCTTTAGAGCTTTTCCACAATAATACTTCAACTACAAGTGTTAGCAACTATTGTGGATTTCACTACACATCTCGCCAAGGTTTAACATTTGTACCCAACACTATTTGAGAGTACTTGTTCTTTCTTACTCAGCATGAGGCCTATAATACTTTTGCAAAATTGCAAGACATTCTTAACTCCATTCCAGTAATTTATATCTAGACTGGATTTCTGTCAAAACATCCCGGATACATGAGCTACGTCAGGGTAAGTTCTTACTTGTACACTCATTAAGCTTCTAACAGCTGAAGCATATGGAACCATGTTCATTTGATCGATCTCATATTGATTCCTGGAACCCTTAAGGTTCCCAAATCTATTACCCTTGACTTTAGGAGCAGGCGTATGTTTATTCGCATGCATACTTTATTTCTTTAGAATCTTTTTTAAGTATGTCTTTGCGACAGTCCTAATACCCATTATCTTCTATCTCGGTGAATTTCAATTCCTAGAACCAATGACGCTTCACCAAGATCATTCATATTCAAAGTTGAGGATAAGAACTTCTTCTCTAATGACAGATTAACATCACTACTAGTGAGTAGGATATCATCTATACACATGATGTGGAAAATAAATTTTTCATTCTTGAACTTCGCATAAACACTATTGTCCTTCTTATTTTCTTTAAACCTAAACTTTTTTATTGTTTCATCAACTTCAAATACTTTAACCCATAAATGGATTTCTACAGGCGGTATCCCATACGTTCTTTTACTTTCACGACAAAACATTTGGGTTATGCCATGTAAACGTTTTCATACAAATCCCCGTTGATGAATGTCGTCTTCACATCCATCTGATTTAACTCTAAATCGTAATGTGCCACTAACAACATTATGATTCTAAAAGAATCTTTCCATGAGACTGGAGAGAAAACTCTCATTGTAATCTATTCATTCTCTTTGCGTAAAGCCTTTTGCTAAAAGTCGTGCTTTATATCTTTCCACGTTACCTTTGGAGTCACGCTTTGTCTTGTTGACCCATTTACAGCCTACTGTTTTGGCTCCATTGAAAATTTCTTCTAAGTCCCAAACATCGTTGGTATTCATCGAATTCATTTCAGCTTCCAAAGCTTCTTGTCATTTAGACGAGTAAACGCTTCTCATGGCTTCGTCAAATGAGGTGGGACCACCCTCCATTTGAATTTCTTCACTAACATAGACTTTATAGTCATCAGAAAAAATTAGTTTTCTAATTCTTTGAGACCTTCTGGGGCCTCAGCTACTGGCACTTTTATATGGGCCTGTTATTGCTCTTCATTGCGAAGAGACAATTGATTCTACATGCTCCTGTATTACAAGATACTTGTTTACATTATTCATCTTCTTTGAAGAGCTAACAACAGATGCTGTGTAAGTCATACAACGTCAACAAGTATTGAGAAATTTATTGATTTTGAATCACTAAAGAGGGCACGCAGTCCCGCTTCTCTTCAAGTCATAGGTCTCTACATATCATGCTCTCCCAGATCATCTCATCTTCTATAAAGATAGTGTACCTTTAAATTTTTTGTTTGGGTTTAATTTGTTAAAACTTCATATGACGCTTTAAGCACCACCTTAACATCTTTAAGGCTCGTCCAGTATGAATTCTGGCTGACTACGCTATCTTCCTATCGGAACTGTAAAAGATCCAGGAATTTAGCTATTTCTGTGCTTAGGGGTATCGTTATTATGATCGATGGTCACATTCATCAACATCTTTATCTCACTCTTGATAAAGAGTAGTCACATTCATTAACAACTTTATCTCATCTTTCTTAATTATAGCTTTACTACCATAATTTCGAGAGCTATTCAGAAACCCTGTGAACGAGGAGACACTTATAACTTACTTCATTCATATGATTATGTCATGCAAACAAAGTTATTTCTTGATCCGTATAGGAGTACACTTTCCTCATTCTACTTCAAGAACTTAATGAGGTCTTTTATTAGCAGTACTTTTACAAGTCACGCTTGTATCTTTTTCTTATCTTTTGGTTAGTATTGACCATGACGGTGTATCTCTATTGTGCCATGGTCAATACTAGGATAGCATAAGAGCTACCCAAACTTCTCTCGCTATGTGGGATATAAAAACATATGAGTCATCACAAAACTTCTTTCAACATGCATGATTGACTATCATAAGTACTATGCCAAACTTCTCCTCATGCGGGATAAATCTATATACAAACACGCATGCTTAATCCAACGTTGGTCAAATTAGACATGCATGTTACTTATTGCAACTCTTATCATAATGATGGAAAAAATATATACTATTTACTATAACGAAAACTTAGTCATGACGACTAAAACATTTACTTATACTTTATTTTTCAATTAAATCTTCTCGTTGGTTCTAATTTAATCAAAAAATTAGCAAACTAACAAAAAATAGTCTGAACTGACTTAACTCAAGCCTTTCCATTCACATAGCCCAGCATTACAGTCCGTTGACTTGCAGCCGAGTGATCTCGTCGGTTAAAACTAAAACATACAAGGTGCTTCTGCATCAATTATATATCACTGTTGGACAGAAAATAGAATTAATCCATAAAATTCATAAATTCACTTGAAGGACGTATAACTACTCTTCAAAATTAAATTTTTTCATTGATTCGAATTTAATTAGAAGATAGTAAACATCATTGCAGCGAAAAAATGATAATAAAATACATTCTATTAGTTTAGTAACATTTCTTGGTCCTTATCTACTCTCTGAAAAATTGACCACGTTGGTGTAAAATTTATCAGAGATTTAAACTTCAAACTTAAACTCATTATAATATTGTTATCATCAACGTTGTACAGAAAAATAACAATATCATAATTAAACTTAAATAAATCAAACTACTCCGCCAATTTAAGTTTTCCCGTTGGTTCCAATTTAATTAGAGGATAAACATAATCATAATTTACTGAATAAATATAACTGCTCTTTAAATTAAATTATCCTGTTGGTTCGAATTTAATGAGAAGATAATAATCATTAACTTTACAGCGGAAATATGAAAAAAATAATTTATCTACTTTTTAAAAGCATTTTACTGTACTCATCTACTCTCTGAATAATTTATCCTGTTGGTTCAAAATTGAATAGAGATGAAAAACTAATCTAAATTCATCAAAATTTGCTTCTGAAAATAATAAACCTTGAAACAGGCTCTTATGTTCATTTTGGCCCAACTGAGAAAAAGCCGGCCCGCTGCCCATCTCGCCCGCGCGCCCGCTCGCGCGATCTAGCGCGCTACCCATACTGGAAACCGGCCCATGGCCTATTCGCGCGTTGCGCGTTTCCGCGTCCCAGGCCACAACCTGGGCCTGGGTCGGAATTCTTCTCTCCCGCCTGGGCCATATTCGGTCCGAGCTCTGCGAGCCGTCGATCGCGATCCGACGGTCGTGCGCGAGACTCAGAGGAACAAAACCCCGACGCCTGCCTCCTCCCCCGAACCCTAAACACATTTTCACCCTCCCTTCCTCTCTCTTCGCCGTAGAGGTGACAGCGGCGGCGGTCACATTGGCCGTCGGCGTCGGTGAGGAAAAGCGTCGTCGGAGCAGTTCCAGCTACCCTTCCATTTCTTTTTTCTCGCTCCCCTTCTCTTCTGTTCTAGCCCCGTAGCCATGGCGAGTAGATCTAGGGAAATAGATACGGCTGCTCATGGTGACCGGACAGGCGTGGCGGCGCCGCCGCAGGGCGCCTCGCCAGCGCGCGCGCTCGCCCCGAGGCTGAGTGCGCCGCCGTCGAGTGGCCTTGTGGAGACGCCCTTGACTCCTGAGCCCGATGCGGAGGCCACGCGGTGGCGTGACCGACCGGCACCGGCGATTCGGATGCTCTTCCCGCACAACGTCGGAGCGACGTCGACGGTGACAACTGCGATAGGTAAGCCCCTCGGTAGGCTCCTGTCCTCTCCGTCTTCTAGGGTTAGGGTTAGGGCTATGGTTTAACTCTACTGGATTTGTTCGTTCCGATTTATCTTCTACTAAATGCTAAAACTTAGACTACCTCAAACTAGATCCACACACCAACCTGGCTCTGATACCATTGATAGGATTTATAGAACTTCTAGGTGTAGATCTAGTGGGTGAAACTTAACTGAGACAAATAACTTATCGATGTACCTCCCAAAGCGCAGTCACGGCCATGACGTCGCAGCGACGTGGCCTCGAGTGTCGGAGTAGAGGTAGCTAGGAAGTGGAGGCGCAATCTAGTGGCGACGACAAAAGCAGTGACGCTTTCCGTCTCTCACAGCGCGTCCTCTCAATCGGACTAGGAACGTCGGTTGGACGCTGATGGCTACGGTGAACCTAATATCTCGAGTCCTAGTCCTCGCCTGGTATTCACAGCGCTGCGGGACGGGAGCTCGCGAGCCAAAAGAACGACCGAGCGCCCCGGTAAGGCCGCGAGTCAGGTTCGGACCGAGCCGGTGGAGATCCATCTAAGATTTCACGCTTCTCGCAGCCTCCGGTGGCCAAATGCCAGGATGACGCCGGCGGACGACTCCCCCCACGAGACGCGGCTCTCGCTGGAGACGGCGGCGCCCTCCGCGGAGGCGGGCGAGGGTGACCCCGACGCCGCTCCCTACGTCGGGCAGCGGTTCCCGACCCACGACGCGGCGTACGAGTTCTACAGCGGGTTCGCGCGGCGGTGCGGGTTCTCGATCCGGCGGCACCGGACGGAGGGGAAGGACGGCGTGGGCAGCGGGCTGACCAGGCGGTACTTCGTGTGCCACCGCGCGGGGTCCGCGCCGGCGAAGCCGCTCGCCGGTGCGACCAGGCCGCAGCGGAACAGGAGCTCCTCGCGGTGCGGGTGCCAGGCGTATATGCGCATAGGCAAGGGCGCGGACGCCGGAGGTCCGCTGCCGCAGTGGCGAGTCATGGGGTTCTCCAACCACCACAACCACGCGCTCCTGGGGCAGGATAAGGTGCGCTTCCTGCCGGCGTACCGCTTCATCTCCGGCGCCGACAGGGACCGGATCCTGATGTTTGCCAAGTCCGGGATCACTGTGCAGCAGATGATGAGGATAATGGAGCTGGAGAAGTGCATCGAGCCAGGGAACCTGCCTTTCACGGAGAAGGATGTGAGGAACCTCATACAGTCCAGGAAGGTCGAGCATGACGAGGACGAGAGCGTCGATCTACTTAGGATGTGCAAGAATTTCAAAGAGAAGGATCCCAATTTCAAGTGTGAGTTCACCAAAGATGCGAACAATCATGTGGAGAACATTGCCTGGACGTATGCGGATTCGGTTCAGTCTTATGAGTTATTTGGTGATGCTGTTGTGTTTGACACCACTCATCGATTATCTGCACTCGACATGGTGCTTGGGATATGGGTTGGTTTGAACAATTATGGAAGGTCTTTCTTCTTTGCTTGTGTGCTTCTAAGGGAGGAGAATCAGATATCATTTGCATGGGCATTGCAGGTAACCGTTCATCAGGGTAAAAACTCATTTTGCCACTTTGCAATTGTTCTCTTAGGCAGCATTTCTTGTCGGCAGGTGTTTCTCAACTTCATGAACAGGAAAGCTCCTCTGACGATACTCACAGATCAAAATGTATGTCTCAAGGAAGCAATTGAAAAGGAACTACCTAGCACAAAGCATGTCCTCTGCAAATGGCTAATAGAAGCCAGGCTCCCATCTTGGTTTGGTGCAAATCTAGGAGAGCGATACAAGGACTGGAAAAATGAATTTGATAGGCTATATAACATGGACAGCACAGTAGCATTTGATCTTGGGTGGAATGACATGGTGAACTGCTATGGACTTCATGGAAATGAGCATATTGCTAGTCTGTTTGCATCAAGAAATCTCTGGGCCTTGCCGTTTTTGAGAGGGCGTTTTACTGCAGGACTGATTACTTCCCCAGCTGTTTCAAAGTCAACTAATGCCTTCATTCAGCGATTCTTGAGTGCTCAAAGACACCTTGCAAACTTCATTGAGCAGGTGAGCATCTGTTGTCAAATACCAAATTTTTCATTTGATGTGGATCACCATGGTTTTCAGATATTTGTAAAAAAAAATGCAATCCCCTTTACTATGGCTTCAGTCCAGTATAGCCATATTGTACATGCTAACATAAATTTCTTGTTTGGGCAGTAATGTGTTACTCTGCTAATTCTTTCGTCAGGTTTCAATTATTGTTACCTACAAAGACCAAGCTGGTGAACAAGAAATGATGCGGCAAAGTTTGCAGAGCATAAGCCTGAAGACAGCATCTCCAATTGAAGGCCATGCTGCTGCAGTTCTCAGCCCATATGCCTTCTCTAAGCTACAAGATGAGCTTGTTGCGTCTGCTCAATATGCATCCTTCCACCTGGAAGGGAGTATTTTTCTTGTCCGTCACCATACCAAGGAGGCGGGTGATTGCAGTGTTACATGGAACCAAAGGGAGGAGCTCATTTCTTGCTGCTGCCAGATGTTCGAGTCCTCAGGGATCCTCTGCCGGCATGCCCTTCGCGTGCTCACAGCACTGAATTATTTCCAGATCCCAGACCTGTACCTTCCTGTCCGGTGGCGCAGGACTCAGCCACCACCGTCCAACAACTTGAATGGAGCTCCTCATCACCCTGAGGGCGTAGCATCTGAGAGAGTGGGAGCATTGCAATCCATGGTCTCAACGCTGGTGAGTGAAGCAACAAAATCTCATGAGCGGATGGATCTTGCAACGCAGGAGGTGTATCTCCTACTGTCCAGGATAAAGCAGCAACCAGTCTCGATGCATGTTTCAGGTGAAAGTGTTAGTAGGCTGCAATAACTACATTGCATTTTGCGTAGGTAGGAGTAGATAAGTAGCAGTACTAATTAGCAACAAAGCAATAGCACCGTGCGATTGATTGATGTGGTCTCTGTTCTTTGATGTACATTATTCGCAGTTTGTGGTTGAAATCCATTAACACTGATTTGAGTTTCAGACAATCAGCTACGAAGGTGGATTGGTGTACTCTTTGTGCATTCTTCATGTGATTAAGCATAATAAGGAATATTGAACCATATGCCGTCTTAGCTCAGTCGGTAGAGCGCACGGCTTTTAACCGTGTGGTCGTGGGTTCGAATCCCACAGACGGCGTTTTTTAATTTCTATTAATACATTTTTCAGTTTTTAATGCTTTATTTGGGTTGCATTTTTTTTTGTCTCTTTTTAAATTTTCAGTTTTTTATGTTTCCAATTGCTTCTTTCT
This sequence comes from Miscanthus lutarioriparius, assembly GCA_904845875.1. Lineage (NCBI taxonomy): Eukaryota > Viridiplantae > Streptophyta > Magnoliopsida > Poales > Poaceae > Miscanthus > Miscanthus lutarioriparius. The sequence goes on along the minus strand of CAJGYO010000011.1, from coordinate 35,800,300 downwards.
CTTCACTGTATCTTCGTTTTTACGTTTTCAGTTGCTTTTCATCTTCAAACATTTTTTTAATTTCTATTAATACATTTTTCAGTTTTTTATGTTTCCAATTGCTTCTTTCTCTTCACTGTATCTTCTTTTTTATGTTTCCAGTTGTTTTTCATCTTCAAACATTTTTTATGTTTTCAATTGCTTCTTCCTATTCGCTAAATTTTTTGTGAACATTTCCGCCTTGAACATGAAAGCACATGATCTTTTGCGCAATAACCTCATTTGCCATTTCAGCGTTCAACATGAAAGTGCATGATGTTTTGTGCAACAAACTCACTAAATTGAAGTTGTGGATACAAATTGCATCCCCCATCTCCCTTGTTGAACTACAAGTCTACAACAAACTGGGATGCATGATTTCCGGTTGGGTAAAAACAAAAGAAAAATAAAACTTAAATCATATGTTACAGTGTTTGTTTTCTGTTTGAGAGAGAACAAATATTCCCACTAAAGAATACAATAATCGTGTGATAGTATGCTAGCACAAACACTAAATCCTAACAGATCACGCAGCTGATTAGTGACTACTGTTCTACCGAAGGAAGCAAGATATCTGCCGCCGCCGATCCGATGGTGCACTGGGGGCTGGATTTGAACCCAACGGCAGGGAACGACTTCCTGATTGGCCCGATGTGGACAGTGACCTCTCCGCCGGCCACCTGGACGCCGGTGATGGGCACCCAGACGAAGAGCACGCGGACGCGGACGCCCTCGAGCCCCGTGACTGTCCCGGGGGACACCGTGCCTGAGAGCTCGATGTCGTAGCCGACGCGGTAGCCCCCCACCTCTACCACGCAACCGTCGTCGAGGAAGAGCTCAAAAGGTGCCGTCGTCGTGGAGGAGGTATCGCCGGGCCGTCTCCGGGAGCAGCGCGCGCGGGAGGCCGAACCGGTCCATGAGCTCCGGCACCGTCGGCGGGTCGTACGGAGCCGCGGCCGAGGCGAAGGCAGCGAGGCTGGCGCTGAGGCCAAGGAGGAGAAGGGCGGAGGCTGCGGCCTCCATGTAACGGACTGCCGGTGCCGTGGTGGTTCTTGCCTTCTTGGTTTTGGGGTTGGTTGGTTGGTTCTTTGCCTTCTTGGATGGATGGGAAAGGTCCAACGGAGCACTTTTTTATTATTGAGTTTTTTTAAAAGAATTTTATTATTGAGTTTTAGAGGGAACAACCGAACAAAGATGAGGAATCTTGAGATATTCCATTTGGACATTTGGTTGAGGGATGATGATTGAGAAATGAAAAGGCACGCCGAATAACTTGCTCCTTTCGTGCTAGATTATACTTCCAAATAGTCAAATCAAAATTAAGGTGTCAAGATTAAGATAAGAAATAGTTCCTCCGGTGACAAAAAAAAGTTGACACTTTGAATCATGTCTAACTTTTGAAACTATGATCTTAATACTTCAAACTACATGATACCCACATCTGCATCCATCGGATTATCCAACTTTTGAAATAGGGTTGTTATAAAAAGAAGCTTTAAAATAGGGTAATCTAAGTTAATTGTTGAACCGAAGTCTTTATCATCTTTTTTGCAAAAATCTAAAGTACTACTCCATTCGTTTTAAATTATAAGACGTTATGTATAAAAGAAACAACTATCGAATGGTCTAATTTGTAGATAAAAGAAAACCTGTAAGCTTCATTTATTTTAATTAGATAAAACCATGTGAAGGTTATTAATTCAAGTTATATTTTGATTCAAAAGCGGGTTAAACTGGTCACATTTTATTCATAAATGTTGCCGTATAAATTAAGCTATTTAAACTTTAACTTTACAAAGTAAAATGACATGAGAGAACACCTATTTTTGAGTTTAGTATATGCAACGTGGTTTAACTGTAGCAGTTAATCATATTTAACATTTATTTACATATCAAATACCGTAGTGTAACACCTATATTGCTTTTAGATTAGAAAACTAGTTGCACATAAACATCAATAACAGTAATATTTTAAATTATAAAATTCAAAAATATTTGGCATGGTCGCTTCTAACATTTAAATTATGAGACTATCGCCACTAAATCAGAGCTAGATTATTGAAACTACCGAATTTTAAAGCTGTAGCTAATTATTTAAAGAGAAGATCATACGATAGATAGAATGGATTATAAACAAAACGTGAAGGATAGATGTGCCGTCGGTGGCTTGGTGCACGTATCGTACGTGGAATTTCAGGTATGCATGGCGCTTGAGTTGGGAGCATGTAGGTGTGCTTGCATAGCAACGTGATGAGCAGCAGAGTATGATCGATGAACAGTTTGACACTCGATCGATCCGAGGCAAAATGAGACTTATGCCGCTGATTCTGCAAGAGGAAGGAAGTGAAGCGTCGACGGATTCATCACCGATTCGAACCTCGGCAGCGGTGTAGCGAACGGCGGTGAAGCAGCTGGTGGCGCCAGCGGCGGCGGCGGCGTGTCTTCATGGACAAAGAGCTCCAGCGATGAGTAGAAGAATGATGACGTACAGCTCGACAAGGCGGCAACGGGCAGCGCGGCGGCGACGGCGAGAGAAGGATGAGAAAAATCTAATTTACTACACGAGAGATTTTTCAAACTAGGAGCTCCCTTTACGGTAGTTTTGGTGTGCTTTGCCCAAGGGGTTGCCATATAATTATGGGGAGAAAAACTCCTCACATCTACATCAACTAGCAATATGGTACTAATTGATGTTGCACCCTCCACATTTACTAATGAGCCTAAATAATCATTAAAGCACATTAATAAATAAATGTATGGACCTTTGAGATTTATTAGGATTATTGCACATGGGCTTTGAGCGTTGGAAAAAATGAAAGATTTATTATTTTCGGAATTAATTAATTTCGTGGATAAAATAATTTCAGAAAAGTCTAGAATTATTATTTAAGCCGCGAAAATACTCTGAAAGCTCTGAAAATTCAGGAAAATTTTCCAGAGACATTATGGAACATGAAAAACCCAAATAAAATATTTGGAGCCTATGATAAGATAATTTGGAGCATCAAAAATTAAATTATGCTCACAGACAAGTAGGAACAAGTTTCAGAAAAAAGCTAGAAAAAATTCTCGAGAAGTTTGTAAAGATTGATTGACAGATGAGGAACTGAAAGGAGTGATTTGCGTTACAAAGAAAATATTTTAGGAAGCTCCCAACAAAACTTGAGCCGAGAAACAAAAAATTTGATTGTAGAAAAAGATAAAGACGTGCCGGAGAAGGAAAATCGACCTACTAACACATTTTAAAGACTTTGCTCACTCTCAACACACAAAGAAGCAACATGCAAACATCATATCATCCAAACGCCCTTCAACATTAGAAAACTTTGAAAATTCACATTTTTCTATAACTAAATTTGCGTTAGCTCAAACTAAACTTGGTAAATTTTATCCACATATTAAAATAATTCATTTTATTTAGTGTTTTCTATGCACAACCAAAAATCAGAAATTTTAGGGTGTGACAGATAGTAGGTGAGCGCGGTGAAGAGGGAGGAAGGAGGGGCGGTGACACTCGGGTGCATTGGATGATGGTGGCCAGTGGGTGGCCAGAGGGCGGGGAAGAGGGAGGAAGGAGGGGCTGTAGTGCTCGAGTGCAATGGAGGATGGTGGCCGGAGCGCGGTGAAGAGGGAGGAAGGAGAGGCGGCGGCGCTCGGGTGCAGTGGAGGATGGTGGCCAGTGGGTGGTCGAGCACCGTGGACGCCCCGGCGGCGTGGTCCTAGTGGAGCACGCCGCGGCGGTGGTGCGGAGACCTTGGCGAGTGGAGAGTTAGTTCCGTTCGTAAGCAACACTGAAGGATTTCTCAGTAAGAAAGGCAAGCGCAGCTCCTGTAGAAAGGCGAGAACACCTCTTGGGCTGTTCGGGCCGGTGTTACGACCCACCAACAGAAACGTCCACACAATCGGATTCAACATTTAAGCATTACCGACAAAGAATTGTTGTGCACGGTACTCCATTCCCATTTCTACGCACTGGTTCTCCCAAGCTGAAAAAAAACACCCAACGTTCTCACTTTTCTACCAGCAACTAGTAAGTGCACTAGTGAATCCTAAACTCTTCAGCTGCTGGTAGTTTGGTACTGCCCGTTGTCAGAGTAAATAGGAATAGTACCACATTGTGTACCCACGTGAGGTGTTAGTCCTATGTACCCTATATAATCAGTCCATGAGGCCCAATGCAATACATCCAATATTACACCAATTATATTCTCCTTCATGGTATCATTCGCCTAGGTTTAGATCCTAACCCTAGTCGCCCCCGCTTCCGCACCGCGTGCCCTAGGGGAAAGGTCGATCTCCACCAGGGGCAGCGCCCCCGTTTAGGCGCCCGATCCTATTGATCCGGCTGCCATCGTCATTGTCGCACAACAGATCAGGATCTCCCCTACTGAAAGGTCCTTGTGTGGTTTTGATAATTGAATGACAACCCTAGGTGGACTAATTGTGTTTATGTGAGATACACAAGTGATTAGTCCACAGGTACATGTGTATGAACAACATATGCCATGGAGGAGGAAATGGCTCGGAGATGTTGCAAAGCTCACACATGTGATGATGAAGGAGCTCATTGCACATGAGACATAACATTGAGCCATGTGATCAAGGTGGAGAAGATCAAGACATGACTTGGCTTGATGGACCTGTTGCAAGTGTGAAGGGCAAGTGAAAGCTCTAGTTTGGTTTTGGTTAATTGATGAAACCCTAAGTGCTAACCTAGTTTATCAAGATGATTATGAGATAGGTAGCACTACTCCAAGTGATGAAGCAATGACGAAGATCATGACAATGGTGATAGCATGGTGATGATCAAATGCTTGAACTTGGAAAAGAAGAAAGAGAAAAACAAAAGGCTCAAGGCAAAGGTATAAAATGTAGGAGCCATTTTGTTTTAGTGATCAAGACACTTAGTGAGTGTGATCACATTTAGGATAGATAGCCGTACTATTAAGAGGAGTGTAACTCGTATCGAAATGCGGTTATCAAAGTGCCACTAGATGCTCTAACTCATTGCATATGCATTTAGGATCTAGTGGAGTGCTAACACCCTTGAAAATATTTGTGAAAATATGCTAACACATGTGCACAAGGTGTTTGCAGGGTTGAGATGCGCTTTTGGAAAAATGAAATGTCTATTTTCTATTGCGCCGGATGCAAAATTCTTGGTGGTTGGCACACTTGAGCAAGGGTGAAGAAGTAAGAGTTGAAATGGAGTTGATCGAAATGATGTGGCGGCCGGTCCTGTGACCGGACCGGACGCTGAATCGTACACCGGACGCCGATCTGTCGCTGCGTCCGGTCGCATTACTTTCAATGATACTGATGGTTAGGGTTGAGCACGGACGGGCTGCGTCCGGTCAAGGTGGACGGACGCGTCGGTCGAAAAAATCATGCCTCGGGAGCTTTATCGAAACGACCGGACGCTGGGGCTTCAGGCCCCGTCCGGTCGATTCAAGGAGCAGCGTCCGGTCGAGGTCGATGACCGTTGAGTCTGGACACGTGGTCGATGATCGAGCGGCCGGACGCCGAGAGCCGGCCGTCGGCCGGGTCCCGACCGAGCGTCCCGGCCGTAACGCTGCTTTTGCCCAAATGAAGGGTATAACGGCTCTATTTGATGGGGGCTCTATTTATAGCCCCATGGCGGCTCAAGGGAAGTCTCTTGCACATTTTCATTGACATAGCAACCTTGTGAGTTTAGCCAAAGCTCTCCCACTCATCTCCATCATTGATCCATCATCATTGTGAGATTGGGAGAGAATCCAAGTGCATTGCTTGAGTGATTGCATCTAGTGGCACTTGGTATTCGTGTTCTTGTCATGGATTTCGCTTGTTTCTCTTGGTGGTTGCCACCACCTGAGACGGTTGGAGCAGCGGTGAAGGATCGGCACGAGTTGGTGATTGTTCGTGGCCGCCTTCGGTGATTGTGAGGGGAGTTGTACCTTCCCTGGCGGAGTGCCAAAAGGTAACTCTAGTAAATTGCTCGTGTCATTGAGTTACCTCACTTGTGGGTCGGTTTTTGCGGTGTCCTATCGTGTGGACGAGGTTTGTGAAACACCTCTTAGCGCCGAACCACCAAGTGTTGGTCGACACAACTGGGGACTAGCGTGTTAGCAAGCACGTGAACCTCGGGAGAAAAATCGGTTGTCTCTTGTCATTCGCATTTCCCGGTGATTGGCTATATTCATCGTGTAATTGGTTCACTCCACGACCCGTGGTATAATCGTCTCACGTACTCATTTACATTTCATAAACTAGATATAGCAAGCTCTTTAGTGTAATTAGAATTGAGAGCTTGCCTTGTGCTTTAAACATATCTAGTGGAGCTCTTTAGTGTAGCTTTTGTGAGAGCTCTTAGTGAGTAGTGGTCAAGTAGATTGTGTGCAAATAGATCATTGCAACTAGAATTGTTGGATAGGTGGCTTGCAACCCTTGTAGAGCTAGAGCAAGTTTGCATTTCGCTATTTGTCTTACTAATCAAATTGCTCTAGTTGATTTGTAGTTTTTAAATAGGCTATTCACCCCCCCCTCTAGCCATATTAGGACCTTTCAGCAAGTCAGAGGCTTTGGAGCGATGGATCGTGTGGCGGTGAAGTTTGAACAAGACTTGGTGCCGATGAACGAAGGCAACGGTGAAAAGCAAGTAAAGTCAAGATCGATCAACTAATATGATCACGTGATGATATGAAGTAGATCATATCATTGTTGATCGTGTTGGTGCATGTGTTGCATCGATATTGGAGGAGATGGAATGGAATGCGCAAGGCAAAGGTATAACCTAGGGCATTTCATTTCGCCGGTCGTAGGTGTGTAGAGAAGTTGATGACCAGATTTAGGATAGATGGCCGTACTTTCAAGAGGGGCAAACTTGTTTGCATATCGGTCATCTAGTGCCACTTGAGTGATCTAACTTTGCATCGTCGCTAGGATCGAGTGGCGTGGTAAGTTGAGTAGCTAATCCTTTGGAAAATATTTGTGAAAAGCAAACATGCATACACATGATGATGTACACTTGGCGGTGTTGGCACATTTTCCAAGGAGAAAAAGTTGGAGTTGATGTGGATCAACTCGGTGAAGAAATGGAGGCAAAAGGTGATACATATTGTGTTTAGCACTTGGGAGCAAGGGCTCGAAACTTCATCGGTGGAGTGTCCGCCCGTACAGTGCGGACAATCCGACGGTGCCACCGGCGCCCTATACAAAAAAGATAGGGTTTCATAGAGTGCACCAGACGCTGGTCATGCAGTGACCGGATGCTGGGTCCTGCGTCCGGTCAGTGGCAGCAGTGAGCGCGCGGTCTCGGTCTCGTGACCGGACGCTCAGGGTCTACGTACGGTCAGTATGATGTATGATGACGTAGGCGGCGTTGGAGTTGGAGCACGGGCGCAGAACTGATCGGACGCTGGTCTATGTCCGGTCATGGTGTAACGGACGCATCCGGTCACAAAACAGAGGCTCGGGGAGCTCTCTGGAAATTACTAGACTCAGGCATAGCAGCGTCCGGTCATATCATTGTGCTACGTTCGGTCGTGACTTAACTGTTGGTACGAGCAGCCGACCGTTAAGATCCAGTGACTGAGGTTGAACTGAGGCGACACGTGGCGTGCATCCATTGACCGGACGCTGGGGTCCTGCATCCGGTCACCCCGAGTTGTGCCCAATGAAGGGGTACAACGGCTCTATTTTCGTGGGGGCTATAAATAGGAGTCTCGGCCTTGGGCTAGTTGCTGAGCATACTAGAGCCTTGGTGGCTTATGTGGTGGTGCTTGGGAGCCCTCTAACTCACTCTAGCTTGATAGTGTTCATTTGATTGAGTGAGTGAGCTATTCTAGTGCGATTACATCGTGAGGTTGTATCGAGTGGCACTAGGTGATCGAGTTGCAAGCCGGTGGTGCTTGTTACTCTTGGAGGTTGCCACCTCCTAGACGGCTTGGTGGTGGTCTCCGTCGAAGCCCGCAAGAAGCTTGTGCGGTGCTCTAGAGAAGAGCTTTATGAGGGACATTGTGCTCGCCCCGCGGGATCCACGAAGAGCAACTCTAGTAAAGCGTGTCATTGAGCTACCCTCACTTTCGGGGTATGTTCTTACGATGCCCGACGTGCGGGCTTGGCGGGTGATGCCAATTAGCCGCCGAACCACCAAGTGAGCGGTCGACACAACGGGGACTAGCGTGTTGGCAAGCACGTGAACCTCGGGAGAAAAATCACCGCATCAACTTTGTTCTTCTCGTTGGTTTGCATCCTCGTTACACAAGCTTATAATTACTTTCATATACATTGTGCTTGTGTAGTTGATGTTGTAATTAGTTTACTTGTGTACCTCACTAGTTACCTTCTTACTTGTGTAGCATAGAAGTAGCTCCCTTACGTGACTAATTTGATTTGTGTAACCTTGTTAGTCGCATTGCTTAGTTGTGTAGCTAAGTAATTGCGCTCTCTAATTTGGCATTGGTTGCCTTGTTATTGAGCATTACTAGTAAGCTTAGGTGGCTTTGTGCTTTTGCTTACTAGCATGTGTAGGAGCTCCCCGTTGCTTAAAGTACTAGTGGCATAGGTTTGTGTGACCTTGTTTCTAGAATTGATTAGGTGAGCTCTAGCTAGCCCGGCACCTTAGTTACTTAATTAGGATCTTTGTAAAGTGCTAGAGAACATAGATAGAGGGGTGTAGTCTTGGCTAGACCGATTGTTTTAATTCTGCACTTGTTTCGGTTAGCTAGCGCGATTAGATTTTAGTAATGACTATTCACCCCCCCCCTCTAGTTGCCATCTCGACCCTACCCCTACGTCATCGCCGAGCCGCCGCCGCCTTGTCCCCGGGCTCGTCGCTGGCTGTCGCCGTCAACACCTACCTGATCTTCGTCGCATGGAGGCAAATGGATCTCGCCCTGTCCCGTGCTGCCGTGGTGGCGGCCAGGCCTAGCCACACGTCCTGACCCTACGTTGCCATGGAGGTAGCCAAATCTAGCATGTTGTTGCTGTCGGGCGGATCTTCCCATCTCCACCATATCAATCCGCGTCGGCACCTTTGACCCCACGCGTCTGCAACTCGCCGTGCGCCTTGCGCCACCCGATTGGGTCGCACCGCCACCATCGTGTCGTCTCGCTGGGTACACCCGATCCCCTGTTGCTATATCTTTTTGGTTTGCCCAATCACTGATCGGGATCATGTCGCCCACCTGAAAGCTCTAGTTTGGTTTTGGTGAATTAATGGAACCCTAAGTGCTAACCTTGTTTATCAAAGTGATTATGAGATAGGTAGCACTACTCCAAGTGGTGAAGCAAATGAAGATCATGACATGATAATGGTGATGGCATGGTGATGATCAAATGCTTGGACTTGGAAAAAGGAGAAAAAACAAAAAGCTCAAGGCAAAGGTGAAACTTGATAGTAGCTTTTTCGTTTTGGTGATCGAGAACTTAGAGAGTGTGATCACATTTAGGATCGATAGCCGTACCATTAAGAGGGGTGAAACTCGTATCGAAATACGGTTATCAAAGTGCCACTAGATGCTCTAACTCATTGCATATGCATTTAGGATCTAGTAGAGTGCTAACACCCTTAAAAATGTTTGTGAAAATATGCTAACACACATGCACAAAGGTGATACACATTGTGTTTAGCAATTGAGAGAAAGGGTTCGAAACTTCACCGGCACCCTGTACAGAAAAGATAGGGTTTCACAGAGTGCACCGGACGCTGTCCTCATGGGACCGAACGCGCCCGATGGCTAAACCTAGGCGTTGGTCAGTCAGCAGAGGCTGACCGGACTCTGAGCGAGTCCGATCATGTGTGACCGGACTCTAGAGAGCAGCGTCCGGTCAATTATAAAAGAAAGTGGTACTCTCGGCCTGTGACCGGACACAGTTGACCAGAGTCTGGCTGAACACTGTTCAGCGTTCGATCCTACTGAAGTTGCGGCGCACAGCGAAGAGGGTAAGTGATCGGACGCTGGGCGAGTCCGATCGTGACTGGAACCTTACTGGAAGTGACTGAACGCTGGGGTCCTGTGTCCAGTCCTACACTGTAGAGCGCCCGATCACAACTTTAGTGCACTGATAACTGTTGAGATCGGGTGATCAGCATTTAAAGCAGGGGCCACGTGGCGTGTATCGCGCTACCGAACGCTGGGGTCCTGGGTCTAGTCGATCTGACCGGCATGTTCGGTCGCCCCGATTTCTCAGTGAACGGAGGAGCCAATGGCTCTATTCATGGGGGCTCTCTATTTAAGCCCCGTGGCCGGCTCAAGCTCACTCTCTTGGCCATTTGCATTGATATAGTAACCTTGTGAGCTTAGCCAAAGCCCTCCCACTCATCTCCATCATTGATTTATCATCTTTGTGAGATTGGAAGTGAATCCAAGTGCATTGCTTGAGTGTTCGCATCTAGAGGCACTTGGTGTTCGTGCTTCGCTGCGGGATTCACTTGTTACTCTTGGTTGTTGCCGCCACCTAGACGTCTTGGAGCAACGAGGATCGTTGAGCGGAGGTTGATGATTGTCTCTGGCTTCGATCGTCGGTGATTATGAGGGGTTCTTGACCTTTCTCCGGTGGAGAGCTAAAAGGTACTTTAGTAAATTGCTCATGGCTTGTGTGATCCTTATCTTGTGTTGGTTGTGCGGCACCCTATTGAGGGTTTGGCGTGTGGTGCCAATTAGCGCGTAAACCTCCAAGTGAGTGAATCGCCACAATGAGAACTAGCTTACCGAAAAGCAAGTGAACCTTGAAAAAAATTATTGTGTTATCATTTGATTCCGAGGTGATTGGTATTCATTCTTGTGATTGATTGATTCATTCCTCGACTCGGCGGTATAATCATCTTGCTCTATCTTTTAATATTATCGTAAACTAGTTGTCAAGCTCTTTAGTGTAGCTAGTCGTGAGAGCTTGTTAGTTATGATAGTGTGGCTCTTTAGTTAGCGTTTGAGAGCACACTAACTTAGTGTAGCACCATAGCCATTGTGTTGATAGAGACTATACAAAATAGAATTGGGTAGGTGGCTTGCAACTCTAAGTATAGTGCTAGCACAAAATTCGCTTCGCCATCTTATTGACTAATTATTCGTCTTAGTGTTGTTGTAGAAATTTTTTATAGGCTATTCACCCCCTTCTAGCCATTAGGACCTTTCACCACTGGCCGTCGACCTCGTGCGTACTACTCCGGCATCGGCATCGACTAGGCCATCAGCTGCCCCGGCACACCATTGTCTGTGCATCGATCGTCCCAGCACGGCTGCACGCCCTATCAGCTCGTCATCGACACCATCGTCGAGTACTACGTGCATCTTCTCCGAGCAACAGGGCTGCTGTTGTGTTGCCACATCAGGCCACAACATTGCCTCCCGTGTGTCCCTTCGTCGTCGCATCTACATCGCCGTCACCTATGCATCGATGACTATGATGCGCCATCTGTCTGCACAAGGTCTTCGTCCAGCTGATTGGGTCTTCGTTATCAGCTGCCGCTACCCACGCCTTCGCTGAGCCATGCTCGCCGGTCGCACCACTCGTGTCGCTGGTATTGGCAACACCAATGCGTGCTTTCGTCCCCGACGCGTTGCTGGGTGGCAAACCCAGCCTGTGCCTCGGCGCTCAGGCGGCTTGACTGCATCGACTTCGGCATCGACCCTCCTGTTCCCACCCCGTCTGCCTCGATTGCGTCGACTTCGGCATCGCCTCCTCCCAATACGGCTGCCTCAACGCATCTTCGTCATCACCTAGGCGCCCCTTGTGCGCCTGCAGCTCCATTGACACGGTAACCCGACCACAACTACGTCGACCTCGGCCATCTTCAGCAAGGCTTATTCGACCACGGCTACTGCCCCCTCAGGTCCTCACGCTCGGCTACCTCGACATCGGCACAAAGGGCTACCGCCTTGCTTGATGAGTCATCGGCTTCTTCTCTAGCCACAGCATACGCGACGCATCGACTGTTATGACTGTGGGGGGATGTTAGCTTTGTCAGTTTCTTCTCCAGTCTCACCGTCTACAGCGCTCCCGCTGTGACTGCGGGGGGATGTTAGAGTAAATAGGAATAGTACCACATTGTGTACGTGTGTGTCATATGCACCTTATATAATCAGCCCATAAGACCCAATGCAATACATCAAATATTCTATCAATTATTGCTCTGTTCGTTTAGCTGATAAGGTATGACGGTAAATACGGTTGACTAATTTATTATAAGAGAAAAATATTATTCATTGGCTCAAAAAATAGAAGCCAAGGGGCGTATATTCTCCTTCACCCGTGACCGTGAGGCAGGGACAGTGAAGCTAAGTTCTTCGCCATTACATGATTCAACGATCATCGTCGTCATGGACTCGTGGTCAGTGATGCGCTACTAGCTCCTGTACGTGCCCGCGAGGTAGGCGAGGCAGCCGACGAGGGGCGCGTTGGTGTACGTCGTGGGTTCCGACCGCGCGTAGTCGGCGCGGTCGTCCGGGAACTCGTCGTGCTCGTCGGGCCCGCCGACGACGGCGCCCGTGTGCACGTTTGGGTTGGCGCCGCTGGAATAGAAGTAGCTCTGGAACCCCTCCTGGCACCCGATGTGGGCCGGGTGGGCGGCCACCGACGGCAGGGACGACGCCCGGTGGTGGATCCTCTGCGGCCACCGCGCGCCGAAGTTCACCATGTAGGACATGCCCTTGGGGTTGACACCCAAGATGTAGTCCACCTGAAACAACATCGCCAATGTAGATCTACCTGCTGAACTAAAATCGTTACAGTTACAGTGTTTCGTTGCCGTGCCCGTGATCTACCTGCTGCTTGGCGAGAGCCCTGAGGGACCTGGCGGTGACGGGGAGGCTCTGGCAGGAGAAGGTGTGCTTGGTGACGGCCATGTACTTGGCGTAGGTGGTGAGCAGGAAGCTGGCCGAGGTGACGTACTGCAGGTTGGCGTAACCGGACTTGTGCATCAGGCGGCCGAGCGTGTACTGCGTCGTGGAGGAAGGGGAGTCGCGCAGGATCCTGCAGAAGAAGTCCTCGGCCTGCTGCCTGAACGGATCGAGCCTCTTGTCCCCGTTCACCAGAGCTCTCTGCATGCAGGATTGCAGGTGCAGCCGTGCAGGCACGCACACACAACACATGAGCATGGTGCAGAGAAGATCGAGCAGCCAATATGGTTGCTCCCTAGCTTGAGCGTGATTTATTCGTGCCACGTACCCGTGACAGTAGCACGCGCGCTCCGGCGAGCTTGTTGTCCCAGCTGAACATGTCGACGCTGTCGTTGTCCTCCAACGAGTAGAGGTAGCCGAGGTACGAGGAGTTCTTGGTCGCCCAGGCAGCAGCCACGCCGACCCCACAAGAGCTCGTCCTGCAAAGGGAAGCCACGCTCGAATTAGTCGATCAATCAATGATCACTGGTTGATCCCGGAGGTTCGATTTGATTCGGGAACGACCTTGTAGCCGGAGTATGACTGGTAGTAGGCGCCGATGTCGCCGCCGACGAAGTCGCTATACTTTCCCTGGTGCCGCACGGCGAGCTCCATCACGCCCCGTGCCGCGGCGAGCAGCCTCCTGGAGTAGGCCCGGTCGGCGGCCCTGAACACCATGCTGGCCGCAGCGAGCGCGGCCGCCGTCTCGCCGGCGACGTCGGATCCCGGCGCCGACGCGGACACCGCGTACACGGTCCTCGGCGTGTCCATGTCCTCAGGCCGCTCCCAGCACCGGTGGTCCGCGTCGGGGTCGCCCACGCCGACGTAGAGCGCGCCCGGGGTCTGCGTGGCGGCCTTGAGGAGGTAGTCCGCGCCCCACCGCACGGCGGCGCGAGCGTCGTGCACGCGCGCCTTCATCTTCCCGCCGTGCTCCAGGACGCCCCACGACAGCATCGTCGTCGTGAACGCCATCGGGAAGCCGAACTTGGCGTTGTCGCCGCCGTCGTAGTACCCGCCGGTGAGGTCGACCTGCCGCGCACGTTTCACGGTTTCAGAGATAACAAGAAAGGTCAACGTAAGTCCAAGCCCCACTGAACCAGGTCAAAGCGCTGACCACGTTCAAACAAACACACACGTCTTCTACAACAGGAAGTATTGGATTAGTGTGCAGGCCGGGCCCACGTACGTTTGCGGCCGAGCCGTCGGAGAGGCCGGAGTTGGACCGCCACGTGACGGCCTGGTCCGGCGGCAGCTGGCCGGACCTCTGCCCCTGGAAGAAGAGTATCGCCTTCGCGAGCGCGTCGGCATAATCGGGGTGTCCGCCGGCAGCGACATGGCTGGAGCGGGCAAGGAAGCAGACAGCGACGGCGAGAAGCACTAGAGCCTGCGGTGATGATGGCGATGGCATCGTCCTCGATCGTGCTGCCAATGCAGCTCGATTCGACAAGGCAGAGCTCATCATCATCTTCTCCGCCGCGCAACGCTCCCGGCCGAGTGTATAGTGCATCGCGGCGCGCGGGGATTTTATACGGCGAGGTTGCTGCATGGTGGGGGGCTTTGTTTATGTTATCATCTTATCTCAGTCGAGCTCGATCTTGCTCCGAGAAGCGCGCGAGTCAGAGCCGCCGATTGGTAACTGCGGTAGCATGGATACATGATCCAAGATTGGTCCTAATAATCCACGGTTGTTCATGATGATGTGGCGCGTTGCTAACTCCATTATCAGTGTTTGGAGTATTGCTCTGAAGGTAATCATATTGCAAGGGAAGGAACGCTTCAGAACAATAAATCTGTGATTGGGTCTTTTCGAGGAATGGTACTGTGAGACTAGTAGTAGATGTAGAACTTAAATGACGATCTCGTTCAGCGGGATCTTCTCTCGGTTTGTGTTTCTTGATCGGAATTATATTGTGGCTCGGAGCTTGCGATCATTCCGGAGGGGGCGGGGGTTGCTTGAGTGTGACTTAAAGGTGCAGGACAGTGGTGGAATCAGGGCGTGTTAGCTGCAGTTACTGATGGGTGGACAGAAGTGGCTGCTCCTGCTCTCGAGTATACAGTATGGCTGAATGCTATCTAACGAGGGGAACGTGAAACTGCGTATGTGATGTGAGATGGGAGGGGAGCCAAAGGGTCTCTAGTCCAATCCTTTCGTCTGTCCCACGTCAAAGCATAGGTCTAAGAAACGGATAGAGGTTCAGGGATTTTCTGAACCTGCGTGACAATGTTCTTCTTCTTAATGCAATACCCGGGAATGCAATACAAGGTTCTTCTTCAGGTTCTTCTTCTTTTAGCGCTTCCAAAAACTGAGCCCTCGACGCGCAAAGTTACGTGCAGTCGGGCTCACGCGGATCCTGCCGCGAGCCAGGTTTCTCGGGCCGTACCTGGCGCAGGGCCACATGCTCCTGCCCTCGACCACGCGAGGCTGCACGCCGCTCATAGCTCCGTCGCGCCCTGCTCCGGTCGACCTCAAGGAGGATTGGCTCGACCACATCGTGGCGGAGCAGCTCGAACCTGGGGTTCCGGAGGTGGTGCGCAACGTTCTCCTTCCTGCCGGTGAAGAAGTTGTCGACCACAATCACGCTGTCCCCCTGCTCCAGGAGCCGGTCGACGAGGTGGCTGCCGACGAACCCTGCCCCGCCGGTGACGACGACGCGGCGCGGCGGCGAGCGGAAGCCGGCGGGGACGCCGGAGCGGGTGGCGAAGGAGAAGAGCGGGCGGGCGTCGGGGAGGTGGGAGGACGGGGAGAGCAAGAGGTAGGGCCGGAGGAGGAAGAAGGTGGAGACGATGAGCGCGCCGAGGAGGACGAAGAGGAGGCACTGCTCGCGGAGGACATACCCGATCCAGGAGCGCGGCCGGGGCGCGCCGGCTTGGCGGCCTTGGGAGCCGGCGCATGCGCCGACGATGGCGCGTGGGTGGGGGAAGACTTGTGGAGCTGCTTCATGGCGGGAGAGCGCAGCCAGACGGAGGCGGGTGTGTGGTTGGTGACCTGGTATGGTGGTGGCGAGGATGTTTTCGACTGCCTGCCGTTGCTGTTGCCGTTGGCGGCACCACCGACGTCCACAACAGCGGCAAGCCAGACGAGAAAACAGCCCTGCGACCCGGATGCCCGCGCCCTGCTCCGCCCGTCCGCCCTGCTTCTGTGCTTCTGTGTACGTGGTTCTCAGAGGGAGAAGACGATGATAATTACCAAATTTGATTTTTTAGATGTCATTTATTAGAAACTTTTGAAGATAATATTCTTTTTTTCTCCTCAAATTTTTTTTAGGAGTTGTCAAAGTATAAGTTTTTAAGAAAAAAAATAGAAAACTCTTGGAGATGCTCTTAGACATGGGTAGGAATGCAAGCCGAGGACCCAGAACAGCTACCATGTCGGATGCTCAGGAAACGGAATTGCATATACCGACGAGAAATCAGGATCCAGGACTGCATTATCCTGGCGAAAACACGAACACACCAAAATAAACAACTAAAAAAAAGGAAAACACGAACACACCAAAATATAAACGTGGACGGTAGGATTCGAACCTACGCGGGCGAAACCCACATGATTTCTAGTCATGCCCAATAACCACTCTGGCACGTCCACCTGATCGTCAATAAGGGTTCTTTACTTACTATATATTGAAAAATTATGAGTACAGGCGTTGTCACCGATAATAGACTCAGTGGCCAGTAGCATAGTATGAGCTAATCGTCGTCGTGCACGGACCAGCCAGCAGGCGAAGTCGATTCGGAGGTCTGCTGCCTTTGTGCACATCCGGCGACACGTGCACAGTTGCTGCGGCGCTGCCTCTCTGTACAGGTTCCCTCTCGTTTGGATTTATTTTTCTTGATACCTAAAAGTTTTGCGTGTTATTGTATTAAGATAGAAAAAATATTCAATATAACATGTCTTAGCGGCGTCCTAGGAGGTCCTAGTGCATTCGTGCTCTGGCCACCGGGGCAACCGAGCAAGGGTCCGATTTCGTTGGCCCACTCAATGGACATTCTTTTTAAATCTCACGTCTAAAGGTCATTTGGATCATTTCATTTGGAGGAATTAAAATCTACTTAAAAAACTAAGCTATATGGCTTGGAATTTGACATTCACCACTTTCTAAAGTTTACATATAAGCCTATATCAAATTCATAGGGTGGGGGATGAAAATGGATTATATAGATCACCATGTTATGTTTCTACCTTGTAACTTATAACACCTTCTTCTCTCGCTCACCTACGGTAGAAATGCAACATGTAAGTATCTCTCTCGTATATCCAACAATAATATACGAATATAGTTTATATACAACCATATTAGCTTAATTAACATGTGTCTAAATTATTATTATAAAAAAGAATTCAATTCCAAAGATCCAAACGGGCCTAATAGTTAATTATAATTTTACTTATGTATAAAAATTCTAAAAAAAATAACAATATTTTGTATTTAGAGAGCCACATAGCTTCTCCAAAAGTGGAGAGCAAGAAAGGCGGGAAAGATAGAGAGTGGTGGTACAGAGAGTTTATTGAAGCATGTTTCTTGTTTGTTTTCTAAATTTTATGATAGCTCGCAAATATGTTCGCGCGTTATAATTTGATGTATAATTTGTTGTCCGGCACTTATGCCAATGATAATGAGGTAACTTTTGTTGGATTTAATTGAACTTAGCCCAACCTTAAATCAAATAAATCCCAAGAACCATAATAAATGCAAGAGCTATAAAAGATAATCATGTACTCTTGCATTTATTATGAGTATGGCAAATTGAGATGATATTGATTTAACTTAAATAAATGACTATTGTGTGCACTTGTGAGTTTAAGAAAGGTGAAAGACAACTATATTATGAGTGGTGCAACGCCAACAAAGGTTTTAAAGCTCCAAACTTAAAGAGGACATAGGATAGAGTGAGAGATGGAACGAACGAAGGTTATGTAACTCCAAACTTAGGGCAGTGCAGAGAGTGAGAGAGGAAACCGATGAAAGTTTTGCGGATCCAATTACCAAAAGGACGTGGAAGAGAGTGAGAGACAGAAGAGCTCCAAACTCGATAAGGACGATGAAGAGAGCCGAGATGGATGGATGGACGTAGGAGAGAGTGAGAGATGGTACAAAGATTTCTTTTAACCTTTTAATATTAGGTATAGATATAAATGTAGAAAAGCCACTTAAAATGTTTCTTAGATAATACACAACAATTGCTTATTGCTTATGAGTTATTTCTTTCGTTCTAAATTATAAGACATGTGACTTTTCTAGATACACTTGTTTTTAATATGTATCTAAACATAGTATAAATCTAAATGCATAATAAAAGCTATATATCTAGAAAAACCAAAATGTCTTACAATTTAAATGGAGAGATTATAATTTTACAAACATGATGAGATGCCATTACGATTTTTTGGATACACAACAATTGCTACGAGTTACTGCTTTCCGTATAAAAATATGTGTACTTTTAGCATTTAAAATTTATCCTATAATAAATATGCACACTTCTAGATAATGGACTATCTAGATTTTACAGGTTTTACTACTTTCTCAGTTGTTAAAGTGTAATTATTACATGATGGAACAATTTAGGTATTATCACTTCCTTCATCATAAATTAGCCCCGTTCGTTTGGCTGAAAATGGCTGAAAACACTGTTCCAGCTGAATTGTTGTGAGAGAAAAACACTGTTCCGGCTGAAAAAAGAAGCCGAATCAACCTCTAGAGTTGTCCTAAGTCAAGCTATTTTAAAATTAATTAAATTTATAAAAAATATGACACTGAACTAGTATTACTAGGTCCACTATGGATTATATTTTCTTAATGCGCTTATTGGGTGTCTAGATGTTATTTTTCTTTCTTATAAAATTGGTAAAATTTAAGAATTTGATGCTATGAATTAACTTATTATAAGATGGGGAAAGTATGTGTATTTATAGTTTTACATTATAGTACCATTATTTTTTCAAAATATTGTACAGTAGAAGTGTATTTATTTAGGAACATGATTTGTACCCAAGAAAAAGACAAACATAAAACCACTTCCTCCGTAGAGAGCGTTTTCTGACTTCGGAATCGGCCGTTCTCTCTGGCCTCTGGGCTCTTCTGTTTCCTTTGGTCACTCTCCTCGCCGTCGTGTTCCCCTCTGGCTCTGAGTCTCGCGGCTTCTTCTCGCGGGCACCACCGGCCGCTTCCTTTGCCACCGTAGTCCCAGGCTCCCAGCGCCGTCCATGGACCCCCCGCCGCTCTCCTCGTTGCAGGAGGAGGGGGAGGAGGAGCCCACCGTCGAGGACTCGTCCGCCTTCTCCGCCGCCGCCGTCCCGCCTCGCCCCGCCACGCAGTAAGCCACCCGTCACCCGCCCCCTCTCCCCGCAACACGTACACACACACACACACACACACACACACACACACACACACACACTTCTCGCACCTCCTAATTCCCCTTTCGGAACTGCGATCTGCAGCAGTCACTCGCTCCACAAGTACGCGCCGCTGGACTGGTCCGCCTACTTCGACGAGGAGCGCCGCGTAGCCATCCCCGACACCGACGACGTGGGTTTTGGGCTTTTGGCCTTAGCCGGAGTTCTCTCGGGTGCTTCTGTTACCCGATGCGATCTAAATGTTGGATCCTCCTCTTTTCTTATATATATTTTTTTCTCTAATTATTATAGGTTTTCAACGTGTACACGGCCGGATCGGAGGGGCCCGTCGTGTTCTGCCTGCACGGAGGTGGCTACTCAGGGTAAGTAGGCGCCGAGGTTTATCTACGAATAGTCTACACGTTTTGCTGGTGAATTGTGCAAATGTCCATGTGTTGGGACTTGCAGGAAATGCTTAGCATGGGCACTGAGGTTGATTGGGATGGGTTCAATCTAAACTCTAAATAGTCTTTAGTCTTGCACTGTAAACGTATTGGTGGGGAACTGGGGATGGAGCATAAAAGAATTTTTAAGCAACAGCTGCTATCTGTGACATTCAAAGTTGTGGGGGCAAAGTTAGTGCGTATTAATGAGCTTAAGGGCTGCGCTTGAATAAACCAGTGTGAAATGCTTATTTTGTGAAATTAAGAGTTGTGTGTGCATCTTGCTGGATTTCCAGAGCAATCCTTTTGGAACCTTTTTTTTTCCCACCGTGTGTTATTGAAAACGTAGAAATCACATCTTCTGCTGCGGTTGTGAAACATTTTGTTGAATTTCATTTTTGGTTAACTATTAACCCACAGTAGGGCACATGTTGAATGTACAGATGCTGCAATCAAATGTTTTCTTCCCGACAATGTTCACAATTGATCTTTATTCTTGGTATGGTTCTAAATAGCTAGCTATAGCTGTGTTATACATGCCTCTATAGGTGTTTTAGTATATATTGGTGCCTTTCCGCTACAAACACGATTTGAAACCTTGCTCGGTAGGGAAGCATGTGAAGACAAAATTTTCCCGAAATCTTGTAATGCCTGCTTTAAATGACTTCCCTTATGCAATGTTGCCATAGCAAACTTGTCTATTAGAAAAAGATGTGCTTAATTTGCTGCAATTATTCTTTGATCTGCCTTAGGCTTTGCTTGGTAGGGAAGCATGTAAAGACAATTTTTCCCGATAATCTTGTAGCGCCTGCTTTAAATGACTTGCCTTCTTATGCAATATTGCCATAGCAAACTTGTCTATTGGAAAAAGGTGTGCTTACTTTGCTGCAATTATTCTTTGATCTGCCTTAGGCTTTCATTTGCTCTAACAGCAAGTCGAATGAAGGACAAGGCTCATGTTGTTGCCATGGATCTACGGGGGCATGGGAAATCAACAACGATTGATGATCTGGATTTGTCCATCGAAGTATGTTCATCATGTTTCCAGACTTCTTTTCTATAATCATAATGGTTACGCTCTCATTCTTATTTAGTTAATTGGTGGCTGCACTTCTGTTACATAAGTTGTTTTGTGATTGGCTCATTGCTGGACCATTTCAGTCTTTAAAAGCGTTTTTGTTTGCCTCTGCAGACTCTTACCAATGATGTCATAGCTGTTATACGTACAATGTATGGAGATTTGCCACCAGCAATTATACTCGTTGGGCATAGGTGAGTCAGCAGCATGCATTTTTCCCTTTTGTTTTCTTCTGTTGTGCCCACATTATCTGAATTAGTCTACAAATGGTTAACTAACCCTAGATGAGGCTTTCCAAAGACAATATAAACAGAGGAGCGAATTACCTAAATAGACCCTGAAAAGTTATTTTTTTGAAACTTCCACTGAAACACCATGCTCTTAGTCGGTTCCAGCTTAATATATGTTATCGCTTTGCTTTATAGAATTCCTCCTTTTATCTTTTAAATTCAGCCAGACCGTTTGTATAGAATATTTCTATTTCTATCTATAGCTTAAAGCATTGAAAAACCTTACTAATAGAATGGTTGAACTTCCTTTTTAGCATGGGTGGTTCAGTGGCTGTACATGTGGCTGCAAGAAAAGAAATTCGAAATCTTCATGGGCTTGTTGTCGTTGATGTTGTTGAGGTTAGTAAGAGTTTTTCCTTATTGGCATCTTACTTTGTGGTTGTTCAATCTGAATCATTATTACTGATTCTGGCATATCTTTATTCTAAACAGGGAACAGCAATGGCTTCACTGGTTCATATGCAGAAGATCTTAGCAAATCGTGCACAGCATTTTCCTAGCATTGAAAAAGCAGTATGTTGATTTCGATCTACATTGTTTCTGACACCTCAAATCAGCTTTGAATGTGTGTAGTTATCCATTGTCCTCAGTATCTTAAGAGATATCTCGTTCATCACTTTAAGCTGAAAGGAGTAACTGTCAGTCACATATGAGTGGCAAAATATTCAGTGCAAACCACATCTTCGGTGCAATCGTGAAAACCCTTTGCAAAACCATACTTAGGAGTTTTCAAAAAATTTGAAACTATGCACACCAATAGTGCATCTGTAGATGTGCATTGTCACAAAGTTTGAGATTCAAACTCGTTCTGCAAAAATTCATATGAAAATAACAAATTTCATTGGCATATGCACTAGTAGAGGACAAAATTCATATGCCAATGAAATTTGTTATTTTTATATGAATTTTTGCAGAACGAGTTTGAATCTCAAATTTTGTGACAGTGCACATCTACAGATGCACTATTGGTGTGCGTAGTTTCAAATTTTTTGAAAACTCCTAAGTATAGTTTTAATGGGGTTTTCATGGATTGCAATCAAGATGTGGTTTACACTGAATATTTTGCCTGAGTTGTGTATATATACGACATGGACACAAACATGCAAAGGCTGAAAATAAAATGGAAGAACAACTATACAATGAAACTAATTTCCATTTTGAATCAGTGTCATGCGTATTAAACCATGCAATTATAACCATTCTTGCTAAGGCAGCAGTTGATATTGTTAAAATTATTTCCCCGCCTTATTTCTTGTTCAGTCAATTTCGGAATTATGCAGATTGAGTGGAGTGTCAAAGGTGGGCCATTAAGGAACATCGAGTCTGCTCGTGTGTCCATTCCATCTACCTTGAAATACGATGAATCACGAGAATGGTGAGCAGTATTTTGAGTAGTGCATGTTTTTAGTACTGTATCTCACAGGTCTATGCCCATAAAGAATCATGCTGGCCTGTTGGCCACCATTGCAAATGTAGTATTGTTATTATTTCCAAAACTAATTATGCTGTCATACTTTGTTTCAGCTATACATATCGCACTCCTCTTGAGCAAACAGAAAAGTACTGGAAAGGATGGTATGCTTTCAATGTGATGTTTCCTTTTTTAAAAAGAAAATCTGTCATTTACTCATGTTTTGTAAAATCGTTTTGTCTTCTGATGCCCTTTTTTTTTTTTTACTAATTCTCTTCTGTGATTAGTTGATACTAAAGTGCATGTGTTTCTTTGTTAGGTATGAAGGTCTTTCAGACAAGTTCCTATCTTGCCCAGTGCAAAAGATCCTGTTGTTAGCTGGTACTGACAGACTAGACAGGTTTGTTATGTTCGAGTACGAGGAATTATCTATTTTCTAGTCCATGTTCATGATGTTTACTCAACATTTAATTTCATCACCTTTTGCTAGTGACTCAACTCACTAGCATTCAATGTTTTGCTGCTTGTCAGTTGCAAGAGATTGGGCTTGCAAAGTCAGCCTGTAGCATATATATTTTATGAATTTTAGTCTATCAGCTGTTGATTATCACTGATAAACTATAAATCAAAAGGTAGCAAAAGTCAATTGCTTGTCATGATTATGGTTCACAAAATATGGAAATTCTTGCCAGGCTTTGCTGCTAGAGCTTTTGAATGACAAATCGGATGGGTGCTAATCAATTATCAAAATGCTGCTTTTATTGAAGTGAAGCCTCTTGTAAAATTGTTTGTCATGTTCTGAAATGTCGCTTTCATTGGATGTGGAATCCTATTGTCGTTATAGTTAAGTGTTCTGAAACATCAAACACCTTCGATCACTCGACGATACACTATTGAAGATAAATTGTGTAATTTATTGGTTATTTGCTTTACATTTTGCAGAGCTTTAACAATTGGTCAAATGCAAGGAAAGTTTCAAATGGTGGTGGTTCGGCACACTGGACATGCCATACAGGTTGGTTCTTAGTATGTTTGAGTTATGTCAATATACGAGTCCCTTGCATCATTCTTTCAAGGTTAGGAGCTTCTGTACCATTCCTCTAGATTCATTCAGTTCAGTTGTTATTTCTAGAGCTTGTGATGATCCTGCTCTGCCTGAATGCTCTAGGGCTACTTTAAAAATTTTACTGATTTGCCTACACATAGCAATAGCAGGAACTAGCAATGAAAGGTTCATTCTCTGAGTGCTGTTTATTGGTCTGTGAACTTCTTTTCTTTTGGAAGCATTGGTTTAGGAATATAGTTTTAGCCAACGAATTACAAATCTTTACCACTTTTGACACATCATCAAATCGTTATTTCAGGAAGATGTACCTGAAGAATTCGCATCGCACATACTGAATTTCATATCCCGCAACAGAATAGGGCCGAACGGTGTCGAGGTCAGTAATGAACCTATCGTTTGCTCTCACCTTTACTATTTGATGAAATATATGCAATTTCTCCCCCTTTTCGTTTCCTTGCCTTGACCTAATATTTGGCACTTCACTTTTCTCAGATACCTGGGCTAATTAAAAAATGGCAGCACTAGACATAATATACAAGTTACTGTTCTAGTATTGGCGGTGTTCAGGAAAATGATGAGTAGATCTGCCTATCCGAGTTCTCTTCCTGTCGAAGAGAAAAAAAAGGTTCAAGATGATCATTCAAGCGTGAACAATCAATTATTGGTTTCATCATCTGGTGGCAAACTCCCCCATGTCGCATGAGTTACTTTGTTTATGACATCACTCTGCAACCTGCCGGTGTCTTTTGTACGAGGGTTCTTGTATGTCTGTATGTAAAGCTGAGTGCATTGTAATGCTTTCCGTGAGGTTATTATACTCCTATCAAGCAGGATAAGCACTTTATGATAGCTCTATCTGCTGGCTTCGACAAGCTTAGTGGGAATCAATCGGAGAAGCCTGCTTTGAGAAGCAATTTTCAAAAGCCACACAAATTATCTTTGCAACGGAGCCGAGACGAGCAAAAACCCAAATAACTATGCCCGTGCATGGGATGATCTTTGTGAAAGGTGTACCAAATCCAAACATACTGTAGTATTTAGCAGCTGAAGACGGAGAAAAGGCCCAAAAAATAAAACGTCTGTCAAGCATTGTGCCTAAACATTTGAAATTAATCCTACATGGTTAGCAATTCGGCTGTGAAGTACAGTACTAATCCGGTGTAGAAGCCCAAACATTTTTATTTGCGCCTAGTGGGTCAGCTGGTTACCGGCATTTCTGCTTCGTGAAACCAACACACTCAGAACATCAAATTTTGACTCTTTCTTCAATTAGGACTTTCTCGTCCAAGATCCAGCCCCTACTTTCCAAGTGCACTCCAACCGAACTCTCTCCTATTTGCCTTTCTACCTACTTGCCTTTCTATATTTCACTCATCTATATATTTTATACATGTCTTGTAACTTGCAAGTTAAACTTTAGTAGAGAAATGTGGTTATAAATAGAAAAAATGACATATGACACACACACAACACATAACAAAAATAAAACAACCTAAGAATAATGAAAATAATAACATAAGTAAAAAACACAACACATTCAAATATCAACCTCTTGCGCGTGCTCTCTCATTCTTCTCCTTCCTCAATGCCCCGCTGTTCTCTCCCTCGCTCACTCAATCCTCTTCGTCCCTTCTACAGCTAGGGTGGTGGGGTGGTTCAAGCAGGAGCCACAAGCGGACGGATGTGGCAAGGGCAAGCCTAGACAGATCTATTGTGAATCTGTGAGCCAGCACGAGTGGATCTACTACGAGGGTGACATGACGCAAGTAGGACCAGGAGACGGAGGTGATAACCGGTAGGATTTTAGTAGGATTTCGGTGACGGTATTCTCTATGTTAATGTCTCTTTCTTCCCTTCATGTCCCGACAACGTAGGAGTTCCCTATGACAGAAATGTCTAATGTGGGAGGCTTGATGGTTGCTCATGGCTAGATCAGGGGCTCCTACACGTGGGGGTTGAGGACAGAGAAACAAGAGAGCCTTATCCATCTGGGCTTGAATGAGGAGCTAGTTGGAGGTTTGTTTCCGCCTGTTCAACCCTTAAAAGAGAGGTAGAGGATAGGACAAGGAATTGGTATTGCTCTTAGGGTTCGCTGGATTTTCTTACCTCATCTAGTGAGGCGAGCCAAATCAACTTGTCTAAGCTAGAAAGAAAAACCTTGCTTGCATGAGAGGTAGGCGAACAAAGTAACCAAACGCACTGCCTATTCTATTTTCTTACTCAATGTGGCGAGAGGAGCACGAACAAGGGATCCAAGCATGCCTTAACGTATCTACAACACTTGACTAGGTTATATGCCAGTATTTTTTCAGAGGAAAGGGAGAATTATATATTAAAACTCAGCAAATACATCCTACGTGTTGTTTGGTTGGTTCAACAATAACGCAAATGTAAATAAAATTAGTTCAATTGTATCTCTCACTAGTAACGGCTGTAGCTTTAATTCATTTACGTTTGCGTTACCAACGGTAGAACCAAACAGCTTCCTAGAATTACACATAAAAAAACCTAAGATAAAATACATTCAAATAAGCTTAACGAGTTACATCTTCTTTAATAACAAAAAAGATCATCAGAACAAGTTAATTAGTTCCAAAATTCCATATTTAAAAACAAAAGGAGTATTGCTAACAACAGATTTCAGCTGCCAAATTATTACCAAATAATTGATGATGTCAAAGCACATTTAAGCTGGTATAGATCTTGGATATCGTTAAACATTCTCACAGAACGCGTAGAAAACAATATCCTGCTAAATGGTGTAGGCATCGCTTAAAAGATATAGCTCATCCAAAAGGCTGATATTTAAAGCTTTACCTCAATGTACAAAGTAAAGTTTCACCATCTAAGGAACTATTTTACAGGACCTCTCATGCCACATGAGTTAAGATGAAGGGGGAAAAAGTAAACACCAGAATGTTATCCCAACTTTAACCTGTTCTATCTTCACAAAACTTTGGAGATACAGTCACAGCCGGAGTTTCAAGACTAAATATGGCCAGAGCCAGGGGAAGTAGCATGGGATCCCCCTCAGTTAGTCCTTGAACAAAAAGCGGAACATCAAGTCAAAAGGCTATCATAGGATATGTCACGACTTGCTTGCATCTCTATATGCTCCTAGTCACCTATGGCAAAAGTATCGGCGACTGGAAAATAAACCAGAATAACGATACCGACCATAGCAGCAAGCATCAACACAAGGAAGGAAACAAACACAAGAGCCTCATGGACTAATTCACCAGGCCAAGGAAGAACTGATAACCCAAGAAGTGACGCTCGGGGAAGTAATATTCCGGTGGCAAAAATGAGCATATATATCCTTCGCCGGAGTCCCTTGTTGATCACCAAAGACAGCATCTGACGTCCGACAAACATGACATAGACAGTCAAAATGATGTAAAACGCCCCAAGAAATACGCTGCTCAACAGTGGATACGTGCATGTAATGTCGCCGTTGTGGATTGCAGAGGCAGAATACCAGTACTTTGAAACCTTTGATTGCTGACCGTCATCTGAGGAAACACGACCAACGAAAACAACACAAGCTTCCCAGATCAAAGAAGGCGAGCAGAGAATGAATACTGCACGTATAGTCTTCCGGTTCCATTTCCTATTCAAGGTACCAAGCTCTTGCTTCTGCAAAGCTGCACTAAGAAGGAAAGAGAGCAAGAGGAACAATCCTGGTTCTGCAAACCCCAGATTTGAGATGATGTAGAATTTGCACACGTTCACTTGCCATGCCCGGTTAGAGATTAGCCTTCCCTCCCCGTTCACAAAGGTGAGCCTGAGTACCTCGCCAATACCCCACCAGAATGCAACCAGCATCAATGTTATCCGAGTCAGCCATGGCCCGTTGAAGTAGCTAAGCCGCTGGTAGCCTCTTCTTTTGATCCACAGTTGGAAGTACACTGAGCGGCAGAGGCAAATTAGGCCCAAGATGGAGACTATAGAGATGAGAGCAATGGTCACCACACCAATGATATTGGTGAAGTATGTGATCAGGTGCATTACATAAAGCACCACAACTCCAGACCACCAAGCATTCTCACTTTTATTATCAACACAGAGGCTGTTCTCACATCCTAGAAACCGAACAAAACACTAAGAAAGGAAACCTGCAAGGGAAAGGGAGCAATACATTTATCAACAGATGGAACACATACAAAAGTAGGTGAGTAAAGGGCGTACCCAGTGCAGAGAGCTCCAGCTCTGTGCGGGGTTTGGGGAAGGGTGTCAGTGGCAAGCCTTACCCTCGCCTGTGCAATGCGAGGAGACCGCGACTCGAACCCGGGACCTTCCGGTCACAGGCGGTAAGACTCTACCGCTTGCACCAGGCCCGACAGTAGATGAAACATAATACTTGTCAACGGTAGACTTCAAATGGGCAACAATAACAAATGAAGCTTCCAATCAAGTACTTCATGCTTATCTTTGACATGGCTCTGTCCACCAAACATTGGACGTGTTCAGCGTCACAAGCCTATTACAAGTTTACAACTCCCTTTTGAATTGTCTAACAAAGCTCTGTCTCACTTTCCCTTTGAAAATTTCGGTGACTTCTATGGATGGAACTCCTCTCCAGATCCACCAACTATTGCGTTATGATTAGGGTGATCATTGCTCATTACCTAATTACATATATAACACCAACACGACAGGGAAAAAGAAAAGACGACAGTGAAGACTCCATCAAGCAAAAACTATCCAGATTGATGCAGGATCAGCTGACCTATTCAGAGAGGTAAATCTACTGCATTATCTATAAACTACCTAAGGGTCTTGGCCGTATAGAAGCAAAATTCTCGAAAATTACTGTAGAACTAACAATAAGGTTCTAATATAAGGCACACAATCTATCCCCCGCCCACCCAATTCCTTAGCAGAACGGAACGATCATAAAGTCCGCAGAATTGAATCCCTAACCGTACGATTCGAAGAATTTCAACTCATAATGCTAACAAATTGAATCCTAGGTCATCAGTTTAATAACGATGCATCAAAATTGCTTCGGAAGAGCAAACGAAGTCGGGAGGTATTTTCATCAGAAAAGAAGAAGTTGGGAGGTAATTTACCAAACGAATTTGCGAGATTGAGCAGCCGAGGAAGCGTCGGTTGAGGCGGCGGCAGAACAAT
Organism: Miscanthus lutarioriparius; assembly: GCA_904845875.1. NCBI lineage: Eukaryota > Viridiplantae > Streptophyta > Magnoliopsida > Poales > Poaceae > Miscanthus > Miscanthus lutarioriparius. The sequence goes on along the minus strand of CAJGYO010000011.1, from coordinate 35,771,664 downwards.
GCATCGGAGCGCCGAGGCGGGGGCAGCGGGATACCAGCGGCGCGCTAGCGAACCCCCAGCGCCGGCGTGTCGGCCGTCGGCCACGGCGATCGGCGACAGAGCGCGCGCCGCGTGGGTGCACTATCTCGCGCCGCCGCTAGGATCGGTATGTGTCCTCCACCCACAAGGCGCGACTCGATGTCTGTCCTCGTGAGAATCAGAATTGGAACGGAAAAGGAGGAGACACACGGAAGGGGGAGAGGTGGTTGGTCCAAACAGGACAGTTGCTCACAGCTGTATTTTATTATTTTATTTTATATATTTTCCTATTATTGGTTTTCTAGAGATACGGTTCAGCTGTATTTTATTATATTTTATTTTCTTATTATATTGCTTTTTAGAGATACGGTTCAATTTCGTGAGAAATCCTGGTTAGTAAATCTTTCGCCGTTGTTATACTTACGCATATAATCTGTTGAGATCTCTCGTATATACATTCCATAAAGTATCGCATTCTTTTCTTTCTTTCTCCGTAATAAATATATATGGGGTCTAGTATCGACACTACAAAACTCTGCTATTAGCGGTGTTGCACTTTGCCATCCCATTGACGACACTACAAGTTGCTACTCTTTTCTTCTACTTTGTAAGGGCATCCCAAGCAGCACGTCTAAATCGTCCGCTAACATGCTAGCTAGAAATAGTAAAAAAAAGATAGACATCGAATGCATGTCAGAGACTCAGAAAACTTAGAAAGACATGCGAGCTAGGCTCTTGCGCTCTCGCTAGCGACATAAATTTTCTGATTCTCTCTCTATATGATTGGCTAATCGACGCTCCGAGCTAGCAACATGTCAGTCGTTGGGGACGCCCTAAGAGTGACCGCATTGAATAGACTCCACAATGATTAGACATCATTTGCTATTTGGCTGATAGTGTTTAGATCTAGAATTGGCTCCATAAGTAGGACCTATGCTGACAAAAAAAGACCGTTATGCTCTGCAGTGCCAGTTGTGCTAGATTTTTATATTTTTTTTATCATTAAGATCCGACTCAGCAGCTACTACTACATGGATAGCAGCTACTACTCCATGGAAACACCTCTACACTGTAAATGACCTACTCCTATAGCGACATTTATTTATTGTATAGAACTAACTTGGATACGTCCATTGCGAATGCCCTAAGTATACCACGATATACATTGTTCAAAATAAGGCGTTATTTGCTATAAGTTCTTATATAGCATTTGGTTTAGAAACGGTATGGGATAGAACAATTTCATCTTAGTTTTTGAAATATTTCGTACCAGAACATATTGTTAGAGTTAACCTCAAAGTGGAATATTCCTACAAGGTTAGGAACGGTTGCACCATGCAAAATTTTCCGAGTGCTCTCGTTCCAAACGTCGCTAGCCTTCATCTGCGTGACCTGCATCTTGATGCTACTGCTCTAGGGTCTCATGTCTTTCTCCTCTTGCTGATTCGGCATGCTGACACGGTAGTTGAGCGAGAGCGCAACGATAGTGGCGAGACGGATGAGCTATGTGTAGGCAGGCGGTCGTTGTTGGGCTCTCGCTCAACTACCGTGTCAGCATGCCGAATCAGCAAGAGGAGAAAGACATGAGACCCTAGAGCAAAAAGGGAGGGGAGTAAATGGGAGCATCAAATTTTCTCGCCGAGTAGATGATGATATGGGCTAAAGCTGAACCCAAGCATCTCTTGCGTATCTCGCTATGATCACATAGTCTCAACGTAACTAGTGGGCTTAGGAACGAGACTAGAAATAGGTTGAAGCCAAACAAGTGAAGAACGGAAAAAACACTATGCGTTCAAAAATAAAACACTAAAACACTATAAAAACCAGTCTAACCTATTTCTTCATAAACAACCTGAGTAGGTTTTTTAAGAAAAAAAGTAAACTAGTCAAATGGTCTCCAAAGACTATCAAATTTGAACCACAACATCATGATAAATCAATATCTATGAGATCTAATTCCAAAAAAACAAGTTGCAAAAACTAGTCTAACCGATTTAAAAAACCAACATAGCCTATTTCTCCAAAAAAACAGAGGACTAGCTCTAAAAATCCAAAACCACTCCAAATCACCTTACAAAATCATGAAACTAGGTCCAAACCTTGACTAACTTATGGCAAAGGTAATCCCATGGAATCTTTCCAAAAAATTCTAGGCTTAACCATGAATTAAAGAACTACTCTCTCAAACCAGGGTGTTCTCAAGAAAGCGCAAAAGACGGAGTTGAAGGTGGTTTGTGGGAAATTTGTTAAAGGGAAAGCCTAAATATGTTCTCCCAAGACCTCATAAAACCTAGAAGCTAGTAAATAACACTCAAGAACTCCAGCTCAGAGATTTTTCATGAAATCTACCAAAAGGGGTAGGAAAAGAGGGATTTTGGAGGAAGGGACTTGGGAGATAAGATTTTGGCTTCAAGCCATGATATAAACAAGTTCCAAGGACCCTAAAACACTCTGAAATTGTGCCTATAACTCAGCCAATGTAGCACACCAAACTCCCCCAAAATACTCATGAAAGAATGAAAGGATAAATTCAGATTTAGAGAGATGCGGACAAACTTGCACAAGATCGATACTTGGATTACCTCAAAATGTTCGATTAAAAACACCTCCTATTCTAACATAGATCAAGGATGGCAAAAAATTTAAGAACAAAAAGTCACTTCTGTCTCCCTCTCTTCCTTTAACCTTAGCCTTCTGACACACAAATGAGGGAGACACCTCGAAGGAACAAACCACTTGATTATTTTCCAAAATGTCCTCACAGAAGCACTGAATTCAAATACCCTAGGGAGTAAACCGTCCATATTTTTGTTGGTGGATCAAACAAACTTGGAGCCTTACCTTGACATAAAATTCATGATAGTGCCATGTGTGATCCAACTTGTCACCTTGGTCTTGACCCCTAAACCGGTCAAACCCACTGTTAGTAGTTTTGAGGCCCAAACCACCAAACCATACACACCTAGTTTTGAGGACCGAACTAGCAAACCCACTGCACATCTCGCAAAGTGTGACCCACTGATGTCATTGCGTGTCTAACCTCCACCAATGCCCTAATGCATTCGTTTTCCTCTTTGACTTGATAGACACCATCTTCATCATCTTGATGTAGAGGTGTGTCCAGCCTACACCAGGTGTCACAATGCCATCGTCTTCCTCTTTGACTTTACCAAAGCCATTTCATCATCCTCTTGTCTCCATATACTCTTGCTCTTCATGTGAGCAATTGGATCCTCCATGGCCCTACTCAGTCCAAGCTCCCAAGCCTCCTTGCTCGCCCTTCACTACTCTTGGTCCATTGACCTGAACCTTGCTTGATCTTCACCCTTTGTCATCGATCACCAGGACACATCTATCACCTACACTTTGCCACTTCACAAGCCAAGAGACACAACAAAGAAGACATGTTTCCCCACACAAAACAACACAACACTACATTGCTAGTTAGTGAAAGGATCTAAATAATGCCTAGAGGGAGGGTGAATAGGCGTACCTAAAAATTTCTGCGTAATCTCAAAGTTAAATGTCAGTGACAGTCGAAAGTCCCGATAGTTTGGGCCGGAACTTCTGGCAGCCGGAAGTTCCGACGTAAACAACCAGGAGTTTCGGCACCTACGAGAATTTCACTACAAGTGCTAAAATAAACTTTGAGTGCAAGATATCTTACAACCCCACTTCCTAGTGGTAAGATGAAGTGTTGGGGCTGCTCCTTTGATGCCGGAAGGACACCACTCCATAGATCGAGTGCAAACCCTAAGAGGAGTGTTGGGGAGGAAGACAAGCCAACAAGAACAAATATGATAGCACAAATCTCAACAACAACAAGCACGCGAGACACAAGGATTTATCTCAAGATTTGGCAAACCCATAAAGGAGCTCCTACGTCCTCGTTGTTGAGGTGACCACAAAGGTCGGAGTCTCTTCCACCTCCTTGCCTCTCTTAAAACAACCACAAAGGTCACTCGAGCTTTCCACTAAGAAATCGAGGGTAATACAAACTTTCTAAGGCTCTTCCACAAGAAGGAAGCTCTTGGGCGATGCCTAGCCGGCTAGGGTTCCAAGAACCTAAGAGTAATAGACGCAAATCCAACTGGCTTGACGAAGAAATCAAGTGCTCAAGCTTGCCAAAGTGATTCTCTCACTCAATCCACTCTCCTTTCACTCAAAACCCTAGGGGAATCCATGATTGGAGCAAAGGGGAGAGGAGAGGGACGCCTTGAATGCTTGGGAGCTGCTTTGGACGAAGGTTGGTGAGCAATGAATGAGTGGTTGATGGTTAGAAGAGAGGAGAGAGCTATTTATACTCATAGTAGAATCCAACCGTTCAGATCTACGTTGGAAGTTTCGACACAGATCGCCGAAATTTCCGGCCCTTCTATAAAACTCTGTTCATGGCGCAGTCAAAGGTGGTCAACATAGCCAGAGCCGGAACTCCCGGCAGAACGTTAGAACTTCTAGCAGTCGGGACTTCTGACTTTCGTCGGGACTCCCGACGCATAGCCAAGCCAGGGGGCTAAGTCCCAGGGCATCGGGACTTTCGGCGGGAGCCGGGACTTTCGGCACCCGGAACTCCCGACTCCCGTCGGGACTTCCGATGGGCGAAGGTGCGCAGGCGGGCTGGTGACATGGTCAGCAAGCACCAGGACTTCTGGCACCAAACGTTGGGACTTCCGATAGTCGGAACTCTTGGCTCACACCAGAATTTCCGACTACCAAAAGTCCAAAACTATGTCTAAGTGTTCATGAGGTGATTTTGTGTCTCTCTTTTGATTTTATTTTTATGCTTGAGCACTCTATCTTCCTCAGACCACCTAAACTTGCATCCCCCTTTATAGTACGGCATACCTAAACCCAAAACAAAATATAAAAGCTTTGGAGAGCGCTTTGGGTTCGTCCGCTTTTTGCACTTGAAGAATTGAGGGATACCATTTCATCTTAGATCAACTCTTTAAAACTTTCAAGGGACTAAAGCTGCAATATATCTCATTAAGATCTCATTAGTCCCTAATTTGGATGTCATCAATACACCAAAACCCACATAGGGGGCAAATGCACTTTCAGTTAGCCATTAGCATAATCAAGCACATATGACTTAAGATCCTAACCAGGAAATTTTCAAATAATCTTAATAATCGTTGATCATTCTTCAGTCAAGGGCCCAACCTTGACTTCTCACATTCCATCCTACCTCACAACCAAACAGACCCAATAACTATAGAATCCTTGTCAACGGTCTGATGATGGATGAGTATTCTTTGAACAAAATGTTGGAAAAGGTTTCTAATTATTTCACTGTGACAAAGAATCAAGGAAAAAATTCACGCGCGAATCACACTCTTTGGTAGCACCTCTCCTAGTTCAAACAATCCACATGGTTATGCTGATGGGTTAAGACCAGTGAGAAGTGGGTGAAGAATTTAGGATTTTCTCAAATAAAACCTAATGGGATGTTTGGTTTGTGGAACTATGTCATCCTAGACAAGGCAGTGAATCATATATTCATTTATTGTCATTAGTAGAATAACCATGTTCCTCGTGCTTGTACTAATTGTTTGTTTGTGAAGGATGGGATGGTGATGAACCAACCTATTCCATTTCAGAAATAAAATAAAAAAGTGAGAAATTAAATGAGAAGATAGTAGATCAATACATTTCTCAAACCAAACAACCCATAATTGTCTCTATACATCCACCCCTGCTAACTATCCTCTCTCACTATACTACCATTAGTAGCTCTACCTAACACTGATTCTAGTATTGGTGATGGGTTGACATATTGACTTACTATAAAACTACAATCAAGTAGCCAACAAGTAAGGACCATGTTACTGTGGGTTTGAACATCATGAAACTATATTTTAAAATTCAAACAAACAATTTATTGGCTATTTGGTTGAAGTCATGTTAAAGGCATTCAACCTCTCTATGTCTCTATCTAGAGGGCCAACCCACTAATATTCCCTTTATATATTCATGATTTCGTTCTCTATACTTCAATGGCTTATCACAATTTTTCATATGTTGAAAAGTTCATTACAAAACTACTATATACTAAATTTAGAGAGTAGTGTAACCTCTCCATTATCTTTTTTTCTCTATCTCCGCCACCAGCATCTCCAAGATCCCCCTATTGGTTCTTTATCACAAAAACTTAGAAAACAAACCCAAAAAATCAGGCTCAAATAGACTAAAACGGTTAAACTACTCTCCAAAACTACCCTTCTCACTCTCCACTAATGGAGATGTTACATTGCTCTCTAAATTCAATATATGGTAGTTTTGTTATGATTTTTTCATATAAAAAAATTATGACAAGCCATTGTATTATAGCTAGAGAATGAAACTTAGAGAGTCCATTGGAGATGTAAAAGACATGATGAGAATATTTATGGAATGGCTCTTAAATAAAGATATAGAGATTGAAGTTTAGAGAAGCTCTTGGAGTAATTATGTATACATGACCCTTTCCGTTAAAAAAGGAATCGATAACTCTACAGCCTGCTAGCCCCTCCCCCTTTTGAAAGATCAGTTCCCCTAATATAAGATCAATACCACATGACATGTTGTGTAACGCAAGTTGACTGCTCATGTGCATATGCACCTCAATACCCATCATGCAGTTTGTCGTACATGTTATCTAGTCAATTTGTATTTGGGTCCAACAACTTTTGTTATGGCATTTTTTTTCAAAATGGAACGACATATACTGCCTTATTTTAGAACAACTAGCTCACTGCATATGATTGATTCAGATTTCAGCAACAGTTATTTTAGTCCCTGTCGTCATGGCTAAATCATTATGTGTTTGAGAAATGAGGTGGTCCATCTTCTTCTCAATCTTCACTTTTTTGTTTGGTTTGTGGAATACAATGAGTTGATCTATCATCATCTCATTTCTCACAAGCTAAAAATTAGTATATGCATGAGGAATGAGTTAATTTCACCAAAATTCATAGAATGAATTCTCACTCCTCACTTTTTTGTTTGGTTTGTGGAATACAATGAGTTGATCTATCATCATCTCATTTCTCACAAGCTAAAAATTAGTATATGCATGAGGAATGAGTTGATTTCACCAAAATTCATAGAATGAATTCATGATGCACCACCTCATAAAGCATGTCAGGGTTCCACAAACCAAACACACTCTATATGTTGTCCTGTATTCTGATGTGGGTAGTATGGTACGGGTACGGACTAGGTAAGGTAAGGAGATAACCACAGGAGTTCACCTTTTTTCTCGAAAATGTAGGAAAGTTGCACATCATTATATTAACAAGAGAAAAAGGGCAAGACCGCAAACAACCCCACACACATGCACTCCCAACAATCAAATGATTACATTTGTGCCCATGAAAAAACATAAAGGCGACCACAAGAATTCACCTTAATGTCTTTAGATAAATATATAGAAGAGTCGCTCTATTTTCATCTAAACATACTCTCTCAGTCTCAAAAATAATCCATAGATGTTCTAACTTTATTCTAACTCAAACCATTTCAAGTTTAACTAAATTTATATAAAAATACTAACATTTAATATATAATATCAAGTAAGTTTTATTAGATTTAGTAAGAAATATATTTTCATAGTATATCTAAGTCCCATTTGGTGCCATAAATGGTTTATATTCTGTCCTACAATTTAGTTAAATTTAAAATAATCTTGACTTAGGACAAAGTTGAGATCGAGGAAATATAGTGGTTTTGATACCAGCACGGTTCTCATATTAGATATAATTGTCTACAAAAATCACCATACATGTTTATTATAAATAATAAAATACTAAAATACAAGACCATTTTTGGTGAGTACTTACATGCGCGGTCATCTCCAATTTGACTGCACAAATTAGTACAAACGCAGGAACAGACCAAACCATAATATCAGTACTATTTTTGTTTTCAAATGATCTCGACTGTCATCATTTTTCCTAATACTAATACAGGTAAGATGATAACAGGGAACGAAAAAAACGGCAAGCCCAACAGCAGCAGGAAAACGAAGCCACACGGGAGTATCAATAGAGAGTGAGCAGCCCGGCACACACCAAAAGCATTGCGACACGTGTGAGGTTAAGCAGCGTCTAGTGGCCATTGGCCATGGCCAAACACTTGCAGCCAAAGCCAAGGCAACTGAGAGTGAGCAGCCGGCCGCGCCGGGTGCGAGGCGCTGAGCTAGCATGCGTCCCAGAGGGAGCCGTGTGACCAGCACTGGGCCACCTCCGCCTCGCCGACGCCGGTGGCCCAGCCCGGCGGGTCGAGGAGCATCCTCCGCCATCTCGGTCCACAGCCTGGGCGAGTCCAGGCCCAGCGCGAACTCCTCGTCGCTCCCGAGCTCGACCACCGGCCCCGGCCCGGCTCCGAACTCGTGGTCGTGGTCGTGGCACCGCGCCGCCTGCACCTGCACTTGCACTTGCTGCAGCAGCAGCAGCGCCGGGCCCGCCGGGTCGCAGCGCACCCGGTCGGCGGCCTTGGCGGCCGCGGCGCGGACGTCGGCCGGGTGCGAGGTCGCGGGGTGGGGAAGCCAGGCGACGCACCCGGGGAAGTTGAGCTGCGCGTCGCGGCCCTGCAGGCGCAGCGCGGCCACGTCGTGCGCCACCGCGGCCATCTCGGCTGACTCGAAGCTGCCGAGCCAGATGCGTGTCTTGGTGCCCGGCTGCCGGATCTCCGACACCCACTTGCCCCACTTCCGCTTCCGCACACCCCGGTACTGCTGAGAAGACGACGACGACGACGACGACGACGACTGGCAGCCGCCGCCGACGACGCTGCTCGTCATGGAAGCCATCTGCAGGTGCTTGCCCATTTGGTCCATCGTGTTATATACTATACCAACCAGTTAGTTGTTGCGAATTAGCCAAAGAATTAATGTATGCATGTGAAGCAAGATCGATCGAGCTGAGCGATTATGCGATGTGGAATTTGATGATACCACGGTGGCCCTTCGCCCTTATATATAGCCAACGCATGATGGGGGCACCGGCCTGGGTCGCAACAAGTCACTTCAAGAGGCCAGCTACTATCTTAAGCTCACGATTTGATCCATGATTGGACGCAATAATGGCTGCCTCGATCGTCCTGGCAGCACTGTGCGCGTGTGCAGTTGCTGTGGACGCCTCATGGCTGTTGGTTCGCGCGTGTACTACTACCATCGATCTAGCTAGCTACTCCTATAGGGAGCCATGCACTGTTGGACGTACAGCAGGGCCTGTTCGCTTGAATTTATCGGTCGAATTATCAGCTAGAATATAATATTTTTCTCTGACAATAAATCAGCTTTAGCCGGTTTATCAGCCGACTTTAATACCAGCCGAACGGGCTATAAGTAGTCTATTCGTTCGGTCCAAATTATAAGTCGTTCTGGTTTTTTTTATCTAAACATAGTATATATCTAGACATATAGCAAAGCTTTTTAAAAAAAATTATTAAAGCCGGCTGATAAGCTGGTTGAAGCTGATTTATTGTGAGAAAAAAATACTGTAGATTCTAGCTGATAAACTGGCTAATATGTTAAAACGAACCGGGCCTTACATTGCTGTTGCAGAGGTTGGTGGTGTAGTTAGTTGGTAGGATAGCAGCCGGTCGGATGCAGTATGCAGTGACGCCTCCGCCGCAGCCCACCAGTCCGTTTTCCCCGCCGGTCATAGCCAAAGGTCAAAGGGAGACGAGGAATCCATCCATTTTTCAAGGCTCAGTCCGTCAGTGCGCTGACTGTGCAAATTGCAGTGGCGCCGGCCGCCGGGCACATCCGGAAATAAGTATGCTAAAATTTAACTTGTACTAATGTTTATACTAAAATACTATGAGAGAAAAATATTCTTCTATAACTAAAAAGTAGATCAAGCGAAAAGGACCGGACGAGAACAAAACTGCCCTTTTTCTGCCTGCGTCCCTTGCCTTGAGAAGCAGCGGTCGGCCGTTCCGTTCAGAGTTTGAGTTGGTTCCAGCCAAATTGAGGTGAACAAGTATGCAGGATAGGATCCGCTGAACATTGCCAGTAGATCTGTTCCTGGATGGATTATCATCTACTGAGAGGTCAAGTACGTATTTGTATTGCAGTCAACTCGGTAACCGGCATACTGAATAACAAACTGGCAGGTCAAGCCCTTTATTTATCGCATGTTCGTCAAGATAAAGATCATAGTGCAGTCTTGCCCTGCTAGCAAATGACTAAACGGGGAGGCCTGATTACAGAAGCCACATGTTTGTCATCTGAATCTTAAGGCATAAGTGCAACTTCGAACAACTAGAGGCTTGGAAGCTAGCTGACAATGTTGTGTTTGTGAAGTGTGGGATATTCTTTCACCGGATTTGCTATCCTGGAAGAGAATCTGACATCAGTAAGATTTTCTCATATGATTCCTAATTTTACAAAGAAAAATCACTTGATTAACTTATATTTCATCAGGCGGTTAAAACCATCTGAGATTCCTGTGCCTTGTTTTTCTCCTTTTTACTTATTTTGAACAAAAAAAAAAGAGAATACGTTTCAAAGTAGAATGGGGGTTTGAACCTGTGACCTCAATGTTAGACAGTATTATGTCATGCGTGTCTATGGGTCCAGCGCTAGGCGGTTTAGCCGGCCGGCCCTACATAGGAGAGATTGCGTGGAATTGCATGATGGATTGATTAAGAGAAGGGGAGCTTTACATAGGTGAGGGTGAGGAGATCTTGTGGTTTATAGAAGTAACACCAGTCAAGATCTCCTACAATCTCTCTGCACCTCTACTCTCTCTGAGATCTCCTCTCATCTCTCTACTCCTCTCATCTCTCTGACTAAACCAACCAGGGCTGGCCGGCTAAACAGCATAGCGTTGGACCCATACACACTATCACCAAGTGTAACGCACTCTCGAACAAAGTGTAGATCGATCTCCACATGTTTGGTGCGCTGATGCTGAACGGAGTTCGAAGACATATAGACGGTGCTGATGTTATCACAATACACCAAAGTTGTCTTGCGCAAAGGGGTGTGCAGCTCAGACAACAATTGGCGCAACCAGATAGCCTCTGCAACGGCATTGTCAACAGCTCGGTACTCGGCGTCGACACTAACCAGGGCCGGCCAGCTAAACAGTCTAGCGCTGGACCCATACACACGCATGACATACTACCGTCTAACACTCAACCACCAGTCTTGTCCAGTTGTGCTTTAGCATTAGTACCCTGGAAATTTATTTATGTCCTACCTACCTGCCTTTCCCCACCAGCATCTTTTTTGCCTTTATATCTGTTAGGCTCTGAGAGTCTCTGTTGTATTTTGAGTGCCATCATATTGGTAAGTAATGTGGTAGACATAAAAAAACAAGCCACTCCCATGTCCCTCTTGGGGAGTAGCAGCTGAGGAGCAAGGGAAGCAATCATGGAATCTATACCTCTTCTGAGTCCTTATGAAACAGAAAGATTCAGGTTTTCACACAGGTTAGTTAGACATGCTAGAGTTTCAGTAGACTTGGATGACTTGGTATGTCAATTTCCTTGCTCTCATCTGCTCTTCAAACTTTCTCATGCATCAGTTGTGTTACTGACCTGCAAATTGCTCCAGCTCTGCTATGGAGATTAATTTTCTTCGGTTTATAAAATAGTTTGTTTTGCATTAATTGCCACTTGCACTGGAATTCTCTTAGAGAAATACATGTCTAAGATGGATGTCCGATACAGGCTTTTCTTGTACACGCAGAAGAAAGGAAAACAATTATCATGCCTAAGAACTAAGTGACGTCTTCTTTATGATCACTTTCTTCATCTTCATGCAGAACTGTGTTGGCGCCCTTAACAAGAGCCAGATCATATGGCAATCTTCCACAATCGCATGCCATACTGTACTACTCACAGAGGGCTACAGAGGGTGGTCTTCTGATTGCTGAAGCCACAGGGGTGTCATCTGATGCTCAAGGGATAAGTTTAATTCCACACACCCCAGGGATTTGGACCAAGGAACAAGTAGAGGCCTGGAAGCCTGTTGTGGATGCAGTGCATGCAAAAGGTGGAATATTCTTCTGCCAGATTTGGCATGTAGGAAGAGCATCTGATATGGGTAAACATTTCTTACCTGACCCCTTCCATTTCCTTCTATTAACCACCATCATGAATGTGATGATGTTTGGTGAATGCTGTGCTCATGTCACACTTGACACTACCCTCCACCTGCAGCAAAATGCTTCAAACTTAATTTTAGTGTTCGTGGTTCCATCAAAGCCTTTTTAGGCCATCTTGTATCTTTTGCAAGAAATCTTTTCAGGTTTGGTGCAACTGCAACCACAGCAGCCTCTCACCTACCCTGTGTTCCAAAACTGAACTGAAAATTGAATTATTTCATTGACATCTCTTACTTTAGTCAGTCTGCTTAATTGATTTTGAATATCTGGAACCAATGACTCTGAGGGATGGTTACCTTCTTATTTATTACCAGAGAAAGAACCCATCTCCAGCACAGATAAGCCAGTGGAAAAGAATGAAGATGACCACATGGATTTCCCCATCCCAAGACGCTTAACCGTAGAAGAGATCCCCAATGTAATCAATCATTTCAGAATTGCTGCAAGAAATTCTGTGGATGCTGGTAAGCTGATAGTCAACATAATAGAAAATAAAAGGCAAATAAGAAAAAGCATCACTACTCTTTGTTTTCAGGATGAAATTTACTTGCTCATAATAATTAGATGCTGTAAAAATAGAATTTAAATTGTAGTTAATTTCTGTAAGATAGGTTCCTGGTTTGTTTGATTACAAATATTATAGGTTCTCGGTTTGTTCGATTACAAAGATTAGATATTCTATTACCTTGCTGTACCTTCTGAAACATGTACAAGGACCTTACGTGATCAGAATCATAACACGTATCAAATGTAGGTTTTGATGGGGTTGAAATCCATGGTGCTCATGGCTTCCTTCTCGAGCAATTCATGAAAGACAGTGTCAATGACCGCACTGACAAGTATGGAGGCAGCATACAGAATCGCTGTCGCTTTGCCCTTGAGGTAGTTGGTGCTGTGGTGGCTGAGATTGGGTCAGACCGTGTGGGGATTCGCCTCTCTCCTTATGCCAATTACCTTGGCTGCCATGACTCGGACCCAGAAAGGTTGGGTGTCTACATGGCTCAGGAGCTGAACAGATACAACATCATGTACTGCAGTGCGGTGGAACCTGAGATGGTCATGGTGGATGGCAAGATGAAAATCCCACACAGGCTGCACGAAATGAGGAAGGCCTTCAACGGAACTTTCATGGTTGGTGGAGGTTACGACAGGGAAGAGGGGAACAGAGTTGTGGCTGATGGATATGCTGACATGGTTGTATACGGCCGCTTATTCTTGGCGAATCCTGACCTGCCGAGGCGATTCCATCTGAATGCTCCTCTGAACAAGTACGATCGATCAACATTCTACACCGATGATCCTGTTGTTGGCTACACGGATTACCCATTTCTTGAGAACTGTGAACCACTGAACTCCCAAGACGGGGAGGGATCTACCAAAACAATGAAAAACTAAGGGATGATCTGAATTGCCTACTCCCTTTGTCCTAATCCTTCCTCGGTCCTAAAAAAGAATGAACTGTATGAATATTTGTATCTCAAAAATATTTGTTATAGAAATATATTTTACTAATAATCTAATGATACTCGTTACATGCTAGAAATAGCCGTACTTCTTTATATGGTCAGACTTAAAAAAATTATTAAAAAATGACTCCTTAAAAAGTGAGATATGCATTCATTTTTACAATTGAAGGAGTATGTGCTACGTGTTGCATAGAGACTAGAGTGTGGAGAAAGCTTGCTACATCTTTAGCGACAGCGAGGATATCTGGGAAACAGGTTTATTCAGTTTCCTAACCCGGCTTAACTGGTTTTTAAGATTAACAACAACAACAACAACGTAGCCTTTCAGTCCTAAGCAAGTTGAGGTAAGCTAGAGTTGAAACCCACCAAGAGTCCCAAGTCACTGTTCAGGCAGCTGCTTTCTAAGTACTCCTATTCAAACATAGATCTCTAGTATATCCCAAACTTTCAAATATCTTTTTATTGGCTCCCATCATGTCAATTTCAGTCTTCCTCTACCTCTCCTCGTATTATTAGCTTGACTTAGAACTCCACAATGCACTGGTGCCTCTGGAGGTCTCTTTTGGACATGGTCAAACCACCTCAACCGATGTTGGACAAGCTTTTCTTCAATTGGTGCTACCTCTAAGCGATCACGTATATCATCGTTCCGAACTCGGTCCATTCTTGTGTGACTGCAAATCCATCGCAACATACGCATTTCTGCAACACTCAGTTATTGAACATGTCGAATCTTTGTAAGCCAACATTCTGTTTCATACAACATAGCCGGACTAATCGCCATTCTATAGAACTTGCCTTTTAACTTTTGTGGTACCCTCTTGTCACAGAGAATGCCAGAAGCTTGTCGCCACTTGATCCACCCTGCATTGATTATATGGCTAACGTCCGCATCAATATCTTCATCCCTCTGTAGCATTGATTCCAGATACCGAAAGGTATCCTTCTTAGTCACTACTTGACCTTCCAAACTCACATCTCCCTCCTCCTGTACAACTCCGTCAAAGTCGCATCTCATATATTCGATTTTAGTTCTGCTCAATCTAAAACCTTTAGACTCAAGGGTCTGTCACCATAACTCTATTTTTCTATTTACTCTCGCTGTGTTAATTTATGCTATGGTTTTTGAGCTGGACTTGATGGTACATGGGCAAGCATGTAGAAGATAAGAGGGAAGGTGGCGAGGAAGCATAGAGAAGGTGAAGTAGAAGTGTCGGGTACCTTAGAACGGGGTACCCCAAGCAAACATCAAAATAAAGCTAGAAGGTAAGCCGTGGGCCCCTCACCTGCCACGACCGAGCCCTCCTCCACCTCGCCTCGAGCCTCGAGCAGGAGGTCTCGGAACAAACTCCGCCTCGCGCGAGGCTCCCCAGGGTAGGCCTCGGCAGGGGGCGCCGTCTCCGTCTCGCCCGAGGCTCTCCAGGGAAGGCCTCGGCAGGGGTACATTCTCCGTATCGCGCGAGGCGTCTCGCGCAAGGCCTCGGCAAGGAACCTGATCTCCGTCTCACGCGAGGCCTCATTCTCCGTGTCGCTCGAGGCCGGCTCGTCCGCGGTCCGTCGCCCCCCGCCTCGGCCGACCCTCCCGACAACTCGTCATGTCTCATTAATGCTTCAACCACTCCCGCAATCTCAGCCGGACGGTGGCTCAACGCCACAGGATGGCCGACGCGACCCGAGGTCGCATCAGTATCCTACCGCCGGGGGCCGAGAGCGGCGATGGGGATTACCGGCCACTGTGTCCTACCACTGTGTCCATGATCAGCGCCATACCGGCCGGGACAGGGCACGACGGGGATTACCGGCCACTGTGTCCTACCACTGTGTCCACGATCAGCGCCATACCGGCTGGGACAGGGTACGACGGGGATTACCGACCACTGTGTCCAAACGCTGTACCCATGATCGGCCGCCCGCTCAAGGCCTCGGCACTGTACACCGGGGCCTCGGCGATCTTGGGGTTCGTGCCTGCCGAGACCCCCCCACCGCAGTGCCAGCCTCGGCACCGACCAAGTCTCGGCCTCGCGCACAGTCCGTCCACAGTGGCTTGCACGTTCGCCGCCGCGTCCACTCCGAGGCATTCCTGGGGCTCCCACGACGCACATGATCTGATGGGACGACCACGCCGCCCCAGTACTCCAAGGATGGACCACTCCGACGACCACGCCACCACAGGGACAGGCCACAGGGCTCGGACGTGCCACCCCTATTGGCACGACGCCGCATAGTAATACATGTACGGTCCTTGTCCTCCCTTCAACTATAAAAGGAAAGGACTTGGGCCACTTAGGGGGGGGGGCAGGAAAAAACCTTGTAACACACACATACACATACACACACATCCCTGCCGCCTGAGAGCAACGTCTCAAGCGGCCCGCACGACACCCCGCTGAGACCTGGGACCAGCTCCCTCTCTCCTTTAGCTTGTAACCCCCTACTACGAGCACCTCGGTGCAAGGAATACAAGATCGATCTCTCAGACTGGACGTAGGGCCTCGATTGCCCGAACCAGTATAAACCTTGTGTCTCTTTGCATCACCATCCGGAATCGGGAGCACGCAGAACAAATTCACTAGTCGGTTGAGGACCCCCCGGTCCGAAACACCGACAGTTGGCGCGCCAGGTAGGGGTGGCTGCGTGTCGGTTTCATCATCCCAGCAGGTTCCGGATGGCAGACCCCGTACGACCATTGCGTCTCGGCACCGTGGTTTGGTTCGGGAGCCTAGAGTTCATGTCTCTAGGGCATGAGTACGACATGGTGCTCCTCACTCCTCGAGCCCCACCAACCAACGATGAAGTTACGCCCCGGCAGCCCAGGCGCGGGCGGTGTCCGGGCGGCCGCTCTCGCCGCGCTCGCCAAGCACGGCACGAACAAGGCCACCCCGACGCTACGCGAATCCGGGGCGACACGCCACCCCCCGCCGATATCCTACGACCAGCTGTTGGCACAGGGTCCCTGGCTGGGGACCTGTCTAGCCTGAGCTTGGACAAAGGAGACTTGCCTATGGCACGCGGCGATGCCCAGTCGTCCAGCTCCGCTCCACCACTCCCTGAAGAGCCGGCCCCGGCGGAGCAGAATCTAGAGACGGCACCGTCCCCATACCCCTTTGGGTTGAGAAATGCCGCCGCCTCTTATGCCTACGCTTACACTGCCGCTCACGAGCACCCCTCGGAACGCCGCCAGCGCTTCGCTCTCGGCCTGAGCACCCACTCCGACTCCTCGGACGAGGACGAGGCATGGCCCGGGGTGGATTTCTCCGAACTCCACAACCCTGGGGCTTTGCGCCAATTCTTGGCCGCAAGCGACTACTGCTTCGGCTACTCCGACTCCGACGACGAAGGCACCTACGACCCCACTCGCGAATGTTTTCATGTCGGGCTCGGGATGCCGAGGGCGGGCAAAGACGACGAGGGGACAGGTAGCCATTCCCCGCTCCGCCCCGGCGCGGGCGTCGCTACACCTCCACGCGCCGCCCTGCCGGCCGCACGAAATGAGGACGTCGCTCTTGCGCGACCTCAGCGCCCAGACCTAGAACATCTCCGTGAGCTCCAGGCCAAGGTAGAGCAAGACCAACTCCTTCTGCAACAGCTTAGAGACTCTCTCGAACAGGAACAGCGAGGTCGCGGCGAAGGCGGGGGAGCCCGACGGAGGGCCCTCGACGTGCATCACCGCATCCATAACGATGAAGGGAGTGAGCAACCCCCGATCTTCAATCGCGCTAGCCAGAACGTCACGGCTGTGGCGATGCTGGTTCGCGCAATGCCCGAGCCTTCTACCGCGGAGGGGCGACGGGTCCACGGCGAGCTCCGAGATCTCCTAGAGACCGCCGCGGTTCAGCAAGCCGAGAGTTCTGCCTCCCGACGGCACGGGGGCGTCTCGAACATGCCCGCGGCACCACCTCGGTAGGACAGGGAAGCCTTGGCTCGTCCCGAACCTGCTCGAGCACCGATAGCTCATAGGGTCCCCGTGCTCCTTGACCGCCTCGACAATCGACACGAGGGGCAGGGAGACCACGAGGTGGTCGGCCGACGACGATGCCACGACGGTGAGGGGCCCGCCCGAGGCTACCATGTGCACCGAGGTGACCGCTACGACAGCGAGGAAGACCACAGTCCTTCTCCTGAGCCACCTGGCCCTCGAGTCTTTAGCAGAGCTATCCGTGTCGCCCAGTTCCCGGCCCATTTTCGGCAACCAGCCAACCTCGCGAAATACAGCGGTGAGACCAACCCCGAACTCTGGCTTGCCGATTACCGCCTGGCCTGCCAGCTAGGTGGCGCGGATGATGACCTGCTCATCATCCGTAACCTCCCCTTGCTCTTGTCAGACTCGGCACGAGCCTAGCTCGAGCACCTCCCTCCCTCACAAATCCACGACTGGCGCGACTTGGTTAGGGTCTTCGTCGGGAATTTCCAGGGCACATACGTACGTCCCGGAAACTCCTGGGACCTTAAGAGTTGCCGCCAGAAATCAGGCGAGTCTCTCCGAGATTTCATCCGACGCTTCTCCAAGCAGTGCACAGAGTTGCCCAGTGTCGGCGACTCGGTGATCGTCCAGGCTTTCCTCTCCGGCACCACCTGCCGAGACCTAGTGCGGGAGCTAGGTCAAAACGTGCCACGCACCGCTGCTGCGCTCCTCGACATCGCCACCAACTTCACCTCGGGCGAGGAGGCCATTGGTGCCATCTTCCCCGACAGCAACGCCAAGGGAAAACGGAGAGACGAGGCCCCCGATGCCTCGGCCTCCCACCTCCCTAAGAGAAAGAAAAAGGGGCGCCTAGGGAAGCAGGAGGCCATGGAGGCTGATCTGGTCGGGGCCGTAGAACGCAAGAATTCCCGAGGCCCCAAAGGCCCTAGGCCTTTCGACGACATGCTCAAGAAACCATGCCCTTATCACCAAGCCCCGGTCAGGCACGCCCTCGAGGATTGCTCCATGCTGCGACGTTACTACGCCAGGCTCGGGCTCCCCGATGACAACGCCAAGCAGAGGGCGCCGGCGACCGGGACGAGGACAAGGGCGACGGGTTCCCCGAGGTACGCAACACCTTCATGATCTTCGGCGGGCCCTCGGCATGCCTTACGACGCGGCAGCGCAAGAGGGAACGCCGAGAAGTCTTCTCGGTCAAGGTAGCCACCCCCAGTACCTTGACTGGTCTCGAGAGGCGATCACCTTCGATCGAGATGACCACCCTGACCATGTTCCGAATCCCGGGCAGTACCCACTGGTTGTCGACCCGATCATCGGCAACACCCGACTCTCCAAGGTGTTGATGGACGGAGGCAGCGGCCTCAACATCCTCTACGCCAACACCCTAGAACTCTTGGAGATCGACCGGTCGAGGCTCCGAGGCGATGTTGCACCCTTCCACGACATCGTGCCAGGGAAGCGCACGCGACCCCTCGGGCGCATCGACCTTCCCGTCTGCTTTGGCACCCCCTCCAACTACCGCAAGGAAGTCCTCACCTTCGAGGTAGTCGGGTTCGGGGGAGCCTACCATGCCATCCTGGGGCGGCCGTGCTACGCCAAGTTCATGGCAGTGCCCAACTATACCTACCTCAAGCTCAAGATGCCAGGCCCTAGCGGTGTCATCACAATTGAGTCCACGTACGAACATGCATACGACTGCGACGTCGAATGCATCGAGTACACCGAGGCTCTTGCAGAGGCCGAGACCCTCATCGTCCACCTCGACCAACTCAGTGGCGAGGTGCCTGACTCCAAGCGTCGCGCGGGGGCGTTCGAGCCCGCTGAAACTATCAAACTCATCTCGGTCGACCCTGCCTACCCCGACGACCGAGCGCTGAGGATCAGCGCCACCCTCGACATCAAATAGGAAGCCGTGCTCGTTGACTTTCTCTGTGCGAACGCCGACATATTCGCATGGAGTCCCTCGGACATGCCGGGCATACCAAGGGAGGTCGCCGAGCACGCCCTGGACATCCGGGCCGGATCTAGACCGGCGAGGCAACGCCTGCGCCGCTTCGACGAAGAAAAGCGCAGGGCCATTGGAGAGGAGGTGCAGAGACTCTTGGCGGCCGGGTTCATCAAGGAAGTGTCTCACCCAGAGTGGTTGGCTAACCCCGTGTTAGTCAAAAAGAAAAATGGGAAATGGAGGATGTGTGTAGACTACACCGGTCTAAACAAAGCCTGTCCAAAGGTCCCCTTCCCATTACCTCGAATCGATCAAATTGTTGATTCCACTGCAGGGTGCGAGACCCTGTCTTTCCTTGATGCGTACTCTGGTTACCATCAGATCAGGATGAAAGAGTCCGACCAGCTCGCAACTTCTTTCATCACACCGTTCGGCATGTACTGCTACGTGACGATGCCCTTCGGCCTCAGAAACGCAGGTGCCACGTACCAACGGTGCATGACCCAGGTCTTTGGAGACAACATCGGGCGGACCGTCGAGGCCTACGTAGACGACATCGTGGTCAAGACCAGAAAGGCCGAGGGTCTCGTCGACGACTTGAGGATAACCTTCAAATGCCTTAGGGAGAAGGGCATCAAGCTCAACCCCGAGAAGTGTGTGTTCGGGGTTCCCCGAGGCATGCTCTTGGGATTCATAGTCTCGAAACGCGGCATTGAAGCCAACCCAGAGAAGGTCTCGGCCATAACTAGCATGGGACCAATCAGAGACCTCAAGGGAGTGCAGAGGGTCATGGGATGCCTTGCGGCCCTGAGCCGCTTCATCTCGCGCCTCGGCGAAAAAGGTTTGCCCTTGTACCAACTCTTGAGAAAGTCCGAGCGTTTCTCTTGGACCCCCGTGGCCGAGAAAGCCCTCGACAGACTCAAGAGCCTGGTCACCAATCCTCCCGTCCTGATACCCCCGGCCATGGACGAGGTCCTCCTACTCTACGTCGCCGCAACAACCCAAGTGGTCAGCGCTGCCGTAGTGGTAGAGAGGCAGGAAGAAGGGCATACTCTACCCACCCAACGACCTATTTATTTCATCAGCGAGGTGCTCTCCGAGACCAAAGCACGCTACCCCCACATCTAGAAATTGGTCTACGCCGTGGTCCTGGCCCGGCGCAAACTGCGCCACTACTTCGAGTCGCACCCAGTGACCGTGGTATCATCCTTCCCCCTGGGCGAGATAGTTCATAACCGGGAGGCCTCGGGCAGGATAGCCAAATGGGCTGTCGAGCTTATGGGGGAAACCTTGACCTTTGCGCCTCGAAAGGCGATCAAGTCTCAAGTCTTGGCCGATTTCATGGCTGAATGGACAGATACCCAACTGCCACCCACTCAAATTCAGACGGAATACTGGACCTTGTACTTCGATGGATCCCTGATGAAGACCGGGGCGGGCGCGGGTCTGCTCTTCATTTCGCCCCTCGGAGTACACATGCGCTACATGGTGCAGCTCCACTTCGCCGCCTCCAACAACATGGCCAAATACGAGGCCCTCATCAATGGCTTACAAGTCGCCATCGAACTTGGGGCACGACGCCTCGACGTCCGAGGTGACTCGCGGCTCGTCATAGATCAAGTGATGAAGGAGTCAAGCGCCTCGACCCCAAAATGGAGGCTTCTACGCAAGGCTGGTACGATGCCTAGAAGACAAGTTCGACGGTCTCGAGCTAAATCACGTCGTCAGCGGCGGAGTACAAGCGAAGCCGCCGACGAGCTAGCAAAGATGGCCTCGGCCACGGGTCCCGGCCCCCGAACGTCTTCGCCAGAGACCTCCACAAACCTTCCATTGGATACACCTCGGCAGCAGAGGAGGGCCCACTGTGGAACTTCATGGGCGGCTCGGCGCCCTCTCTGCTTTGCCGAGACCCCCTCGACCAAGCCCGAGGTCATGGAAGTCAACGCCGAGCCTCCACGGACTGATCGGGGACGCGGATTGGCAAGTCCCGTTCCTCGATTGGCTCGATCGGGGAGCTTCGATGACAAAACCGGAACGGCGGCGGCTGCGCGGCGAGCCAAGACCTACGCCTCTACTGGCGGCGAATTATGCTGGCGAAGTCCCTCGGTGTCCTCCAGCGGTGTATCGGCTCCAAAGCGGGCCAAGCCCTGCTTTGGGACTTACCTGTGGCGCTGCGGGCACCATGTGGCGCCTCGGACGCTTCGTAGGGGGCGCCGCCAAGGGTTCTCTTGGCCGACGGCGATCGCCGGCGCTACCAAGCTGGTACGCTCTGCGAAGGATGCCGATACTATGTCCGGTGAGACACATCTCCCGCCCCAGCCCGCAAACCATCCCCATCACCTGGCCATTCGCCGTATGGGGTCTCGACATGGTCGGGCCTCTACAAAAGGCCCCCGGGGGCTTCACCCATCTATTGGTATCAATCGATAAGTTCTCCAAATGGATCGAGGCTCGTCCGATCAATCAAATCAAATCTGAGCAGGCGGTGCTATTCTTCACTGACATCATCCACAGGTTTGGGGTCCCCAACACCATCATCACCGACAACGGGACGCAGTTCACCGGCAAAAGGTTCCTGACGTTTTGCGACGACCACCACATCCGTGTGGCCTGGTCGGCCGTAGGACACCCAAGGACCAACGGCCAAGTAGAGCGTGCCAACGGCATGATCCTACAAGGCCTCAAGCCAAGGATTCACAACCGATTGAAAAAGTTTGGCAAAAAATGGCTCGCCGAGCTCCCGTCGGTCATCTGGAGCCTGAGGAACACTCCAAGCCGAGCCACAAGATTCACACCTTTCTTCCTAGTCTATGGGGCCGAGGCCATCCTCCCCACCGACTTGGAATATGGTTCCCCGAGGCTGCAAGCCTATAACAAACAAAGTTACCGCACCACCCGAGAGGATGCCCTTGATCAAGCTGGAGGAAGCCCGAGGCGTCGCGCTACTACACTCGGCCAAATACCAGTGAGCTCTTGGCGCTTATCAACCCGACAGCGTCCGAGGCCGAGACTTGAAGGTAGGCGACACTGGTGTTGAGGCTAGCCTGAGCAACAAGGGTCGCCACAAGCTGACCCGTCATGGGAAGGACCGTACATCATCGCCCAAGTCTTTGAAGCCCGGGACCTACAAAGTGGCCAACGAGAAGGCGAAGTCTTCACCAACGCTTGGAACATAGAACACTACGTCGCTTTTATCCCTAAATTTCCAAGCATTGTATATGTCGTTCCTCAAAATACAATTAAAAAGCGTTCTTTAGTTGGTCTAATTTTTTGAAACCCCCGAGCCCATCGTGAGGCCTCGGCAATCTGAGAATACACGGCAAAGGAAACTCGGTTACGCCTCGGCGAGAACCAAGCCTCCTCGGGGGCTAGATAGGGGACCCTCCCTAGGCGTCCCCTAGGTCCCATCGCCATTCTCCAGTTGTTTTTTCTTAAAAAATCACGCCAAGTCCCCTAGAGGCTCGACGAATTAGTTGTAAAACCCCTCGGACCAAGGCACATTTCCTAAGCGAGAGGCCGGTAGAGTCATGAGACGGCCTACGCCTCCGGGCTACGGCACTCCCTCACTACCTCTCGCTCAAGGGACGGCTTAGGCCCCAAGGGGGTGTTTTGCAAATGGAATCCGATTAGGAGCGACAGAGGGCAGAGGCTCGGAAACATAAGAAAAACAACTAGGAAACACAAGTACTTCAAAAGTAAAGGCCTCGACGGCCACAAGCATTATGATACAAAAAATAACCCCTATTCTATTTTTACATAGCCCCCGGGGCCCAGATCAAGGCTCAGGGCCTTCAGCGTCGGCAGATGGTAGGGAAGGAACCACCTCCTCTTCGAAGAGCGTCGCCAGCACCGTGCCAGGGCCTTCCGCCGCCTCCATCAGCTTCGCCACCGCCGCGTCGGCCTCCTCGTCATCATCAGGCAGAACATAGCCATCACTGATGGCCGGGAGGTCGATGCCAAGGTAGTGAGAGGAGATGACTGCCAGTGCACCGCTTGACACCGTGTGTGCAAGTGCCCCTCAGGAAGCCTTCGGCGCGTCTGATCTGGTTTCAGCAAGAATAATCAGTGGCTCCCAAAGGGGCTGCTGATTGAACCCCTCGACCTCAAGGCCTCACAGGCGGAAAGGCGTGACGCTTGGCGCCTCGTGCTCCTCGATCTCGGTCTCGAGCACCGTCTGCACCTGCTATTTGGAAGCCTCGGCGGCCGAAGGATCTCCGCCTCCGACTACTGCACTGCATGGAAAGCGGAATGAAGTCGGCGAGAGAAAGGACAACCTAAGTTGGGGATGGAAGCCCACGGAGCTCACACCTTGGCCTTACGCTCCCAAATGACGGGTCTTGGCACGACAGCCTCGGCCTTCTCCCTCAACCGTTGGGCCTCGAACCTAGAGGCCCTCGGGCATCTGGAGGCTTCACTTCCCAGCTCTGCGTCGAGACAAGGAAGTCGGGGAGCAAACATAAGGAAAAGGAAACAAAACAAAGGGACTGGAACTCACCTCGACCGCCCCTTCAAAACCACAACCTCGATCTCTGCGAGGCCTCAACATGCACACAAGGGCCTCGTTGAGCACCTTTGGTCGACCGGCGCGCTCTCTCTCTGCCCCTAGCTGCCCGGCGAGGGCCTCGCCTGAGGCCGTTGCCTCTTCGGCCCGGGACCTGAAGGCATCCCGATCGCTGACCGCGCTGGTAAGCTCCTCCTCCAGCTCCTTGACCCACGCCGCCAAGGGGCGAAGCTACGCTGGACATGGGCGCCTCGACCTCGACCTTCGTCGGCACAGCGAAAGACGGAGGTCCTCCACCTCAGCGCCAGCGCCGGCGAAGCTTCGTTAGCATTGGCAAGAAGGCCCTTCGCCGCGGTGAAGCTGGTCCCAGACACCCCTCTCTCCGCCGGAGAAACACCGACTTCTCAAGCGACCGGGTCTCGAGCTCCTGGGGAAGCAGCGCGAGGGTCATTGGTCGCAACAAAGTTAGGAAAGTAAACGTCGCACGAGAAAGAAAAGCACGACCCTGGGCGACTCCGGGCAGTTCGTCGGCCACCACAGATAGCGCTGTCCGTAGCGACCGCTCCGCCAGCTGGCGATACTGCTCGAAGGTGTTCCAGCGCCCACCCTCAGCCGCGTCCTCAAGGGTGAACAGAGGCTCCCCCTCAGGGTCGTCCCGGCTCCGCCATAATACCCATGGTGATCCCACCCAGCGAGGCTCAAAGCCACACCGCCGACGAGGCCGAGCTTCCCTCGTCCAAGAGCGGCGCTGGCTGCTCAATGGCATTGGTCTCCTCGACGTCGACCACCTCCCACGCCCGGGAAGTGTCGTCGGAGGAGATCGGATAGACCAACGGCGGGCCCTGAACCAAGGGCACCACCGAGGCGGCCGCCGCCTGCATCTCCGCCTCCTGCACAGACGGCCTCGCCGCCATCACGACAGTCTTGGTGACCTCGGGGGCTCCGGCCTCTGCAATTACGGCCTCGGCGGTCTCGGGGTCTCTGGCCTCCGCCATCGTGGCCTCGGCAGACGCAGAGACGCCGACCACGGCCACCGCGGTCTCGGCGGTCGCGGGCGCCGTAGCCTCCGTCGCCTCAGCCTCGGAGACCCCGGGGGCCTCAGCAACAAAGGGCATGCCGGCCCCATCCGACTCGTGAGCCTCGCCCCACGAGGCGGAAGCGCTCCCTCCCTCGTCTGTGTAGGGGCCGCCTCGGCAGCCCCTCCTTGGGCGGCCGGCCCCTTTGGGTCGACCCTCGCCGACGCCGCGCCGCGTTGGATAGCGGCTTGTGCCTCCGCCACCCGGGTGTGCGGAGGAGCGGGCTCGCCTTAAGCGCCTTAAGGGCGCCAAGGGAGGTCGTCCATGAGCCGCTTCCGACTAAGGAAAATTAACCTCTGTGGTCGGCATAAAACTAAAAAAGCGACTGAAAAACACCACGACCCTGCTAAGAATACACTTGCCTTGATCGGGGCGGCCCCCGCTTCGCCACGGCAAACCTCACCCGCAGCGGCGGAGGCGGCGGCAGAGGCGTCGCCTCCGTATCCATCGACGCCGGACGGTCTTCAGCGGACCCGGCGCCGATCGATCCTCTCTGAGGCGCGGCGTCGCCTCGCCGCCACCCGCTCTACCACGGCCGCCGAGCCTACCGGGCCGACGGCGGCGCGTTGCCTAACCAGCGCCTCGGGCGTGTCGGCCTCGCCCCGGCGGGCAACCGCCGCCCCGGGTCCGCTTCTCCTCCCCTTCCCGGGGGTGCCGGGATGCTTACCGACACCCCGGGCGCCACCTCCACGACATCAGGAAGGTGGTCCAGGGGACCTCGCCCTCCCTCGACCTTGTCGTCCCCGTCCGAGGCCTCCGTCGACAACGGCGTCGACGGGATTCCTCCGGCGGAAGACCCGTCCTTCCGTTGTTGACGGCGGCGCTTATCCAGCTCCTCGCGTGCGAGATGTGCTTCGTCGTTTTCGCCACCTTGGCGTCCTTTCGCCTCTTCTGCGCGATCGGCGTGAGCACGGTTGACCGCCCGCCGTCCGCGCCCTCGAGAGCAGGCGGTGGAAGAGCGCACGTCCCTCATCCCCGAAGGAACGCATTTAACGCACATAAGGGAACAAGGTAGGAGGAGAGGGCGAGGAGGTTCAGAGGCTACTGTTGGCGCCACGACTTACCAGCGAAAGGAACCCCCGCGACGGTCGCATCACGATAGGGGTCAAGTTGCCGCCCCTCAGCTTCGCCTCTACCGTCTCCCCCACCCGACGAAGAATCTCCTCCTCGGAAAGGGCGGAGGAGGACATCCGGGTGCCCTCAATGGGCTCACCCGGCTTCATCTCGAACAGCCGCCGCCGCCGAGCCATCAGCGGCAGCACCCTCCGGCGGTGGAACGCGGCCACAACCACAGCCACGGTGAGGCCGTGGCCCCGCAGCCTCGCCAGCCCCTCCAGGAGCGGCTCCAGCTTGGGCTGGTCGACCTTCGGGACGCCCCACTTCCACTTCTCTGGGCAACTCCCCACAATCCGCCCGGTGTAGGGGGGAAGCCCTCCGTCGTCATTACGAAGGTAAAACCAACTCGTGTACCACCGGCGGTTGGAGGACGCGAGTTGGGCCGGGATGTAGAGGTGCAGGCGGTCCTGACGCACTTGGAGAGTGTAACCTCCGGCCCTCGCCGCCTTCCTCTTGCCCAATGTGCCCGACGGCTTTGTAGTATGCCCCGCCCGGAACAGATGGAGCCACAACTCCCAATGGGGCGCGATCCCTAAATACCCCTCGCAGACGGCAACAAAGATAGCCGCCTGAGCAACGGAGTTGGGATTAAAATTGTGGAGCTCCACGTCGTAGTAGTGCGTAAGCGCCCGCATGAACCGGTCCACCGGGATGCCGAGGCCACGCTCGTGGAAGGAGATGAAGCTTACGACGTAGCCGTCGCGAGGCCTCGGCTCCGGCTCGCCGTACGGAGCAATCCATTCCGGCCTGGCGGAGTCAGTCACCGGGCGGAGGAGCCCACCGTCGATAAGCGACTGAAGCATCTCCTCGGTGACGTCCGACGGATCCCAGGGGTCCACCTCGACGACAACGATATCACCGGCCATGGGTGCGCTGGGGGAGTCAGGTGCGGCGGTGAGTCTTTTCTCTCCCTCCCACGCTTTCACTTTTTTCTCGCTTCCTCCCTAGGCTCGCTCTTCCTCCTCTCCTTCTCGGCACTCGCTGCTCTAGCGACGGCTCGGCGAGGGTGGCGCTGATGCAGGCAAGGTAAGACGAGGAGGGGCAAAACTCCCCGGGTATTTATGCAGGGAGGAGGTGAAACGAGCAGGCGATGAAATCGGGGAGATTTCCCCCCAATCTGGCGCGGTTAACCACGAGCCGATTTCACCGGCCCACGCGCCCACGTCTCCCGCATTAAATGCGAGGACGGTTACGTCCCATCCACCACGCCACGCTCGGCCACTACGGCAGCAGGTACCGTTTTGACTCCCAATAAAACTGCCTCAAAAGGCGCGCCACTCGCGACCGAGCCAATAGGGAAGATATTTCCCGTGGCCTGTTCCTTTCATAGGAAGGAACCGGGCTCTGAGCCTATTACGATCTAGGGGTTCGAAGGCTGGACCCCAAAAGGGTTTCGACAGCTGCCCCAGGATAACAGAGTCAGGGGCGACTGCGGGCGAGCCTATTCGGGGCCGAGACCCAAGCGAGCGAAACACTTGGGACGCCCAAAGTCGTGTCCGAGACCGGCAGGAAAGTATCCGAATGGGATCCCACCGTAGGGAGGCACCGAGCCACCGAGGCCCAACGAACGGCCTCGGCACCCACTAGAGAAATCCTCTGGTACTCTTGGAGTGTGTCTCTGGACCGCTAGCCGTCCCCTAACGAACGGGGTTCGGGCCTCCACTCGGACTACCCGATAACAGCTCACCGAAAGTGCCACCGCTCGTGCCCATCGAGGGTAGCGAGGCACATTCCACCCCTCCTTCCGAGCGAAAAGGAAGCGCGAGGGTCGCATAAAAAGTCAGGGGAACCCCTGACGGCCTTCTCGCCCTATGCAGAGGCTAGGGGGCTCCTCCTGCAAATATGCCGAGACCCCACGACCCGGGCTCGCGCCCAAAGGGGCCTCGGCAAACAAACCCTCACGCGCGAGGGGCGTATAAAAAGTCAGGGGAACTCTCGACGGCCCTCTCGCTCTGCGTAGAGGCTAGGGGCTCTTCCTGCGACCTTGCCGAGACCAGAATGGGCTCGGCAAACGAACCCTCCGTCCAAATGAAAAGGATATGTGAGGGGCGAATGAAAAAGTCAGGAGACCCCCGACCGTCCTCTTGCTCCAGGCGGAGGCTCGGGGGCTCCTCTTGCACCCAAAAACCAAGACAAAAACACGATAAAGGGCACCGAGCCCGTTACGGTCCAGGGGTTCGAAGGCTGGGCCTCCAAGAGGTTTCGACAGCCGCCCCAGGGCAACAGAGTCAGGGACGACTTCGGGGCGAGCCTACGAATGGCCCAGGCCCGAACGAGCAGTCGCTCGGGGCGTCCTAAGTCGTGTCCGAGACCGACAGGAAAGTATCCGAATGGGATCCCACCGTAGGGAGGCACCGAGCCACCGAGGCCCAGCGAACGGCCTCGGCACCCACTAGAGAAATCCTCCGGTACTTTTGGAGTGCGTCTCTGGACCGCTAGCCGTCCCCTAGCGAACGGGGCTCGGGCCTCCACTCGGACTACCCGATAACAGCTCACCGAAAGTGTCCACGCTCGCGCCCATCGAGGGTAGCATGGCACATTCCACCCCTCCTTCCGAGCGAAAGGAAGCGTGAGGGACATACCCAACGTCAGGGGGACCCCTGACGAACCTCTCGCTCCATGCGGAGGCTAGAGGGCCTTTTTTTGCAACCTCGCCGAGACCCCCGCAACCCGAACTTGCGCTTATGGGCTCGGCAAATGCAATAAGAACTGATCACTCAAACGCGAAAATGGAGAAAGCCCCTGGAGGAGTAACTTCACTCCTCCGGGGCTTTGGGAACTACACCAGAAGGTGCGCCACAGCGCACCACCGGAACCTCGAAAACAAACCAATTCCCTACTGAGGAGGGCATAAACCCAGCCTCGGCGAACCCTCGTGGAGAGTGCACGCACTCACCCCGAGGCTCGGGGGGCCTCTTGTCGGGTACCTTAGAACAGGGGTACCCCAAGCAAACATCAAAATAAAGCTAGAAGGTAAGCCGTGGGCCCCTCACCGCCACGACGAGAGCCCTCCTCCACCTCGCCTCGAGCCTCGGCAGGAGGTCTCGGAACAAGCTCCGCCCGCCATGAGGCTCCCAGGGTAGGCCTCGGCAGGGCGCCGCTCTGCGTTCGCCCGAGGCTCTCGGGGAAGGCCTCGGCAGGGGTACATTCTCCGTGTCGCGTGAGGCGTCTCGTGCAAGGCCTCAAAGCAAGGAACCTGATCTCCGTCTCACGCGAGGCCTCATTCTTCGTGTCGCTCGAGGCCGGCTCGTCCATGATCCGTCCGCCCCCGCCTCGGCCGACCCTCCCGACAACTCGTCATGTCTCATTAATGCTTCAACCACTCCCGCAATCTTAGCCGGACGGTGGCTCAACGCCACAGATGGCCGACGCGACCGAGGTCGCATCAGGCTCATACCCGCCGGACAGAAAGCACGACGGGATTACCGGCCATCGTGTCCTACCATCTGTGTCCACGATCAGCGCCATACCGCCGGGACAGAGGCACGACGGGATTACCGACCACCTGTGTCCTACCACTTTGTGTCCACGATCAGCGCCATACCGGTGGGGACAGTACGACGGGATTACCGACCACTTTGTGTCAAACGCTGTACCCATGATCGGCCGCCCGCTCAAGGCCTCGGCACTGTACACCGGGGCCTCGGCGATCTTGGGGTTCGTGCCTGCCGAGACCCCCCCCACCGCAGTGCCAGCCTCGGCACCGACCAAGTCTCGGCCTCGCGCACAGTCCGTCCACAGTGGCTTGCATGTTCGCCGCCGCGTCCACTCCGAGGCATTCCCGGGGCTCCCACGACGCACAGGATCTGATGGGACGACCACGCAGCCCTAGTACTCTAAGGATGGATCACTCCGACGACCACGCCACCACAGGGACAGGCCACAGGGCTCGGACGTGCCACCCCTATTGGCACGACGCCGCATAGTAATACATGTACGGTCCTTGTCCTCCCTTCAACTATAAAAGGAGAGGACTTGGGCCACTTAGGGGGGGCCGGGAAAAAACCTTGTAACACACACACATACACACACATCCCTGCCGCCTGAGAGCAACGTCTCAAGCGGCCCGCACGACACCCCGCCGAGACCTGGGACCAGCTCCCTCTCTCCTTTAGCTTGTAACCCCCTACTACGAGCACCTCGGTGCAAGGAATACAAGATCGATCTCTCAGACTGGACGTAGGGCCTCGATTGCCCGAACCAGTATAAACCTTGTGTCTCTTTGCATCACCATCCGGAATCGGGAGCACGCAGAACAAATTCACTAGTCGGTTGAGGACCCCCCGGTCCGAAACACCGACAAGAAGATTTAAGCTAAATACCGTGCTCTCTTTCCAGGTTTAGATAAAATTTTAGGTTTGCAAAATTCTATATAGAAAATATAAAGAATGCCTCAATAATTCTTTTTCTGAGTACAAGAAGATGGATAAAATGGCAGATGAAAGATTTGGAGAGCTGGGGCAACTGAAAAACGGACATGACTCTAACAGTAGGCTATGCCCAGGTAGCCTAGACTTTGCCATTGCGTAGTTTTTGTTGAGAAGATCAAAATGTATATGCTTCTAATTTGAACTCCAAATGAGGTAGTGTGGCCATAGGGAGAAACACTACAAAATCTGGCTTAACTAGGTTTGGAATAACCAGCTTAGTTTCTTAGTTAATTACAACAGCGTGCATTCTACCGCTTTGCGGTGCCTTGTGTCTATGTTCAACCCCATCGCTCATGGCACCTCGCTGTGATGTGATGCTGGACGTGTAAACCTTCTAACTTCTTCTTAATGAAAATACGTGCTAAGCACGTTCTCAACAAAAAAGAACCCAGCTTAGCTAGCTTTGTCAGTTTAATCCGAGTTGTGGTTGTAATTTGATATGATTTTGTAACAGATTTGATTTGTACAAAGGTAAGACTTTGTCACGAACTTAGTGTAGCTCAACTGATTGTAAGTATACGTGGACTATCATCCAATCCTTGCATTGTCCCATTAAAATTTGTCAAGCAGAATAACGAAGCGTCTACAGCTACAGTAGTGGAAATAGCGCGCCAAACTATATATAGAGAGAGACTGCACGCACAAGTATAACAACATTGCTATCTCTATCTGCAAGCTTAATTAGCTAAGCAATTGGAGCTTCTTCTCGCTAGGTAGGGAACGAACGAAAGCCTAATTTGGTGGCTGGTCCGATCCGGTCCATTTTGGTATGGGGTCGAACAGCCTGGACACTTGGACTATTCCTGACTCCTGAGATGAGTGAGACGCACACAGGAGACTCGAGAGAGGACACAGCAACGGGGAGGAAGCTGGCGAGGAACAGCGGCGAGATCTCAGCAGCTCGATCTGAGTGAGGCACACTGACGACTGCAGACGCGGCGTACGGTTGGAGCGGCATGGAGCCATGCCTGGATCATGATTAATTAAGTGTCTGTTTAGTTTCCAAAATTTTGCAAATTTTTTCAAGATTCTCCGTCACATCGAATCTTTGGACGCATATACGAAGCATTAAATATAAATAAAAAATAAAATTAATTACACAGTTTAGACGAAATTTACGAGACGAATCTTTTAAGCCTAATTAGACTATGATTGAACACTAATCGTCAAATAACAACGAAAATGCTACAGTACCATTTAAAAAAAAAATCACCAACTCAACCAGGCCTAATTGAAATCTTTTGTCGAAGAAGAAGGCGGGGCCGGTCGAGTCCCAAATCGGGGAAGGAGGGCATGTATCCGTGTGGGGCCCACGCAGGAGGATGACACGCGTCCGAACCCGGGGACATGCGTACGGAACACCGTTGGGCGGGCCGTACCGTGCCATGCGTAGGTACCGACGGCGACCACAGCACTTCCGTAACCAACGAGCGCTCCAGCACGCAAGTACGGAGTATGTGCAGTTCTCCCTACCGATCCTACCTACCACCTCTGCAGAGCAGCACGGAAATGTTCTGTCCATTCACTTGGGCGGGCCTGTTGATTTGATAGTAAACGATCGTAAAATTTTGGTGAGAATAGTATTTTTCTCTTACATTAAACTAGTCAGTAGTAAATAATCCATAATACTTTACAGCCTCAACAACATGCTATTTGCATCTGAAATTTGCATCTGGAATTTACACGGAAAGACCTGCCAGCAGTTTTATGGCTATTTGCATCTGGAATTTGCTCCCTTAATTAACTTTAGCTAATAACTAAACTTAATTTTAGATCATGGGTGCTAAAGCCTAGGTGCTACATATCTGGTGGACAACTAATCCACCATGATGACATATTGGTATCTGCGTTAAACCCCTTTATGTCTAAGGACAGTCCCAATACTAAAAACTATATGTAATTTCTATACTTATTAATTTCTATAGAAACTATATATAGAAGCCATGATCCTAATAGATAGTTTCTACATAATATTTTTTATCCAATCACATACATTATTTTTTCATTCTCAACCAATCATATCCCTTCATATCTTGATTCTCATATAGACATGGTTTCTAACTTAGACCCGGTTTCTATAATTTTTGCTCTCTCTCTCTTTAATAACTACTGCCACGTCAACAAAACGTTTAGATAACAGTATAATTAATATCCATAGAAACTATGATAATTTCTATATATATATTGAAAGTGCCCTAACGACGTCCTCAACGATGGGATGAAATCAACCGCCGATACGGAGATGTGAGGGGATAAATGAAGAAAGAGAAAAAAAGAGCAGCTGAGTCAGAGATCCATGTTTTCTCTCGTCCACGGAGTACCTGCTAACGGTTTGGATGCCTATTGGGAATGTCCCGAGGCTCTGTTTCCTATGTTTAAGTTTGGCTAGCTAAACTTAAAGCTAAACTTTACATCACATTAGCTTACTTGTGTTGTCTAATAAACTAATTATTTTTTGTATGGTTGACTAACAAATTTTATTGGTTCCTCGAGAGCTAAAACGCTAAACTTCAGGACAAGGGATCCAACACGCGGGCCTAATTATTAAGTCCCCTTTTTATTATAAGATATTTTGGTTTTTTTCACATATTATCTTTTATATGTATTTAGATATAGTGTATATCCAAATAAATAGCAAGTTATGTATCTAGAAACCAAAACATACAATTTAGAATGGAGGTAGTACTGACAAAGGAATAGGGGGCAGTAGCTCTAGTGTGGACCCGTTATTAGTTTAAAAAGGGCTAGCTATATGGTACTACTACTACTCAATAATGTAAGAGAAAATTATCTGCATGACCCTATGAAACTTAGTTATTCCTTGTATGGCCCTGTAAACTTTGAAGTTCCTTGTACGGCCCTGTCTTCGAAATTTAATGACCCATATGACACTACCGTCAGTTTTGGACCCTAACACCGTTAAGTGTCATGCGAATTGTCCATAATGCCCCTGCTGCAGAAAAAATGCGTTGATTACTTGTATGGCCCTGCTTCATCTGATGTTTACAATATTACCTCTATGACACTGAGTATTTGTATGGTTTGTTTTGACATTAAAATTCATCCACATTATATTATAATTTGGAAATAATTTTGTTATGATAATATGCATTATCTAAGCTTTGTAATTCATCCATATTATCTCTTATCTACTATGGTTAAAATTTATAAAAAAAAAGAGATGTATTGACGGTCTCCATTATTTGTGCAATAAAATTTATCCACGTTATATAGATAAACACTAATGAGATCTCAATATAAATTGGTTCAAACAGTTCACTTCATGTAGCAAATACAAATGGCCCCTAGCTACCTACACTCTTAATGTTCGCATACATATATGTTCAAACATTACATCAAATCGACATGCATACATATCATAAGTTTTTGGCGAGAATCACAAGCTGAGTCTCCTTTTGCTTCTAGTACCCATGGCAGGGCTTGCTGGATCGGTTTTCTTGCTTCTGGTGCTCATGGCAGGGCTATCTAATGGTGCCATAGGATAGATCAAAATCTTTTTAGCAATTTGTTTCTTTTTCCCTTTACCATTTTCTTCACGGGTGCAGCCGTTTGCTCATCGGCCAAAGGGATTTCAGTGGAGACCAGCTCTGGCTGATTGGAGCCACTTCTTGATCTGCACATGTACATCTCAAAGAACAATAATTTTTGGATAAAACTCATGGGACTAAAACAACAGCAATGCTGGACTATAGAGAATGGACAGCAGCTATACATATAGGAACGGAGAGAATTGTCTTTTCGATGTTCCAGAATCTGAGTTGGCATGTTTTCTCTTATTAGTACTTGTGGTTTCTAAGGTTGGACTGTAGGAAAAAGCAAGCAACTTAGAATTTCCTATATATTTCATGTATCATAACATATATTCCGAATTAAAGTATTACCTTCTTGAATGTCCAGAAGCAGACCTATCACGGTTTCCCTTCTTCTTACTTGTAGTTCCATGACTTTGACTATGAGAAAAAATAAGACACTTAGAAATCAAACAAGTTTTCATGTGTCATTATATAAATTTAAAAAGTACAGGTAGTAACCTTTTCGATGCCTGAGAAGTAGCATTAGGTTTTTCCCCTTTTTCTTAGATGCATGTAACCTCTATGGACAATTGTCTTTGTCTCTCCTTGAGCAATAGACCCGATATCTAGATGGTGCACTCTTCTCAATATTGAATTCGAATTCATGTTTGATTGCATGCTGAGAAAGGGCCACCTTGAACTCTTTCATATTGGAATACATGGTGCCTACTGCCATTAGAGGGTCAATTTTATCATAATCGACATTAGGTGTGTGATCTTTCCCATAACCAACCAACTCCTCATCAACTTCCATATCCTCACTCCCATCACCATCCTCACCATCACCGTTCTCACCATCACCGTCCTCCCCATCACCATCACCATCTTCATGACCATCACCATCACCATCTTCATCACCTCAACCATCACCTTCACCTCCCCCATCACCATCACCATCCACATGCTTTCCCACATTGTCTGTAGGAACAATCTGTAGATACATACCCTCTTCATCAACACCTACAAATTCATTCTCTGTTAATGGGTTACGAAGGTAAGAATCATCTTCTGTTTCTTCTATGTTCATATTGAGTTGCTCTTCCTCATCAAAATTTCACTCGGTGATAGGTTCATACATCTCAGAGGGGTCAAATATGCAACGAACATATGCACAACATTTGTCTTATGGTGTTTCTCAAATATAGACATTAAATCTTGGTCACATTTCACTTTTAGGAAGGTTTTCTGTGGCAAAACCGTCTAATTTAATGCCTCACAGGAGTACTTGTCTTCCATTAGACACTAAGTATCCAAGAGAGGACACTAAACTACGTAGTTCCATCGAGCACACCCCAAAGGAGAACTCAAAAATCCACATTTTTCCATCAGGATCATAAATGAGAGAATAAAGCTTACAACATTCTTAAGTCATTTCTTACATCACTTTATTACAATACCAGAATATTACCTCAATTTATTATAACAACGGAATATAACAATGTTATCAGAGTTACAGAGGAAGCAGGATTAATTTAATGACATGGTGGAGCATTAACATAGTGGACATTTTTATACAAGAGTTGCTAGCATATTTTACATCTTTTCTTATAAAGACCTTTCGTGAGGGTTATAAATAAACACTACAGTCGTAACGTGAAAGGAATCATCTCTGAGCCCAC
Source organism: Miscanthus lutarioriparius (assembly GCA_904845875.1). Lineage (NCBI taxonomy): Eukaryota > Viridiplantae > Streptophyta > Magnoliopsida > Poales > Poaceae > Miscanthus > Miscanthus lutarioriparius. Next base: position 35,735,877 of record CAJGYO010000011.1, on the reverse strand, counting down.
CAGGAGGTTTTCACACACAAGAGTCAGCTCTAAGTATCCTTCGATCACCTACAACAGGGGAATAAAACCCTGAGTACTCGATTGTACTCAGCAAGACTTACCCGATAGGAGGAAAATAAAAGACTCCAATGATATGCAAGGCTATCTGGCTTATGGGTTATTGCATCTGTGAAAGTATTACTAAACGTGCTTCCTTATATTCAATTTTATTAGCAATCATCATTAGTTCATTAACTAACCATTCTATGTAAGCACCTATGCTACTTTCAAGCAGGTGGTAAGCAATCAGAACCATTTTAACATCTTTCATATTCCAGTTCTTACTACGGTGCTAGACTATAGCCAAGTCATACCGTACCACACGGCGATTCACGAACCAATGTATCCCAGTTGGGTACCTCGAAACACACGCCCCGCTTGTACCCCAGGCACAAGCAAGACCAACCCACCACTCTTCTATCAAGGGGTCCAGGTCCCCGTCCAAACTTGGACTCCAAGCCCCCACTCCAGAGTCCCAAACTTAGTGTGCTGCTTAGACCTTCACCATCCCCGCCTCCAATCAGTTGATCTGGAAAGAGCCAAAACCCACGACAAGAGAGCAATGAGCCTTTCCACTCCCATAAGCAAGTATGTGCTCAGGATAATAAGTCTATGACCTGACTACTATCCACAGCAACGGACGGTCCTCAATCGACACAGGCAGAACAAGTGCTATCCGAGCCTTGCTCGAATGCCTAATCAAGTCCAGATTCAAAGTACCATTCCGCTCGGTCTCCAATTATCATTCATATATATTCCATGTGACAGTAATATAATAACAACAATAATATCTTTCTTATCTCTCGCGAGTGACAGGTAATCACTCGACTTCTACTGGATCCTATAGCATAGCAATCCACACGATCCTGACATACTAGTAGGACTCATAGGATAAGGATATATATATGCAAGTCGCTTTCATCCAATTCCTTAAAACTTAATGCACAAGCATAAAATAAAGTGCAGAATAATAGGGGTTCTGCACTGGGGCTTGCCTGGGTAAGATATAACCAAAAGTTAGCATTCCATCATAGTGACACGATCATCAAGGCATCATCTTTTCTGCTACCTCAGTTGACTCCATGATCCATCGTTGTTCCTATTATAATATACGTGGATGCAACGTAGAGATGTAATTAATCAACGGCAACTACAACTCTCAATTACGATTACGCTCCGCAAGCTAACGAGCTAGCTTTAATGACCAACATACTAGTCTACGTATCCACGTCGCCAAGTAAGGCTTTGCCTCTGAAAAAATGTTCTAGTTTTAAAATCCCAAGGTGTTTCGGCATTTTATTGATTAAACCTATATTTTTGAACTAGGACTCATTTAGCTACCTAGCAAACTAATTATTATGGAGCTAAAAATGTACAGTGAGCACCTAATAATGTTAGGAATTTACTATGAAAGTTTTAGATCCAACACTATCACCAATTTATCACAACAATTCCTACAAGTTTATATTTTAACAATATTAAGCATCTCAATTTAATTAGATCACTTCTGAAAATATTATATAACTATGTGAACAAAATATACTAGCAGATAGATCATGATTTTAGAAACTTAACAAAATTGGTTTCACAATTTTTGGTTAACTACACAATTTTATATTGAATTTACAAATTTACCTTAGAAGCTAAATTAGAAAATGCTTAGAAAAGGAAAAGGGCTGGTGGCGACCATTTTGGCCCGGCAGCCCAGCACGACGCAGCTACGTGCGCGTCGTGGCGGCCCAGCAACAGCCCAAGCCAGGGCGCTCACGCGTGCTCGCGTTTTGCCAAAGAGGGCTCAGGCTTTTGGATAATCACGTGGAGCAATGGAACACTATTACTATAGACTCACGCTTGGCATTAAAGACCTTGGAATGTGTTGCCTTTGCAACAGGGTGGTCCTCGGCGCGGCACACCAGCGGCAACGACGGTTACGCCAGGCCAACTAGTCTCGCTACGATGGAAGTAAGAGGACGACCACCATCTATAGCTAAACAAGCAAGGATGGGTGGCGGTTAGGAATTCGGAGATGCGCTGGCACAAGCTACAGCGGCGAGCAGCTATCCGCGGCGGCGGCTCGACTGTGGTGTACGCCCTACTAACAGTTGAAGCTAGGAAGTGTTGTGACGGTCTGGCCACGTACGACTGAGCGGGGCGGCGACGCTCTGCGATGGACACCGGCGTGTCACCACGTCTCCGATAAGCGCCCTGGCCAAATGGTGCGACTACCATGTAGAGGAGGTCAAGGAGAGCTCCTAGATACAAACAATTGAACTAATTTGGACCTTACCCCAATTTCACTGGCATGGCAGCGCACCTGGCCAGCGGCGAGAAAAACACCAAATTGGTGGCAGTACTGCTCGGTTGCACCAAAGTGAGGGTCAGGCTGCTAGCTGGCTTTCCTGTCTAACTATTGGAATGCCGAATTGAGGTGTGGTGTCCCGAACCGCACGTATTAGGTTGCGAAGCGGCGCGGCTCCGTTGATGGTAAGGCAGACGGGGCAGCGGCTTCCAAGCTCGGACAACCTCGACCAAAGCTATGTTAAATGAACGGGAGCATCCACACGGTGAAGCTCAGAGGGAGCGTGCTGTTAGGTGCTAAGATGGGACCGCTCGGTCTTGGCAGGGCACGGACAGCGGAAGTGGAACAACGGTCGTGCGTGGGGCCATCTCGCAGGGCCGGTGCAACAAGACGATGTGAGGGAGGGCAATGACGATGTGACACGGGCATTAGTGCAATGTGACTATGGAGGCAGGCAGCAGCTCAGCGAGTAGGCGATTCGAGTGGTGGAAAGAGCGCCACATCGGCTAGACGGCGACTGCCATGGCGTCAGCTTGGCCCCGCGCACGACTTAGCTGGCAAGGCACACGCGGCAGCCACGCAGTAGCACTGCAGCTTCGCCCGGCCCTACGGAAGGCGACTGTGGTCGGCACAGCCAGGCGTGCGGCCGGCGGCCGACGGCCGACAGGCGACTAGGCCAGCCAATGGTGTAATGGCCACGGTCGGGGACGGCCAGGCAGTAGCAGCGCGCGCATGCGGTGACTGTAGACATGGCTCGCGCAACGACGAGCGGTGACGTGCATGAATTTTGAAGCGTAGCAAAAGTTACTAACAATCACAGTTGAGGTTCAACTAACTCCCCTATCGTAAGGTCCACATTGCCAACGACCTAGCAACACCATCACCATGACCGGAGAGCAACCAGGGAAGGAGATAGATGGATGCCAATACAAGCTCATCGCGCTGAACGCTAGTTCATGGACAAAGCACCAACACGTGGTTTACTGCACGTTCCAATGAAGTTGGGGAATTTTTACGAGAGCAACGCGACATCCAACACAACTTCGACCTGCACCATGCTCATGTACTCACTTTGATGCAATCAACAATACCAAAACATGCAGCTAGTGTTTAAACATTTTTGTTAGAAATTAAATGTCCAAATAGCATTGTCTTACTACTTTTCCATACTTAGGAAAGTTAAGGATTTCATTTGAGGCTAAGTAACCATTAACTCTTTTGTCGCAATTTTTAATAGATCTAAACCTTGTTAACTTCAACCAACAAATACTTCATGCAATAGTCCATACCTTATACTAACCTGTAGGAGCAATATATTTAAACACCATTTAACCATTTTGCTCAATATAATTCGCCAAAAATGGTATTTTAACAATAGTTCAGGTGTTTGTCGACTTTGAAAGCATCTAGGCCCCTAGTTGGGTTTCGGTGATTAATGACATTACGTGATTATTGTGACTAACGTGTGTTTTGCAGAGGCAATTGAGTTAGGTCACGGTAATGGAGATCGATTGGGCAATCATGGTGGTCATGCCCCTACGATGGAAATTGTTTCGGTTTTCAAAGGATGGACGACAAGGTTAAGGATGGACTAGTTCTAAGTGTTATTTGGTGTTGAAGAGACACTTAGAGTAGTTTAGGACTTTGTTTTTCCTTTGGCCGTACTATTAAGGGGGGTATGGACGGGTAGCTTGACCTAGGTGAGTCTAGTGAGTTAGGTGTGGTGCACACTTGTTAAAACTAGCACTAGGTAGCTCCTAAATATGCCTTAGATCCAATGGAGCAAACTTCATTCACATATGATCGAGAGTTGGAAGTAAATGGAGGGTCAAATACTGACCGAACGCTGGTTCCGGCTTGACTGAACGCTGGCTCAGAGTCCAGTCAGTTTATTTGACCAAGGTGAAATCGTTTGGTGCGACCGGACGCTGAGAGGTGAAGTAACCGGACGCAGAGGGCCAGCGTTCGGTCGACTCTAGTAAGGTTCTAGAGATGGAAAATCACGACCGAACACGTCCAGTCACACTGTAAACACTGTAAGGTTCTAGAGAGTGCCAAGAAGAGCAAGGTCCTAGTGAGGTGATTGAGATTTGAGAATCCCAAAGAGAGCCCTCATTAGTGAGATCAAGAGTAGCAAAGTGTGCATCCACCCTTCACTTTAGGTTTGTCGTGGTCAAGTGAGAGTCCGTGCTTGTTACTCTTGGTGATCGCCATCACCTAGACGGCTTGGTGGTGATTGGGAGCTTGGTAATCATCCGGAGAGCTTGTGGACGACCCAACTCAAGTTGTGAGCGGTTATGGGTGATTCACCGCGACGAAGTGTCGAAGAATCAACCCGTAGAGAGCACTTGATCCTTGCGCGGATCAAGGGGGAGCTACACCCTTGCGCGGGTGCTCCAATGAGGACTAGTGGGGAGTGGCGACTCTCCGATACCTCAGCAAAACATCGCCGCGTTCCTCCTTCTCTCTTTACTTTGAGCATTTACTTTGAGCAATTCAATTCTTGTCATTTACATTCTTAGAATTGCCATGCTAGAGTAGGATTGGAACATAGGTTGCAAGTCTTTTGTGCGATAGTACAACTAGAAACACTTTCTAGGCACAAGGGGTTAATTGGGCTAACCATAGGATTTAATTATTGTAAAGAAATTTAGAATTAGCCCAATTCACCCCCCTCTTGGGCATCTTGATCCTTTCAATTGGTATGAGAGCCTCGTGCCCACGTATTTAGGCTTAACCGCCTAGTGAAAGATGTCTCACGGGGATGGACCTCCTTCTATCTTTGAGGGGGACGATTTTCCTTATTGGAAAATTCATATGGAGGCGTACTTAGAGGCTCTAGATGTTGGAATACTTAAAGCCGCTTCACAAGGCTTCCCAAAACCTAAGGATGCTACACATTTACAAGGCGATGAGTTGAATTACGAAAAATGGAATGCAAACGCTAGAAACACCATATTTAGAGGCCTTTGTAAAGATGTGTTCAACCGGGTGAGGAACCACAAAGACGCCCATGCACTGTGGTCGGACGTTTGTGCGCTCCATGCGGGAACAAAGAGTGAGCGTGAGGAACGCTATCATCTTGTCATGAAAAAGCTCAACTCTTTTGAAATGCTTTCTAAAGAATGTGCTAATGAAATGTATTCACATTTGAATGTTCTTGTAGAGGAAGTCAATGGGCTTGGACTTACTCAAATGCAACCATCCGATGTTGTAAGAAAGATATTGAGTGTCCTCCATATTGACAAATATGGGCATATTATGACCGTGCTACATCAAGGTAATCTTTCCAACGCTACACCGACACAAATCTTGGGAAAGATCAATGCTGATGAGTACATGCACATCACACCTCAAGATGGCTCATCCTCTACAAAGAAGAAAGAAAAAGATTTAGCATTCAACGCTAGCCAAGAAAAGGGCAAAGCAAGGCTTGAGTATGAGAGCTCAAGTGATGATAAAGATGATGATGCAAGCCTTGCTCTCATGGTGAAAAGAACCGCCAAGATGCTAAAGAAGCTCAACAAGAGTGGCATCAAGTTTGATGGCAAGAAGAAGAAGTTCTTCACAAGCTCTAGAAGGAAGCCAATCTCTGAAATGGATTGCTACAATTGTGGGGAACTTGGTCATCTAGCATACCAATGCACAAAGCCCAAGAAAGATAAGTTCAAGAACAAGAACAAGGGCAAGAAAGATGACTCAAGTGATGAAGATGAGAAGAAGAAAGAAAAGCCATACAAGAAGAGAGATGGCAAGAAGAAGGACTTCCACAAGAAGAAGAGTGGAAAGGCTTACATCGTCGGTGATTGGCTCACGGACATTGATTCATCTAGTGGCTCATCCGATGATGATAGTGACAATGAGAAGGTGGCCGCTATTGTTATTGACTCCTCATCATCTTCGCCGCCACCACCGCCATCATCCTCTACACACCTATGCCTTATGGCCAAAGGTGAACGAAAGGTATCACATGATGATGATAGTAGTGGTGATGATCATGCTCATAATGATGATAGTGATAGTGATAGCGATGATGATGAATATGAATCACCTTCTTATGACGATCTTGCTAAATTGCTAAAGAAATACACTAAGATCATTATTAAGACTAGAGCTAAAAATGAAAAGCTTGAGATTAAGAATGATTCTCTCTTAGCTAAATGTGATATAGCCAAAAAGTCTAGTGTTGAGCTTAGAGAAGCAAATGAAGCTATGTCATCCAAACTCAAGGAGTTCAAATCTTTTAAGAAAGAGCTTAAAGATAAACATGATAAACTTGAGTGGGTGCACAAAGAGCTCGTCACTAGCCACAACAAGCTAAAAGAAGAATATACTACTCTTTAGATTAATCATAATAGCCTTGTCATTGCTCAAGAATTTTTACCCAATGAGCCACATGATGCTACTAACCATGTTGTTAAGATTGATATGGCTACATCATGTGATGATTTAATTGATGAGAGCATTGAGCAAGGATCTAGTGGCAAAGGCAAGCAAGTGGTTGAGTGCAATGACTATGATGAGTATGTCAAGCTCAAGCATGACAATGAAAAGCTCAAGAAAGAGTTTGAAGAGTTCAAAATCCACAACATCATTGTGCTAGAAACTCTTGATCATGATGGTGACTTGATTTTTGAGAATGAGAAGCTAAAAGAAGAAAACAAGAAACTCAAAGAAGAGAGAAACAATGTTGCACTCAAGGAAGATAAAAGTAGTGATGCACTCAAGGAAGAGAACAAGAAGCTCAAGTTAGAAAAAGAGCATCTTAAGATTGGTTTGAGCAAGTTCACAAGAGGCAAACATCTTCAAAGTGAGCTCCTAATGAACACCATCATGAAGATAGATAGAAGTGGCATTGGATATGTGGCAAATATAGAGAAGAAGAAGGCTCAAGTTCAACAACAACAATCAAAGCCAAAGCCAAAGTCAAAGAGATGTTTTGAGTGTGGACAAGAAGGCCATTTTGCTCATGAGTGCCAAACTCCACCACCACAACCCTTGCCCAAACATGCTAGACCCTTTGCCTTCAATGCTCATTACATGCTTAGAAAGGGTTCTAGTGGAAAGATGAAAGTCATGTTCTTAGGACCTCCCAACAAGAATAGGCCTAAGAAGATTTGGGTTGCAAAGTCACTTGTTGAAAAGGTGAAGGGCCCTCAACAAGTTTGGGTTCCTAAAGCTTGATCTCTTGTGTGTAGGTGAACTACAAGACCGGTGAAAGTCATTGGGTGATTGATAGTGGTTACACACAACATATGACCGGTGACCCTCGTATGTTCACCTCACTAGATGAAGAAGTAGATGGACAAGAAAGAATCACATTTGGGGATAATTCAAAGGGCAAGGTCAAAGGATTGGGCAAAGTGGCAATATCAAATGATCATTCTATCTCAAATGTGCTATATGTTGCTTCATTGAGCTTCAACTTGCTATCCGTTGGACAATTGTATGATCTTGGCTTTCAATGTTTGTTTATCGAGAAGGAAGTTGTTGTATCTAAGAAGGATGATGATCAAGTGATATTCAAAGGATTTAGATACAACAACCTATATCTAGTGGACTTCACCTCCGAAGATGCAAACTTGAAGACTTGCCTATTTACCAAAACAACTCTTGGGTGGCTATGGCATAGAAGACTGGCTCATGTTGGGATGAGCTCACTCAAGAAGCTAATGAAGAATGATTTGGTGAGAGGGTTGAAGGATGTAAAGTTTGAGAAGGACAAGCTTTGTAGTGCATGTCAAGCCGGCAAGCAAGTTGCAAATACTCATTCAACCAAAGCTTTCATGTCAATCACAGGAGTGTTAGAACTCCTTCACATGGATTTATTTAGACCAACAATATACAAGAGTTTGGGAGGAAATCTTTATTGTCTTGTGATTGTTGATGACTATTCAAGGGATACATGGGTATTCTTCCTTCATGACAAATTCGAAGCTGCATCTTGCTTCAAGAAGTTTGCGAAGAGAGCCCAAAATAAATTTGAAGTGAAGCTCAAGAAGATAAGAAGTGACAATAGCAAAGAATTTAACAACACAAACATAGAAGCCTATTGTGATGAAGTTGGAATCAAACATGAAGTCTCCGCAACATATACTGCTCAACAAAATGGTGTAGTTGAGAGGAAGAACCGGACATTGATCACTCTTGCAAGAACAATGCTTGATGAGTACAACACCCCCGAAGCTCTATGGGCGGAAGCTATTAACACCGCATGCGATGCATCGAACCGTCTATTCCTTCAAAAGTTCCTTAGCAAGACACCTTATGAGTTGCTCAATGGGAAGAAGCCAGACGTCTCTTTCTTTAGGGTGTTTGGTTACAAATGCTATATCTACAAAAAGCGGCAACACCTAGGGAAGTTTCAAAGACGTTGTGATATTAGTTTTCTTGTTGGTTACTCATCAAAGTCCAAAGCATATAGAGTATTTAATCATGCCACCAGCTTGGTTGAAGAAACATATGATGTGGAATTTGATGAATCTAATGGCTCCGAAGGAGCACATGAGAATCTTGATGATGTAGGTGATGAACCATTGAGGGAGGCTATGAAGAACATTCCGGTTGGAGACATCAAGCCTAAAGATGATGTAAAAGTCATTGATCCACCTTCTTCATCAAGTGTGCCACAAGATGGTGAAAAAGATGGGAGAGTAGAAAATGAAGACACTCATGTCTTCCATGATCAAATGTGGTACAAGCACAAGATGTTGATTCTCCACAACCTCCCCCTCAAGTGGTCAATAGAAGAAATACACCTCTACTACAAGATCATCTACAAGATCTCATCATAGGGAGTCCATCAAAGGGTGTAATGACTCAGTCACAAAAACTTACTTCATTTATTGCTCATCACTCTTTTGTCTCTTGCTTTGAGCCTACTAAGGTAGAAGAAGCTCTTCAAGATCCGGATTGGATAAATGCCATGCATAAAGAGTTGAACAACTTCACCCGAAATAAAGTGTGGACTCTTGAAGAGCGGCCAAAAGGTGCAAGAGTCATTGGAACAAAGTGGGTGTTCCGCAACAAGCAAGATGATTAAGGTGTTGTTGTGAGGAACAAGGCAAGACTAGTTACAAAGGGTTTCTCTCAAGTTGAAGGATTGGATTTTGGAGAGACCTTTGCACCGGTTGCAAGACTAGAAGCCATTCGTATCCTCCTTGCATATGCATCACATTATGAAATGAAATTATATCCAATGGATGTGAAAAGTGCATTTTTAAATGACTTTATAAATGAACTAGTCTATGTTAATGAACCTTCTAGGTTTGAAGACCCTAGATATCCTAATCATGTTTATAGGTTGTCCAAGGCGATATATGGGCTTAAGTAAGCCCCAAGAGCTTGGTATGAGCGCCTCTGGGACTTCCTCTTTGAGAAGGGCTTCACCATTGGGAAGGTCGACACCACACTATTCACCAAGAAGCTTGATGGGCATATCTTCATTTGTCAAGTGTATGTTGATGATATCATCTTTGGATCATTAAATGAAGATTCTTGCAAAGAGTTTGGTGAATTGATGTAGAAGGAGTTCGAGATGTCAATGATTGGAGAGCTTACATTCTTTCTTGGTTTTCAACTCAAGCAAATGAGAGAAGGGATTTTTATCTCTCAAGAGAAATATACAAATGATCTTCTCAAAAGATTCAAGATGGATGAATGTAAGCCAATAAAGACACCAATGCCAACTAATGGACATCTCGATCTAGATGAGGGAGGTAACAAGGTTGATCAAACTCTCTACCGCTCTATGATTGGTAGCTTGTTATATTTAACCGCATCTAGGCCCGACATCATGTTTAGTGTGTGTATGTGTGCTAAATTTCAAGCTAATCCTAAGGAAACTCATTTGATTGCCGATAAAAGAATCCTTAGGTATCTTAAGCAAATACCAAGCATTGGCTTTTGGTATCCCAAAGCAGCTAGATTTGAATTAATTGGCTAATCCGATTCGCATTATACCGGATGCAAAGTTGATAGAAAAAGCACATCCAGAGGGTACCATTTGCTTAGTAGATCACTTGTGTCTTGGTCCTCCAAGAAACAAAATAGTGTGGCTTTGTCCACCGCCGAAGCGGAATACATTGCCGTGGGTGCTTGTTGTGCACAAATACTTTATTTGAAACAAACTTTACTAGACTATGGTGTAGTTCTAGAAAAAGTACCTCTTTTGTGCGACAATGAAAGTGCGGTAAAACTTGCAAATAATCCAGTTCAACACTCTCACACCAAGCACATAGATATCCGCCATCACTTTCTTAGAGATCAAGTTGCTAAAAATGATATATCATTAGAAGGTGTAAGAACCGAGGATCAATTGGCGGATATCTTTACTAAACCGCTAGATGAGGCAACATTTTGTAGATTACGGAATGAGCTCAATGTTCTTAATTTTAGCAACTTTACTAAAAGATGAGCTTGTGTTGTCCCTTGCATTGCATTGTAATATACAATATGTTTAATGTTTGGTAATGCATATAGGGCTTGTCTAACATGGTTAAGATAACCGCCAAAAAGTGAGTGAAGAAGCTTAACTTTGGATCAAACTTGACAAGCAACTAGTTTTACTTTCAAGTATTGCATATGCATGAATGTTGTTTTGCCGTTTATCTTAAAACGCCCTTTCATTGCCTATTTTCTTAAAAAGAATTATAGCCTAAGGAAAAATATTTTAAAAAAACATGAGGGTTTGAGAGAGGTCACTCACATCAGTCCTATTTGGTGTTTATTTGGTTCTTATTTGGGTTGGGACTTGATTGGGAACAGGCAGCACGAAGGACATTGAAGATTTGCTGGAAAAGGAGTGACCGGACGCGGCACCGAACTCTGAAGTCCAGCGTCCGATCAGTTCACAGGAGGTGAACTTGTTACGAAGGAGTGACCGAACGCTGAAACAGTGTTCTCCCAGCGTCCGGTCAGAAGGCAATCCAGCATCCGGTCAGAAGAAGGTGACGTCGACAGGATCGACCGGACTCTGGCTGTGTCCGGTCAGTTGGGATCGGACGCATCCGGTCACAATTCTACGGGGTTTGGACCTTACTGGAATCGACCGGACGTTGGGTGGCAGCGTCCAGTCGCTGCCACCGGAGCGTCCGGTTAGTAGAAAACATGCAGGACCCAGTTTCTTTCTCTGTTTCCTTTTTCTACTCCGCGGGGGACCCCCAAATAAGCCGCGCGCCATTGACCTAACCGTATCCTGCCTCCTCGCTGCGCTGACATTGCCGCAAGCCCTAGCCCCCGTCATTCGTGCCCACGACTTCACGCCACCGCAGCACCGCTTCCCTCGCCTGCACGACCACGTCGTGCCTCAGCACTGCCGTCCGCGAGCCACCGCGCCTCAGCCTGCGCTGCGCTCCCTGCACCGCCGCGCCCGTGCTCCTCGCACCACCACGCTCTGCCTAGCGCCACCGCCGTGCCCTGCCTGCGCATGCCGCTGGAACCACCATAGCAGCGCCTGCACGCCGCTGGGCTCCCACCGCAGCAGAACCACCGCCAAGCTCCATCGCCGCCGCACTACTCGTGCATTTGCCCTAGCCGCCGAGCACGTGCCCTTCATCTTCTCGGTCGCCAATTTTTGTCGAGACGCGAACCCTAACCCGAGCCGATTCGGTGGTTCCCCGCTTGTCGCTTCTCTTCTTCTCGGATCGCTGGTTCGTCAGGTAGCAAGCCTTCGATTCAATTTCATACCTATTGCTTGTTGTCTTAGGTTTCGCATCTCTAGATATATTGTATTTATTTGTATATCTTATCTATTCTATCGTGCAGCAAGTCGGTGCCGTTGTGGTCCTATTTGTAGTTGTCAGTCAACTCGGGGCCAAGCTCACGAGTATGGATCAAGGCCAAGCCTCAAAAGTGACAGTCGGCAGTTGTTCTTTGTCAGAGGCAGCAGTTCTTGTTAGATGGCTCGTGTGAAGAACACCGGAGGTGGTCCGGGTGATGAGGATCCAAGGCGTCCGCTTCGCTTGCCTACAGATCCAAAAGGCAAGGCAACGAAGAAGATTGCATCAAAGAAGTGGAAGTACCTAGATGCAGAGACAGCTAGAGCAGCCGCAGTTGTAGAGGCCACAGAGCGTGCTGAGAGAGGAGGTGCTCGCAGTGGTGTTGTTATTGCAGATTAGCTTTCACCAGAAGCGAGGGCTAGACTTGAGCGTGTTGAGCGTCTTCATGGTGGTCCACCTAGGACTCTCATGATTGGAGGACGACATGTTGTTATTGATGAGCCTCAGCCTCAGGGGGAATCATAGTAGGAGCCACAGTAGCAGGCAGACCAGGCTCAGGAGGGAGAGTAGGCAGAGGAGATAGAGCAGGCACCTCAGCCACAGCTTCGCCGCTCTGGTCGTACTCGTGCTCCAGTCACACCGAGGGTAGATACACAGCGGAGGGGTTCTTGTCCACTGCCCAGACCACAGGGTCCGCCTCCAGTGACACACTTGGACTTGAGGGCCGCCACGGCAAAGCAGGTGCAGCAGCTCAGGTTTGTGGACTTTGAGCAGTGGTTCCCGCCGAGGAGAGATGATAGAGCTTCGGAGGGCTTCTACACACCACTGCAGGAGGACTTCTATAATGCATATCTTAACAGTGGTGCTGTATTCAGATCTCAGAGGGTATGCCACATTGATTCTATAGTTGCAGCTGCTGGAGAGCACATTCGCCAGTATCTATCCTACCTGCTAGGGCTGACAGATATACTTGGACTGTTAGGCTTATATGTTCCATCTTGGGTCCATCAGTTCTATGCTACTCTCTGGATTGACCCGCAGCACAACTTTATTCACTTTGGATTCAGAGGTAGAGATTACAGGCTGACGAGCACTAGGGTTAGGGAGATTCTCAGGCTTCAAAAGCAGCCTGTTAGGCTACATAGGTTTGCTATGGACAGACAGCGCCTCCCAGACACCCTCATGGCGATAATGTGCCCTCTACAGACTTGGTTCGCCACTGTTTCACAAAGCCTTTTGGCGAAGGGTCGAGAAGGAACCCTAGTGATCTCACTCCCACTGCTCGCGTGCTTGAGGCTAATATGAGGAGGACACTGCTTCCGAGGATGGGATATAGAGAGGGCTTGACTCGTATACAGTTATGGCTTCTCAACTCCCTAATGCAGCAGACCGTATTTGACATTTGGGATCTCCTTCTTTCAGAGATGGAGGATACTATTGCTGAGGGGTTCAGAGGTCACCGACAGTTGCCCTATGCCCACTGGATCACATTTCTTATTCACAGGACAGTTACAGTGAGGTCGCCAGAGATGCTAGCTGAGTACAGTGGTGCCACCACAGAGTTCCCTGCTTATAACCTGACTCAGATGATCTGTCATAGTACACCCACAGCACCTAGCCAGCCACGCCATCATCCTGAGGTACCAGAGACTGTAGCCCAACATATGATATTATCAGGGGTATTGTAGCTACAGAGGAGGAGCAGCTTGCTCAGCAGGAGGGGGTGGTTGAGAGCGATCCCAGTGATAGCTCAGATGAGGACTACAGGGACATTCCTCAGATGCCTGCATGTCGACATGATCATGAGGCTGGCAGCTCCAGTTTAGCTCCACCTACACCGCAGACAAACCCTGCTTTACTTGCCATACTTAAGCGGATGAGACAGGATCAGGCTCGTCAGACACAGGAGACCGCTGCTACATTTGCACAGTTCTAGACTCGGCAGGATGAGTTCCAGCACCAACAGCAGGCGATCCAGCAGCAGCAGCTTGCTATACATCAGCATACACAAGCTCTACAGTAGCAGCAGCAGGCCATGCATCAGTAGCAGCTTCTCATGTAGCAGCAGCTACTCGGGTTTATGCAGCATGTTGTGACAGCTATTGGGGCTCCACCGCCACAGCCTTCGCCCCAGCTTGGTTAGACTGCCACTACTTCTATGACTCCAGCGTTACAGCCTAGTGGGCTTTAGAGTCAGGGACAGCCACCAGCATAGTTTGCTTCACCTACAGAGTAGGTGTCCTAGTATTTTGCTACGTCAGTGCTAGCCCCGCAGTTCACACCGTTTCATACGGGCTTCACACCGACTGAGACATCCTCACTGCTTGTGCCAGATACCACAGTATCTAGGAGTCTTGGTGCTTCATTCAGTGAGTTGATAGGGCAGCCTACTCCTCCATACTTACATGTCCCAGGTCCTTCCATAGTTGCACCTATTACCGGGACTACAGAGACGCTCCCTTCCTCGGTGGCATCATCAGAGCCAGCTGATACAGTTATACCAGCACAGCCTACAGCCGCACCAGTTGTTGATCCGACCCAGACTGCTACAGCATCGCTTCCAGCTACAGAGGGTCAGACAGCTCAGAGCTTTGGATCAGATGATGATGGCACCTAGTTCCAGCTCGCTCCACGTACCTCAGCGCCCGGCTCGTCCGCTACAGCTCCACCAACCGACCCTTAGGTTTTGGTGTTTGACGTCAAAGGGGGAGAGGGTTCGAGTATGTTAGCCTTAGGGGGAGCGACGTATCTAGGGGGAGCTTAGTTATTATATTAGATTATATATTACATTTGGAGTTTTTATGTGTGATACACTATTATGCATTCGTCATGTGTTTACTTCTTATACATTAAACTATATCTATGTGATAGTGATATCTACGTGATCGTGATATATGACATGAGTGCTCTCTACTTCGAATTATTTATATGTCATATCACTTATGTTACGCTCATTTGTTTTTGCTTCCGCGCTTTACTCCGATGCAAATGAGCTTCATTACTTGTACTCATGCTTAATTCATATCTTTTGAGTACATCATGATGGCTTGGGTCATATAAGCTTGCCTAACTTTTTTGTTCTTATTGATAAAGGCTTATATGATCCAAGCATGTTAAAAACCTCATCTCTTTCACATACTCGAGGTGGTATTGTCATCAATCACCAAAAAGGAGGAGATTGAAAGCATCTAGGCCCCTAGTTGGGTTTTGGTGATTAATGACAATACGTGATTACTGTGACTAACATGTGTTTTGCAGAGGCAATTGAGTTAGGTCACGGTAATGGAGATCGATTGGGCAATCATGGTGGTCATGCCCCTACGATGGAAATCGTTTCGGTTTTTAAAGAATGGACGATAAGGTTAAGGATGGACTAGTTCTAAGTGTCGTTTGGGGTTGAAGAGACACTTAGAGTAGTTTAGGACTTTATTTTTCCTTTGGCCATACTATTAAGGGGGGTATGGACAGGTAGCTTGACCTAGGTGAGTCTAGTGAGTTAGGTGTGGTGCACACTTGTTAAAACTAGCACTAGGTAGCTCCTAAATATGCCTTAGATCCAATGGAGCAAACTTCATTCACATATGATCGAGAGTTGGAAGTGAATGGAGGGTCAAATACTGACCGGACGCTGGTTCTGGGTTGACCGGACGCTGGCTCAGAGTCTGGTCAGTTTATTTGACCAAGGTGAAATCGTCTGGTGCGACCGGACGCTAAGAGGTGAAGTAACCAGACGCTGAGGGCCAGCATCCGGTCGACTCCAGTAAGGTTCTAGAGAGGGAAAATCACGACCGGACGCGTCCGGTCAGTGCTGACCGGACGCTGCCCAGCGTCCGGTCACACTGTAAACACTGGAGTTCGGGGTGTACTGACCGGAGCGTCCGGTCAACATGATCGGAGCATCCGGTCACCCCGTAGAGGCACATAACGGTTCATTTTTCAGTCCTTGTTATAAATATCATCTCCACTCGTGTGTGGGGGTACTTTTGCTCATTCCAACAGCTGAGAAACACCTTAGACAGTGCCAAGAAGAGCAATGTCCTAGTAAGGTGATTGAGATTTGAGAATCCTAAAGAGAGCCCTCATTAGTGAGATCAAGAGTAGCAAGTGTGCATCCATCCTTCTCTTTAGGTTTGTTGTGGTCCAGTGAGAGTCCGTGCTTGTTACTCTTGGTGATCGCCATCACCTAGACGGCTTGGTGGTGATTGGGAGCTTGGTAATCATCCGGAGAGCTTGTGGATGACCCAACTCAAGTTGTGAGCGGTTGTGGCTGATTCACCGTGATGGAGTATCGAAGAATCAACCTATAGAGAGCACTTGATCCTTGCGCGGATCAAGGGGGAGCTACACCCTTGCGCGGGTGCTCCAATGAGGACTAGTGGGGAGTGGCGACTCTTCGATACCTCGGCAAAACATCGTCGTGTTCCTCCTTCTCTCTTTACTTTGAGCATTTACTTTGAGTAATTCAATTCTTGTCATTTACATTCTTAGAATTGCCATGCTAGAGTAGGATTGGAACATAGGTTGCAAGTCTTTTGTGCGGTAGTACAACTAGAAACACTTTCTAGGCACAAGGGATTAATTAGGCTAACCGTATGATTTAATTATTGCAAAAAAATTTAGAATTAGCCTAATTCACCCCCCTCTTGGGCATCTTGATCCTTTCAGACTTAACGAAAAGTGCTCATCTTAACGTCAAATTTGATTTTTGAGCTCCCAAAACACTAGTTAACAACATCTATTTTTCCAAAAGTTAAAGTTGCATTTTCATCTACTAAACTTGTACTTTAATTTTTATTTAAGTACTAAATACAAGTTAAGTTTGATCCTTGTTCCTAAAAATTGTTTTTCGCCTCACGTGCGTTATACATTTTTTTAACCCAGAAACTTGTTAAGTTAATCATTCTCGGTCCTAAATTTCGGTGCTAAGCAAACTCGTAACATCAGGGGTGTTACATTTTTAAAGCATCATCTTAATGCTGGACATGTGCAACTTCTAAATAGCCAGGAGGGTACAACTGAACAATTGATGTAACTAAATCCATATAATTTGTCAAGTCTGAATCAAGAACCTTTTCAAAGTTAAAACATTGACATCTTTTCTTGCTTTTTTTTGTTACCAAGCAACTTAATATTGAGATAGAAAGTTGAATTTGGATCCAACCTATTCATGAACAAGGAACTAGTTTCAGATACGCTGCTGTCATATATTTTCCTGCTATACTAATCTTACTGAACTGGGGCACAAGCATGGGGAACTCACCGATCATCCGAGTCAATGCGTGCTCCATGCTGTGTTTCCGGCTCCATCGGTACCGCGCCCTCGACCTGGAGGGGCCACGCCTCGGCCTCAGCTTTTGCCTCGTCCCCGGCCATCAGGAGCAGGGCGTCGTGCCCCACCCTGGCTGCTTGCCACGGGCCTGGCCGCGCCCCATGTAGGAGGCGGCACCGCTGGCCGTGGCCCTTTGCCCCTTGCTGTGCCGCCGGCCGCGGGCCTAGCCGCGCACCTGCAGGAGGCGACGCCGCCGGCCTCACCCCTTGGCCCTTGCTGCGCCGCCGGCCATGCCTGGCTGCTGGCCGCGGGGTTGGTCGTGCCCCTGCAGGAGGCGACGCCGCCGGCCTTGCGCCCCTTGCCGCCTAGCGCCGCCGGCCAGGCACCTTGAATCCGCGCAGCCGGCCTGGCCCCCTGTTGCGTCCGCCGCGCACTTGAATCCTCGATCTAGGGTTCCGCTCAGGGACTGAGAGGAGGCTACGGGTTCCGCTCGGGGGCGAGTCGTTCTTTTTTTTACGAGCCCGGTCGTTCACAACATAGAAGGAAGAGGAGGCTAGGAATATTTCTGTCTACTCAAACACAATATGACAAAAGGGACCACTTTTTAACTGAGAAAACTAACCAAACGGACGGTAGTGCCATATAGGGCAATGAAATTCGAGCACAGGGCTATACAAGGAATTTCGAAGTTTTTAGGGCCATACAAGGAATAACTGAGTTTCACATGGCCATAGAAATAATTTTCTCCCGTGTTTTGTTTGTTATGATCTGCAGCCTACACATAAAGGGGAAAATAATGCCTCGGAAGGTAAGTGGAGTGGAGGGATAAGAGCACATATAAATGTAGGAGTAGGCAAAATATCGGAGCAGCGAATGACGATCAGTAACAGTGCTGGGAATCAGGGTCACGACGACTACTACTGACGAACCCCACACGCGCCTGTCCTAAGTGAGGTTGTGTTAGCTCGTGAAATTTGGGAATTTGACAACTGTAGCACTTTCGTTTTTATTTGGCAATTAGTGTTCAATTATGGATTAATTAGGCTCAAAACGTTCGTCTCGTAATTTCCAACCAAACTGTATAATTAGTTTTTTTCGTCTACATTTAATGTTTCATGCACGTATCGCAAGATTCGATGTGATGGCTAATGTAACACTTTTTGGAAATCTTTTTAGAACTAAACACAGCCTGAATTGACATTATCTAGGCTACTATATACGTACAGCCGTACAGGGATCTCAGTCACATCATTGTGTGCGTGGGTGGTGGGTAGTTGCAAGATCATCAGGGAGTTTCGCATGGATTTCACGGCTGCATCTGCATGCTCTCCGTGTTCCCATAATCCGCGTTTGGTGGAGCACGACACACCCAACCAACCATTCATGATATACTATGCTACTACTAGTATATATCTCACCAAGCAGTGGCTGTTTTCATATAATCATCATCCTTATCTCATATATATACACGGAATTTACAATTCCTAGAGACATCAGTATTTTTTTCGAGAACGTGCTTAGCACATGTTTCATTAAGAAAAAGTTAAGAGACATACGCGTCCTATATCACATCACAGTGCGATGCCATTAGTGATGAGGTTAGACATCAGCAGTTTAGTCACCAGTGTCTCTGGATCGAGTCAATTCTGCGTCTTCCCGGCCGGCCCGTTGAATTAGATCGATCGATCGACTCTACTAGTAGTCTAGTATGACACAGTACACGTACGCTGGCGGCTTGTCCTTGTATAGCTAGCCGCACAAGAGAATGTTGCAGCTATTCGAAGCGTGCGTCGATCCCTCGAGCTCTGCTGCCCCCGTACGGCCGTACGTGCGCGGAAACCCCGGGCATGTCGGCCGAAAGAGAGCCACACACGGTGGTGGCAGCGGCGCTTGTGGCCACGGCAGCCGCTGCGTCACCCGGCTCCGTGCGCCGGGCCCCCGGTCGACCCCTCCTGACATGACCGCGGTCGCACTTGACTAGTCGATCCGCTCCGCACGGTGGAGCCGTCGAGGTGGCGCGCATGCATGCGCTGCACGGACGCCCGCCGGTCCGCGGAAAAAAATTCGGTGAAAACTGTGTCGACCATATCTCTCTATATAATAGTTGTCACGTGTCCGATCAACGCGATTCCACCGCGTATGGGCGAGGCCGGCCGTGCAGTGTGCGTAGATCAACCGCAGACCTAGCTAAGCTAGCTCAGGCTAGCTACTAGTAGGTTATACTTGACTACAGCGCACAGACAAAGACCGTGCACTCGTGCAGTGTGCGTGCTTATGGTATGTACGGACACACATGCTGTACTCCATGTAGTACTTTCTCCTGTAGCACCGTTCCGTCTGCTGGTGGTCATGGACGACGACGAACCACTCACCCTCAAGTGAGTAGTGCAAGGTGCGAATCAGCAGTGGCGTGGGTGTGGAGAAAAGGTAGGCAGACTCTCTTCCCTCTTACCCCGCCGAACCCTAGCGCCTTGGCCCCGCCGCCGCCGCCGCCGGCGGCGCTGGCCACGGCAGCGCCGGCCACCACCCAGGCGCCGGCAACCCCCACAACCCCCACCACCTCCTCCCCCGCCTCTCTCTCCCCCTCCCCTTCCCATCCCCTGCCCTGCACTGTTGGCGTCGCGGTGCCGTTCTTGACCACGCCGCCGTCGCCGCGCCCGCAGGGCCCTACCGCTGCCGCCCCCGGCATCCAGCCCGTCGGATCTGACGGCCCGCTGTGGCAGGCTCCGGATCTCGGGCCTCATCAACTGGTGGCGCTGCGAACCCCGCCCCTACCATCACCGACGCACGCGGCTTCCACCGGCGCCGGGGCGGCTCACGCTGGCAGCTCGGCCGCTCCACCGCCGCCTCCTCCCGAGGAACCCATGCCAATGCCGCCGGGGGATGAGGACGCCGCCACGGACGCCACCACGGCCGCACCGCTGACGGCCGAGGGGGCCAGCTCTGGCGCTTCATCCCCTCCGCCGCTGGGGCTAGATGCCAGCAACGCCGTGGCCACGCCCAGGCCCTGGGGTACCGTTACGGCGTCGCTGGACGCCTCAAGCTCCTCCCTCTCGCCGGCCGCGGCACCGTTCTTCCCCAGATGCTCCTCGGGATGCCGTTCGAAGAGCCGGCGGTGGGCGGATGACAATGACGAGGAGACCGATGACGACCACCCCGCGGCATACCTGGAGGCCGCTCGTCGCCCGGTGAAGCCGGCCTCAGCGTCCCCCGTGCGCCCCCAGACTCGTTCAGCCGTAGCTTTGGGGCACCGTGGAGCGGGGCCTTTGCACGGCCGTGCTGGTGATGAACGGGGCCGACAGGGACATGGCCGTAGGCGGAGGAAGCACAGCCGGCCACACCCACAGCTGGTGAATGGCTTGCCTGTGCGGCCAGTGGATGGCCGTGTCCCTGCCCGCCAACGCCTCGGCCACCGTGGATGGGTCTCCGCCCCCAACATCGATGGGTGGCGTGAGATCCTCCCTCGGCAGGTCACAGGATCTGCTACTGCCTCGACGGAGCCTCGCCCCAGCCAAAAGCAACTATCGCAGGTCAAGAAGATCCCGGCAGAGCTTCACGACAGATGCTTCAACTGCCTCTCCTGCTCGCACCGAGTAGCGACTTGTCGGTTGCCACAACATTGTAAGGTCGTGATGGCAGACTAGAGGGGGGTGAATAGTCCTTTCTAAAATTAATCGCGTCGGCTAACCGAAACAAGTGCGGAATTAAAACTATCGGTCTAGCCAAGACTGCACCCCTCTATCTATGTTCTCTAGCACCTTCCAAAGATACTAATTAAACAAGAAAGGTGCCGAGCTAGCTAGAGCTCACCTAACCAATTCTAGAAGCAATGTCACATAAACCTATGCCACTAGTACTTCAAGCAACAAGGGAGCTCCTACACATGCTAGTAAGCAAAAGCACAAAGCCACCTAATGCTCACTAACAATGCTCAATAACAAGGCAACCAATGCCAAATTAGAGAGCGCAAATACTTAGTTACACAAACTAAGCAATGTGACTAATAATGTTACACAAACCAAATTAGCCATGCAAGGGAGCTACTTCTATGCTACACAAGCAAGAAGGTAACTAGTGAGCTACACAAGCTAACTAATTACAAGAGCAACTACACAAGCACAATGTATATAAAAGTAATCACAAGCTTGTGTAAAGGGATTGTAAGCCAACGGGAAGAACAAGGTTGACACGGTGATTTTCTCCCGAGGTTCACGTGCTTGCCAACACGCTACGTCCCCGTTGTGTCGACCGCTCACTTAGTGGTTCAGCGGCTAATTGGCATCATCCGCCAAGCCCGCACGTCGGGCACCGCAAGAACCTACCCCGAAAGTGAGGGTAGCTCAATGACACGCTCAACTAGAGTTGCTCTTCACGGCTCCCGTGGGGCGAGCACAATTGAAAGGTCCTTGTGTGGTTTTGGTAATTGAGTGACAACCTAGGTGGGCTAATTGTGTTTATGTGAGATACACAGGTGATTAGTCCACAGGTACATGTGTGTGAGCAACATATGCCATGAAGGTGAAAATGGCTTGGAGATGTTGCAAAGCTCACACATGTGATGATGAAGGAGCTCATCGCAAATGAGACATGACATTGAGTCATGTGATCAAGGTGGAGAAGATCAAGACAAGACTCGGCTTGATGGACCGGTTGCAAGCGTGAAGGGCAAGTTGGAGGCTTTGGAGCGATGGACCGCGTGGCGGTGAAGCTTAAGCAAGACTTGGCGCCGATGAACGAAGGCAACGGTGAAAAGCAAGTGAGGTCAAGATCGATGAACCAACAAGATCACGTGATGATATGAAGTGGATCATATCATTGTTGATCGTGTTGGTGCATGTGTTGCATCGACATTGGAGGAGATGGAATGGAATGCGCAAGGCAAAGGTATAACCTAGGGCATTTCATTTCACCGGTCATAGGTGTGTAGAGAAGTTGATGACCGGGTTTAGGATAGATGGCCGTACTATCAAGAGGGGCAAACTTGTTTGCATATCGGTCATCTAGTACCACTCGAGTGATCTAACTTTGCATCATCGCTAGGATTGTGTGGCGTGGCAAGTTGAGTGGCTAATCCTTTGGAAAAATGTTTGTCAAATGCTAACACACATACACATGGTGGTGTTGGCACATTTACATGGGAGATGAAGTTGGAGTTGATGTGGATCAACTCGGCGATGAAACGGAGGCGAGAAGGGTTAGAAACTCCACCGGTGCCCTATACAGAAAAGACAGGGTCTCACAGAGTGGACCGGACGCTGGTCACGTGGTGGCAAGAGCGTGCGGGCGTCAGTCTTCGACCGGACGTTGGCGCTGAAAGTGACCGGATGCTGGCAGGGTGCATCTGGTCAGGTTGACGTACGGTGACATAGGCGACGCAGAGAAGGTGGAGAAGGACCGGACGCTGATGCTGCGTCCATTCATGACCGACCGGACGCGTCCGGTCGCAGCTGGTACCTTACTAGAAATGACCGGACGCTGGGGTTGCTGCGTCCGGTCACTTTGAGTAGCTATGTCCGGTCACAACTTGACCGTTGAGATTGGGTGATCAACGTTTGAAGCAGGGGACACGTGGCGTGCATCGCACGACCGGACGCTGGGGTCCAACGTCCGGCCGATCTGACCGGAGCGTCCGGTCGTCCCGACTTTTGCCTAGTGAAGGGGTAACGGCTAGTTTAGCCCGTGGGGCTATAAATAGAAGGGAGTCCCGGCCATGGCTGGTGCAGAGCACCTCGTGGGACTTTGTGTCCATGCTTTAGAGTGCTTGGGAGCCCTCCATCTCACATATACTTGATTGTGATCATCCGATTATGTGAGAGAGCGATTCTAGTGCGATTGCATCGTGAGGTTGCATTGAGTGGCACTAGGTGATCGAGTTGCAAGCCGGTGGTGCTTGTTACTCTTGGAGGTTGCCACCTCCTAGATGGCTTGGTGGTGGTCTCCGTCGAAGCCCACAAGAAGCTTGTGCGGTGCTCCGGAGAAGAGCTTTGTGAGGGGCATTGTGCTCGCCCCGCGGGAGCCATGAAGAGCAACTCTAGTAAAGTGTGTCATTGAGCTACCCTTACTTTCAGGGTAGGTTCTTGCGGTGCCCGACGTGTGGGTTTGGCGGGTGATGCCAATTAGCCGCCGAACCACTAAGTGAGCGGTCGACACAACGGGGACTAGCGTGTTGGCAAGAACGTGAACCTCGGGAGAAAAATCACTGTGTCAACTTTGTTCTTACCGTTGGTTTGTATCCTCATTACACAAGCTTGTAATTACTTTCATATACATTGTGCTTGTGTAGTTGCTCTTGTAATTAGTTTGCTTGTGTAGCTCCCTAGTTGCCTTCTTGC
The DNA here is from genome assembly GCA_904845875.1 of Miscanthus lutarioriparius. Lineage (NCBI taxonomy): Eukaryota > Viridiplantae > Streptophyta > Magnoliopsida > Poales > Poaceae > Miscanthus > Miscanthus lutarioriparius. The sequence goes on along the minus strand of CAJGYO010000011.1, from coordinate 35,712,219 downwards.
TTGTGTAGCATAGAAGTAGCTCCTTTACGTGACTAATTTGGTTTGTGTAACCTTGTTAGTCATATTGCTTAGTTTGTGTAGCTAAGTATTTGCGCTCTCTAATTTGGTATTGGTTGCCTTGTTATTGAGCATTGCTAGTGAACTTATGTGGCTTTGTGCTTTTGCTTACTAGCATGTGTAGGAGCTCCCTTGTTGCTTGAAGTACTAGCGGCATAGGTTTGTGTGACCTTGCTTCTAGAATTGGTTAGGTGAGCTCTAGGTAGCCCGGCACCTTTGTTGCTTAATTAGTATCTTTAGAAGGTGCTAGAGAACATAGATAGAGGGGTGTAGTCTTGGCTAGACCGATAGTTTTAATTCCACACTTGTTTCGGTTAGCTGACGTGATTAATTTTAGAAAGGACTATTCACCCCCCCTCTAGTCCGCCATCTCGACCTTACAACAATGCCCCTCACAAAGCTCTTCTCTGGAGCACCGCACAAGCTTCTTGTGGGCTTCGACGGAGACCACCACCAAGCAGTCTAGGAGGTGGCAACCTCCAAGAGTAACAAGCATCATCGGCTTGCAACTCAATCACCTAGTGCCACTCGATGCAATCTCACGATGCAATCGCACTAGAATCACTCTCTCACACAATCGGATGATCACTATCTAGCATATGTGAGATGGAGGGCTCCCAAGCACTCTCAAGCATGGACACAAAGTCCATCGAGGAGCTCAGCTACGGCCATGGCTGAGACCACCTTCTATTTATAGCCCCACGGACTAAACTAGCCATTACCCCTTCACTGGGCAAAACTCGGGACGACCAGACGCTCCGGTCAGATTGACCGGACGCACCCTACCAGCGTCTGGTTGCTCTACGTTGTCCACATGTTGCTCTGCGTTCAACCGGAGCCGCCTGATCTCAATGGTTAAGTTGCGACCGGACGCTGCACATTGAATGACCGGACGCTGCTGCACCTGAGTCCGGTCGTTTCTAGAGAGCTCCCCGAGCCTCTGTTTTGCGACCGGACGCAGACCAGTGTTCGATCGGTTCTGTGCCCGCGCGCCGAACTCCAGCGCCACTTACGTCACCATATGTCAGCACTGACCGGACGCAGACCCTAAGCGTCCGGTCACTCTTCATTCCAGCATCCGGTCATGAGACCGAGACCACGCGCTCATTGCTGCCACTGACCGGACGCGCCGGTCCTACCGAGGCCAGCGTCCGATCAGTTCTATGAAACCCTATCTTTTCTGTATAGGGCGCCAGTGAAGTTTCAAACCTTTCTCGCCTATGTTCCATCGCCGAGTTGATCCACATCAACTCCAACTTCATCTCCTTTATAAATGTGCCAACACCACCAAGTGTACACCACCATGTGTATGTGTGTTAGCATTTTCACAATCATTTTCCAAAGGATTAGCCACTCAACTTGCCACGCCACTCAATCCAAGCGATGATGTAAAGTTAGATCACTCGAGTGGCACTAGATGACCGATATGCAAACAAGTTTGCCCCTCTTGATAGTACGGCCATCTATCCTAAATATGGTCGTAAACTTCTCTATACACCTATGACCGGTGAAATGAAATGCCCTATGTTATACCTTTACCTTGCGCATTCCATTCCATCTCCTCCAATGTCGATGCAACACATGCACCAACACGACCAACAATGATATGATCCACTTCATATCATGACATGATCATATTGGTTCATCGATCTTGACTTCACTTGCTTTTCACCGTTGCCTTCGTCCATCGGTGCCAAGTCTTGCTTAAGCTTCACCGCCACGCGGTCCATCGCTCCAAAGCCTCCAACTTGCCCTTCACGCTTGAAACCGGTCCACCAAGCCATTTTCATCTTCATGTTATATGTTGCTCATACACATGTACCTGTGGACTAATCACCTATGTATCTCACATAAACATAATTAGCCCACCTAGGTTGTCACTCAATTACCAAAACCACACAAGGACCTTTCAGGCGTTGCCTGCGCTGTCGTGGATTCGGACACCTCGTCAAGGACTGTAGGCGAAGGACTGCTTCGACCTCGACGGCGGTGGGTGCCAACCTACCATGGTACTCTGCTCGTGACGACCCTACGTCCTCCCAACACGCGCCGCGCGGCGATGCGGAGGGCGCCGCACTGGGGGCTGTGGGGGGCGCCGGTGGGAGACGACGACGACATCGGCGACGAAAGACTAAGCCGAAGGAGATCGGCATGGGTGCGCCTGTCGACCACCGCGACAAGGCACCTACTTCTACTGTTGTGCTAAGCTTCCCCGAGCCAGATCCGGTGGCGCTGGCGCTGTGCGTTAGTGCGAGGCCTCCCGCATTGGTCATCTCTTTCGACCCGGTGCTGGAGGAGCTCGCCGCCTCGCTCGTCGTGAGCCGGCCAATGAGTGCAGCAACACCTGAGTGTCTGCCTGCTACGACAGCCGCTCAGGAGGTTGAAGCACTAGTGGCGGACACCTGTTCCCCGATGACGGCTGCTCAGTGGACGACGGACTTGTCCCTGGTGTCGCCAGTGCAGGGGCCACCACAACTCACGCCACCATGAGTGGGAGCACCCGGCGTCATAGAGGGTTGCACCACCCCCAGCGACGCGATGCCCACACCACGCTAAGCTGCCCGATGTCTCGCACGGTTCACTGAGGAGGTGCAGCTCGAGCGAATGCCGCCATTAATCGCCAACCCACCCAGGCAGAAGGTGGCAACCATAAGGCAACCCATGCCAAAATGGAGCAGACAGATTGCCGCTCAGCCGCTGGCGCACATTCCGACCTCCAAGCCGGGCGAGGTGGTCCTCATGCGGAGGATGGGCTTTGCACCGCCGGCAGCCGCAATCTCATCCGCGTCCAAGAGAGCTTACGACGACTTTTTCGCAAGGAACTTGACGTCGAGCGAAGTGGAAGCATTGGACATGCTGTTCACGGCGATCAATGCTACGACTGGTAGAAGACTCTTCTCGGATGACGGAGCAGAGTCGCGCGGCCAGTAGCGGAGACGCCCAGCTCCGTAGGTTACTACGCTGCCCTTAGTTCGGTTGTTTACTTTTATGTAATATTGAAGTTTGAAACAGTCTGCTAGGAAGGTACAGTCATAACTGTAAGATCTCCTAGGACGCTCATTAGAAGCGTGTCGTATGTATGGTTAAACTCTTCTTCTTTTTAATTATAATAATACGTAAATTTTTTACATATTCGAGAAAAAAAATGAAGAGTGCAACGCATGGTGACAGTGACGATGGCCTTTTGGACGCTGCGGGCCTCCTTTGCCTTTAAACTGTGTTACTCCTATACTGTATGTTTATGATTTGCCAACAATCGCCATGCATGCATCAGAAGTGGCCCAGCCAAGAGATCGATCCCAGTGAGCAGTACTCCCTCCGTAAAAAAAAAACTAGCACAGTACTATATTTTATTATCTCATGTTTGACCAATTATAGATAAAAAACTATAAATATTTATAACATCAAGTAAATATCACTAGATCAAATATAAAATATATTTTTATAATAAATTAATTTAGAGTCATAAATATGAATATTATTCACTAAAAGTTTAGTCAAACATGAACAATTTTATTTGGCACTTACTCCCTCCGTCCCATAAAAATTGCAATTCTAGGATCGAGCACGCATACCAAGAAACGATGCCGAATTACGATAATACCCCTATACAGTTCAATCCCAACAGACAGAGATACAGCTCGCTGACAGAAGGAGCTTGTACGGGAGTGTTCTGGAATACAAGAATGAGTGGACGAGAGGCTGCATCCGATTTTTTTTTTTACCTGCATGCAGCAGCTAGTACAGAAGACGAGTGGACGATTGGTTTTGCTCAGGGTGGGTCCCACTAGCTGACATGGTACCTATACTTTGTATGTGTGTATTTTTTGTTGGACAAAATTTAAATGGTAGGATTGCAATATTTTTGGGACGGAGGGACTATGTACGCATACATAAACAGCACGGTCGACCCGTCGCTTTGGCCAGATGTCGATGATTCTGATTTGGAGGAGGGGCTAGTCTGAGCGCGACTGACGAGATTGAAGGAGCCTCGATGGCAGAGTGTGTTGTTTGTGTCAGGTCGGTAAAAGTTTGGTTGGGCACGGAACGGACACAAGGTTCAGATGCTGGTGGAGTTGACGTGGAAGAAATATTGTCGTCTCCGTGTCCAGCACTGTGCCGACCCCGCTCCCGAGCAGGCTTCTTTTGCTAGTTTCTTTAATCCGACGGCCCAATTCGTTTTCAGCCTGTAATGTTTTTCTCCCGCATAATGTTTTTTCTCTGCCTGAGGAGCGGCGACACGGACGTAACACGTGCTCCCGCACGTTCCTCCCACGTGAAGCGCAGATAATTAACCTTTTTCTCTTTCTATTTTTACTCTCCTTTTGTTTTTCTTATTCTTATTTCTTTTTTCCTTATTCTTTTCTTTTGTATTTCTTTTTTTTATTATTTTTTTCTTCTCTTTCCTTTCTTCTTCTTCAGGTACGTATGTTAGTTTTTTATTTTTTATTTTTTATTACGTGTTTTCTTTCTTTTCTTCTATTTATTTTTTCTTTTTATCTTTCCTTTTATGTATTATGTACATTTTATTATTTTCATTTCATTTATTTTGTTATTTTTATCTTTTAGCTTTACTCTAATTATCTTTTTATTTTGATGTTTTACTTTTTTGTTTTCTATATACGATTTTCTTGTAGTACAAATGGAATATTTCATAACTTATAGGTTGTTTAAATAATATTCATGTGATGCTCTTTTTAATTTTTCTTTATTACATGGCTTTTATTTTTTGTTTTCTATTATGCTTTATTCTATCATCTTTCATTATTATTTTTTCTAATTATGTTATTTGTTTTCATTTATGTACTTATCCTTTTCTATATATTTCCTAGTTTTTATTACTCATTATTTTCTATTTCCATGGATATTACAATACCATTCATATGAACCTAGAAAGTTTTCCTAAATCTGAACTATTGTTCATCTGAACTTGGAACATTTGTGTTACGAAGGCATAACTCTTTTTTCCCATTTGTGTTATGAAGGCTGAACAATAGTGTTATGATCTTGTGGTAATATTCACTTAAATGATTTCTTCTATTGCATAATAAGACTACTCTCATACTATTTATGAGGTATATTATAAATTATTTATATTGTTTTTGATATATTTAATGATTTTATTTTTCATTATAAGTGATGTTCTATGATGTATTTTACAATGTTCATGTACTATATATGTGATTTCCTATGATATATTTTGTGATGTTTATGTGGTATACATGTGATGTTCTATGATGTATTTTTGTGATGTTCAAGTAGTATACACGTGATGTTCTATAATATATTATTGTGATGTTCATGTAGTATACATGTGATGTTCATATATTATACGTGTATGTTCTACGATGTATTTTATGATGTCCATGCATTATACATGTAATGTTCACATAGTCTACATGTGATGTGCTCTGGTGTATTTTGAGATGTTCACATAGCATAAATGTGATGTTCGACGATTATCTTTAAATACTCACATAATACCCGTGAGATGTTTTATGATATATTTTATAATGTTCAAGTAGTATCGACGTGCTGTTCTCTTTGTTTTTCTCTTTTTTATGTGGATTTTTTCCTTTTCTATTATTTTTGTATTTCCCTTATATCTTATTCTATCTTTTATTATTTTTCCTATTTTTGTTATGTTATGTTATTTATCTATTTCTAAATTTCATAGATTTCATCATTCATTTTTTTTTCTATTTTTCATAGATATTATAATGTCATTCATACGAATCTAGATTTTTTAATCCTAAATTTGAAGTATTGTTCCTGCTAACTTAGAACATTTGTTTTACGAAGATGGAACATTTGTTTTATAAAGATGGAACATTTTATCATGGACCTAGAACATCGTTGTACTCAATAAAAAATTGTTTTATCATCATGAGATAAATGTTCGTAAAAAAAGTTTATCGAAATGTATCCATGTGGGTCTTGTTTTAAGTATTTTATTGCAAAAAACACGATAGTGCAATCGGATTTTAATTAGAATGCTGGGTTTAGGAGCTACGACTTTTTTACCTCAAAAGCATGGGATATGTGCTATCAGCAATTTTGGATTTCTTGCATGCCACGTTCTGCCTGGTCGGCTGCGCGTGCGCGGGATGCGGGCCTGATCGATACGTAGGCCAAATGCAGCTTCTTGTTAGCGTCCGGATTTATCGGTTGCCCAACTTCGGGCAGCGTCTTGTCGCTCCTGTGTCCGCTCCTCAAACTCCTCGGGGTAACTAGCGTCCGGATTTATCGGTTGCCCAACTTCGGGCTTGGCTCCAAGAGTTAAGTCAAATTTTATTTCGCAAATTTTATGATTTGCCAACTCCTAAAATTACATGTTAAGTAAAAAAATAATCCATCTCCAAAGGTTTGGTATTTTTGACTTGGTAAAATAAAAAAAAACCGTTAACAAAACGAAGAGCCCCGCTAAGAAACGAAGAGCCCCGGATGCCAAGCCATATACGCGCGCGTATATTTGCGCGTGCGGAGGGAAGATTTGTCAAGTTGCTATTAATGTCAAGTTGTTTTGTCAAACTGTTGGAGACTATTTTTTCTTGTTTTGTCAAAATTATATGGATGGCAAGTTGAGATAGCAAAACTCTTGAAACGCTCGGCTGGGCATCGCTAAAACTGGTTTTTTTTTTTTTTTGCTTTGTGTGAGTTTGTGAGCAGGAGGCGATCCTTCGCGGCAACGGAACGACGTTGTGGAAGTAGGTAAATCTCGTAGCTGAGCAATTACGAACCCTGAACTAATACTAACTTGGATTAGAATTCACTGAATCAGATGGCTAGATTAAGGGGTGCTTGTTTCTCCTCCTAAACTTTAGTCGCTGTTCCATCGAATTTGGACACATGCATGAAGTATTAAATATAGACTAATTATGAAACTAATTGCACAGCTTGCGACTAATTTACGAGACGAATCTTTTAAGTCTAATTAGTTCATGATTTGACAATATAGTGCTACAGTAAACATGTGCTAATGACAAATTAACTAGGCTTAATAAATTCGTCTCGTGGAGTACTGATGGATTATGTAATTTGTTTTTTTATTAGTATCCAAACATCCTATGCGACACGCTCACATGACACTTTCTAAATTTTAGTCATCGGATCCGAACACCCCTAAGTATACTGCGTAATAAATTCACAAAAGGGAACCTCTGACCAGTCCCATGTATTTGCTACTTCTGACATCGTATTCATTAGTTTTCATTTCATGTTTACTCTGGGTCATATTAGTGTAATCTTTCTTTTTGGTTGCTTTTTGTTCCCCAGGTCACGACATCTTCGATTTCAAGTTTAGCTAGACTGCCATGGGGATCAAAAGTGGCTACTAGCAGCGGGGAGAACATAGATTTGGCAATAGGCACTCCAACTCTTCAATTGTATGAGTTTGGTAAAACGATAAATTCTGTTACCTATGGTTGGAGGCTGGTACTTCTGGTTTCTGCAATGTACTGATTGAATCCCTTGTTATTGTTCCAAAGAGGCATGTCCCTTCTGTAGGAGAGGGTTCGGGAGGCCATGACTGAGCTTGATCTTTCTGCAGAGGTGCTGAACCTTGTCTAACAATGCTCCTTCAGTTCTGCAATTGAAGCATGATACTGTGAATTACTAGTACTTATGAAAACCATGCAACCATTTTAACTGCACCGGCTCTACTTGCATTATAGTTAGTGCTGGCTATTGATGTAAAATTCTGATGCTGTCTTCTCAATGGCACCAATTTTTGTTCCTAATGTTTCAGGTTTATCCTTGTCCAAAAGGGTCACTAAGGCACAGAGATGTGGTCAAGAAAATTGGAGGGAAGGAGCAGTATGTCTTCGCCTACTAAATATTACTATTTACTAATAGATGTGGTAATGCTTCAAGTGAATATATCTAGGAAAGTTTCTGAATTCTGTGTTTGTTCATTAAACATTGTTGGCATTACTTCACAGAGTCATAAACATAAATCTTCTGATACACTGCTTACTGTCTCTGAACTGTAGTATCTGTACGCAGGTTTCCACTGCTTGTTGACACTAGTACTGGTATCTCAATGTATGAAAGTGGTAAGTTCCAATTAGTTCTTTTGGTTTGATGGGAATCCAAGCACACTTTGTTCATGCTGTTCTAGTTTGCTATCCGCTACAATTCCATGACTCGGAGTCTCTGAAACTTTTTGGTCTGCGGTCAGAAAGATAGTGTGTTTAATAGCTATAAGATAAGATTCAGGGGAGTGTTCGGCTGGGATGAAATTTGGCTGAAAACACTGTTCATGTTGAAAAACACTGCCCCGGCTAGAAAAAACAAGCCGAACTTGCTCAGCCGAACACTCCCAGATTTAGGGTTTGTTTGGATCCATTAGCACTAAATTAGCAGCTAAAATTAGTACTAGTGGATCAAACAGACCTGCTAATTATTAGCTAGAGGGCTGCTAACTATTAGTTCCATTAGCAGGTTTGAAGTTGCTAATATATGCTAATAGTTCATATACATCTTCATTCTTCAACTCACTATCCAACTACCTATTAGCAGGTGGATCCAAACAACCTCCTGCTAAAAATTAGCTAGCTAAAAACTAGTAGCTATTAGCTATTAGCTAGCTAATTTTTAGTGCTAATGGATCCAAACGGGCCCTTAGTTCTTTTCTAGTCATAAAAAAAGATTTAGTTCTTGTCTGTAACTCTGTATAGTTCGGTGCAAGTTCACTACTCTAACGGCCTAATAAATTTGGATGCTAATATGCTCTTGGATGTGCAGGAGATATTGTGAAGTACCTGTTCAGGAATTATGGACAAGGAAAGAGCCCTTCTCCTGGACTTCTTGAGAGGTATCCAGCTTTGCTTGTTTTGAGAAGCTTATGTTACCTACTTATGTAACTGTGGTGATATGCTTCATGCTTGATGACGTTGAAATTATTTTCCAAGGAAGTATGATACAGGCCTTACTGGGATGAGTAAAATGAAAATACTTTCTATAACGGGTCTGGACAAATTTCTTTTCAATGTGTGCGATTCTCAAGCCCTCCCTCTCCATCTCTTCAGTACAATTTTCACAGGATGGGTGCCCACTCTTCTTAGAGCTGGAAGAGGAATGACACTGTGGAACAAAGCTGATGCTGTACCTGCAGAGAAGTTGGAGCTCTTCTCGTATGAGAATAATTCTGTGAGAAATTGCTGCTCTCATTGTTGTCATGTTACAAGTTAGTTGTATTTTCTGTCTCTGATGGTGGTGCCCTCTCCCTTCGAACGTTATGGATTCAGTATGCCAGGATAGTTCGAGAGGCTCTGTGTGAATTAGAGCTTCCTTATGTTCTCCAGAACGTTGGAGAGGGATCATCAAAGACGGAATTGCTTCTAAGGAAGTCGGGGTCTAAGCAGGTAATTATGCTAGGCATATGGCGCAGCATGAGAAGTAGCAACTGACCATTTTCATGATAGGATCTGAATGGCTGATACTCAGAAATGTTGTCTGTCTAACTCTATTATTATAGATATGCTTTCTTAGGTATATCAGCTCGTGGCTATTATTTGGTTATACCAGCAAATTGTCTTTGGTATCAGATTTTCTCTAGTTACCGGTGCATTATCTAACTTAGCAAGGCAATTTTCTCTTCCTTTTATTTTCTTTACGGGGAACATTATCTACCTGTATCAGATTTTTTCTAGTTACCGGTGCATATGTACCTGTTTAACTGCATCTATTCTTGATAACTTTACCTCTCCAACAGAAAAAGGGTGAGGCAAGGGTAACTTCTAACTCACGAATAATCATGGTGTTGCAGGTGCCATATCTGATTGACCCTAACACTGGATTCCAGTCGAGTGACCATAAGAAGATACTAGCTTACTTATTCCAGCAGTACTCAATTAGTAGCCAGTAGAAAGCATACGCCCACAAATTAACTGTATGTTTTATGTGACCTTACATTTGTACTGGTACAATTTTATCAGACGTGGTTTGTACATATATTTATGTTGCTGCACTTGTGTTCCTCACGTGACACTACATTTCTTTTCTAGCTAAGGGGGTGTTTGGATCCCGTGACTAAAATTTAGGAGGTACGTCGCAATGATGTTGTATGGGGTATTCAGATACTAATAAAAAAATAAATTACATAATCCGTCAGTATTCCATGAGATGAATTTTTAAGCCTAATTAATCTGTCATTAGCATATAGTTACTGTAGCAAAACATCGTCAAATCATAGGTTGATTAGGCTTAAAAAAATCGTCTCGTAAATTAATCACAAAATATACAATTAGTTTCGTAATTAGTCTATATTTAATATTTTATACATATGTCAACGACTAAATATTTAAGAGGGTATCAAACACCCCCTAAAAGCCCCCAAAGCAACGTTGTTCGTACTAGTACTTTGGGGAGCAGAAAGCTACACTACGCAACAAGATCGTGAGAGTCTCTGTCAGGCCAGGGGCATCTGCACGTGCCGCGAGCGGCCGGTGCGGCGCGCCCGTGAATCCATGTAATCTCATAAAAAAAAACCTGAGAGAGAAGGGAGCAGTCCACGTCACGACGCTGCGGAGTTCGATAAAAACAAAATGCATCACCGGATCGGTTGCTAGTTTAGGGTGCGTTTCGCGAAATGAAAATTTTTGAATATCATGTTTCGAGAACGTCGGAAGAGGTTTTTTTGAATACTAATAAAAAAAATTAATTATACAGCTCGTCTGGAAACTCCGAGACGAATTTATTAAGTCTAATTAATCCATCATTAGCACATGTTAGTTACTGGAGCACTTATGGCTGTGGTTTCTCGAGGTGCGTGAGAGAGGCGACTTCCCGGAGGTTTTTGCATCTTCTCTCACGAGTCCTCACCTTCCCCTCGCAGAAGCATCTCCATTCTTCACTCCTCTAGTCCTCTTCTCTCCGCATTGTTCTTGGAATCGAAGGTTGGAAGAGCAATGAGCAACGAATTGTAAGTTTGTCCCCCTTTCTTCTTTCCTCTCTTATTTTCCCTCTCTTCAGTGTACCAAAGTTTTGGTCCTGTTTGCTTGTCCTTCGATAGCGATTACCTGTTCAAGCTTCTCTTGATCGGCGATTCCTCGGTGGGCAAGTCCTGCTTCCTCCTCCGTTTCGCTGTGAGCCAGGCAGTGCCGACTGATGCCCACCATTTGCTGCAGACTAGTACTCCGTAGATCATACGGTTATGTGGTCACTCACCCCTTTTTCTCTCCCCTTTGTGTTCATCTAGGACGACTCCTATGTGGACAGCTACATCAGCACGATTGGTGTTGACTTTGTGAGTTGGTTCCTCTTGGAATGTTGCATGCATTCTTGGTGTTTTTTCTCCCACCTGAACTTCAGCGCATTTGGGGTGTTCTTTGATCTACTGACTATCCCATTTTTCTGGTTCTGCTTGTGCAGAAAATCCGCACGATCGAGATGGAGGGCAAGACCATAAAGCTGCAGATTGTAAGTGGATTCCTCAACGCTTTTATAAGTACCACCTGTGACAATGTTTGGGAGCAATGGAACACGTTACTTGTTATAAATGTTCATGTAGCCTGAGGCTCGGCACGGCCCGATGGTCAGCGGGCCTGGTCCGGCCCGGCCCGGGGTACAGGCCGTGCCTGGGCCGCCACTCAAGCCCGTGGGCTGGCACGGCACGGCCCGGCCTACAAGGGTCGGCCCGATAATGCCCGGCATCCCCACCCCAGTCCCCCTGGCCCCAAGGCTCGCCAAACTGCCAGCCCCCAACGGCTCCCCGTCTCCCCCCTCATATATAAGCGCGCAGACGCAGCGCCCTCTCCCTCATCCCGAACCCTAAATCATTTCCACTCCCCCTTGCCTTGCCTCCTCGCCATGTAGTATCGTCTCTTGGTGGCGTCCGACCTCCCTGACTTCGGTGACCTCGATTCGCCGGCGAGCCGTTCCCTACTCCTCGTCTCCTCCTACCTGATCCCCTCCCTCTCTGCCTCTCCCTTCTCCCTCTCCTTATCTCCCCTCTTGATCTCGGTGATAATATGAGTTCGTGTCCCTGACTCCCCGTCTATCCCTCCTCCGCCGCTCACCGTCCTTCTAATCGGTGTGTCGTCTTCTCTGGGTGGCCCTCGTCTTCTCCTGCACCGGGCTTTGGTTGCACAGGTACAACCCTAACCCTAACCCTCATCTTCTTCCATTGATGATTGATCTATTCTAATCTGTCCTTTTCCTCCTCCATCTATTTGCGCAGGTCGGTGGCCGATGCGTCGTCCTCTAGCTGTGTGTCGGGTATCGTTATTAGGGATACCTAAAGCAAGGAAGTTAGTGTCCACGCTGACTCCCCCGGATGGCTCGAGACGTATTAAAAGGTCTCGAGCGACCCTAAGGCCGCGGGCTCCGTCTCGCCCAAGGTCATGGGTTCCGTCTCGCCCGACCCTCGGGTGCGGGCTCCGTCTCGCCCAACCCCAAGGTCGCGGGCTTTGTCTCGCCCGACCCCTTGGGTTCGTGCTCCGTCTCGCCCGACCCCTCGGGTGTGGGCTCCATCTCGCCCGACCCCTTGGGTTCGTGCTCCGTCTCACCCGACCCTAAGTACATGGGTTCCGTCTCATCCGACGGGGACCTATACCGCCGCCAACCACTCTAGGTCCAAGCGTATGGGCCTGGGTTAAAACTCTGACACCAGGAAAGAGGCTGTCACGCCTCGATGTAACCCGTGGCTATGACAGGTCATACCTGGCGATTCACATCAAGAACAGTGTTGGGCGTGCCGGTACTGCTCTGCTTAATCCTCGTACGGACGTTGACAGGCGCGTCAGTTCACCACGACGTCCGCCGGGACAGAGTGGAATACCATGATCGACAGATGACGCCTGTGCATGGTGCCAGTGACGAACAGGGCCACATCGTGGAGCCATCCCTGTTGACATCTACAGGATCGGCGGGACCCGTATGAAGGAGAAGAAGGACCCGGCAATCCTAGAAGCCTTCTTCTCTCTCTCTTGTTCTTCTCCTTTTCCTCTGCTGTAATCCGCGCTTTCCCTTTGCCTATAAAAGAGGAAGCAGGGCGTCCCATGAAAGGGGACCGGACCACGAGATAAAAATACAAGAGCATGACACGAGCACACAGCTGAGCGACAATCGAGCTCTTAGCACCCGTTCACTCCTTCCACCAAAGACTTGGGATCCTTTCCCTCTCTCACTTATTTGTAACCCCTACTGCAAACCAAGTGCCAGTAACACGAGCAGCAGCGAACTGGACGTAGGGACGCGATCGCTAGGATAGTTGGCGCAGGTTCCTGCCTCCATCCAGCCACTCCACTCCGCCGGCCTTGATGCGATCGCCGAGGCGCTTGAGGAGTTGTAGCTGCACGCACCGGAGGCCTACACCCTCGGGAGCAACTAGCTCCTCGGCTTCGATTATAGGAGGCTAGAGCACCAGCTCGGTGCCTTCCTAGGACCCCGACCGTCCTAGGAGGACCTGCGCCGCCTCAACTTTTCGTTCGCCAACGTCATCATGCAACTTGTCGAAGGAGAGCCGCTCTCCCTGGAATGCCTCATCCGGAGCGCCCCGACAGTGCTCTCGTTCAGTCTGTGCAACGTCACAGAGAGCGTTGGCCACCTTGTGGCGCAGTGCATGCCCCATCCCCTATGAACGACAAGTTCGTGGGGATGACCGAATACGTCGCAGAATCTTTCCACGATCTCCTCCTGGGAGAATCAAAGTCACCCTCCAACTCTAACTCCAGCACGGGGAGCCATCACCGCTCGCGAGAATGTTTCATGGTAGGTACCCCCGATGGATACGTCGAAAGCATCCCTGATGGAGGGGTACCCCAACAGACGACCTCGATGATGAGGTCGAGGGGGATGCAGAGGCCCCGCCTTGCCTGCGGGTAGAGCAGCTAAGGGCGTGGCACCAAGAGCTCGAAGAAGCATGACTCTAGCTCGAGCAGGAACGCGCGGAGCTCAAGCGAGAGATCGAGCGCCATGGAGACGGTGGCGTGCGCGTGCTGTGGCCCACGACGTGAACCGGAGGATCATCAAGGACGACGAAGCCCTTCCACACTTCACTCGGGCAAGCCAGAACATCGCTGCCGCAGTGGCCTTACTCCGGGGGCTTCCGGAGCCCGTGACACCCGAGGATCCTTGGGCCCATCATGAGATTCACACGCTACTCGAGCGTGCGGCGGCACAGCAAGCTGAGAGCTCGCTGTCCCGACGATGTGAGCTCGACGCCAGCCAGCGCACACCCTTAGAGCGCCTCGATAGGGACATATCAGTCCACCAGGCACAATAAGGCGACGGGCCGTGAACCGCGGTCCCGGTGCATGAGCGTCTTGGCCTCCACCATGACGCGCTCGACACCCTGGATGCCCGTCGGCGTACCCGCAGCGATGAGAGGGAGGAGGCTAACCGCGGCTACTACCCTCATCGTGACGGACGCTATGATAGCGGCGAAGATCAAAGCCCAAGCCCCGACTTGCTAGGGCCTCAGGCCTTTGGCCGACACATCCTCAACGCCGTATTTCCACCATAGTACAGACCGCCGACCAACATCCTGAAATACTTCGGGGAAAGAAATCCTGGACTATGATTTGAGGATTAGTGGCTTGCTTGCCAAGCCAGTGGAGTGGATAGTGATTATTTCATTATCCGCAACCTTCCATTGTTCCTAGCCGATTCGACGCGAGCGTGGTTGGAACACCTGCCGCCCAACCAAATCCAAAGTTGGGCGGACCTAAAAGAGATCTTTATGGGAAACTTCTAGGGCACATACGTGCGTCCTGGGAACCCATGGGATCTCAAAAATTGTTGACAGAAGTCCAGGGAAATTCGTCGTGGGTATATCCGGCACTTCTCCCGATAGTGCAACGAGCTGCCCAACATCACCGACACCGACGTCATAGGAGCTTTCCTATCTGGGACCACCTACGAGTCCCTGGTTCACAAGTTGGGACGTAAGGGCCCGCGAACCACCAAGGAGCTCCTCGACATCACCACTAGCCACGTCTCGGACGAGGAGGCGGTCGGGGCGATTTTTGACTGCCTCAAAGGCAAGGCAAAGCGGGACAAGGACGCTGGCGAAGGCTCCTCCAACCATCCCAATAAGAAGAAGAACAAGCAGCGGCGCGAGGGCTCGCTCATGGCCACCACCGATCGCAAGGGGGGTCGGAAGCCCGCCGAGGGTACCCCGGACCACTTTGAGAAGCTGCTCGAAGGGCCATGCCTGAACAATGCTTTCCCCATCAAGCACCTATACAAGGACTGCATCCTCATGATGTGGTTCTTGTCCGAAGGCTCTGACAAGGGGGAGCATAGGAAAGGAGCCCAAGATGGCCGTAGGCGACGCCAAGGGGAAGGACGCGGATTTCTGACACTAGATGGCTGCCTCATGATCTTCGGAGGGTCTGCGGCCTATGACTCTAAGCGCCGCCAGAAGCTTGCGCACCGTGAGGTCTCTATGGCCAAGCCGGCCGTGCCTACCTTCCTTCGATGGTCGGAGTCCGCCATAACCTTTGATCGGACCAACCACCCGGAAAGCATCCCACAGCCAGGAAGATATCCGCTCATGGTCGACCCGATCATCGGCATGAAGCAGCTCACCAAGGTGCAGATGGATGGAGGCAGCGACCTCAACATCATGTATGCTGAAACGCTCGACGCCATGGGCATCGACCGAGTGAGCATCCGGTCGACTGGGGTGTCTTTCCACGGCATCATGCCAGGAAAGCAGGCCATGCCACTTGGGCAGATCGATCTATCGATCACCTTTGGGGATCCGACCAATTATAGGACATAGACTCTTACCTTTGAGGTGGTCGAATTCCATGGAACCTACCACGCCATCCTGGGACATCCATGCTATGCGAAGTTCATGGCCATCCCCAACTACACCTATCTGAAGTTGAAGATGCCGGGTCCATGCGGGGTCATCACCATCGGCACCTCCTTCCAGCGCGCCTACAAGTGCGAGGTCGAATGCTGCGAACACATCATGGCAATTGTCGCCTCCAAAGAGCTCGCGGCCATCGGGGAGGAGGTCGTCGAAGAAGCGCCCGACCCCAAGCGGCCGCTCGGGTCTCTTTAGCCTGTAGAGGGCGCCAAGGATGTCCTCATAGACCCCAGTGGCTTTAAGGGCAAAGTGGTGCACATTGGCACCACACTTTCCTTCAAATAGGAAAGTGCGCTCACCGACTTCCTTTGCGCCAACAGAGATATCTTTGCGTGGAGAACCTCGGACATGCCAGACATTTCGAGAGAAGTCACCAAGCATGCCTTGAAGATTAGGCCAGGCCCCAAGCCGGTGAAGCGACGCCTGCGTCGCTTCGATGAGGAGAAACACAGGGTCATCGGTGAGGAGATTGGAAAGCTTTTGGCGGTCGGGTTCATCAAGGAAGTATACCACCCCGAGTGGTTAGCCAATCCCATTCTTGTACGAAAAAAGAATGGGAAATGGAAAATGTGTGTTGACTACACGGGTCTCAACAAAGCATGTCCAAAGGATCCATTTCCTTTGCCACGCATAGACCAAGTAGTCGACTCGACCTCAGGGTGCGAAACCCTTTGCTTCCTTAATGCGTACTCTAGGTACCATCAAATCACGATGAAAGAATCCGACCAGCTCGCGACATCTTTCATCACCCCATTCGGATCATTCTACTACGTCACAGTGCCGTTCGGCCTGAAGAACGTGGGGGCTACATACCGACATTGCATGCTCAAGTGTTTCGGGGATCTCATCGGGCAGACTATTGAGGCCTACATGGATGACATCTTGGTCAAGTCCAAACAGGCTAACCAGGTCATAGCTGACCTAGAGCAGAGCTTCGTGAAACTCTAAGCAAACGACATCAAACTCAACCCCAAGAAGTGCGTTTTTAGGGTCCGAAGGGGCATGCTACTAGGTTTTATTATCTCTGAGCGTGGCATCGAAGCCAACCCAGAGAAGATCTCGGCCATCATGAGGATGGGCCTAATTCAGAATATAAAGGGGGTACAGTGAGTTATAGGGTGGCTCACCGCACTCAGCTGCTTTATCTCGCGCCTCGGTGAATAAGGTCTCCCCCTCTATCGGCTTTTGAAGAAGGCCGACCGTTTCGAATGGACGCCCGAGGCCCAGGAGGCACTTGACAAGGTCATGTAGCTCCTAACGAAGGCCCTGATCTTGGTTCCCCAAATGACGGGGAACCGCTTCTGCTCTACATTATGGCCACCACACAAGTGGTCAGCGCCTCCCTGGTAGTAGAGCGAGAAGAAGAGGGACACACCCTCAAACTGCAACGTCCAGTGTACTTCATTAGCGAGGTCTTGTCCGATTCCAAGACCCACTACCCCCAAATCTAGAAGCTCCTGTGCGCTGTCCTTATCACCAAGAGGAAGTTGTGTCACTACTTCGAGTCGCATCCGGTGATGGTCGTGACGTCCTTCCCTTTCGGTGAGGTCATCCAAAACCGGGATGCCACGGAAAGAATTGCGAAGTGGGCACTCGAGCTGATGGGTCAAGGCATTTCATATGCCCCCCAGAGAGCCATCAAGCCCCAAGTGCTAGCTGATTTCGTTGCAGAGTGGACCGAGATCCAAATGCCGCCAGCAGTCATCGACCAAGAGTACTGAATGATGTATTTCGACGGTCTCGAGCTCAATCACATCCTGAGGTGTCTCAACGAGGTGGCCGACACGCTGGCGAAAACGACCTCCGAGCGAGAGCCGGTACCGATGGGTGTCTTCACCAGTGATCAGTATGAGCCCTCGGTCCGATACGAGGAGCCGGAACAAACCGGTGATGGGCCGCCGGCCCTGGGCTTAGGGGCTAACCAGCCGGCGGCTCCATCCGACCCTAAAGTCATGGAGCCTGACCCTTTGGCCGACCGGAGGACGCATTACCTCAACTAGCTCCTCCGTGAAGCGGTGCTGATGGACAAAATGGAGGCTCGGTGACTCGTGCATCGTGCTAAGTCCTTTGTCGTTATTGAGGGCGAGCTCTATAGGTGAAGCCACACTGGGATCCTGCAGCACTGCATCCCCATCGAACAAGGGAAGCAGTTGCTGGGTGATATCCACGGTGGGGTCTGTGGGCACCATGCCACGTCTAGGACCCTGGTTAGAAACACGTTCTGACAAGGCTTCTCTTGGCCGACCGTAGTAGCCGATGCTAAATAGATTGTGCGCACCTATGAAGGGTGTCAATACTACGCTCGGCAGACCCACCTACCATCCCAAGCACTCCAAACGATCCCCGTCATGGGACCGTTCATGGTCTAGGGGCTCGATCTGGTTAGACCTCTCAAGAGGGCGCCCGACGGATATACACACTTGCTTATCGTTGTAGACAAGTTTACAAAGTGGGTAGAGGCTCGACCGATCTCCGCGATCAAGTCCGAGCAAGCCGTGCTATTCTTCCTTGACATCATCCATCGCTTTGGAGTCCCAAACTCCATTATCACGGACAATGGCATGTAGTTCACCGGGAAGAAGTTCCTCCAATTCTGCAATGAATACCACATCCACGTCGATTGGGCCATCGTGGCACACCCCCCGCATTTAATGGGCGGTCGAGCGATCTAACGGCATGATCCTACAAGGCCTCAAGCCTAGGATCTTCAACCGGTTGAATAAGTTTGGCGCAGCGATGGGTCGTGAAACTTCTCGCGGTGCTCTAGAGCACGAGGACAACCCTAAGCGAGCCACGGGCTACACGCCACTCTTCATGGTCTATGGTTCCGAGGCTATCCTCTTAACCGACCTCGATTATGGAGCACCGAGGGTCAGGGCGTACGACAAATAGGGAGCCAAGGCGCCCCACGAGGATGCCATGGACCAGCTAGATGAAGCGTGCGATGTTTCCTCCTCTCTGCTTTCGGCTAAGTACCAACAAGCGTTTGCCAGCCGGTACATGACCATCGAGTGCGGGTCAGCCTTCAACGTCGAGGACATGGTACTCCGCCTCGTCGAGCAACAAGAACCGCCACAAGCTCTCTCCGTCATGGGAGGGATCGTACGTCGTCATGGAGGTGCTCCGACCAGGCACCTATAAGCTCAAGACCATCGACGGTGAAGTCTTTGTCAATGCCTGGAACATTGAACAGCTACGTCGCTTTTACACATAAATCTACGCATGCTTTCTCTTATCGGTTTCGCTATTGACTCCTCAATTTTTAGTGACACCCGACCCCAGCAATGGCAAGGGGCTCAAGACTATTGACGACAAATTCTTTATCAATGCTTAGAACATCAAATAGCTATGTCGCTTTTACCCTTAATTTATGTATGCTTTCTCTTATCAGTTTCGCTATCAACTCCTCGATCTTTAGTGACACCCGACCCCAGCAACGACAGGGGGTCGGGCCTCACTCGGGGGCTGATAAGAGCATATCTATCTGGTAGACATTCTCTATGCCCGACCCTTTCTCACATTAAGACCTAGAAGTGAGGGTTGTAGAAACAAACGCTGAGTAAAACTGGTCGGACCATAAGAAACCTACGCCCCAGCGGCTATGGTGTTTTTGCTCACCAGCGTGATCAGAGTTTTTCCCGCACCCTGAGATTTTTAGCCTTAACTACGGAAAGAGTCAGAATGCATTTAAGAGTATATCCACCTAGCAAACATTCTCTATGCTTGACCCTCTCTCATGTTAAGATCTAGAAGCAAGGGTTGCGGAAACAAACGCTGAGTAAACTGGTCGGACTGCAAGAAACCTACGCCCCAGCGGCTACAACGTTTTTGCTCACCAGCATGATCAGAGTTTGTTCACCCACACCCCGAGCTTTATAGCCTTAACGATGGAAAGGGTCAAAACGCATTAACCTTTTCATATAAAAAGGGGAGAAGGGCAAAAAATCTGTTTAGCCATAACAAAATTTAAGAGCTTGTCCACTTATTACAAGTTCGATGCCTGGCTTATTTGCCTAACTAATTTCTTAGGGGGATGATCTCATCCACTATCTCTGCAGGTAAGTCTTGTGCCAGAGGGGCGACCTCCATCTTGACGTTGTCCAGCTCGGTGCGAGAACCGTCACATATAAGGTGGGATACAGAGCAAAAAACGCTCCTATGGCCCATTCAAGCCTAGGAGTTCGAAGGCTGGCCCTCCGACAGGTTCATAGCCCCTTCGGGGCACCCTTAGAGTGAGGGGTGGAAAGAGATGGGCCCACTAGCAGCCAGTACCAGGGCGCACAAGCACCGCAGGCATCTCGGCCCACATTTGAGTCTTGGTCGGTTTCCAGTCCATGATTTTTCCTCGAAGAAAGGCAATGAGCCCTCGAGACCGGTCGAACGGACCTGAGAACTATATGGATTGGCCACTGAGAATATGGAGTCGGTCACCAGCTGACCCATGCCAGACCGCCACGAATGGGAAGCAGAGGCCCCACTTGGACTAGCCCGTTAACAGCTCACCGAGCACCATGTTTCGTCCATCGAGGAAAAAACATGGCACGGCTCAGCCCCTCTGTTTTATCAAAAAAATGCTTGAGGGATGACAATCACAAAGACGAGCTAACCCCTCGACCGGACCCCTACAACGCGCGGGGGCTTGAGGAAAGTTGGACTCACAAGGAGACCGAATGTGCAGTCGCAGAACGATGGCTCGGATCCTAGGGAGGGGGTACGTACAAAAACTAAGAATAACATTTCTAAAACAAAAAATGCTTTCTCCTACCAGTTTCTCTATGGTCTCCTCGATCTTTAGTGAAACCCGACCCCAGCAACAGCAAGTGGTCGGGTCTCACTCAGGGCTGATAAGGGTATATATATACCCTTTCTGAAATAGTCACCATGCCCGACCCTTTCTCATGTTAAAAACCTAGAGGCAAGGTTTACGGAAACGAACATCGAGTAAAAATGGTCGGACTACAAGAAACCTATGCCCTAGCGGCTACGACACTCTTGCTTACCAGCGTGACCAGAGTTTCTTGCCCACACCTCGAGCTCTACAGTCTTAAACAACAGGAAGGGTCGGAACACATTAACCCTTTTTACACATAAAAAGGGAGAAAGAACAAATTTGTTCAACCGAAACAAAAGAATAAGCTTGTTTAAACGAAACATGAGGGTTGGAAGTTCTCCGCTTATTACAAATACGCCACATGACCTATCTGACTAAACTAACCCCTCGAGGGGATGATTTCATCTTCTATCTTGGCAGAAAGGTCATGCGTTAGGGGGGGCACCTCCCTCTTGATGTCGTCCAGCTCGGCATCGGTCTAGACGGGCGCGAAGCCTTGGCTCATCGTTGCCAGATCGATGTTCTCATAATGAGAATGGGCGATCGCAAACGATCAGTGAACACCAAAGCGAAGTGCGCCCCTTGCCATATCATGTGCTCGGTCCGTGATCCAGGTGGCGTGAACTGCGAGAGAGCTTGTCTGCTGCTCCGGGGCTAGCTCGAGCTCATCATGAGACCAATTTGGACTGACGACGCGCGAGTTGTCATGTTCTTCGCTCTCCTTTTGGAGGGTGTCCTTCACCTCGCTAAGCTCCTTCTCCAGGCCGTGGCTCTTCACCACCTCTGCCCCGAGCTTGTCGTCTAGACCTGCCCAAGTCACGTACCGACCGTGTCAAAAGGCTTACCACGGATTCCAAGGAGAAAGACAACAAGGGAAACCAGAGACTTACCATCCACATCTGCCCAAAGCTTGCGCACCTCATCGCGCTGCTGGGTCACCTTGGCCTCTAGGTGCTAGACCTCTTCTTAGCTGGCCGAGCCTCCATGGTGAGCCCTATGGACACGCCCTCGTCCAGAACCTTTAGGTCCCTCTCCCTCTAAAGCTCATCCTTGAGGTGGTCGATCCGCTGCTGAGTGTCAGCGCGCTCCTAGCGAGCTAGGTCAATCCCCATGTGGAGCTCCTCTATGGCCCAGAGCAAATTGTCCCGCTCCTTCCGTAGCAGCTCGACCTCCACAGGCATCCATGCGTGCCCCTCTCAATCGAGGCCATGAGCTTCTCCTCGGCCTTGCGGCGTAAATCACGAGCGTCCTTCTCCACGACTCTCGAGAGGTCGGCCACCTCCCGAGCAAGCAGGGGCAAGCTCAACCACCTCCTCGACAGGCGGCGGCTGAGTTGTCTTGCCAGCCCCTTACTCTCGCTTACGTCTCCTCGATGAGAACTAGGTCTTCTCACGGTTGTAGGCCATAAGGATCTGAAGAAGACAAGACTCAAAGGCGCGAAAAGAGAACATGAGGGTTGGAAGCACGGTCATATCAAACCCTAGCCAGCCGAGGCGACAATGTCACGCATCGAGCTCAGCATGATGGTCAGGGTGCTAACCGCGTCCCCAGCCTCTGTGTGGATGCTCCCCCATTCCTGCTCCTCTGCTGCTTCATCGAGGGCAACCATCTAGACTAGAGACCAGGACATCCTCACGCCGACCTCAAGCGGTGCCGACCTCTCTTCCCAGGCAGTAGCTCCTCAGGCGGCTCCTCCAGCGATAGAGGGAGCGGGTGACACGAACACGGAGGCCTAACCTATCGCCACATCCGCGAAGGATGCCTGAGTCGCCCCTTCCCATGCGCCCTACCACGGACATGGCCACCTACACACGAACAGCTCCGGCCGCTCGTAGCTTCCACTGCTGCGGCGTTGAGGACACGACCGGTCACACCGCGCCACCACAGGCGCCCGAACGCGCCCTCCTCCTTTGCTCTCCATGGGACGCAGACCATCGGTGTGCCTCCCAGTTGACGCCATGGCTACCCCTAACGCCACTTCACGCTCGCCACGGCTGTGGCTCAGTGACTCCTAGCGTGTTTGCTAGAGGAGGATATTTTTTGGAGCGAGCCGCGGGAGAGTCCCACGTCCTCCGACGCTACAAGGAACATGGAGGGTAGTTCATGGCAAAAATCCATCAAGACGAAAGAACGAAAAAACTCTTGACTCACCACAGCGCCATCATGCGAGGGCGTTTTGGAAATGGCTGCACGACCCGGATTGCTCCTTGTTGACGCGTTCTTCGCTTGAGCCCTCCCTCAGCTTGGAGGGCTCAAACAAATCAGAATGGCCGCCTCCCGCTGACTTTGGAGGCACCACCGAGGGCTCGGACGGAGCAGAGCAACCCGTTTTCGCCGGCTCCGAAGCCGCCGTCGAAGGTCTAGACAAGGCAAGGTGGCCTAATTTCGCCCGACTCAGGCCGCCGTCGCCGAAGGTGCGGGATGGGGCGGGGTGGGTTGATTCCTTGACTCGAGTGCGTCCTTCTCTTGCTGCGTGGCATGCCATAGGAAGGGCCCCGCCTGTGGCGAAGGTGGGTACTCATCCCCGGTGGCCAGATCATCCCACAGGATGGGTGACATGGAGCCGTCATCCTCCTCCTCATCCTCTTCTTCTTCCTCCTCTTCTTTCGACGAACCTTGACGCCGCTTCCCTCACTGCAGCTACACTCGCTGCTTCAACCACCGTTTATTCTCCTCATTGTCCTTCTTCTTCTTCCTTTGTTCATCCATGGCATGGTTTGCCACCCTCACGGCTGTGTGCTCTGGCAGCAGTGCGATGGAGTCCCAAAAGACTAACCCCACCGGTAGCTTGATGAAGCCCACGTCCAGCCGCATCATGGGATGCCCTGGGATCGGGAACACGGCATTGACCTCCCCCTGTGGCCTCCTTGATGCGATGCGCGACCTCACTATCGTGGAGTAGCACCTAGGCGGGCATCGTCCCAACAAGCTGCGCGCCGAGCATCGTCCCGTACAGTAGGAGGACGCGCGCCATCAGGGGCGCCGCCCTCCTCATGTGATACCCCCGATGACGCCGGCCCCACGGAGGCCGTGGGTCTTCAGGATTGCGATGGCTTCGAGGAGGTCGTGCATCCTCTTCTTCTCCTTGACAGGTGGCCCCCATGGCCATGACGGTGGAACCTCTTTGATCAGACACTCAAAGAAGACAATCAAGGGTCTGGTGAGGTCATCCTTCAGGTAGAACCAATGCGAAAAGCCACCTTATTGGATCTAGAGAGGCTGGCAGGGGCATGTACTCATTACGCCGCTGCCCTCGAAGTTGGATGCCCGTGCATCCCATCGGCACCGTGGTCTCCCACCCTCCCTCCTTCTTGATCAACGAGATGGAGAAGAAATATCTCCTGACTCGAAGTGGGGCTCAATCCCTAGGTACCCCTCACACATCGCGATGAAGGCCGTGATGTCTTTGGATCTGTTAGAGGTTCAAGTGTTCTGACTCAATCGATAGTGGTGGATAGACCCCAGGAAGAACGGTGGGGAGGAACCGTGAGTCAGCGGCTTCGTGGAAGGGGCACGAAGGAGAGACGATGCTGCGGTCAGGCGCCAAATAAGCATCATCACAGTACCGGCACGAGCCACTCACAGATCGGTTCTCCTGCGGAGAAGACCACGCTTAATGAGTCCCTCCATGCGTGCATAGGTAACATCGAACGAGTACCATGAATCCATGGAGGATGGAGGCGGTGCCGGAAAAGCAAAGGCGGCGATAGAGAAGCGGAAGCCATAGATCTAGGGCTCCGTATTTGTATTATAAGCACAATAGATCGAGCAATGGCGGGAGAAAGCAGAGAGAAGGTAAGGCTGTGGTTTTAGTGTGCAGAAACATGAAGGGAGAGACCGCTATTTATAGGATGGAGCGAGGCGAGAAGGCAAACCGTCCACCTAGTTTCACGTGCCCGCTGCGCCGCGTCACGTCACCTCCCTCCAAAGATCATGCGCATGCTTTCTCTAGCCGCGCCCTCAAAGAACACGCCGGATGATGGTTCCCCCGATTGGTGGGCCTAGAACCGTCGCAGTTAAGGAGGGATACAAAGATGAAAATGCTCCTACGGCCCATTCAAGCTTAGGAGTTCAATGGCTAGCCCTCCGACGGGTTCACAGCCGCTCTGAGGCTCCCTTAGAGTGAGGGGTGGAAAGGGATGGGCCCATTAGCAGCTAGTACCTGGGCACACGAGCGCCACGGGCATCCCGGCCCATGTTCAAGTCTTGGTCGGTTTCCAGTCCATGGCTCAGCCCCTTTGTTTTATCGAAAAAACGCTTGAGGGATGACGATCACAAATATGAGCCAACCCTCGACCGGACCCCTGCCACGCGTGGGGGCTCGAAGGAAGTTGGACTCACAAGGAGACCGAACGCGCGGTCGCAGTACAATGGTGGACCGATCGGATCCTAGGGGACCGGAATCAAGAACAACCTTTCTGACCTCCCGAACACTATGATTACATGCCCCAAGAAGACCGATCGTGACAAAAGGGAATCGCCGTCCTACCAAGACATGCCTTGGGCTACTACAAAAAAGAAGGCCAAGGCCCTTAGAGTCCTCCATCCAGAAAAAGCACTGCAAAGGAGTATTCTACTCTCCATGAGCCTCGAGGGAAATTGTCGAGATATTATTATTAGGGATACCCAAAGCAAGGAGGTTGGCGCCACGCACGGCGACTCCCAAGATAGCTCAAGGCGTATTAAAGGTCTCGAGCGACCCCAAGGCCACGGGCTCAAGTCTCGCCCAAGGTCGCAGGTCCGCCTCGCCCAACCCTTGGGTGCGGTCTCCCGTCTCGCTTGACCCTTGAGTGCGGGCTCTGTCTCACCTGACCCCAAGGTCATGAGGCTCCATCTTGCTGACCCCTTAGGTTCGTGCTCCATCTCGCTCGACCCTCTCGGTCTTGGGCTCTGTCTCGCCAAACCACTTGGTTCGTGCTCCGTCTCACGATTCACCCCAACCCCAAGGACACGGTGTCAGATCATCTGATGGGGACCCATACCACCGCCAACCACTCTAGGTCCAAGCGTATGGGCTGGATCAAAACTTCTGACACAAGGAAAGAGGTCATACCACCTCGGTGTTTTAAATACTAAAACTCGCCATGTCATCATATGCATAGCACATCATTCATGTGTTAGTGAAAACTTTGTTATGCATTCACTAAAACAAGTTTACTTTCATGTTATATGTGTTGACTTGTGTGGAATGAATCAAGTTCAAAGCTTTGTGTTGGATTGGATTTCCGAAAACCCTAATTTCCAGTATTTAAATTCTACCCTGAAAACCTAATTCAAAATCTAAGCACATTTTGGGGTTGAGCCTAAAAGCAAAAGTGTAGAGCTTGTCAAGGTGTACAAAGTTGGTTTTTGGAGTTTTCAAAGTTGTTATATAAAATTTGAAGTAATTTGAAAAGGCAAAATGTACTTAAAGTGTTCCCTTTTGATTTTAAACTTACATTTCAAAATGTAGACCGAATTAGAGTATGGTTATTAAAGCATAGTTGTAGAACTTTTAATTTGGAACAACTTTTATTTTTGGAGATTTTTGAGTTACTATATAAATTTGGGAGTAATTTGAGAAATTTGACGAGTGGCAATTCAGGTAATTAGTTGGAATAGTACCGATTGGGTGTTGTCACACCGTAAACTGACCTTCTTACGGTTTCGAGGCGCTTTTCGTGGCCATGTTTAGCTTCGTATTTGGCGTGGAGAAGGCCGCAGGCGTGGCTTCCTCTTGCTTCTGGCCGCCCTTAAAAATTTGTCTGCCGTCGCCCGTTCTTCTCTTTTCTTCTCCTCTGCTTTTTTCACTTGTACTAGCCATAGCTCCGTCGAGCTCGCGTCATCGCCATAAGCGCATACCAGCCTTAGCAAAGCCCATCATAGCTCTGCTTGCTCCTTGCACA